>CM076674.1:2995164-3745164 GCA_038501925.1 Xenopus petersii | reverse complement strand
TGTAGTTTTCTCTTGAGGTGAACTGTAGTTTCACCCTGTGATAAATATGCAGCAAGTCATGCATATACAGTATCTGGCCCCATATAGTCATGAAACTGAACTGACTGATATTTATCTATTTATCTCCAGAGCAGACAAACTGAATAAAGTATCTGGCTACGGTACCTGGGCTCCGTGCTGATACTTTATCTGAAGTAGAGTCAGATTTCTGCAAGGCGATTCATCATCTTCAGGTCAGGCTGCTCCTTGATTCTCACTCTCACATCCCATGTTTAATGATGTTGCTGGATAAGTAAGAATAAGAATAAGAACAGGTCAAAACTACAATCTAATATTGGTACCTCCTATCCTAAGTTATCAGGAAAAACACCACTGTGAAGAAACTCAAATCTAGCAAACATGGTACAACTGGCAGATTTTTATCATTGGCCACTTCTAGGAATGAGACACCTGAAAGACCTGCTAGTTGATGGATCCTTCCCCTCCCTGGAACAGCTAAAAACCAAACTAAACCATCAAGACATACAACTGTTCTGATACTTTTTCAATTGAGACACACATTCTAGGCTCAATTCCAATCATACCAGCTTGTACCAATGCAGTTGACGTGGGAGGCCAGACTTTGGGACCCAGCACAAATACTATCACAATTATATAACATAATCCAGACCTCGCAGTCTGTGCCATTTGAAAAAGTCAAAAGGAAGCGGTTGGTAACACTCCCCTCACTAGATGAAGAGCATTGGGAGGAGGCTATAGATAACTTGTATGCCTTTCTAATCTCCTTACAGGATAAAATGGTCCAATTTAGGATGATCCACCAAATAGAACTCACGCCCCAGAGGCTCAAGGTCATGGGTAGGCTAGAGGGAACTAAATGTGCAAAATGTGCTACAGAGGAGGCAGGTAATTATGAAATTGATTGGAGTCCTAACGTTCCCACAATCCAGCAGTGGATTGACCTAATAAATGCTACCTTATCCCTAATCAAGATCATTCTTGGGGAACTCCAGACAAGTTTGAAAGAATATGGAACCCATGGCTGGATGCCAATCCCCAGGTATTATTAGCAGATAACTAAACTCTAAAGGCCCCCATACACGGGCGATAAAACCTGCCAACAGACCGAGTTGGCAGCTTATTGGCCCATGTGTGCTGCCATCTGACGGGCATCCCTGATCGATATCTGGCCGAAAGTCGGCCAGATGTTGATCGGGCAGGGTATAAAATCCCATCAGATCGCAGCCGCATCTGTTCGTTGATGCAGTCCCGCAATCTGATCGCCCATATTGCCTCCATTCTGATCCGATCGTTGGGCCCTAGGGCCGAATCAGCCGATATAATCCACCTCAGTGTGGGCATATCGCCGAATGAGTGGATCTCCCTGTGAATGGCCACCTTAAATACAAATTGAGATACACTGAGTTGATTTTTGGCCTTGTGTCCTTTGATGTGAAATGACAACCACTGTCTATATGCAAACAACTGTAGCCAGTCTTTTCTGCAAGTGCCAAGTATGATTGTTATTTATGGTTCATTTTGTTTGTTTGTCTTTCTTTCTTCTGTTTAAAATGCAAAATAAAAACCTATAAAAAAAAAAAAAGAACAAGGACAGATGATGGATGTATAGGTAATAGATAAAGATACAGAGATATACACATGGATGGACATATATGTAGATACTAGAAGTAGAAGATTATGAGGTTGAGGTGGGTACATAGGCAAAAATAGACGTGTAACACATGGAGCAAACATTATTTTAACGTCACATGACTCTGTCAACTCCTCGGCAAACCATGGCACTGCACTTATTTCAATGGAAAAAGATTTGTTGATGGTCTATCATCATCATCATCATCATCATTTATTTATATAGCGCTGTCAAGATACGCTGTGCTTATCTATGTGAGTGGAGTGACCTGGTGGAACACAGTGAGGCATCAAGCCAAATGTCTAGATTAAGTTTGCTCTATGTGTATTGTGAGCTTCCGCTAGCGAAACCCATAGCCCCGGCACCGTATTTTAACACAGAAAAGGACACTGACAGCATTTTTCATGTTTAAATGCAGCTTTGCTGACTTTTATTTGGCACAAAGCAAATCTTTAACCCACTGGCTTCACATAGGAAATCACATTTGCTTCACATAAGCATTAACAGTCCCAATCCACACCCTCATTGGCGTTCACATCAACTCACGGTTTCCTTAGCCCTCACTGGCTTTCACTGGACACAACTCCCAGAATCCTCTTTGGGGCTCACTCAATCTCTAGGAGGGATTTCTCTCATCTTCGCCAGCCTCTCTCAAATACAGGGGAATGACTCTCTTTTCCCCGCTGCTCAAGGAGGTCTCTAGGGGGAAGCTCTGGGGTGTTGGTTTGGTGTTTGGGAATGGTTCATCAGGTATACAGTATAAAGAGAAATTATGTGTGATTTCCAGTAGTGATATTCGGGTCTGAAAAAAATGGACCCACACCTGACCGTAACCTGAGCCCTCCCAACCCGAACATGACCCAGCATGGCCACTCTGTTTATAGACCCGGGCCCGCCCCGCCCATCTCTGATGTCACAAAAGGGGGCAAACACACTCCTATAAATAGAGGCTGCTGGAGGCAGAAGTGAGCACAGTTAGGTTGTTGGCAGGAAGAGTGGAAGGAAGAGCTTGGAAGGAAGAGCTTGCAATTGCCATTCACTCAGGCGAATGGAAATAACAACGCAAATTCAGTAAGATTAGGATTTCAATGAACGTTACCTCTTGTGCGAGATTTGCATTCATCACCTCAGACCAGGGGAAGTGCAATAGAGTCAATTTTTCCAAGTCCCAAAAAACGCTGTCACTTTTCAGTTTTTCAGGGTGATAGGCTGCAAAAGATCGTACATTTTTTTTTAGGGTACCAGGCTTCCCCTGTACATTTCACATAAACTATACAGTGGGCTCATGTGTAGGGCAATATAACAACTTTATTTTATTAAAGTTTCCCTGGACTTGTGTAATGTAATGTATTTGCTGCAACATATACGTCCATTGTACTTTAACTTCCCGCCGTATGCAAATTAGACAGAGCTAGCCCAACTTCGCTTTAGCAAAACTTCACCATCGTTCGGAGCCCTGGACGCAACTTCGTATTTTAGTGAATTAGCATTGTCCTGGCAAACTTTCGCCTGGTGAAGTGTGGCAATGTGAGCGAAGACGTCGATTTCGAATTTCCGCAAGTTAGTGAATCTGCCCCATGGACTGTAAACTATAAGCACTTATATCAGCATGTTGTCCTTATATCCTTGATATAAAGTTATTGTCTACTTACAACACATCAACACTACTGCTAACAGGCCTCGTCTACTTACCATATGGGATCATTCACGAGTCAATCCATATTTTTGCTCACAATGCATCGTTTCCCCCACAATTCCAATGTCATTATTTTCATTGCTTGGCTTTATTATAAATGTTGTACAGATATGGAATCCATTATCTAGAAACCTGTTATCCACAAAGCTCTGAATTACAGAATGGTCATCTCCCATAAACTTGATCCCAATTAACATATAATTGGAGGCAAAACAATGTTGTTGGGTTTATTCCCATGTTTAAATGGTTTTTAGTAGACTTAAGGTATGGGGATCCAAATTATGTAAAGGCCCTGAGCATTCTGCATAACAGGTCCCATACCTGTTTTTGGCTCACTGGGGGCTGTGCCTATTGATGCCAGGCATGTCGGGGACCTTTGTATTAGCTCCAGCTTGAAGGTGACCAGGTTTCCTTTGCAATGTTCCTTTATAAAAAAAAAGCCAGTCATGTAATAGATTTGCTTCCAATACAATAAAAAAACAAAAACTGCGTTATCCCCAGTGGTTTTCTCAACGATGAGTACGACCCTTGCACCTCTGATACACTGGCCATTAAAAAGTCATTCTTTTTATTTCACATTGCAGCAGAGAGTTTGCGACTCGGGTTCTTTATTGATTTCGCTGTCGGTTTGAGATTATTTGCTCCAAATTTCTCCCCTAGGGTCTTTAAAATGGCCACGGAGTCTAGTTAAGGTTACAACAAAGCTATTGTCATGGCAACAGTCCATGCCTGTAAAATAACGGGTAAACACAGATTTCTGTACCTGCACAATAGTTCATACAAAAAGATGTATTTCCACTGCAAAAAGTGCAGTGTTGGTCAAGAAACAAAGAAATACACAAATTGTAGGTGTTCATTGGACAATTCCATCTTTTTTTATGGACTTCTTTCAACAACGCCCCTCCCCCATCCCTGATTTAATATTTTGGACATTTTTTATAAAAAAATAAATAAATAAATAAAAAGTCTTCTTTATAATGTACCCCATGTGTAACAATTCTTATGGCAGCTCCATGTCCCCTACCTGTACCATATCACCAAGTGAAAGACCAACCACTGTGGGTCAAACATTCAGCCACTTACTGGTTAAAGGATGATGGTCTTTAAACTTTTTTAGACAGTTAAAGGAGAACTAAACCCTAAAGTTAAAAAACCCCTACCACCCTACCCTACATAGACCCCCCCTCCCTCCTAGAGGAAAAAATGGCATAAAAAAACAAAATCATTAATCATGATTTTTTTTAACGGAAACTGGATTTTTGAAAATTAATGAATTGCCTTAAAGGAGAATTCAACCCTAACGTTAAAAAAACCCTACCCTACATAGACCCCCCTCCCTCCTCCCCCCAGCCTAAGTGTTACCCCAGGCAAATGCCCCTAAGTCTTTACTTACCCCTCCGTGCAGATTTTGCCAGCGGAGTTCATGTGTGTCGTCTTCAGCTGATTTGTTAATTTTCGTGCGTTTCTGCGCATGTGCAGTTGTCATGGAACAGAAAATTCCTCCAACTGCGCTGCCACGCCGTTCTCATGTTGAAGATTTCCGAAGAGAAGAAGATGGAACCTGTGAACTCCAATGGCTGAATCTGCACCGAGGGGTAAAGAAAACATTAGGGGCATTTGCCGGGTAACACTTAGGCTGGGGGGGGGGTGAGGGAGGGTTGTCTATGTAGGGTAGGGTTTTTTTAACATTAGGGTTGAATTCTCCTTTAAGGCAATTCATTAATTTTCAAAAATCCAGTTTCCGTTAAAAAAAAATCATGATTAATGATTTTGTTTTTTTTATGCCATTTTTTTCCTCTATCCAAACAATTTTGTGAAAACTTGAATTAGAAAAACCCAATGTGGCAAAACAAAAAATGCAACTCTCAATAAAACTCAACAAAACTCAACGAAAATTTCTTTTTTCTGTTCTATACATTTTCAATAAGTATGTAAAATGTTGTTTTATAAAGCTTAAATGTTAAAAATATACAGTACCTCCTATTGGCTCAACTAAGATTTAGTAGAATCTTTTTTTTAAAAAAAAAATCAAATAATAAATCTCGAGTTACAAAAACTCAAATTAACAAAATTCTGTTTCAATTTTTCCCCTTTATTTTCTTGAATATTTTTACTCTGAAGTGGTGAATGAACTGATCAGATCTCAGATGCACAATACAATTTGACAGTGGGAGTCCTCCAATGAAAACAAGGTCTAACATTGAAGATACAGTTAAACAGTGAAATATTGAACAAGAGCTGTTGAAGTCAGTTTGCTCATATCGTATTGACTGTGACTCTAGGGGTTCCATCGATTATTTGCTTATTTGGATCTGCTGAATATGTTTTAGGCGGCAGAAAAATATTCTCCTTACTCTTTTATTCTTTTCTCTTTATTCTTTTTTATTCTTTTCGCCGACTACGCCTGGCGAAGTGCGGCGAAGTTGCGCCCGGCGCAACTTCGAATCTTAGTGAATTTGCCCCAATGGGGCAACTTCATTGGGGCAATTGGGGCAAGTTCACTAAGATTCGAAGTTGCGCAAGGCGCAACTTCGCCGCGCTTCCCCGCACTTCGCCGCACTTCGCCAGGCGTAGTTTTGCCAGCGCTCCGCAAATTCACTAAAATCCGAAGTTGCACACAGGGGTAGCGTAAGTTTGCGATGTTCCGCTAGCGTTGATTCGCCAAGCAAAGCGAAGTTTCGCAAGCGATGGTTCATTTGCATACGGCGCCAAATTCAAATTTCAATGGAGGAATACGTATCAGCACTACAAATGCCTAGAAAATCTTCAAAACATCAAATAAAATTTTTATTTTGCCCTACACATGTGCCCACTGTATAGGTAAGTTGCCATGAGTCAGGAAATGTAGGGGGGAAGGAGGGGAGCCCTAAAAAAATGTTCGATCTTTTTCACCCATAATGTAGAAAACACGCCAGCGTTTTTTGGGACTTAGAAAAAATTTTGACTTTTTTGGAAACAATCCCTATCTACTCTATTGCGCTTCGCCTGGTCTGAGGTGGCAAAGGAAGTCTAGCGTAAAAGGTAGCGTTCAGTACACTGCGCAAGTTAGTGAATTTGCGTAGTTACGTCCATAGCGAAAATTCGCCAGGCGTAAGGGTGCGAAGTAACACTAGCGAATCTACGCCAGCATTCGTTAGTGAATTTGCGAAATAACGAAAATGCCCAACGCTAGCGAATTGACGCTAGCGTTCAAAACTAGTCCCCTTTAATGATGCCAAAGGTTAAGTAGTGGTATTAGACATAGTTAACATTGTCTTATATATGTGCCATAACAAGACAGTGCCAATGGAGCTGTTCAGTCTCAACCTCTTTCCAAGCCATTGTGGCCTTGTCTCTTTTGTTGACTTCTTTGTCAACAATTTCTTTGCCAAATCGTGTTTGAGAATATTGACCAAGAAATTTAAACCTCCACAAATAAACTAGACACACACTAAACTCAAGCTGTTTGGCATGGAGTTCTTATTTAACAATATGTTTCTTGGCCAACTCAAAATTGGCCAGTTATTATATTGGTCACTGTAATGCAGAGTTCTTGATATGATTGTTCAAGATCTACACCAGGGCTCCCCAACCCTTTCTTACCTGTGACTCACATTCAAATGTAATAAGAGGAATGAGGAGCAACACAAGCATGAAAAAAGTCCATGGGGTGCCAAATAAGGGTTGTGATTGACAATTTGGTAGCCCCTATATGGACTGGAAGCCTACAGCAGACTCTGTTTGGCAGTACACCTGGTTTTAATACAACCAAAACTTGACTCAACGCCTGGAATTCAAAAATAAAGCCCTGCTTTGAGGCCACTGGGAACAACATCCAAGAGGTTGGTGAACAACATGTTACTCACAAGCCTCTGGTTGGGGATTGCAGAGAAGTGGTACCATTGTCAAAACTTTTTTTTGCAATTTTGGCCAAATACTTGAAACCTCCACATAATGAAATAGTCCAATCATTCCCATAAAGTCATGGGGCTAAGAATGATGGAAGATTTGGTTTTTCAGCTAAGGTGAGGTGATGGCCTCTAACCATCTTGTTGCAGCCATAGGCAAATCTTGTACTTTTTCACAGTCTATGGCATTATGGAAAGTTCCAACACAACTATCAAAAAAAATAGACAGCTAGTAAAGGAGAAACTAAAAAGGTGGCCTTTATAAGAAATAGCAAACTAAATATTTGATCTGAGCTATGAAATCCCTGTGGTCTTTGTGTTCGTTGAGTGATGGGGTGATTAACATTAGACAGATGACACCAAATAATGATATTCTTGTTTTTGAGTCTGAGCGCATTCATTATTCTTCATATAGTCAATCTTCATTTCTCACTGAGCTGTGAAGTGATTTCAAGTCTTAAACTGGATTATAACGAATCTCCTAAGGAAATAGGCATTAAGTGTTGTAAATTGACGTTATGAGGTTAAATTATGTCCGAGAGCTCAGTTTGGATCTTGTGTCTGAGTGACAGGTTTATGTAATGGCTTTACGGCTCCAGGGGGAGATGATGTTCTCTGCAGTCAGGGGATTATCAAAGTTTCTATCTGTGGTTTGTTGGCTGGTGCTTGTCTATCAGTTCTATCAGGGTTTATGTGTTTTACAACAATAATAGTTGGAGGAGATTAATTAGTAGACTGTGTTGCTGCATATCAGGCTAATATCCCAAGTCATTTATATGAGAGGTTCCTTACATCAAGGTGTTTTCTGCTTTCCATAAGACTATTCAAAGTTTTAAGCTCACCCAACTTCAGACACCTCTATGTGCATACTGTGCTTTCGGCTCTATAGTGCATTAGGGGTTGAATATCCTTGGGCTTCAGCAGTTGTGATCTGATTGCCTTGACTCTGCCTCCAACCAGTGGATCTTGAGCAACATGTTACTCACCAACCCCTTTGATCTTGCTCCCAGTGGCCTCAAAGCAGGTGCTCATTTTTGAATTTCTGGCTTGGAGGCAAGTTTTGGTTATATAAAAACCAGGTTTACTGCCAAATAGAGTCTGCTGTAGGCTGCCAGTCCACATAGGGGCTACCAAATACCAAATACTGCACTTATTTGGGACCCATAAGAACTTTCATGCCTGTGTTACTCCCCAGCTCTTTTCACGGTTGAATGTGGCTCATGGGTAAAAAAAAGGTTGGTGACCCCTGTTTGACTGGTCGATCCATCTTTCTATCTATCAAAGTTTGTTGACTGTGTAGAAGAGGGAGTCCCAACCCAGGCACACTACAGAACAGAAAGAGTGAGACGTAGACTTGAGCATTGTCAGGAGCCTATCGGCTCCCAGCGGGGAAAGTCTGGACCAAGGAAGAAGTTTCGAGTAAAAGTCCAAGTACGCGGTAACAGAAAAGGAATCAGGAATAAGCGTAGTCAAATCCAGGCAGTAGTTCAATAGGCAGACAGATAAATAGCAAAGTCAAGGTTTAGGCAGGATCGAAGTCCAGGAATACAATCAATAGGAATTTAGGAACACTCAGGAATGCTTAAAACTAATCCTAAATTTGGGGATTGAACCCATGACCTGGAAGTCCTTTTATTTTTAAATTTTCGCCCCGGGTGCGTGACGTCATCGCGGCCAGGTCAAGAAGCGACCTTAACACACGTTGGTCATGGGCGCTGCCATCTTGGATGCGGCGCTGTGGGGTACTCCTGACAAGCATAAAGCTTTACCATTGTTCTGGTTTCCCGGCCATCAGTTCACAACACTACAAAATATTTGGTAACTTCTTGGCTGTGAACATGATATAAGTAAAATCTTTAGGATTTTTACTGTAAGGCTAAAATTCATCTATACTAGAAAACAAGCAGAGCCATCATTGTAACATTGCTGAAGGCATTATAGCCGGTTATACTAAGTAAAAGCCTCTATTTGCTTCAAGGTCACAATCCCAATGGGAACTCTCCCACTATTTATTTCACCTTCGGTTACAAAAACTCGGCATAAGGCCGACTAAGGAGAAGAGGTCACCAGAACCATTTTTTGCCCATCATATTTCTCTTTGACCTTCGTTGCCCTAAATCTAACGTGGAGGCTTGGGGAATATTTTTCCTGCATGATTTATTGATGAAAGTCACTTTGGAACGAAAGAAAAGAGCCCTTCATTTATTTCTTGTAATGGGATACACTTCTGATAATACTGCCTCCATATTTAGAAAGTTATGCAGAGTTCAACATGAAATGCTATTATAAATCATTGAATATATTTCATTTAATATACTTTGTAAAGAAGAGAGAGAGGAAAAAATGGAAATGGAATCCTAGACCCCTAGTTCTGACTTGAGACAGCTGCTTCCATTAACTTTAAAGTGTGTTTGAGTGTAAGTTTGTATTTGTGTCCTTGTGGACATCATGGATTGTCTTCTCCTTTTCCTTTAAGCCTTGGGAATGTATGGCATTTTGGATGGCAGTCAAATTGATTTAGTTTGAACTCAATTTTAACTAATTTTAACTGAATGCACTACAGCTCCTCTGAATTCTGCATCATTGGTGAGAAGGTGCAGATGGAAAAGTCTTGGTCAGTGCATGGAAGGGCAAATTACACAATATCAGACTAATTCAGATATTGTCAGTGCCTGTTCCTCAGACAAGGGACCTTATATTGAGTGCAAAGAATTGCAGGCACCGGGGCTGTCTAGATATGGGAGGTTGATAAATGAGACGTAGTTGTACCATAGCCCATGCCCAACTTGTAAGGTTTTCAAACATGCAAGTTAGTGGTCATCAGTAGGTATAAGGTGCAGTAGAGTTTTCTTCAAGTGCAACACCATTAATGGGTTGCTAAACTAAGTGCTTAGGTAAAACTTGGATCCATGAAGAAGAATACAAACAATACAAACATGTTGAAGCAGGTATTAACCTATACGATGAGGGGAAATATGTCAATGACTCAACACAATAATGTGTTGGTTGCGGCCTGAAAAAAAGTTTGGTTGAAGACCTTAGAAATACAGAATTTATTATATGAAATACTGTAAGGAAAAAATAATGAAGACTCTTTGTGATACATTATATATTTAAAAGAGAAATTAACCCCCCTCCAAGGCCCTTCTCTGCCATTGGCGGAGGCATTAAAAACATGCAGGTGGGCATCAGTAGGTGTAAGGTGCAGTAGCGTATAGTATTTACTACCTGCTTATGGCAGATATTAAAGGGATCCTGTCATCAGAAAACATGTTTTTTTCAAAACACATCAGTTAAAAGTGCTGCTCCAGCAGAATTCTGCACTGAATCCATTTCTCAAAAGAGCAAACAGATTTTTTTATATTGAATTTTGAAATCTGACATGGGGCTAGACATTTTGTCAATTTCCCAGCTGCCCCTAGTCATGTGACTTGTGCCTGCACTTTAGGAGAGAAATGCTTTGTGGCAGGCTGCTTTCCTTCTCAATGTAACTGAATGTGTCTCAGTCAGACCTGGATTTTACTATTGAGTGTTGTTCTTAGATCTACCAGGCAGCTGTTATCTTGTGTTAGGGAGCTGTTATCTGGTTACCTTCCCATTGTTCTTTTGTTTGGCTGCTGGGGGGAAAGGGAGGGGGTGATATCACTCCAACTTGCAGTACAGCAGTAAAGAGTGATTGAAGTTTATCAGAGCACAAGTCACATCACTGGGGGCAGCTGGGAAATTGACAATATGTCTAGGCCCATGTCAGATTTCAAAATTTAATACAAAAAAATCTGTTTGCTCTTTTGAGAAATGGATTTCAGTGCAGAAGTCTGCTGGAGCAGCACTATTAACTGATTCATTTTGAAAAAAAATTTTTTCCCATGACAGTATCCCTTTAAGTATAGGGCTGCCTGTAGCAATGTGCTCTGTCCCTTGCACCAGTGCAAAATGCAAAATGCAGCAATGCCCCTCGACTCTAGTGCTGTTTATGTAAACACTTCGTTTAACAACCCATTAATGGTGTTGCACTTGAACCTGAGCCATTAATAAATAAGTGGTAGTGAGTGAATTTTTCTGCCAGGCATTGATTTGTTACAAAATTCCGCTTTTCACCATCTACAAATTTTTTTTCATGAAACTGCAGCAAAAATTTGGCGCAAAAAAGAATTTGACACAACAATACAGTTGCTGAGACAAATTGTTTGCAGAGACAAAAAAGTTGCTGCAAGAAAAACGCAGATTGACTAATGTGTTTTGAGTGAGAAATAACTTGAGAAAAAAAGCCCTTTGACTTTTATGCATTTGGACAGAAAGTCAGAGAGACAAAAAAGTTTCTGCAAGAAATTTAATGCCTTTGGAGTGAGAAAAAAGTAGCACACGTAAAAAAATTGTCTTTTGACTTCAATGCATTTTCACAGTTTCACAGATTTTCCAGCAGTACATTTTTGGTGAAACTGGACAGATTCGATATCACTATAAACGAGCCATTCTATTATCTCAGGCTTCCAACTATGTTAATGTCTACTTTTCCCACTTTGCTTTCCATTGCTTGCACCTGCAGATAGAGTCCTGAGCGGGTCCATTTTTTTGAGACCCGTACATGCAACCCAATGCCGAAACCCGAACCGGCAACCCGCAATTTGATCCACATGTTCCCGTTACCTGACCAGACCCGCAATAGGCCAACTTACCTTCTGACCCGGGACACACACACGTCACATTTGACTGGAAGTGACATCACTCCGGTGCTCCGGGAATCTTCCCAAGAAAATTTAAAAACTGGTAGAACCACAAGGGAGGGTGGGAGGGATCAAGCCCACACCTTTGTTGGGTACCCAGCCAGGTTACCCACAGTAGACTGCTTGCACGGCCGAGGAATTCGGGACTTTTTGCCCGAAACCAAACCACTTTGCGGGTATTCCGCAGGTACACGCGGGTAACCGACCCGATTCAGGACGATCACACAATTTAAAAGCTATTTATGCCTGCCTCTTCCTTTTCCCCATGCTGCATCATCAAACCCTGGTTCTGATCCCTGGTCTGATCTCCTGCCTGCTTAGCTGACTTGTTTTGCCACCATGTTTCCTCTTAATCCATTGACGTCTGCTCTATCTCCCAGGCCTGCTACTACATGAATATTTTTATTTCATTCTTTAATATATATTCCATATTACTCTGAATAATTTCAGTAACCCATAGCAACCAAATAGATTTTTTATATTCTAACAGCAGAGTAAATGCTGACTGTTGATTGGTTTCTTATGGTTACTGGACAAAGTGTCCCTTTGTATCGGCAAGGTTGTTTCAGTTAAGGTTTCCAATTCACTCACCGAATAAGGAATGGGTTTAATTAAGATGCACAGCCCACAGTGTTTTGTCTTCTGAATCCCAAAGGGAATAGGAAATATAGAAGAAACATACATTTCAGTCGTCATTTACTTTTTCTTCTATTAAGTCATGATGCTTAGACCCTGGTGGTGATGCAAAGCAGCCCCTCAGTAGATGTGCCACCCCCCATGCTTTATTATAGATATGGTGCTCATTAAGGTGTGACCAGTGGTAGTCTGGTTCGGTCTCATCCAACCATTGTCCACATTATAGCTGCCTCTAATGCTTCGTAGCATGGTCCTTTTTAAATAATAGCTTATTTTGTGTCGTTCTAGAGGTCACTGTTACACTGAGCACATTATATGGTTGACCAATGTCTACAGAGAAGAAAGGTGGTGGTAGCACCATGATGCGGGGCTGATTTTAATCAGCAGGTTCAGTGCACCTTTTTTTAAAAAATAGAAGAAGAATACTAACAATAGAAACATGCTGACTCAAGCAGGTATCAACCTCTCTGACCAGGGGAAATCTGTCAATCACTCAACACAACAATGTGTCGATTGTAGCCAGAAAAAAAATGTGTGGTTGAAGAACTACTGTAAGAAAATCATGAAGACTATTTGTGATACATATTTAAAAGAGAAATCAACCCCCCCCTCCAAGGCCCTTCTCCACCACTGGGGGACCCTCTAAAAGTCGCCATTTGATGTACCTTGATGTGAAGATCCAATGATATCTAAGGTCACCTCAGGTTCTCTTCTCTGCAACAGCCAATAGTTAAGCGTTCCTAGAGGAAGCCAGGTGTAGATTACCTTTAACTGTACATGTTCCTGTTGGGGGATTGCAGAAAAGAAGACCTGATGTGATGCAAGATGGTGCCTGCCAACCCCAATGAACTACTTTGCTTTTCACAACATGGTAGTAGTTGGTCTCCAGTGTGGTGTGGTTGGGGGGGGAGTGGGGGGTGGTTGAAGGACTCTGGATTTATTTCTCCGAAAGAATCACAAGGAAGAGGCCAGGTTGTCCATTGTTCCACCATCTGAGAAGCCTGAAACACACGGAGGCATATTTATCAAGTGGTTTTAGAGGTTTTTGAAACCATGACTAGTGATGGCCAAATAAATTCTGCAAGCACTAATTTGTGGCGAAAAATCTGCTGCAATTAAAAAGAATTGTTGCGCATCAGAATAGACATGCATCAAAATTATTTGGACACCCATTGACTTTAATGCATTTGGACAAAATAGTCACAGGTATAAAAATTGTTGCTTGCATCAAAATTGTTGTGTGTCAAAATAATTTTGAGCCATTGACTTTTTCGCAGATTTTTCGGTAAATTCGAAAAATTTTCAGCAAAGTGAAATGGCACAGATTCACCCATCACTAGCCATGACTAATCTCACAAACTTGAAAACTACGATTGTCATGTAATTTATTAATCGATCCAACTAAAAAAGTACGAGCGGAAAATCATGTGCTAAATAATACCTCGAAATCTCTAAAAATGTATTTTTTTCGGACAAAAAAACATATAAAAGTCTGAATTGATTTAAAACAGTCCAATAGGACCAGCGCAGCTCCCATTGACTTCTATAGACAACTTTTACCTGCCAAAGTTTTGTATTAGTGGTTTTCGTGGTTTTTACACTTTATAAATCTTGAATTCATAGAGCTTTTTCAAAAAAATAGGAAAGCTACACATGTCTGGAAATTTGTGGGAAAAAAAATCAACATGTGATTGTTGGTAAATGGGCCAGTTAGTGTAAATAAATGCAGTTTATTCCTTCAGTGTCCACTTCTAATTTTGATGATTTAGATATTGTTCTCCTTTAATAAACATTCTTTATAATTCAGTGGACATCAACACTCAACAGTTCCCCATTGAAGATCTGATAGATCTGGGCACATCATTGCTGAACCCGTTGGCTGGTACAAGTTCCCCGTACGCGCATGAAGAAATTTACTTTGCCATTAGCTAAATTCAGGGGTGCAGTTATTATTTAACAGCCAATAGCAAGAGAGTTGGTATCTTAGGTTAAAAAACGTTAGCAACTGCTGATCAAAGGGACTTGGAGTCATTTATTTTCAAGGATGATTTGACTTAAGTCACTTCACTTTTGAGTTCTGCTTTAAAACACTTTGAATAAATATAGTTCAGTCCATCGCCCTCTTTTCTTTGAGCCCTGGAATAACTATACCCACTAGAAGTCACACAAAATGATTTTTCTTTGTTGCAAGGGAGCGAATTGAAGTATCCAAAGTCTTTCATGTAAGATGAAAGGGATTCAGACATCGTTGACTTGTTTTTCGGCCCTTTAGTCAGTATTACTTGACATATAATGGGAATTATTAATAGCTCCGGGTATACTGAGCACAGCAGAAGATCTGTTTGAAGAGTAAAACATATTGTAGAAATGAATTTACCTGGATGAATCCTTTAGGATATATACGAGAGGCTGCCATTCTATCACAGCTGTGACAGGGGTACATAGTGAAAGCAACAGAAGCTTATGACTTGTATAGATAAGCTGGAGAGATACATATATGGAGGTGTCTAATGGTCTGGGACCCTAGAAAGCTACTTGTAACCCTTGTGTGATTATTGTTGTGAAAGAATAAAATACTGTGTATGCAGATTCCCCTGACTTGGATGAATTATTTTCTCAAGCTAATCTATGGGCGTTAAAAACATTTTGTGCACGCCAAAAAAATTTTTGGACGCACAATGCCATACAAGTCTATGGGTGTCATTTCCACGGCGAAACAAGGCGACAAAAATTCGCCCATCCCTATTTGGTGAGTTCAGAATTCATGGAGCTTATGTCAAATAAATTCACCAACCCCTTGGATGTTGCTCGCGGTGTTCTCACAGCAGGTGCTTATTATTGAATTCCAGGCAAGTTTTGGTTGCATAAAAACTAAGTATACTGACAAACTAGTGCAGGCTGCCAATCCACACAGGGACTGCCAAATAGCCAATCACAGCTCTTATTTGGCACTCAGGGACTCTTTTCATGCTTTTGTTGCTCCCAACTCTTTTTACAATTGAATGTGGCTCATGGGTAACAACAGTTAAGGACCCATTGGCTTAGATAATTAAAGAGGATAAAGAAAGTTTGGGCAATGTAAAGACACTTAATTATCATTAAATCACAAACAGAAGTTTAATGAACAATGAATACAGGGGAAATAATGTTCTATAGACCATATCAAACCCACGATCTACCCCAATCAACAAAGAAGTCCACCTTTCCCTACCCATTATAAATCAAAATTATTACACTATATACATCCGTCCATGGACATTAATGGAACTGATACTATTCTGATGAGTTGGACCCCTAATCCCAAGACTTTGTTGAGTATGCGTGTGGTATTAATGCGGCTTTGCACCTCTCCCTGTTTTCTATATAAAATTCTATTGGTCTTTCTTTTACCACCCCCTTTGGTGATTTTGGTATGTGATGTAATGATGCTCCATTTCTTTACCCCTATTATTGTGTGAAAAGGTTAACCATTGGGCAGATTACACTGGGTACAGGTATGGGATTCGTTATCCACAAACCTGTTATCCAGAAAGCTCCGACTTATGGAAAGGCCATCTCCCATAGACTCCATTTTATCCAAATAATCCAAATTTCTAAAAATGTTTTTCTTTTTCTCTGTAATAATAAAACAGTCGCTTGTACTGTAATTTATCCTTATTGGAGGCAAAACCAGTCTATTGGGGTTATTTCACGTTTATATGATTTTCTAGTAGACTTAAGGTATGGAGAGCTAAACAGAATGATCCATTATCTGGAAAACTCCATTCCAATGTGCAAAGACCCGCAGTTGCCCCCAAACACAAAGTTGCCTAAACCCTAGCCTACCTGTTATAATCCCCTAACCTTCTCCAAATCTGTGTGTCATTCTGAAATGCAAGTAAGGGAGCGGCAGCATCAGACTGGGGCCCACTGGGTTGCCATGTCAAGGCCCCCCACACCCTCAGCCCCCCCACACCTTTTTTCTTTTGAGACGCAAGGCAATCAGGGCCAAGAAGGAAGGTCCAGGGCAAGTCTGGGCCAGGGACCACTGGAGTTTTTTCCCGTTGTACACCAGCCCAGTGTGACCCTGGGGAGCGGCAGATAATTTGTCTCTTTCATTACTGCCTATCCTATGGCAGGTTACAAAGACGCCATTGGCTTGCACCCCCTATACTGTGCCCCTCACCCCTATGTTTGCACAGTGCCATTACTTCTGACAGAAGTGTAGAAATGGTCAGTGGATTAAATGCACTTGCACTTCTGCCCAGGGGAAGAGTAAACAACCCCATGTGTCTACTACTGCTCATGTTCTCTATACCATGTTCTTTTCTCTACTTTCTCTTTCCTCTGCCCTTTTGTCCTATTTGTGTTGTTTCATTCTGGTCTTTTATACTTTTTGGTCTCTTTTTTTCTCCCACACAGTCTTCCAATCCCTTTCCTTTCATTTCTTCTCATTTGTCTTCTCCTGGGCCTAATACATTGTCCCCAATAACAATCCTTTACTTCCTCATTGTCAGCCTTGTCCCCAGTGTTTCTTGCCTATCCTGCGTCTACTCGCCACCCATTCAGAGAAGCCTTCTCCTATTGCCTCTGCCATGTCTCTGTGCTCTTTTAGGCCATAGTTAGTTGCACTAGAGCTCAACCCCCCCCCCCCACAGTACATTGAAGGTGGCTACTCACTCATAACTCCCAGCAGCACAGTGTGATCTCCTCTCTGCCTTGTCATCATCTCGCAGTTGGCTGCCTTGGATTTTATTATCTCCCTTCTGAAATACAGTTAGTGGCATTCAATGAGACTCATCCTCCGGTATTTGCATTTAAACCCTTTTATGCATACAAATAATAGCTGGAATATTTCAAGCCTCAGCTGAGCTGTTTTCCATTGACACTAACAGCAGAAGTGCTACCTCCGTGGTTATAAGCATGGGGTGTTCTTATTATACACATAGATAATGTATCAGAAAAGGCAAGTATTATGCAGAGGAAGAACTTTCTGCCCTGTGCTCACAATTAGTTCACATTCAGGGCTGTTTAATGGAAAATAAATGGAATATAATAGCTAGTACTCCTTTTGTAGCTTGGGTTTTTAGAAGGTTTATAGAGTTCATGAACAGCAACCAAAGAACTTGAATTATATTGGTACATTATGTATAGAGACAGAGACTAAAAGGGAAGGGTTACTGTCTGCTCTCTCTCATTGCCCTACAGAAATAGGGATTGGTAACACTAGATAGGTACCTAATATATAGAGACAAGAGGAAAGTGTTGGAAGGGTTACTGGCTGCTCTCTCTCATTTCCCTACAGAAATAGGGATTGGTAGCACTAGATAGGTACCTAATATATAGAGACAAGAGGAAAGTGTTGGAAGGGTTACTGTCTGCTCTCATTTCCCTACAGAAATAGGGATTGGTAACACTAGATAGGTACCTAATATGTAGAGACAAGAGGAAAGTGTTGGAAGGGTTACTGGCTGCTCTCTCTCATTTCCCTACAGAAATAGGGATTGGTAACACTAGATAGGTACCTAATATATAGAGACAAGAGGAAAGTGTTGGAAGGGTTACTGTCTGCTCTCTCTCATTTCCCTACAGAAATAGGGATTGGTAACACTAGATAGGTACCTAATATATAGAGACAAGAGGAAAGTGTTGGAAGGGTTACTGTCTGCTCTCTCTCATTTCCCTACAGAAATAGGGATTGGTAACACTAGATAGGTACCTAATATATAGAGACAAGAGGAAAGTGTTGGAAGGGTTACTGTCTGCTCTCTCTCATTTCCCTACAGAAATAGGGATTGGTAACACTAGATAGGTACCTAATATATAGAGACAAGGGGAAAGTGTTGGAAGGGTTACTGCCTGCTCTCTCTCATTTCCCTACAGAAATAGGGATTGGTAGCACTAGATAGGTACCTAATATATAGAGACAAGAGGAAAGTGTTGGAAGGGTTACTGCCTGCTCTCTCTCATTGCCCTACAGAAATAGGGATTGGTAGCACTAGATAGGTACCTAATATATAGAGACAAGAGGAAAGTGTTGGAAGGGTTACTGCCTGCTCTCTCTCATTGCCCTACAGAAATAGGGATTGGTAGCACTAGATAGGTACCTAATATATAGAGACAAGAGGAAAGTGTTGGAAGAGTTACTGTCTGCTCTCTCTCATTTCCCTACAGAAATAGGGATTGGTAGCACTAGATAGGTACCTAATATATAGAGACAAGAGGAAAGTGTTGGAAGGGTTACTGTCTGCTCTCTCTCATTTCCCTACAGAAATAGGGATTGGTAACACTAGATAGGTACCTAATATATAGAGACAAGGGGAAAGTGTTGGAAGGGTTACTGTCTGCTCTCTCTCATTTCCCTACAGAAATAGGGATTGGTAACACTAGATAGGTACCTAATATATAGAGACAAGGGGAAAGTGTTGGAAGGGTTACTGTCTGCTCTGTTCTCATTTCCTCAAAAGAAACAGGGATTAAAACTACATATTTTGCATGTTTTTTTATGAAACAGTTTTCTCATCTCTCATTTTAATGCAGAAGATGATAAGAAGGTACTGCAATAAAACCTATATGCACAAAGTGAACCCTCTCAGACACAAGTAAAAAGAATTATGAAATGAAGGTTACGCTGCATAAAAGGGTAATTTTTCCCCTAATTAAACACTATGAAGTGATGTCATTACTAGCGATGAACATAACCGGGCAACAACCGCTTGTTTTCCTGGCACCCGCCATGTCATTCTGGTGTTTGTGCCAAATGTAATCTTTCTAGTGCTACAGCAGCTCAGTAACGTGAAGCATCCGAAAGCAACATGTTACTAGGCAACACTGAGCATAGTCACAGGAAAATTAAGCACACATATCATCATCATTTATTTATATAGCGCTGTCAAGATACGCAGTGCTTTATATATATATATAATGTGAGCTTCCGGTAGCGAAACACTAGGCCCCGGCACAGATTTCAGCACATAAATGGAGACTGACCACCTTGAAGAGTTCAAATTGCAAGAAACACAAAATCTTCAGCCCACTGGCTTCACATGGGGAATCACATATGCTTCATGTCATAGCAATAACAGTCCCGCTTCACACCCTCACTGGTGTTCACCTTACTCACAGTGGAGTTTAGCCCTCAATGGCTTTCAGCAGACCACAAATCCCAGAATCCTCTCTGGGCACACTTGAGACACTCTTGTCTCCTGGGAGTGGTTTCTCTGGTCCTCTCTCCAGCTCAGGGGAATCACTCTTGTTCCCTGGTGCTCATAAGCACATGTAGCCCCTCACCCTCCTTCACTCCAGGAGGTCTCTATCAGGAAGCAGCAGCAGCAGCTCTCAGGTGTTGCTCCACACCTCCTTTTAACTATCCTTAATTAACACTAACTGCCTTGCTTGGCAGCTGCAAAACCTTACATGGAGCAAGGGATGGAAGCCCACCCTGCTCTCTTCCATCCACTCCAGGGACCCTTAATCCATCTTTTACCAAGCTGGTGCAGAATTAAGCAGCATTATATGCTGCAGCAACACAGTTTTCCCTGGAGTTTTGATTTCACCAGCTTAATGCTGGTGAAATACACACAATATCATGCCCTTTAGACGCCTATATATTACAATATATATATATATATATATATATATATATATATATATTTACCTGCACACAAATCCACCTTGTCCCTTAAACCTCATTTACGAATTATACATTATTTATTTAAATATTTCCATAGATGTTATTAATAGATTATAGGGCTCATTTATTGCATTAGGTGCTATAATGAAAGCAGAACTACTCACTCCCCTCACTTTCTTCTAATGTGCTGATTATTCCCAACAAGCCCTAAGTTTAGCTCCTCAACAGCAGCCCAGAGCCCACTGAGCATGTGCAGTGCCACTGAGACACACAAGATTGACTAACAATATCCAAGACGGGAAGCTGCTAGGGACTATTCTGATAGGCGGAATCTTTACTATTAAAGGGAGGGAGGGAGAGAGGGTGGGTAAGAGGGAGGAAGGGAGGGAAGATGGGTGGGTGGGAGGGTGGATGAACGGAGGTAGGATTGGTGGGTGAGACGGTGGGTGGGAGAGAGGGGGGGCAGGAGGGAGGGAAGAAGGTTGGCTGAAAGTGAGTCAGAATGGGCGAGACGTAGGTGGCATTGGGAGGGAAGATGGGTGGGTGAGAGTGAGAGGGAGGGAGGATGGGGGGGACGGAGGGAGGTGAGAGGGATGGAGGGAGAGAGGTGGATGGGTGCGAGGGAGGGAGGGAGGATGGGCAGGAGGGAGGTAGGATGGGTGGGTGAGAGGGAGGGAAGATAGCTGCATTGCTCAGAGGGAAGGAGGATGGTTGGTTGGGTGAGAGGGAGGGAGGGAAGATTGGTGGGAAAGAAGGAGGGAGGATGAGCAGGCAGCTGAGAGAGCGGATGGTGGGTGAGAGGGAGGATGGGCAGGAGGAAATAGGATGGGCGGGCAAGAGGGAGGAAGGAAGATGGGTGGGCAAGAAGGAGGGAGAATTGGCGGGTGGCCGATAGGGAAGGAGGAAGGGTGGATGGCCGAGAGGGAGGGAGGATGGGTAGGAGGGAGGTTGGGTGGATGAGAGGAAGGGAGTATGCGCAGGGGGGAAATTAGGATGGATGGGCTAAAGGAAGGGAGGAGTATGGGTGGTTGGGTGGGCAAGAGGGAGCGAGGAAGAAAAGCTGGGTGAGAGGGAGGGAACGAGGAAAGCTGGGTAAGAGGGAGGGAGGAAGGAAGGCTGGGTGAGAGGGAGGAAGGCTGGGTGAGAGGTAAGGTTATAGTATGAGCCAGGCCCTTCTGAAGTTCTTTTGCTGGGTGCCCGTCATGGTCTAGGTATGCCACAGATGGGGATGGCTACAGATTTCTGTGATCCACATCATAGACAACTGCATCAATTTGAAGAGAGTGGAGGGGAGAATGCAAGAAAATCACCAGTTTGCACATTTGTACCCCGAGTTCCAGTTGGTAAATTAACCATTATGGATAAAGTCGTTAGTTGTTCTAGCTCGTATGGTATATTTGCTTTATGCTGGGGATGGCTAAGTGTATGGGGGTCTGTTATCTGAGAAGCCAATAGCATGTATAAATAAATCATTCTTAATTTCATGGTTTTCTTTCAATCAACTTGTACCGTAATTGATGTTGTATAAAAGCAAGAAAATGTCATTTTTCACTAATCACGGAACTGTATTTGCCATGAACAGATGTAATGTGCACGCCGTTGTGTTCCGACATTACTTGAAACATTCGCTCAGCAGATGGGCGGGTTCGTCGCACATATTAAACTAATTTTTATGACATTAAACATTTGGCACCGCCGAGAATGCAGATTTATGCGGGCTCATTAAAATGCTAAACTCTGTGTTTAATTTTTCTGCAATTCTAGAAAACAAATGTCCAAATTGTGATTATGAATGTGTTTAAGAATCTGTATCGGATCAGTTGGAGTAAAGAAAACACTGACACTGACTATTTATACACAACAGACCTACAAACAATAAAGGAATAGATGGAATTCAGTTTGGGAATATACTGTAGCAGAGCAAAGTACATACACAATAACCTCTTTACTGGGATTACTGAGAGGCAACCAGAGAACTGGGAGCTGGTTTGATGGACTGACACTCCAGCCAAGGGCAACAGAAGCCACCGGGCGAGGTCCTTATAATGTTCCTAGAGATCTTTTGCAGTTTGAAATGAAATGTCAGCTTTGGATACATTCAAGTCCTGCAGCGGGTCGGGTACCTGCAGGTTACCTGCAAAAAAAAATGGGTACCCTGTGGACTGATTGTAGGATTTTAGGTTGCAGGTATAGATGCGGGTCTGCAGGTTGCGGGTCTGATCTAAATTTCTTAACTTATGTTATATTGTCTATATTTTACTCCTTTTAAAATTTTACAAAACGTGTTTCTGTCCCCTCCCACTTTTTATGATGTCACTTCCGGTTGGCAGCAACATCATTTCCTGCTTAATGGTGGTCAGCGGGTTGTGGATAAGGCAGTTGTGGGTCCAGGTTGAGTAGCTGATCAAAGTGGGTAAATATGCAGGTTGCAGGTCGGGTTGTGGGCTGCGGGTTGTGGATTCGGGTCAGTCCGGGTCTTATAAACTGGTTCCACAAAGGACTTTAATTCAGGGTATTGTGCCAATATTTAAGCCCCAATGAAGCCAAAGTTAAAGTCTTAGGCAGACTCTGTGCTATAGGCTGCAACACATTCATCCTACTGATTTCTAGCTTTGCCATATGTACTTTCTCACTGAGTAGCAAGTGTTCTTTTTGGGACATCCGGGAGCAGCATTCCTTTCATTTTGTCATCTGCTGCAGCCTTGTTGTTGGTATTCCAAAACATTCCTTGCTTCAAATCTTGTTATTTTGCTATGTACAAACAACCAAGGTTGCCCTTGCTCTAGTTCAATTAACAGTCTCAACCATTGCTCATAGGATTTGTGCGTTGACAATTTTACAGTGGAGCATCTTCTCATGAAACATCTATGAACATGTCTTCTCAGTATTGAGGTTGACCAGGAAGGCAGTTGTGAAGTAGAATAGGCATACCAGTGTTACCAACATAGCTCTCTGCAAGTAGAACTGCAGTTAACTGGCATAAATACAAGACCAACACTGCAGAACCATTATTTGGGATCTTGTTTGTTGCGGGCTAGTAGGGTTGTTTTTACATTTTAGGCACCCTTCAACAAAAGACTCTTATTTCAGAGGATGAGGTCAAAATGGGCTTGGGTTATGGTAACTGTCAATCTATGCACACATGGGACTTTGATTGCTTTTCCTTGGAAAATTAGACTTTTTTGTGGTTTTTAGGGGCAGAGTTATTAATTTATTTAGAAATTTTAATTTTTGAGTTTTGTTAGTGTAATTCGACGATGGAATAGTTAGAATTCGAGTTTTTTTTAAATATTCTAATTCGATTTTCGAAATTTATCATATACTGTCCTTTTAAGAATTCAAATTCACTATTCGTCATCTTAAATTGCTGTTTTAGCCGATGGGGACCTCCTGGGATCAATTTGGAGTTGTTTGCAGCCTTCCTAAAAAGCAAGGTTTTTTTCAGAGAAAAACCTCAAATCGAATTAGATTCTAATTTGATTCGAGTTTGCGGGTCGATCCTATTCACCCAAGTTTGCAAAACTCCAATTTTTTTAAAAATTGCAGTTGGTCGAATTTTGGTCAAATTTCGAGTTCATGGGAGTTTATTGGAGTTTAGGGGAGTTTTTAAAAACTCCCATGAACTCTAAATTTGACCCTTAATAAATCTGCCTCTTAATAAATCACACATATTTAGAGTTTTAGAGAAATAAAAAAAAAACAAATTTTTAGAGAAAAAAATAGAAATCCGAATGTTAGCAAATTAGCTCCATATTTGGTGTAATATGGAATTGGATTTTCTACCTTATAGCTTCTAATTCACCCTACTAGGGATGGGCGAATTTCATCCTTTTCGCTTCGCCAAAAATTCGCCGCTGGCGAAATGTCGCAGATGCCCATTAAAGTCTATGGGCGTAAAAAAAATGTTGTTGCGTGGCAAAATTTTTTTTTTTTTTGACGCACGCCGCCATACAAGTCTATGGGCATCATTTTTTCGGTGAAACAAGGCGAAAAAATTCGCCCATCCCTGCACCCTACGTTTATCCTTTGAAAATGTGAAGTTAGTTTTTGTTTTTCCTATTAACCTAATATTTGTGGCGGGTTCTCCACATCAGCACTGAAATTGGAAACTGCCTGCAAATCTACTGAACCTAGCAATATTGCTTGTTAGGGTCACTAATGCAACAAGATGCATGGATGGCATAGAATGAGTAACAGAAATAAAGAATACCTGAAATTTCTAGGGAAATCTTAAAATTCAGCTTTGGGAGAGGCAAAACAGAAAGAACATTTTGAAAAAAGGGAATATTCTCAAGTCTCCAAAAAGACTTGATTTTATTTGAGCTAACCCTGCAACGGTTGCACCCGCCTACTATTAGTTTATGATAAAGACATTATTAGGCCTTCTTGATCATTAAGATTCTTGATGGATCACTAAGGGGCACATTTACTAATGGTCGAATATCGAGGGTTAATTAACCCTCAATATTCGACCCTCAAAGTTAAATCCTTCACCTTCGAATATCGAAGTCGAAGGATTTATCGCGATTTGTTCGATCGAACGATTCAAAGGATTTTAATCCATCGATCGAACGATTTTCCTTCGATCAGAAATTGGCTAGAAAGCCTATGGGGACCTACCTAACATTGATGCTCGGTAGGTTTTAGGTGGCAAAGTAGGTGGTCGAAGTTTTTTTTTAAGGGACAGAACTATCGAATGGTTGAATAGTCAAACGATTTTTAGTTTGAATCGTTTGATTCAAAGTCGTAGTCGAAGTAGCCAATTCAATGGTCAAAATAGCCAAAAAAATATTTTTATTCTATTCCTTCACTCGAGCCAAGTAAATGTGCCCCTTAGGGGCCCATTTACTTAGTTCGAGTGAAGGAATAGAGGAAAAATTGTTCGAATTTCGAATGTGTTTTTTTTGGCTACTTAGACCATCGAATGGGCTACTTCGACTACGACCTTCGACTTCGGATCGAATGATTCGAACTAAAAATTGTTTGACTATTCGATAGTCGAAGCACCGTCTCTTTAAAAAATTCTTCGACCCCCTAATTCGCCACCTAAAACCTACCGAGGCCAATGTTAGCCTATGGGGAAGGTCCCCATAGGCTTCCTAACAATTTTCTGATCGAAGGATAATCGTTCGATTCAAAGGATTTAATCGTTCGATTCAAAGGATTTAATCGTTCGATTGAACAATTATTCCTTCGATCGTTTGATAATAGTAATAGCGCAAAATCCTTCGACTTCGATATTCGAAGTTGAAGGATTTTACTTCGACGGTCGAATATCGAGGGTTAATTAACCCTCGATATTCGACCCTAGGTAAATCTGTTGACATTCTGGCTGTGGGTGCTTCTTTGACTTCTCTTTCATCCATGACATTGAGTACTAACATGCACTGTCCCTGAGTTATAAGATTGTTAAAACCCCAGTGTGCACAGAGATCTGCTGATAAATGAATGTTCTGTTTCTTTGATATCTCTTGAAGTTCTTACATATTTATTTTACCTTAATCTAAAATCCACTATATGATCAGAATTTTGTTTCTGCTGAAATGTAAATATCTGCCAGCATTCCGACAGAATTCCCTGCTGCATGTTTGCTCAGAACAGTTTTATTATCTGTTTGCTAAATTGTCATAATGGTGGGCTGGGGACTGTCTGAGTAACTGTCATAGTAACTGCAAGTCACACAAGTTTCCATGCCCTGGGCATAAGGACTGGGATAGTGTTTGATATCAAACCAACTGCAGGTTGGTTAGTAATGTTCCAAAGATGACCATGCATGTGGTGATATGATGGACCAATTCATATGTGAATAAAAAATATCAACCAATGGGAAGAGGCATTGGTCATTACAGAGCAGGACAAAAAGAAAGTAGGATTAAAAGTGGAAGTGAAGGTGTGGCCAATAAGATGGAAATATGTCCCTGGGTCTTTTGCTCCAACTTTTCATTTGTGTCACTATGGAAGAGTGGGCAGTGTGTGTGGCCAACATTCCCAAATCTCCAAGTGTAGTGGAAGCCACAATGCCTGCCTAGAAAAAAAATGAAAGAATCCCAAAGGCCAAAAAACCCTTCTCCAAAGTATTAATCATGATTCTATGGAATTATATTACCTTCCTTCTCTTTTTGTCTTCAAACCAAAACATGATTTATGCTTTCAAAGTTGGCCACAGGGGGTCACCATCTTGTAACTTTGTTATACATCTTTGCAAGACCAAGACTGTGCACATGCTCAGTGTTATCTGGGCTGCTTAGGGATCGTCATAAATTTTAAAAAAAGCATAAGTCCAATAATATCTGCCAGAAGCCGATACAACAAGACTGATTAATAATCAGAATATACAGACTGCACTGGGTCCTGTGTTGTCATGTAATCTAATGTGGATTTTATAGTTTTTGTATTGTTTAATATAAACTTTCTCCAACTCTGCAGAACCAGCGGCTGCAGCAAAATAATCCTCCAAATAGAATCCCAATTTATCTGATTAAATCTGGCTCCATGATCTTTGTCCCTGCAGCTGGAGTTGGAAACAGTAAAGGGGATGTAAAGGCAAAAATAAAATCCAATACAAATCTCTACACAGTCGCCGACTGCTCTACAGGGAAACAAACAAAGCTGATTGAGTTCTGCATGGCTGGGAAGTAAGGCGGGGGCTCCCCCTGCTGTTCATAAGTATGATTGTTTCCCTGCAGAGCAGTTAGAGACCGTCTGACAATTCCTATCCACAGAAGTAAAAGAAGGGAGAATTCCACTGCATACAGTCAGGTTTCTTATAAAAACTGTACATATTTTTTATATACTGTATATTTATATTGGAGATATGTTTCTTTTTCATTAAAGAAAGTAAAAATTTGATTTTATTTGTTTGCCTTTACATGCCCTTTAAGGAATATTATCCCATAGGAGGATTTGCCCTTCCCTAATTTCTAAAGGATTTTTATCCTATATTTCTATAGGACTCCCCTTCACAAGCTTCTACAAATGCCCATCCCTTGAGAAATCATTGGAGAACCCGGTATGTTTGGAGCAAACGCTCTGTTTTCCGGCACCTTTTTTATTTTTACTGTAAACTTTGCTTACAGTTTAGAAGATCCTGAGGCAAACATGAGAGGAAACAGATCCATCTTCCCTGGCACAGATTTCTCACTCTGTGTTTTATGATGGAAGATACAGAGACCAAATGTTTAATTTATTATGAGAAACACTTGACAGTGCATGAACCTGTAAAATGAGCAATTGCAATGGGAGTCACAAGCCATCACCAAACAAGTCTGTCTGTAATTCTCTTCAAGCCAACCAGCCGTGCTTTATTCTTATTATCTTTCCTTCTCCAGAATGCTCAGGTTGGAACAGAGAAACACAAATAGGAAAAATACAGGAACAAAGAGAGAAATAGATGATCGAAAACCTGCTTGTGTTGCTGTTTTTTTTTAACTTTTTTAGAATTAGAAAATGTGTTGCTCAATTTCTCCTTCCTTTTTACGTGATTTGTGAAAAATAACAAAGCAACAAAAAATGTGATCGCAAATATATTTGAATTTTTAAAGTTCAGACGTAAACTTTAGGAACTAAACACTGCTGAGTTTCTTTGGAAGTCACAGTATCCGAGGATTTCAAATGTAATAAAACCTTTCAGATTTTACAGCCTCATGGGAAATGAATGGAATATTATGATTTAGATGACAACCAAGATTGAAAATAAAAAAATACAATTACAGAAAGAAAAGCCAAAAGTTTTGTTGGGATTCTTGTTTTTTCTCGAATTTAAAAATTAATATATTGGCCTCTAAAACCCTGAATGCCATGAAAGTTATTAAAAGACCCAAATATAAAAAGTATGAATGGAAAAAACGCTGAACAATATGCTAAAAAACAGGAAAACC
This sequence comes from Xenopus petersii, assembly GCA_038501925.1. NCBI lineage: Eukaryota > Metazoa > Chordata > Amphibia > Anura > Pipidae > Xenopus > Xenopus petersii. The sequence goes on along the minus strand of CM076674.1, from coordinate 3,717,081 downwards.
TCTAAAAAAATTTCAGACAATTACACGCAAAAAAAAATCTGTAAACCTCTAAAAGTCCAACTGCCTAAAAAAAGTCCAATAGGATCAGGGTAGCTCAACACTGACTTCTATGGGACCTCAACTGCTTTTGGAGAAGTTTTGTACTAGTGTTTTATTTGTGATTTTTACACTTAGGGAGTTATTTATCAAAGGTCTAGTTTTTTATAGCTAGAATGAACTCACAACTCGAATGGTATCTTATTTTAAAAAAAAAACTTGAATAGGAAAATCTGATTCTGAGTGCAAGTCCTGAAACCCGAAAACTCAAATTAATTCAGTTTTCGGCTGGAAAAAACTCAAATCGCTCAAATTATTCGATTGTTGAGCAAAACCCTCTGAAAAAAACTCGAATATCATGCAGGCTGTTAACATGTTAAAATGGGCCATTGACTCCTACATGACCTTGACTTGTTTTAGATGGTATATTTTTGGATTCAAGCTATTTCCAATAAATCTCTAAAAATTATTTTTTTTAAAACTGAAAATGTGAGTTTTGGCCAAAAACTACAACTCGAAAACACAAATTGAACCTTAATAAATCTGCTCCCTAAAAAAAGAGTTTTAGAGAAATACAAAAAAACATGTTTTCCTATAGAAAAAATAGGATATGTAAAAATGAAAAATATAAATATTACAAAAAAAGGAAATCAGAATTTTAGTAAATTGGCCCCTTAGTATACTCTATCAAACGCCTTAGACTAGCCCAAGACCAGAAGACTACAACATTATTCCGAAACCCACATTTTCTAAAATCCTATTACTAATTTATTTTATTAATAGGTTGCTATTTTAGTCAATTTTTGTTTATAGATCTTCGTAAACCAAAGATTCAGTCCATATTTTGCAGAATACCATTCTTGGAATTGCAGCGAATGCTAGTCCTGTAAATCCATGTTCTAAAACTGTGTCTTTACCATCACACCAGCTTGTACCAGTTTTATTCCAAATAAAATGTTACTATTTTTTTTTAATATGTTGAATTCAATGGGGTTGATTTGTTTAAATGAAAGATAACATTTTCCCCTGCAATTCAAGCTTTTTGCATGTTTTTCCAAATACTTTCATGTCGATTTTGAGATTAAGCAATAGAGAAAACTCTCAAAAAAGTAAAAATTAGTAGTTAAATCCTGGCAAGCTTATGCAGAGTTGTAGATTTAAAAAAAATACTTATTTTTCTGAGAATAACTATTAGAACATGATCAATGATCTTTTTTGGTAATTTAACAGAATTAAGTATTTTTCCTGGTGCCAGTTATTTAGTTTGAGTTCATTCAAGTTTATTCTAACATAAAAAACTTGAAAATTAGAATTCTCAAAATCTGCTTTCCTGAGTGCAAATAAAAATCTTAGTTTGTAGAGGGATCTTTTTTGGTAATTTAACAGAATTAAGTATTTTTCCTGGTACCAGTTATTTAGTTTGAGTTCATTCAAGTTTATTCTAACATAAAAAACTTGAAAATCAGAATTCTCAAAATCTGCTTTCCTGAGTGCAAATAAAAATCTTAGTTTGTAGAGGGATCTTTTTTGGTAATTTAACAGAATTAAGTATTTTTCCTGGTACCAGTTATTTAGTTTGAGTTCATTCAAGTTTATTCTAACATAAAAAACTTGAAAATTAGAATTCTCAAAATCTGCTTTCCTGAGTGCAAATAAAAATCTTAGTTTGTAGAGGGATCTTTTTTGGTAATTTAACAGAATTAAGTATTTTTCCTGGTACCAGTTATTTAGTTTGAGTTCATTCAAGTTTATTCTAACATAAAAAACTTGAAAATTAGAATTCTCAAAATCTGCTTTCCTGAGTGCAAATAAAAATCTTAGTTTGTAGAGGGATCTTTTTTGGTAATTTAACAGAATTAAGTATTTTTCCTGGTACCAGTTATTTAGTTTGAGTTCATTCAAGTTTATTCTAACATAAAAAACTTGAAAATTAGAATTCTCAAAATCTGCTTTCCTGAGTGCAAATAAAAATCTTAGTTTGTAGAGGGATCTTTTTTGGTAATTTAACAGAATTAAGTATTTTTCCTGGTACCAGTTATTTAGTTTGAGTTCATTCAAGTTTATTCTAACATAAAAAACTTGAAAATTAGAATTCTCAAAATCTGCTTTCCTGAGTGCAAATAAGAATCTTAGTTTGTAGAGGGATCTTTTTTGGTAATTTAACAGAATTAAGTATTTTTCCTGGTACCAGTTATTTAGTTTGAGTTCATTCAAGTTTATTCTAACATAAAAAACTTGAAAATTAGAATTCTCAAAATCTGCTTTCCTAAGTGCAAATAAAAATCTTAGTTTGTAGAGGGATCTTTTTTGGTAATTTAACAGAATGAAGTATTTTTCCTGGTACCTATTATTTAGTTTGAGTTCATTCAAGTTTATTCTAACATAAAAAACTTGAAAATTAGAATTCTCAAAATCTACTTTCCTGAGTGCAAATAAAAATCTTAGTTTGTAGAGGGATCTTTTTTGGTAATTTAACAGAATTAAGTATTTTTCTTGGTACCAGTTATTTAGTTTGAGTTCATTCAAGTTTATTCTAACATAAAAAACTTGAAAATTAGAATTCTCAAAATCTGCTTTCCTGAGTGCAAATAAAAATCTTAGTTTGTAGAGGGATCTTTTTTGGTAATTTAACAGAATTAAGTATTTTTCCTGGTACCAGTTATTTAGTTTGAGTTCATTCAAGTTTATTCTAACATAAAAAACTTGAAAATTAGAATTCTCAAAATCTGCTTTCCTGAGTGCAAATAAAAATCTTAGTTTGTAGAGGGATCTTTTTTGGTAATTTAACAGAATTAAGTATTTTTCCTGGTACCAGTTATTTAGTTTGAGTTCATTCAAGTTTATTCTAACATAAAAAACTTGAAAATTAGAATTCTCAAAATCTGCTTTCCTGAGTGCAAATAAAAATCTTAGTTTGTAGTGGGATCTTTTTTGGTAATTTAACAGAATTAATATTTTTCCTGGTACCAGTTATTTAGTTTGAGTTCATTCAAGTTTATTCTAACATAAAAAACTTGAAAATTAGAATTCTCAAAATCTGCTTTCCTGAGTGCAAATAAAAATCTTAGTTTGTAGTGGGATCTTTTTTGGTAATTTAACAGAATTAATATTTTTCCTGGTACCAGTTATTTAGTTTGAGTTCATTCAAGTTTATTCTAACATAAAAAACTTGAAAATTAGAATTCTCAAAATCTGCTTTCCTGAGTGCAAATAAAAATCTTAGTTTGTAGAGGGATTTGTCATGTGGAGTGGCCAACAGAGTCGTCAGCACTTGTAACAATGCCCCCATCAAAATCAATGCTTTCTTCCAGCTGGTGCATAGTAAAAGCAATTTAGAGAGATTTCCTTTTAAAATATTCTCAGATGACAGTTCATAAATAGGCAAAAATAGGCATTAACATCTTTCAGAAATCCTATCTGAATAAATCTGTGGGTGGTTACTCAATTGAATAAAATTTTAAAATCTGCTGAAAAGTTTCGCTCATCTCTGGTCAATATAACTTTAAGAAAAGGGAGCCTGGCACCACAAACAAGCAGGATAACAGGTGGTGTTTGGTGGCATCTTGCCCAGCAGTCGCTTCCTTCTTCCAGATGAATGCGGTGACTCACGTTGGGGAGGATCAATAAAAAGCTGAGTTTCAAGTAAATGGCCTTTCTTGTGTTAACCAAGTGCAAACTAAGATTTTATTTGCTTTGAATCTTGACTTTTATGGCCTATAAACTGCACATTTATTAAGGTTCTCCACGGCGAAATATGAACCTTCTGTGGTTCTCAGTTCAAGGTAAGCCAACCTTGGGCTTCAGGTTAACTATATACGATACTTTATCATATACAGTCTATTTAGTTGACTATTAGGCAATCACTGTGTAAAAGCAGGGAATGATTACATTAAATCTACTCATAATTTGAGTTAATTGCTACTTTATTGTCCATGTGTCCATATGTTCATTTGGGCACAAATACCGAGCTGAGAGGGAGGAATAAAAGAGATTAGAATGGCCGAGATCACTGAGCCGGAATGCATTACTGTTAGGTTTCAAGCAGTGATTCATTGGATGGATCGTGAAATTGTTTACTGATTCTTTTATCAAGAAAATGACCCAAAATATCTAGTTAAAGCGCACTCTGTCTTTAATCTGTGCTTAAAATGGGCAACATGCCTGCATTTGGTATAAGCCCAAGAAATAAGGCTGGTGATAGAAAAACATACTCATGTACTATTTATTTGTTATCAAGAACATCGATGGAGGGTGATTAAGTGTTTAGGAAGGTTAAGTAAAGACCGTTTCTACAAAGGTTCATTAGTAGTATTTCAGGGCCAATTCCATGTATAATACCCAAGAACACATGGCAAGATAAATTCAGGGGTAATATACTGTACCTCCTAGAACACATTGTAGGATAAATGTACTCCCAGCTTCACGTATAATGCCCCAGAACACATGGCAGGGTAAATACAGTGCCAATTCTATTTCCTGGACAACTCCATGTCATACTTACCGGGATAGCCCCGCCCCAGTGCTCCCATCAGAAGGACCCTCCCCAAAGCTTTAAAAGCCCAACCCCACCCCCCAGTCCGGTGTCTTTTTTTCCTTCTGCTTCAGTTTTTTTTTTTTTTTTGCTCCTGTTAGAAGCAAGTTTTCTTTTTAACCTTGGGGAAGCAGTAGGGCTTGCTGGAAAGCGTCCTAGGGACCCGGGGTTGGTCCTGGTGATCTTTTACCCCTAAGCACATTACGTCAGGTGGAATCGTCAGTGTTTAATCATCTGGATCAGGTAGGCACAGTTTTACTGTGGCTAATATCATTGCTTTCCTTGATCCATGTGCCCTCCAGCCTGATTACATCCAGGTCTGTGGCAAGTGCTATGTCCCCCCATCCGTATGCCTACCTGGGCATGTCTAAAAATCGTCCAGCGGCATTGGGGTATATGGCCCATACACCCTTTATGATTTTTACGGATGGGAGAGGGAGGTGGCAGTTAGTTACGTTATTCTGATAACAAATATTTAGTTAGCGGCCTGAACCTTATGGCCTCCTTCTCTTTTTTCTCCCACACGGGGGTATTATTTTTTTCTTCTGGAGGAATTTAGGGGTCAGAGCCAGCTGCCTCCCTCAAAAGACTTTCCCAAGGTTGAGGTAATTGGCAGCTTCCAGGGTTAAATAAAAGAAAACCCTGAGGTCTTAAATCTACTGGCAGTTAAAGCTAAATTTAAGCTGAGAATGCCACCTTGTTTCCAGAGTCTCCTAACTCTTAAGAAGTATGAGCCATGTTGGCCATTGGAAGAACTGTGCAGCTGCAAGGCTGATATATACGTTCTATGAGCAATGATAATGCAATGCAGTGATAATGCGATACTGTTTCTACGTGCTGAGAGCAGTTCTATGCAATGATGATCTGCAGGGTCTGAAAGCAGCATTAAGGCAAGACTTGTCTATATGTTATGTGAATGTTGCAAATACAATGTTAGACTTCTTATTTGAGCACTGAGAATACTGTGTTGATCTGCAGGTAATTGGGTAATTACTCTGGAGGTCAGTGTTCAGGTTCAGTTAATGAACAGGTAGATCCCCTCCCACCCCCTCCCTTAGCAGCTCAGATTGATTATCTGAAACATCAGGTAAGGTTCTGTGTTACAACTCTTTCCTTTAGGGCTCTTACAGATGAGCGTTTTTGCCTGCGCTCCCCTGCGTTCCGTTTTTCTGCGTTCAGCCGCAGGGGAGCGCAGGAATAGACGCATTACATTTTGCCAATGGGGCTGTACTCACACAGGCGCATGTAGGCGCCGAACACAGGTTGAGACGCAACATGCTACATTTTTCCTGTGTGAGTACAGCCCCATTGGAAAAAGCTAAATGCGTCTATTCCTGCGCTCCCCTGCGGCTGAACGCAGAAAAACGGAATGCAGGGGAGCGCAGGTAAAAACGCTTGTCTGTAAGAGCCCTATAGTATAGGTTTGTGAACTAAATTAACATGTACTTCTTCTACTCTGCTTCTGATTTAGCTAGCTTAGACGCTTAGACATTGCTGTAAGGGAGAAAGTAAACTGTTTAGCCAGTATATGTGTGTGTGTATATGTGTGTGTGTGTGTATATGTGTGTGTGTGTATATGTGTGTATATGTGTGAGCATGTTGATACTGACTAGCTGGGATGGGCAGCCAGAGAAAGGGGTCTCTTTACTCTTGGGCAGAGTGCTCTGTCTGCATGATGTAGGAATTCCTAGTCCTGGCACTACTGAATATTGCAACTAAACTGACTGTATATGTGGAAACATTTCAGTGATTCCAGAGCTGGCTTGAATAATCAAATACAAAGGCATATGTTTTACATTTATGGGCCTGTCACTGCACTTTCTAGTAATCAAACTGACTGTATTTGTGGGAACATTTCAGTGATTTTAGTACTGATTTTAATAACCAAATACAAAGGTTATACACTTATGGGCCGGTCACTGCATAAGGCAGTAACCAAACGGACTGTATACGTGGAAACATTTCAGTGATTCTAGAGCTGGCTTGAATAACCAAATATAAATGCATATATTAAACATTTCTGTGTCTGTCACTGCATATCGCAGTAACCAAACGGACTGTATATGTGAAACATTTCAGTGATTCTAGAGCTGGCTTCAATAACCAAATACAAATGCATACAGTATGTTATACATTTTTTGGTATAGGCACTTTTTAATATTACACCAAACTGAATGTAGATGGGGTAACATCAGTGGTTCGGGAGCTGGCTGTAATAACCACATATTTATGCACATGTCATACATTAATTGGGCCAGCCACTGGTTACTACTATAACCTTACTATATGTATATGCTTAAACATTTCAGTGGCTTTGGTGCTTACTAAGGTTATAACCAAAAGTAAATGTACATACTATACATCTCTTTGGTTTGGACACCAATCAATAGAACAACCAAACTGAAGGTAAATGTTAAACTGATGAGTAATGGGTGTAGTCAGGTTCTAGGCATTTCCGGAGGGTGCCTATATAGCCTTCAGGTTTGTATGTAAGTATAGTAACACAAGTCAAGGCTCCAGTATCCCTGGTTCATGTCTGTTTCAAATAACTTTGATTTAGGTTATAATCATGCATTACTCTTGCAAGTAAGCCAATAGGGTAACGTATGCTTGCTGATAACAGCAGCCAAGACTGACTTAAAGGCGCAAGCCAAGTCAGATATAGGTATTAGGAACTTCATTAAGTGTGTCAGCTGTGTTGCAGATAAGTATTATACCCTTATTTACAGCAGTCCATAAGGGCTTAGGGGACTGTGTCCCGGTAAGTATGCCGCAATCAGTATATGGGTTACAGATACAGTAAAGGTGGTAACTGATGTAGACATATATCTTGTCTAAATGGATTGGCTAAGGCCAATTCTGATTCATACAAATGCTATGTAATATATAGGATCATGCACCGTTACAAAGATGGTGTGAGAGTAGTGGCCAATTCTGGTTTAAAGGTATACGACTATACTGCATAGGGGTGTTATGCAATAGTCAAACAGCAGGTAGGTATTATACAATTGCTGTATTATAACATGGACTTGTAGACCACAACTTTTGAAGTCGACGTGGTCCATATTTTTGCTTAAATTCATAACTATAGGCTGTTGGAATAGTTATCAGTCTTAGGGCTCTTACTCACTGGCGTTCTGACCTGCGCTCCCCTGTGTTCCGTTTTTTGACGTTCAGCCGCAGGGGAGCGCAGGAATAGACGCATGTCATTATTTCAAATGGGGCTGTACTCACTCAGACGCGTGTAGGTGCCGAACGCAGGAAAAATGCAGCATGTTGCGTCTCAACCTGCGTTCGGCGCCTACACGCGTCTGAGTGAGTACAGCCCCATTTGAAATAATGACATGCGTCTATTCCTGCGCTCCCCTGCGGCTGAACGCCAAAAAAATGGAACGCAGGGGAGCGCAGGTCAGAACGCCAGTGAGTAAGAGCCCTTAAGGATCTCACTAATTAGAATCTATGTTCTACGACTGGACTTATTCCTGCTTATTAAGAAAACAAGATAAGTACGGTATCCTGCTTTTGCGATAGAATTGGCCTGGATAAATGGATGTAGACATGTATACAGTCATATATACATTTAGCAAGGCTTCTAATATTGCCACAGCTGGAGATCAGGCAAGATAAATGTTCTGTATATTCCAATGATAAATCAAGGTCTATTTATAAAACTGGTATGATATTCATCAGGATCTCTTTCTTGGTTACAGGGGTGCAACTTATCTGGTCTCAGTCTGGAAGACAGTGGGTACATCAGTGCAAATGTTTGGTTAATTCACATATACTGTATTCACTACTGCCACAGGGGTTTAGAGCCTTGCAATGAGGTATTTTACAGTACAGATCTATTTAGTTTGTCTCAAATACAATAGGGGTCAGCTCTTGGACTATATACTCATGGAACATATTATATTAATGGGTACCATATAAAGTTGGCTGTAAAATTAGGTATTCTCCATCAATTCAGTTATAGCTAAAAGTTTTGATCCAGAGGTTCGTTATAACAGGCTATTTCTGTAATGTTAATCCTTATGGTGGACAGGAGGCAATCTTGGCATGCTGGGTTTTCTAAAGGCCTATGTTACTCTGGGTTTAGCCTTTTACACCTCCATAGACTGGCCTGGCTAGTTGAGGTAAGTATCATAGGGCTTAACATCAAGCTATAAAAAGGCTCTTATTCACTTATCCTTTTAGACCGAGGCTGCAGTATCGGCCTTAGGCAAGGTCCTGGTTATTGCATCTCTTACCAACAGGCTTGGACATGCTAGTATGGAGTTCCATTGCAGATTAATAGGTAAATAATTATTAGGGATGCACCGAATCCACTTTTTTGGATTCGGCCGAACCCCCGAATCCTTCACGAAGGATTCGGCCGAATACCGAACCGAATCCGAACCCTAATTTGCATATGCAAATTAGGGGTGGGAAGGGGAAAACATTTTTTACTTCCTTGTTTTCTGACAAAAAGTCACGCAATTTCCCTCCCTGCCCCTAATTTGCATATGCAAATTAGTATTCGGATTCGGTTCGGCCGGGCAGAAGGATTCGGCCGAATCCGAATCCTGCTGTAAAAGGCCGAATCCTGGCCGAATCCCGAACCGAATCCTGGATTCGGTGCATCCCTAATAATTATATCTCCATACCTAGATTAATTTTAATCTTGAACACTTAAGGATGGTCTCATGAACTGTCCATTTCCGGGGATTTGAGAATAACCAATCTCTAGCAGTATTGTTGGTTGTAATACTTCCTTGAGTCATTCAAATTTCTTCCTATATGGTAAACTCATGGGAGCAGGCCATACAGATTGTTTATAGGCCCAATCTATGGGGTACAATAACTCCAGCTATGTACAGGTCACATCCGTGAAGGCTCGAGGACTGTATCATAGCAAGGTTATACATATCTGCAGGCACAATGCTTCTAGATACCTTACAGGGCAGGTAAGGTATTCCCACATTGACAGCACTCCTTCTCCATAAGTCATTCTACAGACCTCTCATTGAGAGGTGTATTGGTTATGGTCTAGCATAAATAAAGGTTCCTTAGTATTAAAGAGACGGGGAACTACACTAGGTAATGCCATGTACCAGTAGTGTCATACAGAGCGGGGTCATGTAGAATACTAGTGATGGTATTTTTCCTTCCCCCTACTAAACCCTCTTTTGCAGGTACCATGCTTTTGAGCCATTTCCAAGAGTGCTCTTGTGGATGTTATGCGGTTGGAATTAACGTGCTGGTATGTAGTAGGAGTAAGACTATGTAGAAGTGTTACTCTGGGTTCCTATCCGCTTCTCTTTAATTAAAGATAATTCTCTCTTTTTAAATGTAATTGTCATGCTGGTTTCATACTCGGTATCATTACTTTGGTGTGGGTTCCTTTAAGGAGTACTCCTTTTATTCTCTTCCAGTCCATTTCCTCTGAAAATACAGAGTTCACAGGTTTCCACAAGGTGATTTTGTTCCACCTTTGGGGGTTTCATTCTTCTGAGTTTTTATCTGGTATAGATTATACTCGGCCACTTCCTTATGTGGAACAAATTCCCTCCCATTGGGATATTAGCTTGCTAAGTCCCGGTAAGTATGACATGGAGTTGTCCAGGAAAAGGGAAGATTGTATCATACTTACCGTGATCTTCCTTTCCTGGACAACTCCATGTCAAGTTTTCCCATCCCTTTTTCGGTAGTTTCTAGAAGCTTATTACGAGACACCGGACTGGGGTGGGGTTGGGCTTTTAAAGCTTTGGGGAGGGTCCTTCTGATGGGAGCACTGGGGCGGGGCTATCCCGGTAAGTATGACATGGAGTTGTCCAGGAAAGGAAGAACACCGTAAGTATGATACAATCTTCCCTTTTACAGTATTTACAAAAAAGAACACATTGCAAGTGCTATACTGTATGGTACCAATTCCATATATCTCTGGATTTATCCTTGTAGGATAAATGTCCTCCCAGCTTCATGTATAATACCTAAGAACACATGACAAGAGATCTATGGTATTAATCATATAATTTATTCCATATAACACACAACAGGATTATTAAAGTGTCAATTTTATTTATGTCTCAGAACACATAGCAGGGCAAACACAGTGCCAACTCCATATATAATGTCCCCAGAACACATGGCTGCATAAATACAGTGCCAATTCCATGTATAATACCCCAGAACACACAGCAGATAAATACAGTGACAATTCCATGTATAATACCCCAGAACACACAGCAGGATAAATACAGTGCCAATTCCATGTATAATACCCCAGAACTCACAGCAGATAAATACAGGGCCAATTCCATGTATAATACCCCAGAACACACAGCAGATAAATACAGTGCCAATTCCATGTATAATACCCCAGAACACACAGCAGATAAATACAGTGACAATTCCATGTATAATACCCCAGAACACACAGCAGATAAATACAGTACCAATCCTATGTATAATACCCCAGAACACACAGCAGATAAATACAGGGCCAATTCCATGTATAATACCCCAGAACACACAGCAGATAAATACAGTGCCAATTCCATGTATAATACCCCAGAACATACAGCAGATAAATACAGTGCCAATTCCATGTATAATACCCCAGAACACACAGCAGATACATACAGTGACAATTCCATGTATAATACCCCAGAACACACAGCAGATAAATACAGTGCCAATTCCATGTATAATACCCCAGAACATACAGCAGATAAATACAGTGCCAATTCCATGTATAATACCCCAGAACACACAGCAGATACATACAGTGACAATTCCATGTATAATACCCCAGAACACACAGCAGATAAATACAGTACCAATTCTATGTATAATACCCCAGAACACACAGCAGATAAATACAGGGCCAATTCCATGTATAATACCCCAGAACACACAGCAGATAAATACAGTGCCAATTCCATGTATAATACCCCAGAACACACAGCAGATAAATACAGAGCCAATTCCATGTATAATACCCCAGAACCCACAGCAGATAAATACAGTGCCAATTCCATGTATAATACCCCAGAACACACAGCAGATAAATACAGGGCCAATTCCATGTATAATACCCCAGAACACACAGCAGATAAATACAGTGCCAATTCCATGTATAATACCCCAGAACATACAGCAGATAAATACAGTGCCAATTCCATGTATAATACCCCAGAACACACAGCAGGATAAATACAGGGCCAATTCCATGTATAATACCCCAGAACACACAGCAGGATAAATACAGGGTCAATTCCATGTATAATACCCCAGAACCCGCAGCAGATAAATACAGGGCCATTTTCATAATAATATACTTTTCTAGTAGTATGTGCCATTGGGTAATCATAAATAGAAAATTGCCATTTTAAAAAATAAGGGCCGCCCCCTGGGATCGTAGGATTCACTGTACTCACAAACGTACCAACAAACCATACTTGTTAGGTCACATGAGCCAATTAACAGACAGAGTCCTGTCTTTTGCTGCCACACTTCTTCCTGTTACAGTTACAGCTGCAGTATTTCTGGTCAGGTGATCTCTTCCTGTTACAGTTAGAGGTGCAGTATTTCTGGTCAGGTGATCTCTTCCTGTTACAGTTAGAGCTGCAGTATTTCTGGTCAGGTGATCTCTTCCTGTTACAGTTAGAGCTGCACTATTTCTGGTCAGGTGATCTCTTCCTGTTACAGTTAGAGCTGCAGTATTTCTGGTCAGGTGATCTCTGAGGCAGCACACAGACCATCACAAAATGGTGGTTCAAGGCAAGAGATGTAAAAGGGCAAGATTTACTTAAATATACAGTATATTCCAGTTTGGTAAGATTCTTTAATATGCCACTTAATATAATATGAAAATATGAACTATCTGTTGCTTAAGTGTTCATTTTGGGAGTATAGTTTTCCTTTAAGGCACTTTTATTTTTTGGTTTTACTTTTCCTTTAATGAGATAATGCGGAATATGGCTGTATATTGCCCCCTGCTTATGTCTGCATGTTTTTGCAATTAAAACTTTAAAGCCTGTTTTCTATTGAATCCCCCTCGTTTATTTCAAGGATATATTTACAAATAGTGGGCTATTTCTTTTGCAAATTGGTGTTAATTGCTTTCCTAGCATTTTGGATCAGCCAAGGTGATAACCTAGTGTGAAATTAAATTAGCTAATGACTCATTTGGATGCTTTTTAATTGTCTTATTTGTGCTGCACTGAATAATGTATTTTACTCCTTGATAATATCAGTGTTAAACCGCAGCAACATTTTGATGCCCTATTTATTGCTGCTCGCAAAGTAAAGCAAATTTCTTCATCCCAATCATCTTCTTTTGTAAAAAAAACCAGCCAGAATATTATAAAAAAACACATTTTTTCAATCCATTATTTTCACCTGGACTGAATAGGTTTTATATTCTCAAACTGTAAAGGTACACAAGAGATCCGCTCATTTAGTGATGTCGCCAAACCAGCGGATCTCTCCCTGATATGCCCACCTCGAGGTGGGCCCAATGATCGGATCCTAACGGTGGCTTTACGGGTGGTCGGATCGCGGGACCGCATCTGTACGTTCCGATGGGATCTGATCCCATCCCATACGACTTTCGGCCAGATCTCGATCGGGGAAGACTGTTGGGGGGCCCATACACGGGCCAATAAGCTGCCGGCTGCTTTTATCAGCCCGTGTATGGCCACCTTAAGACGGGTTTACCCTGGGGAAGACATATTGTAGTTGTCGGGGTGGGGCAGCAGAATGGACACAAAGACTGGGAGGCCCATTTATTAAAGGTTGAATTTTAGTGGTATTAGAGGTGTCTGAAACCACAATTAAACACTATTTCTTATCCATTTGATACAGTTGACACTCACTCCTGATGCAGGTTCTGTATTCGCTTGGCATTTGTAACCAGGCTGCATCTTGGCTCTCTTCTTACCTCTCTAACCGATCATTCACTGTCTCCTATGATAACAAAACCTCATCTCCAGTTCCACTTAATGTGGGGGGGCCGCAAGGCTCCGTACTTGGTCCGTTGTTGTTCTCCCTGTACTCTCTGTCTCTCATCCATTCATTTGGCTTTAATTATCATCTGTATGCTGATGTACCCAAATATATTGATCCACCCCTTCATTAACAGCTGAAACAGAGGCTCAGATCTCTAACTGCCTCCTGGTTATCTCAAAGCGGATGAACCAGCGCCACCTCAAACTCAACCTAACACTGAACTTATCATCTTTGCACCTAAGCCTGGTCCTACTCCCCTATTTACTATCTCTATTGATGGCTCATTAATCCTGTCAACTCAGCTCACTGTCTGGGGGAATCTTTGACTCCTCTCTCTCCTTCTCTGATCATATTAACACCACTGTCAAAACCTGTCACTTTTTCTTACACAATATTGCCAAAATCCGTACAGCCAAAAGACGCTCATGCATGCTCTCATCCTATCCCGACTAGATTACTGTAACCTTCTACTAACTGGCCTCCCTAACTGCCATCTCTCCCCTCTACAGTCTGTATTAAACACTGCTGCCAGAATTCTCCTCCTCTCATCCAAAAGGTACAGGCCCCTCCCCTGCTGAAGTCCTTATCATGGCTTCCAATAAAACAAAGAATAACTTATAAACTCCTCCTCATAACCTTCCCTTCATTCCTCTGCACCTCACTACATCTCATCTCTTGTCTCTCTATATGTTCCTGCCCGAAACCTCCGCTCCTCTCAGAGCAACCGCTTGCTTGTACCCCCCACTACTACTGCTGTTTCCCGTATCAAACCCTTCTCTCTTGTCACTCCTTATATTTGGAATGTCATTCCTGAATCTCTCAGGAGAGAATCCTCCTTCAATGTTTTTAAAACAAAACTCAAAGACTCCCTCTGGGAGCACCTAGATAACAGCTGAACTGGCACTTATATAACAGTGTAACAAACTGTAACCCCCAGCACCTTAATACCCCTCTGAATTGTGTCTGTATGTTACCCTCCTATTTAGACTGTAAGCTCTACGGGGTAGGGTCCTCTAGCCTTTTGTTTCCTTGACACTGAGCACTTAATCTGTATTGTAATTATATTTTATATTTATGTGAATTGTATTTCTAATAATGCACTTATTGTTCCTTTTTATTCCAATGACCCCTTGTTTGTTACTACAAATTTATTGTTTTGTTGTACAGTGCTTTGCCCTCAAGGAGCTCTATACAAATAAAACTATACATAAATACATACATACAAATATAAATGAATACTGAATGATCTAAAAAAATAGGTTTATCTCTAAAACCTCTTAAAATGTTTTTCAGACAATTACAAGCAAAAAAAATCCAAAATCCAAATTGCTAAAAAAAAGATATTTCGCATGGGTTTTACTCTTAATAAGCTTACATTTTAGAGAAAACCCACACATTTTTGAGATTCGTGAAAATGATAGAAATTAAAATTTTAGTAAATTGATCCATTAGATTCCAGATTTGTACAATCATGTTCTCTGCTTTAGGTTTTTTTGGCACCAAATAGGGATTTACCCCCCAGACTTTAATGAGTACTGTTTGGGCTCCAGCCATTTGGGTTGTGTAATCCAATATGGCGGTGTCTAGTGGTCCAAAGTGATGTGACCCACAGGTCATGCTCCGTGTCCCAGGACACTAGGGAGTGGGACTATAATGGTGGCCATACACGAGCAGATAAAGCTGCTGATATCAGTCGTTTGGACCGATTTGACAGCTTATCTGCCCGTGTATGGGGGCTTCCGACGGGTCTTCCCGATCGATATCTGGCCACGATATTAATCGGGAAGGTTGGATTTTTACCCGACCGACCCATTGGAGCCGCTTGGCGCATTGTAATTCGATCGTTCGGCCATACGGCCGAACGCTCGAATTACCCCCGATATAGCCACGCAGTTTAGTGGCATATGGGGGAGTTTGCAGATGATTTTGGTTAAATCCTCCTGCTGATACTTCCCTTTATATGCAGAGCAAGAGGCAAAGCCAGAGAGCAAAGTGCGCACTTTGCCAGATAATAAGAATTCCTGATGCACTTACATTAGTCGGCTTGTACATCCCTGTGAATACTAATGGCGCTATAAAGAGCGTGGGATATTCAGATGGATATTGAAGTGCCGGAGAGCATTCACATCACTGGCAAGAACCATAGAACTATAGTTTTATTTTTTAAAAAGTTCCTTTAGTACGTTAGACTGGAAATGCCCATGGCTTAGAGGAAACAAAATTGTCATTTTTTTCTATTGGTCACAAGTTCCTTCTAGTGCTTCAGATATTTCACCTCAAGAATTACATAGTAACATAGTAAGTTAGGTTGAAAAAAGACTCACATCCATCAAGTTCAACCTTTTTACTTTTTTTTTTTACACCTGCCTAACTGTCAGTTGATCCAGAGGATGGCAAAACCCCAATCAGAAGTCTCTCCAATTTGCTGGGAGGAGCTACTGGTGCATAAAGCATCCGACCCTTCCTTGTACCTATCTAATGTATCAGCCTGTACCACTGATTCACTTCCCAGCTCTCCCTGTAACACCCCTTTCCCTCCTCTAATCTCATTGGCTCCCTCCTGTCTGCTGGGAGGAGCTACTGGTGAATAAAGCATCCGACCCTTCCTTGTATCTATCTAATGTATCAGCCTGTACCACTGATTCACTTCCCAGCTCTCCCTGTAACACCCCTTTCCCTCCTCTAATCTCATTGGCTCCCTCCTGTCTGCTGGGAGGAGCTACTGGTGAATAAAGCATCAGACCCTTCCTTGTACCTATCTAATGTATCAGCCTGTACCACTGATTCAGGGAGACAATTCCACATCTTCACAGCTCTCACTGTAACAAACCCCTTTCCAATATTTAGCTGGAACCTCTTTTCTTCTAATCGGAATGGGTGACCTCGTGTCAGCTGGAAAGACCTACTGGTAAATAAAGCAGAGAGATTATTATATGATCCCCTTATATATTTATACATAGTTATCATATCACCCCTTAAGCGCCTCTTCTCCAGCGTGAACATCCCCAATTTGGCCAGTCTTTCCTCATAGCTAAGATTTTCCCTTTACCAGCTTAGTTGCCCTTCTCTGTCCCCTCTCTAATACAATTTGCATATGCAAATTAAGGACGGGGAGAGAAATCGCATGACTTTTTGTCTTTTCCCCTTTTCCCTTTCCCACCGCTAATTTGTGAATGCATATGCAAATTAGGATCTGGATTCGTTTTTATATTCAGCCGAATTTTTGCAAGGGATTCGGGGGTTCGCTTAATCCAAAATAGTGGATTTGGTGCATTCCTATTACAAATAACATACCCTCTCCACTACACTATTATTGTCACTTCAAATGGCACCTGCCAACCCAAGTGATTTCTTAGGATATCCAATGTGGTCACATTTTCTGAGCCAATTCCCAGGGATTCCCACTGAACATCAGATGAACTTTTTTTGATTATCTTAAGTTCAACAAACTGAGGCATTTATTCAAATTACCCCATTTTTGAATTGAGCTTAGAAGGTCTAACTAACTTAGATATCATGAGAAATCACTTGGGCTAGCCATTACTCTTTATAATAACAATTAAACCAACAGGGACCCTAAAATACAAGGGTTATTTAATCCATCAGGTACCTATGAGAGCTTACATCCAAATTTGATTTTGTATTTTTGTTTACTAGGGTCAGTGACCCCCAGTCAAACAGATACAGACTGTAAATAAGCAGAGTTGGAAGGCCAATAACAAAGACAGTGATTTAGAAACTATACTACAATAAAACTTATATAAAGTGAACCTCCCATCCCTTTAGCAGAGCAACTGGGTCTGGTATATGTCTAGGGTTTAGACTGTTCACTGCAGACTATATCCATATAAAGTGATGTATTCCTTTCATTATCTCTTATGTCTTCTCTTTCAGCTTAGATATATATAGTTTTATATCGGTAAAATGTTCCTTCATTTCTTTCAGCGTACGCTCGATTTGAGGCCAAAATCCATGATCTACGCGAACAGATGATGAATCACAGTATGAGTTCTGGGTCCGGCTCGCTGAGAACTAACCAGAAGCGTTCCCTCTATGTAAGGTAAGTAGCGATCATTAATAGCATCTTGCAAGATCTTCTCCCGTTTAATAAATGGTTTGTCTTACATATTGTCTAATTCTCCCTACATAGGAAATCATATAGTTGCCCCCAAAGCTGACACTCTGCCTAATACTATAGCAGGGTGACACCCCAATGTTTCTATATATCTGTAACCTTGTTATGAGCTAAGGGGGCCCAGTCTGAAGGTCAGTTAGGGGGAGATTTGGGGTTAGTGCTTATTTGTACCCTGGGTACCCCTGGAACTATAGCAGGGTGACTGTTACCCCAATGTTTCTATATATCTGTAACCTTGTTATGAGCTAATGGGGCCCAGTCTGAAGGCCAGTTAGGGGGAGATTTGGGGTGAGTGTTTATTTGTACCCTGGGTACCCCTGGAACTATAGCAGGGTGACTGTTACCCCAATGTTTCTATATATCTGTAACCTTGTTATGAGCTAAGGGGGCCCAGACTGAAGGTCAGTTAGGGGGAGATTTGGGGTGAGTGTTTATTTGTACCCTGGGTACCCCTGGAACTATAGCAGGGTGACTGTTACCCCAATGTTTCTATATATCTGTAACCTTGCTATAAGCTAAGGGGGCCCAGTCTGAAGGTCAGTTAGGGGGAGATTTGGGGTGAGTGTTTATTTGTACCCTGGGTACCCCTGGAACTATAGCAGGGTGACACCCCAATGTTTCTATATATCTGTAACCTTGTTATGAGCTAAGGGGGCCCAGTCTGAAGGTCAGTTAGGGGGAGATTTGGGGTGAGTGTTTATTTGTACCCTGGGTACCCCTGGAACTATAGCAGGGTGATACCCCAATGTTTCTATATATCTGTAACCTTGTTATGAGCTAATGGGCCCAGTCTGAAGGTCAGTTAGGGGGAGATTTGGGGTGAGTGCTTATTTGTACCCTTGGTAGGAAGTGTCCGTCATGTGGTTAAATACCTGAGTTATGAGATGGGTCAGTGGAACTGACAAAATGTTTGAATACAAATCAGGGGGCCGATTCACGAAGTAGTCGACATGGCAGAGGGCATACCTGCGTGTAGTCTTGCACTCTCGTGGGCTGCAGTCTCCCCACGGCGTCCCTGCGTCCACACCATGTTAGGTGGGGGGTGTGATTGGGAGAGATATGCGCCGACTGTATCGACTTATGGCTACTTATAGTTGCATATAGGTACATATAGATTCGAAGGATTTTAATCAAACGATCGAAGGAAAATCCTTCAATCAAAAAATCACAGGCAAGCCTATAGGGACCTTCCCCATAGGCTAACATTGACTTCGGTAGCTTTTAGCTGCCGAAGTAGGGGGACGAAGTTTTTCTTAAAGGGACAGTACTTCGACTATCGAATGGTCGAATAGTCGAACGATTTTTACTTCTAATCGTTCAAATCGTTCGAATTCGATCGAATTTAACCAATTCGATGGTCGAAGTACAGAAAAAATACTTCGAAATTCGATTTTTTTTTTATTCTAACCCTTCACCCGAATTTCGTGAATCGGCCCCCAGGTGTTGAATCCAGTAAGTCAGGTTTATTATACAGGACATATAGTGCTATATACAGTAGTACAAAGAAGAGATAGTGGAATTATAACTACATTGCGTATACAAATAAGCCAATACTCAATGCTGCCATGACAGAAGACATTGTGCATAATGTGCTTCAAAGAGATACTGATAATAATGACATTACTGCACTGCCGCTTCCACCAATCAGACGGATGCGTTTCCAGCGAGTGCCGTGGTGCTTATTATGCAGCCGACACGGGGTGCACAAGTGGGAGTCCATGTGAATGGGCCGGGGGCAGCTGTGATAGACGTGGGACTTATTCTCATTTATGTCTCTGCCAACAGGGCGGCTGCTGTGAAAGGCCATTATGCCGAGATGTATTTCTATGGCTGCAGCGGATTATAGACATGTCTGAGCTCTGAGAACATTCAATTACCTGCGTTATATTCCATATATCTCTCTGCTGCTGTCGCCCAGCAACATAACCGAACGCATACGCTTTTTATCTGTCTAGTTTTGCGCGATGCCTTGAATCTCCCTAATTGTTTGTTGATGAGAAAATAAAATTGTTACATTTTTTTTATCATGTTAAAAGTACTTTTTAAAAAAAAAAATATTACTATTTAAAGGAGAAGGAACGGTAAAATCAATGAGGGGTTGTTAGTCCACTGTAGGCACTGGAGAATGTTCCACTGCAGGTATCCATTATCCAGAAAGCTCCGAATTATGGGAAGCTGACTCCCATAGATTTCGTTATCTGAATAATCCACATATTTCGTTTTAATAATAAAAAAAAACAGTCGCTTGTACTTGATCCCAACGAAGATATAATTAATCCTTATTGGAAGCAAAACCAGCCTATTGGCTTTATTTAATGTTTACCGAAAATAAAGTCGATTTCAAGTAGATTTAAGGTTTGAAGATCCAAATTACAGAAATATCCATTATCCAGAAAACTCCAGTTCCCGAGAATTCTGGATAACGGTCCCATACTGTACAATGTGCAGGTATGGGATCTGTTATCTGAAACCCGTTAGCCAGAATGTCCTGAATTATGGAGTGGTCAGTTCTCATTTTAATCAAATATTTACAATTTTTAAAAATGATTTCGATTTTTTTTCTGTGTAATAATAAAACAGTCGCTTGTACTTGATCCCAACTAAGATATAATTAATCCTTATTGGAGGCAAAACCAGCCTATTGGGCTTATTTAATGTTTATATGATTTTCTAGTAGACTTAAGGTATGAAGACCCAAATTACGGAAAGATCTGTTATCTTAAAAGCCCCAGATCCCGAGCATTCTGGATAACAGGTCCCATATCTTTATTATCCTTTGTTTTCAGGGGTAACCAATTTGTATTATTTGGATAAAATAGAGTCTATTTATCAAAGAGTGAAGTTCCGCCACTAAAGTGAAATTCCACAGCTCTCAATTCATTTCTATGGGATTTTTATAGGCGTATTTATCAAAGGGTGAACTTTCACTATCACCCATTAATAAATACGCCTTTCAAAATCCCATAGAAATGAATGGAGAGCTGCAGAATTTCACTCTAGTGGCGGAACTTCACTCTTTGATAAATTTACCCTTATGGGAGATGGTCTTTCTGTAATTCTGAGCTTTCTGGATAACAGGTTTCAGAATATTTTATTCCATACCTGTATTGTGTATATTAATATTGTTTTGGAACGGACGAGGGGGCTGATTTGTCACTTTTCCGTCCCTGGGGAACAACATAATTGCAGTGTTGCTTTATGGCATGGATTCTAGATCATGGGGCAGATTCACTAAAGGGCGAATGGCTAACGCTAGTTTTTGCCAGCGTTACCATCCGCAGGGACATCACCTATTCACTAACAGACACAGACGCTAATTCGCTAGTGAAAGAGACCATCACTATGGTTCGTTCGCACTCTATCGCCAGGCGACTTTTCGCTCTGGCAAATCGACCTAAGCGCAAGATCACTAGTGAATTTTCGCTAGGCACAAACTAATGTTAGTGCTTCTTCGCTATGAAATGCTCGCACTGCCGAAGTAACTCTAGCGAAAAGTCACCAGTGTTCGGCGCCCAGGGCGCAACTTTGCATATTAGTGAATTAGCCTCAAATACAAATGGTTTTCAGCATATCTCTGGTTTTATAGTAGGCTCTAGTGATGGGTGAATTTGGCCCATTTTGTGCAAAATTTACAAAACGGTGAAAAATTTGTGAAACTGTGCCAGCATCTGATTTTTGCCGTTTTGACGCCGGCGTCCATTTTTTTACACCCGCGTCTGTTTTTTGGACACCTGCGACATTTTTTTTGACGCCAGCGAATTTCCGACAGCTTATTTTTGCAGCCGTTTCGCGAATAAATTCGCCCATCACTAGTAGGCTCACCTCCTTATGGTCACACCACAAAGACCAGGCTACAGTTACACTTCAGGAAAGGGTCCAAGTGATCCGAAACATGTCGTACAATAAAAAGTAGCAGCAAAGTTCTGCAGTTTTGTGGCTTTCTTCACAGTTCACTATTAGGGAATTAACGTAGTGGTAGCGAAATTGCTCCTGGCGAAACAGTCGTTGGCGACAATTCATCCTTTATCGAATCTGCCCCATAGACTTTGCATCAGTGTCCCCAAGCAGAATCCAATACCCCTCATCTCAATGGGTCATTGTCTTTACTGCAATGCTGCTTTCCATGCCTGTAGCTAATATATAACAATAAGAGGAAAGGAAACAAGGAGGTTTAGGCTCAGCTCAGACATAGTGAACATATGCACTTAACTTAAAGTATGTTAAATTGGAACCTTTAGTAACAGATAATAACAGAGAATGAGTGCAGCCTGTCTATGAAATGTAATAGAATTATACTGACCATCCCTTGTCTTTAGCCGTCACAGAGTTGATGTCTTCTCTCATCATTGTGATTAATACTCTTGTCTTAGAACAATTCAGCTCTGAATAAAGAGCATTGACCTCAGTGAGTAAATGGGGCTGGAGGGTGTTGTTGTTGTTGTTGTTGTTGTTGTTTAGAAATAAGTTGCTGCGTTAGACTATCTGTAAAAGTGTCACACAAAGAACAGGCTAAGGTTCACAAGCAGCCGGGTCAGGCTCAGAGATCAGGCTCAGATAAAACACACAGACAAATAATCGATGGGAAAGGCCAACGTGTGTAGGAAGGATAAACGGTTTTCCAAGATTTACTATCACAAAATTCATATATAAATATATATACACACACAATTAAAAGAACATGAATCCTAAAAAAAAGAATCTGGCTACAAATGCTGTATTTTATATACTGAACTTACTGTACCAGCCCAAATGTGCAGCAGTCGTATAACAGTAATGATCCAGGCTTTCAAAATTGTGCCCAGCAGCTCCCCATCTTGGATCTTGTTAAGACATCTTTGTGTCAGTGGCTCTGCACATGCTCAGTCTGCTCTGGGCTTTATCACTTCTGATGCACTGGTTTCTATGCTGCCATCTAATGTGACTCTGAAAAGTCGCATAATGAATTTGAATATTATATATATATATATATATATACACACATATCCGTTATCCAGAAAGCTCCGAATTACATAGTTACATAGTAAGTAAGGTTGAAAAAAGACACAGGTCCATCAAGTACAACCTTTTAGTTCTTTTTTAATCTGCCTAACTGCCAGTTTATCCAGAGAAAGGCAAAAAAAAAACCCATCTGAAAAATTCCTTCCTGACTCCAAAATGGCAATGGGACCAGTCCCTGGATCAACTTGTACTATGAGCTATCTCCCATATCCCTGTATTCCCTCACTTGCTAAACACCATCCAACCCCTTCTTATACCTATCTAATGTATCAGCCTGTACCCCTGATTCACTTCCCAGCTCTCCCTGTAACACCCCTTTCCCTCCTCTAATCTCATTGGCTCCCTCCTGTCTGCTGGGAGGAGCTACTGGTGAATAAAGCATCCGACCCTTCCTTGTACCTATCTAATGTATCAGCCTGTACCCCTGATTCACTTCCCAGCTCTCCCTGTAACACCCCTTTCCCTCCTCTAATCTCATTGGCTCCCTCCTGTCTGCTGGGAGGAGTTACTGGTGAATAAAGCATCCGACCCTTCCTTGTACCTATCTAATGTATCAGCCTGTACCACTGATTCACTTCCCAGCTCTCCCTGTAACACCCCTTTCCCTCCTCTAATCTCATTGGCTCCCTCCTGTCTGCTGGGAGGAGCTACTGGTGAATAAAGCATCCGACCCTTCCTTGTACCTATCTAATGTATCAGCCTGTACCCCTGATTCACTTCCCAGCTCTCCCTGTAACACCCCTTTCCCTCCTCTAATCTCATTGGCTCCCTCCTGTCTGCTGGGAGGAGCTACTGGTGAATAAAGCATCCGACCCTTCCTTGTACCTATCTAATGTATCAGTCTGTACCACTGATTCAGGGATTTAGGGAAAGGCCTCCTCTCATCCATTTTATCCAAATAATGAAAATTTTCCAAACGGATTTCCTTTTTCTGTGTAATAATAAAACATTAGCTTGTACTTGATCCCAACTAAGATATAATTAATCCTTATTGAAGGCAAAACCAGCCTATTGGCTTTATTTCATGTTTATATGATTTTCTATAGACTTAAAGAAGAACCAAACCCTTGCTAATAAAAACCCCTACCCTGCTCCCTCCAGCGTAGGTGGTACCTTTGTTAAATGTCCCTAACTCTTTACTTACCCCTCGGTGCAGATTCAGGGGGTTCACGGCTGCCATCTTCTTCGGTAATCTGTGGGCGCAGGTGCAGTTGGAGCAATTTTCTGCTTCGTGACAACTCCACTGGCGCTGAAAGTCACAAAAATTGTTGAAGCGCCTTAAGAAGATGCGAAGATTACCGAAGAGAAGAAGATGGCGCCCGTGAACTCCGATGCCCTGAATCTGCACCGAGGGGTAAGTAAAGAGTTAGGGGCATTCACCAAAGGTACCACCTATGCTGGAGGTAGAGCAGGGAGGGGGTCTATGTAGTATAAGGGTTTTTATTAGCAAGGGTTTGGTTCTCCGTTAAGTCCCTAAGCTCAGTAAGTGACAGCAGCACAGAGAATGTGCAGTGAATCAGCAGAAATGAAGATGGGGAGCTACTGGGGCATCTTTGGAGACACAGATCTTTACTGCTAAATAGGGATGTAGCGAACTGTTCGCCGGCGAACTAGTTCGCGCGAACTTCGACTGTTCGCGTCCGCCGCAAGTTCGCGAACGTCGCGCGACGTTCGCCAATAGGCGTTCGCGTCAAAATCGTTCGATCGTTCGACCATTCGACCGCTAAAATCGAAGGATTTTCATTCGAATCGAACGATCGAAGCATTCGATCGAATGAAATCATTCGATCGAATGGCTTCGATCGTTCGATTCGAATGAAAATCCTTCGATCGAACGATTTCAATCCTTCGATCGTTCGAATCGAACGATTTTCGGATGTTCGAAGTTCGCGAACAGTTCGCGAACTGTTCGCAAATTTTGCCGGTGTTCGCGAACGGCGTTCGCGAACACATCGGCGGCGGTTCGCTACATCCCTACTGCTAAAGGGCTGGGTGGCTTTTGGCTGGTATAGTAGACCAAAATATAATCCTCCATACCAGGTCTGGACTGAGAATTAAACTAGGCCCTGGCATTTCAGGTACACAGAGGCCCAAACAGCCCCCACCAGCCCACTAAATACTGACTTTCTATGGCAACTTATAGCAGCCCCTCTGGCATTTGCCAGAACCCACAGATTGCCAGTCCAGGCCTGGTCCATACATAATACATAATACAAAGTTTGCCCAGATTCAGCAGCTCATAGCAACCAGTAAATGCTACCTGCTGATTGGTTGCTAAAGGGAATTAGACCTGTAACAAACTTTGCAGCTTTTACTACATTATCCCAAAATGTGTAGCATTGAAACATTCCCGTGTATACAGGGCTGCCTGGGTTTGGCAGTGTTGTATTCATGAGGAGTGAAGAGTGACATTTTTCTCCAAGTTTTGCTTCGAAAATGACGCCCATAGACTCTAATGGGTGAAAAAATGTGTTTCAATATTTGGGAGAAACATGGGGCTCCAGAATAAATTGTAAATGACTCACCAAATAGTGAATGTGGTCCGGGTGCACCAGACCCCCAGCTTTAGGGAGCGGGACAGCAAAATGTGTTGCACGGCAAAAAAAATTGTTGTCCATAGACTTTAATGCATTTTGGCGAATTTTTGGTGAAGTGAAATGGGTCACTGAGGGGTGCATTTCGCACCTCCTTACTCTAGTACTTATATAAACTATTAAGCAATATGAAGCAGTGATATAGAATGGTTTCAGAGTTTGGGGGTTTACATTTAGTTAAAAGTCAGGATGGGGCAAAGCTGGAATGAGGGCCCCCAAAACACTAGTATGAAATGTTCCCTGGTAACCGGAAGCCTGTTTTTCCCTACGATGTACAGTATTTGTACAGGAATAGAACCAATTAGCTGATCAATGGGACGTCAGGTGAAACCCTAGTGGATGGGTTTATTCTGGTTGAAAATGATTTCAGTTTCTTATGTATAAAAGCAATTTAGATTTCAGTGGCATCTCAGGGGAGTCTCTGGGTGACTTTAAACCATCGAAGGAACCATTGAATTAGTCAAGATGTTCCTCGTCTGAGCCCATTAAGTCAGAGCAGCGCTTGTCAATAACGGCTTCGGCGAGATAATGATAATTTCATGTATTTTTTTAAACCGTTTTAGTCATTAAAGGGCCACATTTAAAAAATATATATATATATAAATATATAAATCGCTGAGCCTGAGCTGATCAATGGAGATTGAGTTGTACAAGTTAAAGCTTGGGCACGGCGTACCCCCGGGATACAGCGAGGAATCATTAGTTAAGAAATTGGCTGCAGCTGTGTGATCCAATTACGGGTGCAGTTCTGCAATGCGAGTTCCATGCTGTCGCATTTCTCCATAATGAATTGGGCAGGCTATCAATAATAAATGGCTGTGTGTTGTAGCGCTAATTGTATGGGTGTAGAGCAGTGCAGAATAATCAAGATTCCAGTTAGATATTTCTGTTTTCAGACTGCTTCTTCCATTGAAGGGTCACATGGACTGAATGCACCGACCTGATTGGCAGTTGTTTGTTTGACCTGTTATTTGGTGCATGCCCAAATGTTGGCGTTGGGGGCCTTGGGAAAAAATATTGAGCGAGGCCCAACACCTTCAGTGACACCACCTTTAAGGTGGCCATACACGGCCGATAAAAGCTGCCGACAGACTGTGTCGGCAGCTTATTGGCCCGTGTATGGGGGCCCCCAACTGGCTTCCCTGATCGGATGGGTTTAAAAACCCAGTTGGATCGCAGCCGCATCTGTTCGTTGATGCGGTCCCGCGATCCGACCGCCCATTTGCGAATGCTAGGATCCAGTCGTTGGGCCCTAGGGCCCACGATCGGATCTGCCCGATATTGTCCACCTCAAGGTGGGCATATCGGAGGGAGATCCTCTCGTTTGGCGACATCGCCAAACGAGCGGATCTATCAATGTATGGCCACCTTTAGATTTCAGCAGTTGGTGAAAAGATAGACCTTTGATTGGACTCTTGGGGGATAGTGCTTTGGCTATTGCTACTTGTGTCCATTATACCTTTAATTCAACATAGTCATTTTTCGAGGGAGAGCGAGGTTTTCGCAGATCCTCAGTCCCGGATTTTTATAAAAATAGAAATATATACAACATTTCTGAAACGTAATTAAATACGAACCCCCGAATCCTTGGTGAAAGATTCGGCCGAATACTGAACCAAATCCTAATTTGCATATGAAAAGGGGAAAACATTTTTTACTTCCTTGTTTTGTGACAAAAAGTCACGTGATTTACCTTCCCGCCCCTAATTTGCATATGCAAAATAGGATTCGGATTCCGTTGGGCCTGGCAGAAGGATTCGGCGAATCCGAATCCTGCTGAAAAGGGCCGAATCCCGAACCGAATCCTGGATTTGGTGCATCCCTACCAGAATACTCAGCGCCTGCACTTAGAAACAATTGTAACCAATAAGAAAAGCAGGTGTCTTGGGGGTCCTGTGTCTCTTAAAGGGGAATTTCACCTTCATTAGCAAAACGGTTATAACAACACATAAAACATGTACATAAAACCCCCAGAAATGTGTTCAAACTTTCCATAACCTGCTAAATTTTGGATGTGGTATTTAGGGGTGTGGCCATAAAAATGGGCATAGTCAAGAATCTATTTACCATTTTCAAATGTTGAAAGGTATGACCTAATGTTAGCCTGAACTTATTCTGGGGTGAGGGAGGAATGTGTTGGCTAAGGGACATGTTCACTAACATTGGAGATAAATATCTCAAGAGATTTTGCCCATGGCAGTCATTTAAACCTACAAGTTACAAAACAAAAGCAGAGATCTGGTTGGTTGCTTTGGGCAACATCTCTGGAGATCTCCGGAGATATTTATCTCCAATGTTAGTAAACATGGCCCAATCCTTCATGGAGGCCTGTAGGTCGGAAATATATTCACCCAACCACCAGCCAGTTCATCTGATAGTGTCTATGTTATAACACCTATACACATCCACATGCAGCTTCTACTCAACAATCACTTAAGTATTCTTTATATAATAGAGCTAGTAACTGGCCTACAGCATGAGCCATGGGTCAATAAGCTAACCTGCAGGCAAAGGCTTCTCCCATTTGATTGAACTTGTGTCATCAAATTTGAAGGGGAACTATTGCAAAAATGAAAATTTGACATAAGCTTCATCATACTGAAATAAGAAACTAAATCAATCAATTAAATATTCTGCATCGTTTCTGAAATAATCAAGTTTATCTTCACTATTCCTCTCTCAGCATCTGTTTCTCTTCATTCTCTCTTCATGCAGCAGTTGGGTGTCAGATATTCACTGACAGTTAGATCCAATATATCTTATAGGGGGGCTCCTTTCCTAGCAGATGTATTAGAGCTCACTCAAATAACTGATTCCAGTACAAACATAATCTAACAAATTCTGCATGTAGAGAGACATGGGCGCAAATTCACTAAGCGCCGAACGCTAGCGTCAATTCGCTAGCGTTTGGCATTTTCGGTACTTCGCAAATTCACTAACGAACGCTGGCGTAAATTCGCTAGTGTTACTTCGCACTCTTATGCCAAGCGAATTTTCGCAAGCGATGTAACTACGCAAATTCACTAACTTGCGCAGTGTACTGAACGCTACCTTTTACGCTAGACTTCCTTCGCCACCTCAGACCTGGCGAAGCGCAATAGAGTAGATAGGGATTGTTTCCAAAAAAGTCACATTTTTTTCTAAGTCCCAAAAAACGCTGGCGTGTTTTCTACATGATGGGTGATAGGCTGAAAAAGATCGAAAATATTTTTGGGGCTCCCCTCCTTCCCCCCTACATTTCCTGACTCATGGCAACTTACCTAGACAGTGGGCACATGTGTAGGGCAAAATAACATTTTTATTTGCTGATTTGAAGGTTTTCTAGGCATTTGTAGTGCAGATACGTGTTCCTCCATTGAAATTTGAATTTCGCGCTGTATGCAAATTAGCCTTCGCTAGCGTAACTTCGCTTAACATAGTGAATCAACGCTAGCGCAACTTCGCAACCTTACGCTACCCCTGTGCGCAACTTTGGATTTTAGTGAATTTGCAGAGCGCTGGCGAAACTACGCCTGGCAAAGTGCGGCGAAGTTGCGCCTGGCGCAACTTCGCATCTTAGTGAATTTGCCCCATGATGTCTGGTGAGTTTAATAGAGTGACCTCTAATACATCTTCTAGGCAAAAAGAGCCCCCCTATAAGATATATTGGATGTAACTGTCAGTGAATATCTGACACCCAACTGCTGCATGAAGACAGAATGAAGAGAAACAGATGCTGAGAGAGGAATAGTGAAGATAAACTCGATTATTTCAGAAATGGAACAGAATGTTTAATTGATTATATTTAGAAAGTTTCTTATTTCAGTACAATATTAAATTTTCATTTTTGCGATAGTTCCCCTTTAATCACTCAGAACAGTCTGCCACATCCTTTACCTTTAGAGGCAACTGGTGACCTAAACCTGTTACAAGTTGATATTTACCTTTCATGGTGCATCTTAAACCATATAGATATCTTGTATGTTTGGTTTCCCTAAAATAAAAATCATGATGATCTTGAGGTGTGTGTAGTGTTCTAGAACTGGGTGGCTTTTCCCAGTCTTCCCAGTGAGAGTCGCCATACTGTTTGCTGTCGCCTGGGTTCTTGCAGTTAGTTGCTTCTTATCTTGGGCTCAAGTTCTTGTCATAAAGGGTTTAACTAATCCGCATTGATACAGATACAGAACAAACTGCAGCAGACATATGGGAAACACATATACACAATGCCAGTTTGAAATTCACGGCGTGTGCTGTTTATATATTAGAACAGGGCTGTATTTATATATAATACACAAAAGCCATGAATATCCTGTAAATTATATCCTTATAAATGGTGAGTAGTGATGTCATCAGTTATAAACGGTGAGTAGTGATGTAATTTCTGTCACATGACTCACTAAAATTTGTGTATTATAATTAATAAAGTACCCCCAGTTGTAAAATATGAGGATATTATAAGTTACCTCGGAGTTCCATGACCTGTATAAAAATACTCGGCCTTCGGCCTCGTGTTTTTATATGGTCATGAAACTCCTCGGTAACATAATATCCTTATATTTTACAAGAGGGGGTACTTTATTCACTATATAATGCACAAAAGCCATGAATATCTTGTAAATTGTATCCTTATAAACGGTGAGTTCTGATGTCATCAGTTATAAACGGTGAGTTCTGATGTCATTTCTGTCACATGACTCACTGCAACTTGTGTATTATAATACAAAGGTGACTTGTAATATCCTCATATTTTACAACAGGGGGTACTTTATTTATTATAATGCACAAGTTGCAGTGAGTCATGTGACAGAAATGACATCAGAACTCACCGTTTATAACTGATGACATCAGAACTCACCGTTTATAACTGATGACATCAGAACTCACCGTTTATAAGGATACAGTTTACAAGATATTCATGACTTTTGTGCATTATATAGTCAATAAAGTACCACCTGTTGTAAAATATGAGGATATTAGAAGTCACCTCGGAGTTCCATGACCTGTATAAAAACACTGGGCCTTCGGCCTCGTACTTTTATATGGTCATGAAACTCCTCTGTAACTTATAATATCCTTATATTTTACAAGAGGAGGTACTTTATTCACTATATAATGCACAAAAGTCATGAATATCTTGTAAATTGTATCCTTATAAACGGTGAGTTCTGATGTCATCAGTTATAAACGGTGAGTTCTGACGTCATTTCTGTCACATAAACGGAGCTTAGTGATGTCATCGGTTATAATCGCAGCTTAGCGATGTCATTTCTGTCACATGACTCACTGCAACTTGTGCATTATAATAAATAAAGTTCCCCCAGTTGTAAAATATGAGGATATTACAAGTCACCTTGGAGTTCCATGACCTGTGTAAAAACACTCGGCCTTTGGTCTTGTACTTTAATATGGTCATGATGCTCTTTGGTAACTTATAATATCCTTATATTTTACAAAAGGGGGTATTTTATTCACTTATATAGGCACCCGAGGGCCTGTGTCTAGGGCAGCAGCTATAGGTGGGGAAGTCCCCGGGTGCAGTTCCGAATTTCTAATTTGACTGCCCCTAGGCCAGAGGGTTCCTGCATCTGCCCACCCTTCCCTACAAGTATGGCCAGATGTTGGGGCACTGGAGAATTAAAGAGCTGCTCATCCCCTTTGCTTCCGAAAAAATATTAGAATGCGTCTGGATGACATGCCTCCCCTAAATTCTTACCGCCCCAGTTCCGGACCTTTGTGGCCTTCCCACAAATCTGAGTCTGCTCGGGGTGCTTATATATTTAAAGATTTTGTTCAAAATAACATGGCAAAATTCCACATTTCACCATCGGTGAATTTTTTTCAGGAAACAGCAGCAAAAATTTGCAGCAGAAAAAAGTTGCAGCAGAAAAAATTGCCACGACAAAAAAAGTCACAGAGAAATAATGGCCATAAGAAAAAATGGCCATTGGCTTTAAGGCATCTGGAGCGAAAAAATTGTTGCGTACGTAAAAAATGGTTGTGCGTAAAAAAATGTTGATGCCCATTGACTTCAGTGTGTTACGCTAATGTTTGCGCAGTTTTGCAAAATGAAAACAGCACTATCTGGGTATATATATATATATATGTATATCAGGGATGCACCAAATCCACTATTTTGGATTTGGCCGATCCCCCAATTCCGTCGTGCAAAGCTTTGGCTGAATATTGAACCGAATCCTAATTTGCATATGTAAATTAATGGTGGAAAGGGGAAAAACATTTTTTATAAAATTTGTCAAAGTCACGCGATTTCCCTCCCCGCCCATAATTTACATATTAAAATTAGGATTCGGTTCGACTGGGCAGAAGAATTTGGAGGAATCAGTATCCTTCTGAAAAAGGTCAAATCCTGGCCGAATCCTGGATTTAGTACATCCCTAATTTTTGTGTCTGTATGTGTGTGTGTCTGTCTGTTTGTCTGTGTGTGTGTGTCTGTGTGTCTGTGTGTGTGTGTGTGTGTCTGTCTCTGTGTGTGTCTGTGTGTGTCTGTGTGTGTCTGTGTGTGTCTGTGTGTCTGTCTGTCTGTGTGTGTCTGTGTGTCTGTGTGTCTGTCTGTGTGTGTGTGTGTCTGTGTCTGCAAATACTTTGCCTTCAGTCTTATAGTTCATCTCTAAAGAAATGTTCATAGGAACATATAACAGCTGCATTTCATATAAAGAAACTAAGAAATATGAACATTAATGAGAGACAAATCCAGCCAAGCCCACGGTCCTGTTAGGAAAGAATTAGAATATGGAGCCGGGCAAATTCCTGCAAACACGGCAATTTTCTAGTCGCTTATGTGTCGTTCTGCAAATCACTTTTCATTCAGTTTTTATTGCTACTTTCAACCCTTAGGGGAAAACGTTGCAGAAAGGAACCTGGTCCAATTATGTATGTCTATATAATTTTATGTTTGATGGAATACACACAGGAGGTCCATTTGCCAGTCACACAACACTTACAACTGGGTTCTGGTGTTTCAGTCGCATGATAGGGAGGTGCCATTGTGACAGCAGAGAGGTCCCAGGGTGATCAAAGAAAGACACGACCTTCATATAAATCCTGTATAAATTAGAGATGTTTAACTTGTGCAAAACAAACCACTATTTGAGCTTGGCCCTGCACTGATTTCATAATCAAAGAGAGAGAAGGATCTTTCAGAACCATGGACAGTGCTCATTGGATATTCTGTATTCAGCACCAGAAATAGGGATTGGTAACACTAGATAGGTACCTAATATATAGAGACAAGAGGAAAGTGTTGGAAGGGTTACTGTCTGCTCTCTCTCATTTCCCTACAGAAATAGGGATTGGTAACACTAGATAGGTACCTAATATATAGAGACAAGAGGAAAGTGTTGGAAGGGTTACTGTCTGCTCTCTCTCATTTCCCTACAGAAATAGGGATTGGTAGTACTAGATGGGTACCTAATATATAGAGACAAGAGGAAAGTGTTGGAAGGGTTACTGTCTGCTCTCTCTCATTTCCCTACAGAAATAGGGATTAGTAACACTAGATAGGTACCTAATATATAGAGACAAGAGGAAAGTGTTGGAAGGGTTACTGTCTGCTCTCTCTCATTTCCCTACAGAAATAGGGATTGGTAGCACTAGATAGGTACCTAATATATAGAGACAAGAGGAAAGTGTTGGACGGGTTACTGTCTGCTCTCTCTCATTTCCCTACAGAAATAGGGATTGGTAACACTAGATAGGTACCTAATATATAGAGACAAGAGGAAAGTGTTGGAAGAGTTACTGTCTGCTCTCTCTCATTTCCCTACAGAAATAGGGATTGGTAACACTAGATAGGTACCTAATATATAGAGACAAGAGTGTTGGAAGGGTTACTGTCTGCTCTCATTTCCCTAAAGAAATAGGGATTGGTAACACTAGATAAGGTACCTAATATATAGAGACAAGAGGAAAGTGTTGGAAGGGTTACTGTCTGCTCTCTCTCATTTCCCTACAGAAATAGGGATTGGTAACACTAGATAGGTACCTAATCTATAGAGACAAGAGGAAAGTGTTGGAAGGGTTACTGTCTGCTCTCTCTCATTTCCCTACAGAAATAGGGATTGGTAACACTAGATAGGTACCTAATATATAGAGACAAGAGGAAAGTGTTGGAAGGGTTACTGTCTGCTCTCTCTCATTTCCCTACAGAAATAGGGATTGGTAACACTAGATAGGTACCTAATATATAGAGACAAGAGGAAAGTGTTGGAAGGGTTACTGTCTGCTCTCTCTCATTTCCCTACAGAAATAGGGATTGGTAACACTAGATAGGTACCTAATATATAGAGACAAGAGGAAAGTGTTGGAAGGGTTACTGTCTGCTCTCTCTCATTTCCCTACAGAAATAGGGATTGGTAACACTAGATAGGTACCTAATATATAGAGACAAGAGGAAAGTGTTGGAAGGGTTACTGTCTGCTCTCTCTCATTTCCCTACAGAAATAGGGATTGGTAACACTAGATAGGTACCTAATATATAGAGACAAGAGGAAAGTGTTGGAAGGGTTACTGTCTGCTCTCTCTCATTTCCCTACAGAAATAGGGATTGGTAACACTAGATAGGTACCTAATATATAGAGACAAGAGGAAAGTGTTGGAAGGGTTACTGTCTGCTCTCTCTTATTTCCCTACAGAAATAGGGATTGGTAACACTAGATAGGTACCTAATATATAGAGACAAGAGGAAAGTGTTGGAAGGGTTACTGTCTGCTCTGCTCTCATTTCCCTACAGAAATAGGGATTGGTAACACTAGATAGGTACCTAATATATAGAGACAAGAGGAAAGTGTTGGAAGGGTTACTGTCTGCTCTGCTCTCATTTCCCTACAGAAATAGGGATTGGTAACACTAGATAGGTACCTAATATATAGAGACAAGAGGAAAGTGTTGGAAGGGTTACTGTCTGCTCTCTCTCATTTCCCTACAGAAATAGGGATTGGTAACACTAGATAGGTACCTAATATATAGAGACAAGAGGAAAGTGTTGGAAGGGTTACTGTCTGCTCTCTCTCATTTCCCTACAGAAATAGGGATTGGTAACACTAGATAGGTACCTAATATATAGAGACAAGAGGAAAGTGTTGGAAGGGTTACTGTCTGCTCTCTCTTATTTCCCTACAGAAATAGGGATTGGTAACACTAGATAGGTACCTAATATATAGAGACAAGAGGAAAGTGTTGGAAGGGTTACTGTCTGCTCTGCTCTCATTTCCCTACAGAAATAGGGATTGGTAACACTAGATAGGTACCTAATATATAGAGACAAGAGGAAAGTGTTGGAAGGGTTACTGTCTGCTCTGCTCTCATTTCCCTACAGAAATAGGGATTGGTAACACTAGATAGGTACCTAATATATAGAGACAAGAGGAAAGTGTTGGAAGGGTTACTGTCTGCTCTCTCTTATTTCCCTACAGAAATAGGGATTGGTAACACTAGATAGGTACCTAATATATAGAGACAAGAGGAAAGTGTTGGAAGGGTTACTGTCTGCTCTGCTCTCATTTCCCTACAGAAATAGGGATTGGTAACACTAGATAGGTACCTAATATATAGAGACAAGAGGAAAGTGTTGGAAGGGTTACTGTCTGCTCTGCTCTCATTTCCCTACAGAAATAGGGATTGGTAGCACTAGATAGGTACCTAATATATAGAGACAAGAGGAAAGTGTTGGAAGAGTTACTGTCTGCTCTCTCTCATTTCCCTACAGAAATAGGGATTGGTAACACTAGATAGGTACCTAATATATAGAGACAAGAGTGTTGGAAGGGTTACTGTCTGCTCTCATTTCCCTAAAGAAATAGGGATTGGTAACACTAGATAAGGTACCTAATATATAGAGACAAGAGGAAAGTGTTGGAAGGGTTACTGTCTGCTCTCTCTCATTTCCCTACAGAAATAGGGATTGGTAACACTAGATAGGTACCTAATCTATAGAGACAAGAGGAAAGTGTTGGAAGGGTTACTGTCTGCTCTCTCTCATTTCCCTACAGAAATAGGGATTGGTAACACTAGATAGGTACCTAATATATAGAGACAAGAGGAAAGTGTTGGAAGGGTTACTGTCTGCTCTCTCTCATTTCCCTACAGAAATAGGGATTGGTAACACTAGATAGGTACCTAATATATAGAGACAAGAGGAAAGTGTTGGAAGGGTTACTGTCTGCTCTCTCTCATTTCCCTACAGAAATAGGGATTGGTAACACTAGATAGGTACCTAATATATAGAGACAAGAGGAAAGTGTTGGAAGGGTTACTGTCTGCTCTCTCTCATTTCCCTACAGAAATAGGGATTGGTAACACTAGATAGGTACCTAATATATAGAGACAAGAGGAAAGTGTTGGAAGGGTTACTGTCTGCTCTCTCTCATTTCCCTACAGAAATAGGGATTGGTAACACTAGATAGGTACCTAATATATAGAGACAAGAGGAAAGTGTTGGAAGGGTTACTGTCTGCTCTCTCTCATTTCCCTACAGAAATAGGGATTGGTAACACTAGATAGGTACCTAATATATAGAGACAAGAGGAAAGTGTTGGAAGGGTTACTGTCTGCTCTCTCTCATTTCCCTACAGAAATAGGGATTGGTAACACTAGATAGGTACCTAATATATAGAGACAAGAGGAAAGTGTTGGAAGGGTTACTGTCTGCTCTCTCTCATTTCCCTACAGAAATAGGGATTGGTAACACTAGATAGGTACCTAATATATAGAGACAAGAGGAAAGTGTTGGAAGGGTTACTGTCTGCTCTCTCTCATTTCCCTACAGAAATAGGGATTGGTAACACTAGATAGGTACCTAATATATAGAGACAAGAGGAAAGTGTTGGAAGGGTTACTGTCTGCTCTCTCTCATTTCCCTACAGAAATAGGGATTGGTAGCACTAGATAGGTACCTAATATACAGGATTTTTATGTTGTTTATTGAAAAAAATATGATAACAGAGCAGAGGCTGACATGCTGAGTAATGATGGGCGAATAAATTCACCAGGTGTGAATTGGCTGTGAATTTCCATGTTTCGGCGCTGGCTAATTCATTTGCAAAATGACGGCGAAAATTCTCCAGCAAAAAATCAGCCGTGTGGAAAAAATGTGGGCGTGCGTCAGAATAGTCACGCACATAAACATTGCCGCGTATCAAAATTATTCAGACGCCCATTGACTTTACTGTATTTGGCCAAAATAGGCGTGTGTATAAAAATTGTCGCCAAATCTGCCGGTCACTAATGCTGAGCGCTGGTACAGATATTATGGACAATCTCATCCCCCCTCCTCCACATCCACTGGCCAGATGTTCCGATGAAGGAAAGTACAAGGTGAAAGTGTTAGAAAGGT
This sequence comes from Xenopus petersii, assembly GCA_038501925.1. Classification (NCBI taxonomy): domain Eukaryota; kingdom Metazoa; phylum Chordata; class Amphibia; order Anura; family Pipidae; genus Xenopus; species Xenopus petersii. Next base: position 3,680,467 of record CM076674.1, on the reverse strand, counting down.
TACTGCCGGCTGAAACATAATTTCACATATAGAAATAGGGAATAGTAGTTTGAAATAGGCACCTAATATACAGGGACAAAGACAAGCAACAATATTAGATAATTTCCTGGTAGACAAGGACAAATATAAGGCTAATGTGTAACCAAATAATATCAGGAACGGACAAAAAATTGGGACTAATCTCATTATTTGTTGAGTGAAATAAAAAAGAAGGGTTAAAGAGGAAGGGTTTTTTCCGGGTTGGAATAACGAGGACATGCCTGTATTTCAGCATGGAATTTCCCAGTGCCAGGAGACTCATATGTAGGTCAGGGTACAGTAGGGCTAAGAAGAAAGAGAATTTATTACTCTATTGAAAGAAGAATTCTACTGTATTTCCAGTATTGCTCAACTGAATCGAGGAGTAAAAGGGAGGAAAGTGTGATGTGTCCCCTGGGGGGAAATTCTTTTCTGTGGAACTTAAAAGTCAGTTAGAAAAAAGGGCCAATCAGGAAGGGACTGAAGGTTCTTCACAGGTTTCTCTCCTTGGTGTAATGTGAGTGTAGAAACATCATCAGCTCAGGGAAGCTTGTGCTCCAGTGGGGGAAATGGTTTTATAGATTCAAAGCTGACAGAAAACAGACATTTCAGCTTTTGTTTATCTTTTATTGTGCTGAAATGATCTCCCTTGGAGTCCAGAGAAATTGGTCCAAACCCACTAAGTGAAGTGAGAGTTTGCACAAACCAAGGGTCATATTCTGCCTTTCTCTGGTGGAAGTTTGACTGGGATGCTCCTTGTTGGCTCTGTTAATCCACATACTATTTGCTAATCAATGTATAGTAATGATAATTAGAATGGAACACGCACTCCAGGAGCCAAGCGGTGCCGATAAAACTTGATTTTATTCCAAAATTGCTAAAACAAGGTCCTAATATAAACAAGGTCCTCTATAATCAATGTATAGTGTCTCCCGTTGCATGGTGTCCTGGTTTGAATGTTGTAGTTAGTAGAGTGTAGAGAAAACATGAATTCAAGAAAAGAATCACGTAGTAAATCTGCAAAGGATCTTTGCTTTGGAAAACACCAGTATCTGTTTAATAAAACATATTTCAGATGATATAGATGAAATAGGAAGGGCAGGAAAAAAGAATGCACCAGGCAAATGTTTGGAAGAGTTTGAGGTTTCTCTTCCTGCCCCTAATTGTTTTATGCAAATTAGGAATAGGATTTGGTTTGACCAGGCACAAGGATTCGGCCAATCCTGCTGAAAAATACAGAATCCTGAACCGAATCCTTGATTTGGTACATCCCTAATTCAGAGGTGGAAGTTAGGCTTATAAAGGGTCGGACTGGGGAGGCAGGTGGGCCCCTACAACCCAGACCCAAACCCCTGCCCTCCACCATTGCTCCCCCACTCCTCTCCCTCGCCCTGATCATGGCAAAAATGATGTGCACTCACATGAGAAGAGGCTGGTGGTGGGTGAGCGGGTGATGGGTGTGAGTGAGTAAATGAGTGGGTGGTTGTGTGAGCAGGTAGTGGGTAAGCGGGTGGTGGGTGTGGGTGGGTGGGTGAACGGGTGGTTGGGTGTGAGTGGTGGGTGTGTGTGGGTGGGTGGGTGAGTGGGTGGTGAGTGTGAGTGAGTGGGGGCCCCTATGGTAAAAGCCCAGTGGGACTTGCACACCACAATCTGACCCGGGGGCCAAAGGTCCCCTGACAAGCTCTCATGGTATAGAGAGTAATTTTTGGAGACTAGCATTAGCAGAAGGATTGGCATGGCATTACCAGTATAGAGATAAACACATAACACATAACACAGCATAATTCAGCAGGAACAGCCCCCTATATTTTCTCACAGTCTGTAGAGAGAGGTCATGAAACTTTTTAAAGCGCTCTAAAAATACATGTTAATAATAATAATCACCCTAGCAACCATACACTGATTTGAATAAGAGACAGGAATTCGCACGATTTTGGGATTGTGTGTGGGGAGTGCCGACAGCTTTTGTCCAGCGGAGATTGGTCGTTTGGTCAGGTTTGATTTTGACCCGACCGATCCCGCCGGAGCCCATTGTGCATCGTAATTGGATCGGCCGGCCATACGGCTGAACAATCAGATTACCCCCGATATAGACATGCTCGTTAATGGCATATCGGGGAAAGATCCGCTCGTTTGGCGATGTCGCCAAATGAGCGGATCTTTGCGTCTATGGCCACCTTTAGTGCTACCACCAGGTTCAGGGTGGTAGGTGCAGTTGCGCACAATCGGAAGAGGCAGGATGGATGTGGAAGGATAGAAGCATGTTTGGGCATCAGTTAATAGTGCTGCTCCAGCAGAATTCTGCACTGAAATCCATTACTCAAAAGTGCAAACAGATTTTTTTATATTTAATTTTGAAATATGACATGGGGCTAGACATATTGTCAGTTTCCTTGCTGCCTCCAGTCAGCTGAACAATTCAGCGTCAATTTGCGCTCGTCAAAATTGAAAAAATTCCGAAGCCAGCGACAATTTGAAGTGCATTAAAGTCAATGGGCTTGCATTTAATTGTCACCCGCGTCCAAAAACGTTGACGCTGGTGAATTTACGCAGCTGATTTATTCACGTCAGCAAAACTCTGATATTTAGCACAAATTTGTACCTGGCAAATGAATTTGCCCATCACTAGACAGCTCCCCACACAATCAATAGCTACAAAACATGTTGACAGATAACCTGTATATGTTCCCATCACATTCATGTTGCCCTTGACTCACTAGAGTTTGTGTATTTGCTCTGCTCTTTCATTGCTCGGCCATTGCTCTGCTTAATAATTCATTGCTCGTTTCCTTCCCGGTGTTTCATTTCTCTGTTGCCTGTAGGTCACGGCAGCGGGACATTTACTGCACAGACAGATCCCTCTTGGTATTTTTATTTACTAACCTACCCATGGGCCCAGTTTCACATTTCTTTCATGAAATCATATTTTTCTATTTTTGTCGGCGTTACTGGGATCCCAATGACCTTGACGGAATGTAACCAGAAATGACAGAAACTTCCCTTTGATTGATATTCTGCAATGTTTACCATTCAATGTCACTTATAAGATAAATGTTGGATGAAACTGTCATTTGGATCCCTTACAAGGGGATGCAAATGTAGGATCCGTAATCCAGAAGCCCATTATCCAGAAATCTACGAATTACGGGAAGGCCGTCTCCCATAGACTCCTTTTCATCCAAATAATGCAAATATTTAAAACCAATTCCCTTTTTCTGTGTAATAATAAAACAGTCGCTTGTACTTGATCCCAACTAAGATATAATTAATCCTTATTGGAGGCAAAACCAGCCTATTGGCTTTATTTAATGTTTATATGATTTTCTAGTAGTCTTAAGGTATGAAGATCCACATTACAGAAAGATCCCTTATCTGAAAAAACCCAGGTCCCTGAGCATTCTCGATAACAGGTCCCATACCTGTACTTGATCCCAACTAAGATATAATTAATCCTTATTGGAAGCAAAACCAGACTATTGGCTTTATTTAATGTTTATATGATTTTCTAGTAGACTTAAAGGGGTTGTTCATCTTTGAGATACGTTTTTGTATGATGTAGAGAGGGATATTCTGAGAAAATTTGCAATTGGTTTTCATTTTTTTTTTTATATAACGTTTTTAATTTATTTAGCTTTTTATTGAGCAGCTCTCCAGTTTGCATTTTTAGCAATCTGGTTGCTGGGGTTCAAATTCCCCTAGCAACCATGCACTGGTAGAAGAGACTGGAATATGAATAGGAGAGGCCTGAATAGAAAGAGGAGGAATAAAAAGTAACGATAACAATAAATGTGTAGCCTTACAGGACATTTGTTATTTATAAGGGGTCAGCGACGCCCATTTCAAAGCTGTAAAGAGTCAGAAGAAAAAGAAAAATAATTCAAAAACTATAAAAAATCAATTGCAAAGTTGCCTAGAATTGGCCATTCTATAACATACTAAAAGTTACCTTAAAGGTGAACCACCCCTTTAAGGTATGAAGATCCAAATTACTGAAAGATCTGTTATCCAGTCCCCAGCATTCTAGATAAGAGGTCCCACACCTGTAGTATCATTCCCAATGGCACCGGGTTGATATTGCCTTGCCTTGGTACCCAGTAGCTGTAGGGGGCCCACATAGGAACTCGTGTGGGGAGTTTATCGGGTTAATTTAGGAATGTAAATGTAACTGCGATGGCTTAAATGGATTCAAAACCACACACACTATCCCCATTCATAAAAGTTATTTATTTATTATCTGTTATTTATATAGCATTGACTCAATTATACAATATATTATTGAGATTAAACATCATTCCCAGTCCATGCCCCAGTGGAGCTTACAATTTAAGGTCCCTATCACATTCATATCAGTCTGTGCTCCAGGGAGCTTACAATCTAAGGTTCCTATCACATTCTTATCAGTCTCTGTCTCAATTGAGTTTGCAATCCAATCACATTCCCATCATTTCCTGTCCCAGTGGAGCTTACAATCTAAGGTCACTATCACATTCCCATCAGTCCCTGCCCCAGTGAGCTTACAATCTAAGGTCACTATCACATTCCCATCAGTCCCTGCCCCAGTGAGCTTACAATCTAAGGTCCCTATCACATTCCCTTCAGTCCCTGTTCCAGTGGAGCTTACAATCTAAAGTTCCTATCACATTCCCATCAGTCCCTGTGTCAATGGAGTTTACAATCTAAGGCCCCTATCATATTCCCATCAGTCCCTGCCCCAGTGAGCTTACAATCTAAGGCCCCTATCACATTCCCATCAATCCCTGCCCCAGTGGAGTTTACAATCTAAGGTCCCTATCTCATTCCCATTAGTCCCTGTGGAGATTACAATCAGTGGCGGAACTACCAGGGGTGCAGGGGGTATGTATACATGGAATTGTGCCTGTTCCATCCTAATATCAATTCTGGGGGCATATATACATGGAATTGCACCTGTGCCATCTTAATATAAGTTCTGTGGGTATTTATACAGTATTTGGAATTGCTATTCTGCTATGAATTATGGATGGTATTTATAAATGAAGTTGTCATTCCGCTATGACTCTTCGGGGTGTTTATATATGGAATTCTACTCAACCATCCTGCTTTCTGGGTGGGGGTATAGAGAAAATACAGGGTTAAAGATCTTATATGATTGAGAACATACATGAACTAGTAGTCTGAATAGGTATATATGTATGTGATGAGCAACCATATTGATCATATTAGTGTTAGCTTTACTGGAACAGTTTAACTGCTTCTATGATATTAGGTCAGTAATGCTGTGTTCCAGCCCAATGCATAGGGGTCGCGTGGGGGTAGGGGGGCCCAGTTGTAAATTTATGTACCAGGGCCCTTAGGGGTCTAGTTACACCACTTATTAAAATCTAAGGTCCCTATCACATTTCCATCAGTCCTTGCCCAGTGAGCTTACACTCTAAGGTCCCTATCACATTCCCATTCGTCCCTGTCCCTGTGGAGATTACAATTTAAGAACAGGGACCTCAGATTGCAAGCTCCATTGGGGCAGGGACCAATGTGAATGACAATCTTTGTAAAGCAATGCACAAATGTATAAAAAGGATAAAAGCCAAATCACTAATTTGAATAATACAATAAATGGTACCTCGTATATTTAACATTTCTTAATTAATCCATTGACTTCCCAGAAGCTGCAGCTCAATGATTGTGGTATCATTTATTGCTTCTTGTTCTGCTTCCCCTTTGCCAACCCTATGTCTCCAATGGACGTGGGGTTAACAAGGAGAAAACAAATGATAAAGTATTAAGTTGCCGGCTCATTTCAGTTCATCTATAGTATCGATAGCTGTAGGAAATAAGGTTAATGCGCCACTGAGAGGCAATTACATGGTTATACAATACTGTAACAATTGAGCTTCCAATCAATTCTTGCCCCGTGGGAAGTGTTGCAGAAAATCCGATGCTGGCCGAAATGATTTATATGTGTTCTGTCAACATAATGTAGCCACGCCACCCTCTTGTTTCTTGGGTCAAAGAATACCGAAACCTCTAGCTGTTGGGAAAATGAATGGCATAATATCAGTATATACATTTAGGTATTGGCTGAATAGATTTCCTGGGGATATATTATTTTGTAAATACTGGGGCTTATGGACCCTTAAAGAAGAAGGAAAGTCCTTTTTACTTGGGGGGTGCCAAAAATTAGGCACCTCCAAGTGATCACATTTACTTACTTGATACCCCAGTCCGGGGCTCTTATCAGGAGAAAACTGCACCGGCTCAGGATTCTTTCAGCGAGCACCACGGAGCAATCGTTTTCTTGCTTCTTCTTTCTCCAAATTTCCCGGGGCAAATGCATGCACAGTGGAATGAAATAGGCAACTTTTCCATTAACATTTGGCTTTTCACTCCGCTGCGCATGTGCAGCCGCGCAACCCACTCCTTGGTATATAACTGATGTGGGCCGAAATGTTGGACACGTGAGTGATGATTCAATAAAATTCACTTTGATTGAACTATTTGGAGGGCGGATCCATTTTGAACATTGTATGTCTTGACCCAGCACCCACCATAAATTAGAAGGGATTGAGTGCAGGTACTTTCATGGAGTGAAAAATAGCAGTTATGTTTTACCCTGAGACACAGATGAAAGCAAAGCAAAATCTCAAAGGTTAGCACTGACAAGAGTAAGAAAATGTGCTTTGTATCAGGGATTTCTGTTAATTTTTTAAAAAAAAGGCAAAAAGGCAATCGGGAAGGGTAAGTTTGACAATGGTAAGGTTGGAGCTGAGAAGATCAAAACAAATCCCAAAGGATATTTTATCAGGAAGGTGTGGGTCCTATAGTATTGGAATCAGTTAAAATGGTCAATGGAAGAGAAGGCTGGAGTTTTAAACTCTTGATTATTTAACATCTGCCATTGTCAGAAGCCTTAGATTTCTCCATAAAGGCAGTAATAGGCTTTCTGGTTTTACATCTGTGGTAAGACAGTTGTTGTAGGACTATTAAGGCAGATAATATGGGTTATATTTCCAAATCTATGCCAAGTATCTGCCAGCATTAGTGATGTGCGGGTCGGGATTTCCCAGACCCACATCCGACCCTATCCTGCCCTCCCTTAGCCCACGCCCGCCCACATCCGTGCTTCAGGGTTGCTTTTATAGACCCGCCCGCCAATGACATCACAAAAGAGGAGGGACGAGAAGGTGCAGCGTCTATAAAAGACGAAACCTGAAGTTGGAAGCTGGCATTTGATGGTGGCCACCTACGAAGAAGCTTGTGAGGTCGGCCTGAACCCGCCTGACCCGCAGGTAAACTCGTTGGTCCCATGGATATCAGGCCGGCCTGCACATCACTAGTCAGCATGGAATTATGCTCAATTGATTCTGACATACAAACCTATTTTGAGTCTATTGGAAAGATGAGCTAGAACCTTGATGTTGCTAATGCAGTTGATATAGTACCATATAACCAGAAGGTTCCTGATTGATTACATTTGCCAATATTGGCCTTTAACATAATATGTGTACTTGAATAGATACCTGCCTATAAGACAATTCGTTAAAAAGACAATTGGCAAAGGCGTTGCCTATTTACTAAAAGACAACCAACACACTAAGATAGCAAATTACCTTGTTGCTGGTGAACTTTCGCTGCGTTTCTCCTGGAAAATTTTCCCTCAAGCGAACAATCGTCTGCGAATTTAGCAACAAAAATTCGTTACCCTTTTCACCGTTTCACCAGGTTCTGACTAAAACTACACCCTCAACATTATTATGTCAGTGACATCACATCCTGTATTCCAAAAAAAGTAATAAATAAAAGTCAAAACACTGGCATTTTTTCATATTTAAATCTGGATTATGTTTACAAGTCGCAACTGTTAAAAAATGTCTTATTTACACTATTTTTAACATTTGGTGTAGGGTGGGCTCATGTCTAGTACAATAAAAGATTTCTATTATCTTCATTTTGCTTCCTTGGACATTTTTACTAAAAAGTGGCCACTTTGAGCAATTTCAGAAACATCACTGATAAAGACATATATTTGAGCTTTATATACCCACTGAATTGAAATTGACATAAGTGTAAGTTAATGAAGTCTGGCAAGGGAGAAAGTAAGTTGTTTGTCAACAAATCATCGCTGGCGGCAGCGCTCAACGTAATTGCACATTTTGATGAATATGTGTATTCGTCATGAAATAATGTCAGACGTCGTTGCCCTGAATAGTGGAGACTTCCGAAGAGAAAATTTGCACGTAAGTAAAGTACCCCGATGTACAGTCCTGCGTCAGTCCAATTGGTGTTGAGTCCTGCGTGGGTCCAGTTGGGCACCAACGTGCCAAATCCGGACCTGCTAGGTGAGAACCAGACCCAATGGCCCCCTATAAATTATCTTGTTCCCAATGCAAGATTCTACTGGCACTGCCCCAATCTTTAGCACAACCAGGACCTGCAAAAACCAGAAGTGATGTCACTAGTGGGCAAAAGTGACATCACTCCTGGGTGCATGTCAACAAGGTCAGGGGAAATCCTTCTATTTACCTGCAGGAGGTGGGGGAAATGCAGCCTGTCCAGGCAGGGTACCTGCGGACTGCCCACATGGTCAGAGGACTGGGGTCTTTCCACCCAAAATCCTACCACCTTGCTGGTATTCCACAGGTACCTGTGGGTACTCAACCAGATGCAGAACTCTACCCCAAAGAATGGTCCAGTTGGACCAGTGTTCTTAGTGGAGTCTGTCCTTCACCCACTGCTTACAAATGTACTGTATATACTCGAGTATAAGCCGAGTTTTTCAGCCCCCAAAATATGCTGAAAAACTCTACCTCTGCTTATACTCGGGTCAAGCGCAAAAACGGTCACCGGCGTCTAAGAATAGTCGCCGGCGTACAAGAATAGTTGCCGGCGTCCAAGAATAGTCTCCAAGAATAGTCGCTGGCATCCAAATATGGTCGTCGGCGTCCAAAAACAAGACGCCGGCGCCTCCAATGGGAGCAGAAACCTTCAATTTTTTGATTGAAACTTACCAGAAGCTGGTGCATTTCTCACCCGAGGCTTATACTCAAGTCAATAAGCTTTCCCAGTTTTTGGAGGTAAAATTAGGTACCTTGGCTTATACTCGGGGCGGCTTATACTCGAGTATATACGGTATTCAGAAATTACCATAAGGTTGTCTTTTAAATACTGCCTCTGTGTTTGCTAATAATACTAAGTTGTGAAAACAATAGGTTCCCCTGCAGAATATTTCCAATTTAAAATAGCGATGCAATAAATTTCGGGGACTGGGCATGAGACTCAACATTAACAAACGCAAGTTTATGTACTGGGGCAACAACGGGCACATTAATGCCAGTTATATACTAAACTCAATTGTGTTGTTCCCTGGAAGCCTCTTCTGCAGGTAGAACTGCCTTTCTAATTTGATTAATATTTCAAAGGATAAATAGAGTTTATTTTCAGATAAATATGGATTGAATGGGTACAATGGAAATACAGTTACTTATTTTTAATATTTGGTTAGTTCACAAGGCTGGTTTGTGGCATGGTGCTACTCATTATAATCGTATTATTAATCATTATTAATCGTATCATTATTATTAATCATTATTATTATTATAATTGTTATTAATCTTATCATGTTAAAGGTGGGTTTAGTAATCCATTTATAGAAGAAATGTTATTTTGCTGAAAATTATATATTTTCTTTATCAAATCTTGGCATCTGTACAGTTCTAATGATATACCTTAATTTGGCTATATTGTATAATTAATGTATTGTATATCTCTGTTCCAATTAATACTTACTGTCTATGTATTTCATTTCTATCATCTATTCATCGACCCATCCATACAAATTCCCCTAGCAACCATACATTGATTTGAATAAGAGACTGGAATATGAATAGGAGAGGCCTGAATAGAAAGATGAGGAATTTGGATCTTCATACGTTAAGTCTACTAGAAAATCATATAAACATTAAATAAACCCAATAGGCTGGTTTTGCCTCCAATAAGGATTAATTGTATCTTAGTTGGGATCAAGTACAAGGTACAATTATGGGACCAGTTATCCACAAAGCTTGTGACCTGGGGGTTTCCAGATAAGGGATCTTTCTTCAATTTGTATGTCTCCATACATTAAGGCGCACCTTTATCAAGGGTCGAATTTCGAATAAAAAAAACTTAGAAATTTGAATAAAAAAGACCAACCGAAATTTATTTAAAAAATCAAAGATTTTTGTTCGGGTGAATAGGCTGTTTCTATCGAATTTGAATCGTACGAATTGAAGTAACATCATTTTCGATCGAATTCGATTAGAAGTTTTTTCTAAAAAAAAACCTTTGATTTTTCAAAGACCACCAATTTACTCCAAATAGGTTCTAGGAGGTCCCCCATAGGCTAAAACAGCAATTCGGCAGGCGAATGGTCGAAGTCCAAATATGAATCGAATTTCGACTATTTCCAATTTGAAGTACACAAAAAATAGCTTGCAATTCAAATTTTTTTAAATAGAATTTTCACTTTGACCCTCGATTAATCTGCCCCTAAGTCTACTAGAAAATAATGTAATCCTTCAATAAAGCCAATAGGCTGGTTTTGCTTCCAATAAGGATTAATTATATCTAAATTGGGATCAAGTACAAAGTACAGCTATGGGACCTGTAATCCAGAATGCTAAGGAACGTGTGGTTTTCAGGATAAGGGATCTTTCTATAATTAGGATCTTCATACCTTAAGTCTACTCAAAAAAAATGTAAATATTCAATAAACCCAATTTTGCTTCCAATAAGGATTGATTATATGTTAGTTGGGATCACATACAAAGTACAGGTATGGGACCTGTTATCCAGAATGCTCGGAACATGGGGATTTACGTTAAGTCTACTAAAAAATCATATAAATATGAAATAAAGCCAATAGGCTGGTTTTGCCTCCAATAAGGATTAATTATATCTTAGTTGGGATCAAGTACAAGCGACTGTTTTATTATTACACAGAAAAAGGAAATCGTTTTTAAACATTTGGATAAGATTGAGTCTATAGGAGTCGTTTTTCAATAATTCAGAGGTTTCTTGATAACGGGTTTCCGAGTAATGCCTGAATAATACATGACTTCAGCACCACGGACAGGGAAAATTTAGAATATTAACGGGGGAATGTAATAAAAATCGCTAACGGAAAAACTATTCGCAATGCGAAAAGTTATGCCTTTGCGCAAACAAATTTTGCTTTGTGCGAATTTAATATAGCTTTTGCGAGCCCGGAAACTGTTTAGCGACCACTTCCGACAGTGAAAGACCGTTTGCGAATTTTATCGTTTGCGCCAATGCGCAGTCAATGTAATAAAACGTCTTACTGAAAAAGTCGTTATGTTTGCTCCAAAAGATTACGACACCTTGAAGCACTTCTTATGAGTGCGCAATTAAAATTCGCAATGCAATAACAGTTTAAGGAACAATATTACATAGCGAGATGTGGATTTTTAGTCTTATTGGTGCGAATTGTTTTGCTCTTTGCGACTTTTATTACATTCCCCTATTACAGTGTTCACATCAGAGCTGTGTGCAAAAAGCAAACTGAAGCAGAATTGTCTAATAACGTTTTTATTGCTTGAGATGATTTATTATTTGCTGCCCTTCTGTAGGAGAGGTGAGTTTATTGCTGGCAGATCAGAGCTACAGACACTCTTTTATTTCATGGCCGATCAATACGGCTGCAGGGCACTCAGGTTGTAGTTTTGAAAGTAATAATAGGAAAACGTGAGACCAGAAGAAGCAGCCATTGAACTCGTCTGTGTTTCTATTTGTACTAGGGATGCACCGAATCCAGGATTCGGTTCGGGATTCGGCCTTTTTCAGCAGGATTCGCCGAATCCTTCTGCCCAGCCGAACCGAATCCGAATCCTGATTTGCATATGCAAATTAGGGACGGGGAGGGAAATTGGGTGACTTTTTGTCACGTAAAATTTTTTTCCCCTTCCCACCCTTAATTTGCATATGCCATTCGGTTCGGTATTCGGCCGAATCTTTCGCAGGGGTTCAGCCAAATCCAAAATAGTGGATACGGTGCATCGCTAATTTGTACAGCAGCTTTATGCTAAGCATTTATAGAGCCTTTAATCTTCTATTCACTTTCCATTATGGAAAAGGACCTTGGAGTCCTTGTAGATAATAAACTTGTCTGTAGCAAGCAATGCCAGTCAGCAGCATCAAGGGCAAATAAGGTCTTGAGTTGTATTAAATGGGGCAGAGAGTCACGGGAGGAGGGGTTCCCACTGTATAGAGCACTGGTAAGGCCCCATCTAGAATATGCCGTACAGTTTTGGTCTCCATCACTCAAACAGGACATTATTGTATTAGAGAGGGGACAGAGAAGGGCAACTAAGCTGGTAAAAGGTATTGAAAATCTTAGCTATGAGGAAAGACTGGCCAAATTGGGGATGTTCACTCTGGAGAAGAGGCGCTTAAGGGGAGATATGATAACTATGTATAAATATATAAGGGGATCATATAATAATCTCTCTAATGGAGATGGCGCGAACTGTTCGCCGGCGAACTTATTCGCGCGAACATCGGGTGTTCGCGCTCGCCGGAAGTTCGCGAACGTCGCGCGACGTTCGCCATTTTGGGTTCGCCATTGTTGGCGCTTTTTTTTGCCCTCTCACCCCAGACCAGCAGGTACATGGCAGCCAATCAGGAAGCTCTCCCCTGGACCACTCCCCTTCCCTATAAAAACCGAAGCCCTGCAGCGTTTTTTCACTCTGCCTGTGTGTGCTGAAGAGATAGTGTAGGGAGAGAGCTGCTGCCTGTTAGTGATTTCAGGGACAGTTGAAAGTTTGCTGGCTAGTAATCGTTTTGATACTGCTCTGTTATTGGAGGGACAGAAGTCTGCAGGGGTTTGAGGGACATTTAAGCTTAGGTAGCTTTGCTGGCTAGTAATCTACCTTCTACTGCAGTGCTCTGTATGTAGCTGCAGTGGGCAGCTGTCCTGCTTCTGATCTCATCTGCTGACTGCTGCAATAACAGTAGTCCTTGTAAGGACTGCTTTTATTTATTTTTTTGTTCCAATACAGAGCAGTATCAAGCAGATTACTAGCCAGCAAACTTACTATCATCTGTCCCTGAAATCACTAACAGCTCTCCCCCTACACTATCTCTTCCAAGCACACACAGGCAGATTTTTCAGATACATTTTTGCCCTTGATCCCCCTCTGGCATGCCACTGTCCAGGTCGTTGCACCCTTTAAACAACTTTAAAATCATTTTTCTGGACAGAAATGTCTTTTTTAGATGTTAAAGTTCGCCTTCCCATTGAAGTCTATGGGGTTCGCGAACCGTTCGCGAACCGCTCGCATTTTTGCGCAAGTTCGCGAATATGTTCGCGAACTTTTTTTCCGACGTTCGCTACATCCCTACTCTCTAATGATTTATTTACCAGTAGGTCTTTCCAGCTGACACAAGGTCACCCATTCCGATTAGAAGAAAAGAGGTTCCGCCTAAATATTCGGAAGGGGTTTTTTACAGTGAGAGCTGTGAAGATGTGGAATTCTCTCCCTGAATCAGTTGTACAGGCTGATACATTAGATAGGTACAAGGAAGGGTCGGATGCTTTATTCACCAGTAGCTCCTCCCAGCAGACAGGAGGGAGCCAATGAGATTAGAGGAGGGAAAGGGATGTTACAGGGAGAGCTGGGAAGTGAATCAGTGGTACAGGCTGATACATTAGATAGGTACAAGGAAGGGTCGGATGCTTTATTCATCAGTAGCTCCTCCCAGCAGACAGGAGGGAGCCAATGAGATTAGAGGAGGGAAAGGGGTGTTACAGGGAGAGCTGGGAAGTGAATCAGTGGTATAGGCTGATACATTAGATAGGTATAAGGAAGGGTCGGATGCTTTATTCACCAGTAGCTCCTCCCAGCAGACAGGAGGGAGCCAATGAGATTAGAGGAGGGAAAGGGGTGTTACAGGGAGAGCTGGGAAGTGAATCAGTGGTATAGGCTGATACATTAGATAGGTATAAGGAAGGGTCGGATGCTTTATTCACCAGTAGCTCCTCCGAGCAGACAGGAGGGAGCCAATGAGATTAGAGGAGGGAAAGGGGTGTTACAGGGAGAGCTGGGAAGTGAATCAGTGGTACAGGCTGATACATTAGATAGGTACAAGGAAGGGTCGGATGCTTTATTCACCAGTAGCTCCTCCCAGCAGACAGGAGGGAGCCAATGAGATTAGAGGAGGGAAAGGGGTGTTACAGGGAGAGCTGGGAAGTGAATCAGGGGTACAGGCTGATACATTAGATAGGTATAAGAAGGGGTTGGATGGTGTTTAGCAAGTGAGGGAATACAGGGATATGGGAAATAGCTCATAGTACAAGTTGATCCAGGGACTAGTCCGATTGCCATTTTGGAGTCAGGAAGGAATTTTCCCCCTCTAAGGCAAATTGGAGAGGCTTCAGATGGGTTTTTTGCCTTCCTCTGGATCAACTGGCAGATAGGTAGTTAATAAAAAAAAAAAAAAAAGGTTGAACTCGATGGACATGTGTCTTTTTTCAACCTTACTTACTATGTTACTATGTTACTATGTTACTTGGCAACACATAACAACTTGATAAAGGGCAATGTGGCCTGAAACGTTGTTGCATTTGTTCAGATGATAAAGCCATTAAGTAACAATAAAGGCTTTTTTTAAATAATCTTCAAGACTGGTGCTGTCTACTACGATATTCACTTAGCAGCACAGTCCAATCACAATGATCTGCCCTCCCCGTGTCAGACATAGGGGCAAATTCACTAAGCGCCTAACGCTAGCGTCAATTCGCTAGCGTTGGGCATTTTCGTTACTTCGCAAATTCACTAAGGAACGCTGGCGTAAATTCGCTAGTGTTACTTCGCACCCTTACGCCTGGCGAATTTTCGCTACGGACATAACTACGCAAATTCACTAACGCGCGCAGTATTCTGAACGCTACCTTTTACGCTAGACTTCCTTCGCCACCTCAGACCAGGCGAAGCGCAATAGAGTAGATAGAGATTGCTTCAAAAAAATTTCAAATTTTTTCTAAGTCCCAAAAAACGCTGGTGTTTTTTCTATATTATGGGTGATAGGCTGAAAAAGATCTAAATTTTTTTTGGGGCTCCCCTCCTTCCCCCCTACATTTCCTAACTCATGGCAACTTAACTATCCAGTGGGCACATGTGTAGGGCAAAATAAAATTTATATTTGATATTTTGAAGGTTTCCCAGGCATTTGTAGTGATTGTACGTGTTCCTCCATTGAAATTTGAATTTGGCGCCGTATGCAAATTAACCATCGCTAGCGTAACTTCGCTTCGCTTAGCGAATCAACGCTAGCGCAACTTCGCAACCTTACACTACCCCTGTGCGCAACTTCGGATTTTAGTGAATTTGCGGAGCGCTGGCGAAACTACGCCTGGCAAAGTGCGGCGAAGTTACGCCTGGCGCAACTACGAATCTTAGTGAATTTGCCCCATAGTGTTGTATCGAGTAACACAATCAGTGTCAACCCAACCTTGTGTATTCTCTGTAGAAATGCACTAAATCCACTATTTTGGATACGGCCTTTGCGAAAGATTCGGCTGAATACCGGGAAGGGGAAAACATTTTTACTTCCTTGTTTTGTGACAAAAATTCATGCGATTTCCCTCCCCGCCCCTAATTTGCAAATGCAAATTAAGATTCAGATTCGGTTTGGCCGGGCAGAACTGAATCCTGGATTCGGAGCATTCCTAATTCTCTGTAGGGTAAACAAGCTTTGTTCAGTGGGTGACCATAAGTCTCGTGTGCCCCTAGATATGGAAACACATGTACTGAAGCAGAAAGGTGTCTTTAAAGGAGAAACAAACCCCTTTTAAGAAAAACACTAGCGCCTACCCCACATAGATCCCCCTCCCTCCTCCACCCCAGCCTATCTGTTCCCGGGGCAAATGCCCCTAACTTATTACTCACCCCTCAGTGCAGATTAGCGGCATCGGAGTTCACAGGCGTCATCTTCTTCTCTTCATTCTTCATCGGGAAGTAAGTTCCATATTGGCGCATGAGTAGTTGGAGCAGTCTACGGGGTTTTGTCAACTGCGAATGCGCCAAAAGTAATGGAAAAGAAGAAGAAGACCCGATGAAGACCGAAGAAGATGGGTGCCGAGGACTGCGATGCCGTGAATCTGCACCGAGAGGTAAGTAAAAAGTTTGGGGCATTTGCCCGGGTAGCAGCTAAGCTGGGGGGGAGGAGGAGGGGCGTCTATGTAGGGTAGGGGGTGGGGTTTTTTAATAAGGGGTTTGCTTCTCCTTTAAGGGTGTTATTTACTTCCCTGGAGCTGATGGTTGTAAGAAAGAAAGAGTTTTGATCCAGGGACTGGTCCGATTGCCATTTAGTCGGATTCTGCCAAATCCTTTTGCCCGGTCGTACCGAATCCGAATCTGCATATGCAAATTAGGGGCGGGCAGGAAAACCATGTGACTTATTGTCACAAAACAAGGAAGTAAAAAGTGTTTTCACCTTTGCAAATTAGGATTCGGATCTGGTTCCGTATTCGGCCTTTCGCAAAAGATTCGGGGGTTTGACCAAATCCAAAATGGTGGATTTGGTGCATCCCTACTATCCCTACTATATACTTTGTTATATACTTTAAGGGGTTGAGCAACTTCACAACTGGTCTTCGTTTTTTCTTTTATATCGAATTGGCCTTTTTCTTCTGACTTTTTACAGCTTTAAAATGGCTTTTAAAAAACAAATGTATTGTTAGGGGCAGATTTATCAAGGGTCGAAGTGAATTTGAGGGAATTTTCGAAGTAAAAAAAATTCGAAATTCAAAGTAATTTATTGAATACTTCGACCATCGAACAGCATACTATGTCTTCTACTTCGATTCAAAGTAAAAATCGTTGGACTATTCGACCATTCGATAATCAAAGTACTGTCTCTTTAAAAAAAACTTCGACTTCAATACTTCGCCAACTTAAACCTAAAAAACTTAAATCGAAAATTGTACGATAAAATCGTTAGAATCGAATGATTCGAAGTACGATCGTACTACAATCAGAATACGATCGTACGATGAATAAAATCCTCCGACTTCGAATTCGAATGTCGGAGGATTCTATTCTATGGTCGAATTCCAAAGTATTTTCCACTTCGAAATTCGACCTTTGATAAATCTGCCCCTTATTGTTACTTTTTATATTCCAGTCTCTTATTGGACCCTAGCAACCAGATGGCTGAAATTGCAAACTGGAGAGCTGCTGAATTAAAAGCGAAATAATTAAAAAACCACAGACAATAAAAAATGAAAACCAATTGCAAATTGTCTCAGAATATCACTCTCTGCATCATACTAAAAGCTAAAAGACTAATTTAACCAACCAGAGGTTTTATTTAACGATAATTGTAAAGAAGCTATTGTAAATGTTCCCAATATTGTAATAGTGGAGGCTTTAATACTACTGATGGGCGAATTTACCGCGAAATCTGCGAAACGGCGGAAAATTCACGAAACGGCGCCGGCATCTAGTTTTTGTTGTTGTTCACCTTTAATTTAACTTTTACTGTGATGTAGAGATATTCTGAATTTGCAATTGGTTTTCATTTTTTATTATTTGTGGTGTTTGAGTTATTTAGCTTTGTATTCAGCAGCTCTTCAGTTTGTAATTTCAGCCATCTGGTTGCTGGGGTCCAAATTCCCCTAGCAACCATGCACTGATTTGAATAAGAGACTGGAATATGAATAGGAGAGGAATGAACAGAAAGATGAGGAATAAAAAGTAATAATTACAATAAATGTGCAGCCTTACAGAGCATTTGTTTTTAGATGGGGTCGGTGACCCCCATTTGAAACATGTAAAGCGTCAGAAGAAGAAGAAGGCAAATAATTTAAAAACGATAAAAAGAAAGGTTGATTACATTTGGCCATTCTATAACATACTACAAGTTTACTTAAAAGTGAACCACCCCTTTAAGGAGAAATATCGGAAACTGGCGTTAATGTGCAACTAAACTCTGCTGATGATGAGGATGAAGAGTAGAAAAAAGCAACAAAGGATAGAGAGTCAGTCATGTTTAGAAAGCAAACATCTCATCATATTCCATATTTATTTATCCTTTCCATAGTTTATGATTGTGCGACTTAATCTCAACTACTCAATCTCTGCGCCAGTTGCTACTCGCTGGGCTGAAAGAGGAGATTAAACCCTGTTGGAGATTTAGAAGTGATTTGCATAACAGTAAATCTGATCCACAAGGATTACGGCACCGAAGGCTGTAATTAAAGATTTAAGATTTACAGATAGATGGGATTATTGGATGTGAAAGGCTAATTCATATATTAAATGATGCTTTTCTTTGGGCGAGACAATTATCTCGTTTTGATGGACACATTTCTAAATGAGAACTACTGGTAATGTTCCTGCTTTTTACTTTATTCTATAAACCAAAAAGAAAACAGCGGAAAAAAAGTCAGGTACCAGTGGGAGGTTTAATGCTGTGTAGTGTATGTGTAGTGTGTGTGTGTGTGTGTGTGTGTGTGTGTGTGTGTGTGTAGTGTAGTGTGTGTGTGTAGTATAGTGTGTGTGTGTAGTGTAGTGTGTGTGTGTGTAGTGTGGTGGTGTGTGTGTGTAGTATAGTGTGTGTGTGTAGTATAGTGTGTGTAGTGTGTGTGTGTATAGTGTGTGTGTGTGTAGTATAGTGTGTGTGTGTGTGTAGTATAGTGTGTGTGTGTAGTATAGTGTGTGTGTGTAGTATAGTGTGTGTGTAGTGTAGTGTGTGTAGCGTGTGTGTAGCGTGTGTGGTATATGTACCTTGAATGGCTGATGCACATCGGAAATTATTCATTGTGCAGTCTTTGCTCCCAGTACAGGTATGGGACCTACTGTCCAGAATGCTCGGGACCTGGGGCTTTCTGGATAATGGGTTTCTCCGTAATTTGGATCTTCACACTTAAGTCTACTAGAAAATCATGTCAATGTTAAAGAGAACCAATGATTTTGCTTCCAATAAGGATTAATTATATCTTAATTGGGATCAAGTGCAAGCGCCTGTTTTATTATTACACAGAAAAAGGAAATACTTTTTTAAAATTTGGATTATTTGATTATAATGGAGTCATTCTGATCTTTCTGGATAATGGGTTTCCGGATAACGGATCCTATACCTGTATGAATAAAGGGGCCCTTTCGGGAAAAGTGTAGATAATAGATATACATTGTGTTAGATATGTTCATATACAGCATACACCAGGGGTGTGTAAACTTTCAGCCACCAGCTGTTGTTTTGGGCCCTTAGCTCATAACAAGGTTACAGATATATAGAAACATTGGGGTGTCACCCTGCTATAGTTCCAGGGGTACCCAGGGTACAAATAAACACTCACCCCAAATCTCCCCCTAACTGACCTTCAGACTGGGCCCCCTTAGCTCATAACAAGGTTACAGATATAGAGAAACATTGGGGTGTCACCCTGCTATAGTTCCAGGGGTACCCAGGGTACAAATAAGCACTCACCCCAAATCTCCCCCTAACTGACCTTCAGACTGGGCCCCCTTAGCTCATAACAAGGTTACAGATATATAGAAACATTGGGGTGTCACCCTGCTATAGTTCCAGGGGTACCCAGGGTACAAATAAACACTCACCCCAAATCTCCCCCTAACTGGCCTTCAGACTGGGCCCCCTTAGCTCATAACAAGGTTACAGATATATAGAAACATTGGGGTAACAGTCACCCTGCTATAGTTCCAGGGGTACCCAGGGCACAAATAGGCACTTACCCCAAATCTCCCCCTAACTGACCTTCAGACTGGGCCCCCTTAGCTCATAAGGTTACAGATATATAGAAACATTGGGGTGTCACCCTGTTATAGTTCCAGGGGTACCCAGGGTACAAATAAGCACTCACCCCAAATCTCCCCTTAACTGACCTTCAGACTGGGCCCCCTTAGCTCATAACAAGGTTACAGATATATAGAAACATTGGGGTAACAGTCACCCTGCTATAGTTCCAGGGGTACCCAGGGTACTAATAAACACTCACCCCAAATCTCCCCCTAACTGACCTTCAGACTGGGCCCCCTTAGCTCATAACAAGGTTACAGATATATAGAAACATTGGGGTGTCACCCTGCTATAGTTCCATGGAAATGCCGAAGGAATATTAAACATATTTCTCTGATAAGAAGAGCACAGACGTCACTTATATCTTGACTTTTGGAAAGTTAAACATGTTGGAAGGTTTATTCCCGTATCCTTTTTTTTTATGTCTCGGGTATTGCAATAAACTTGACTTTTACTCAGTGATAAAACTTGTTCATATTTGAGTGACACATACAAAATACATTTATAGCAAATAACATTTTACTTTGAGTTCACCATTTTATTTTATATTTTCAACTGCGAACTGACATTTACAAATCAATTTAACTTCTGTCTGGCAGTTGAAATGTCAACGTGATTGCCCACCGCCGTGTTAAATCTCATTATAACAAATGAATGAATCCCGTTTGTTTGTTCATGGAATGGAATGGGAAAGGGTTAAAGGAAAACTATACCCCCCAAACAATGTAGGTCTCTATTAAAAGATACTGAGTAAAACAGCTCATGTGTAAAACCCTGCTTCATGTAAATGAACCATTATCATAATAATATACTTTATTAGTAGTATGTACCATTGGGTAATCATAAATAGAAAATTGCCATTTTATAAAATAAGGGCCGCCCCCTGAGATCGTAAGATTCACTGTGCACACATACA
The DNA here is from genome assembly GCA_038501925.1 of Xenopus petersii. NCBI lineage: Eukaryota > Metazoa > Chordata > Amphibia > Anura > Pipidae > Xenopus > Xenopus petersii. The sequence goes on along the minus strand of CM076674.1, from coordinate 3,659,739 downwards.
AACCACATGTAAGGTCACATGAGCCAATTAACAGACAGAGTTCTGCCTTTTGCTTCCTCACTTCTTCCTGTTACAGTTAGTGTTGTAGTATTTCTGGTCAGGTGACCTCTGAGGCAGCACAGATAGAGTCACGAAATGGACTTCCCATAATTCAGTTTTCTGATTCTAAATCATTGGGAGAGAGGTAGTGAAATATAACAGGTTCACATATTTTTGTGTTGACCAGGGCCAGTGATGGGGCAAAAACAATGACCTCCATATTGGAAATATGGCCTGTACACACGTCAATGGAGCTGGCTGAAAAATCTTATTGGGTAAAGATCAGATTGGTCCATGAATCCAGTTATCTCCTAGTGGGATTTCACCCAGGGTCCCAATGAATGGGTCAGCCTGAAACAATTGGACAAAGATCCCCTTATTTGTGGACCTCACCAAACAAACCGTGAAAGCTGTCAAGGGTAGGTAGGGGGCACTGTGGAGGTGGGAAGGGTCAGTTCTTCAAGCAAGGGCTATACTGTGCAGGCTGGACACAGAGAGGAAAGGAAGAACAAGGTGATGAGGATGAAGAGTCAGCATTGTCTGAAACACAACGTTGTGGGTGAAGGATCAGAGCAGGACAAGACGGAGTGGGCATAAATCAGAACAAGAGCAAGACTAGAACTGGAGCAGGACCATGAGGGCAAAGTGTCAGTTCAGGATGGGGACTGGATAGCAAGGCAGATAGGACTGGAGCAGGAGCAGGTTCAAGCAAGGCAAGGTCAGGCCAAGGCAAGGCAAGATAGGGCTAGAACAGGAACCAAGCACAGTGGTTAGAAAGGCCAATGCTCAGTCATTAGTTGTGAGGAGGGCTGGCCTTATATAGGGCTGTAGTGGCCAGGTAATAGATAATGAGCCAGCCTACTGACTGCTCACCTGGCCCAATGGTCAAGGCACCAAACCAGAAACCCAGAGGTCCCTGACTCGAATCCTGGCAGAGCCTGAAAAAAAGGCCTTACCCTAAAACCATCAAATGGGGTTTACCCATTCACACTTGTCCTTCTTAATTTGTTTTCTATGTGGTCCAATCATCATTGCCATTTATGTCACTGCCCCAACATTTACCTGCCCCAGTGCAGAAGCCTCACATGCAATATTGCTCTATCCTCCCAGTTGTATTGCACATGGCCACCAATGTTAATACTTCCATCATAATCATTCACAGAGCCAGACTATATCCTAATTCAGTGCTGTATAACTTTTTTTTACATGGAATGAGTCAATTCTATAATATATCACATATTGTGGGGTCACGTCTTCAAGTCTATAAAAGCGTGGAGAGGTTAGGGAGTCATTAGAAACTCTTGGAGAGCCACAGGGGTCTCTAGCTGGACCTCCTTGTTCTTGGTAATGCTACCCTGGTGCAGTCAATAACTTTGTTCTGTGCCAAGAGATATTCCTTTCTGGGGTAGATGATGGTCCTGTAACTCAATATTGTAGGATTTATCACAGTATAGTAAATATACTCCCATATATTTATTGCATGATAAAAGCAGATGCTTTATGTTTCATCTATCTAGTTATCCCTACTATACTGTCTTACGGCTATACTATATTTTTATTCCTACCACTACTGTTATATAATTATTCCTACTATACTATACTACTACTGTACTATCTACTTATTCCGACTATACCATATTATTACGTGTATGGAACCTGTTATCCAGAATGCTTGGGACCTGGGGTCTTACGGATAACAGATCTTTCCATAATTTGGATCTTCATACCTTAAGTCTACTAGAAAATCATTTAAACATGAAATAAACCCAATAGGCTGTTTTTCCCTCCAATAAGAATTAATTATATCTAAGTTGGGATCAAGTACAAGCGACTGTTTTATTATTACAGAGAAGAAGGAAATTATTTTGAAAAATCCAGATTATTTGGATAAAATATGGGAGACAGCCTTTCTGTTATATACTTATATACTTATATTCCTACGTTAAATTCTTATTATACTACTGCTTTACTATCTAATTAATCGTAATATACTATACAACTGCTTTACTATTTACTTATTCCTACTGCTTCTGCTATACTATCTAATTATTCCTACTATACTATACAACTGCTCTCCCTCCAAAATAAATGTAAAAAATACCTAAACAGATACTATTGATTCTTTAACATATCTTAACTTAATAAGAAGTCTATTAGGGTCAAGCCAGGTATGAACAGTTAAGCTGCCCATACAATTCGAGTTCCACTCGTTTACCAGGGTTGCCAGATGACTACTTTTGGCCCAACTGGACCAATCCAATGCTCAGCCAAATTGGGGTGATCAGATGGTTAGCCTTACAATATCTTGGAACATGCTATAAAAAATACTGCTGCAGCACCTCTTTGTTGCAAAAAATGAAAAGTTGAATTTATTAGGTCAGACAACCAGGCTACCTTTAAGGATTAGTCTCGCCCTATATCAGGCCTGTCTGGTGATACAATGTACAAACTATTTATCCCCACGTAGGTGGGAGTGTACCACACCAGAACCCACCCCCCAATCACACATAAACCAGTTGTGTACAGGACATAGTGCAATTAAATGAAGTTAATTTTAGTTCACTAAATAGTCTCTCGTCCATTTTAGTTCATTAAATAATCTCACAGGAATGTGACAACTCATTGCGTCATGGGTTCTGGTGTGGTAGACTCCCACCTAGGTGCGGATAAATAGCTTGTACATTGTATCACCAGCCAGGCTTGAGAAAGGGCAAGGCTAAGCCCGAAACGTTGCCTGACCTAATAAATTCAACTTTTTGCAACAAAGAGGTGCTGCAGCAGTATTTTTCTAGTATGCCCACTTAACCCCTGGCAAGGGTTTCCAGACTGCTTTGCACCCAACTCACAAGGTTATATAAGGTGGTTGAATCACACACAACTTCTATTATTTTTTACACTATCTTGGGAGCTTGCAGGGGAGTGCGTATGGGAAGCTCAGCAGTGGAGAGAGGCTGAAAGGCCACAATGATGAGTTTCAATACAAAGGATTGAGCAGACATGTAGGCAAAACTTTCCAGATCAGGGCATGGAGCAAGGTTCAGAAGGGTGGCTCAGGCCAGCAGAAATGGGCATATAGACTTCCCAACATGGTATTACATTGCCATAGCTGAATCTGAATGTTAGTGGGCCTTTTGGCATCACAACAAACAGTAAGTGCCCATCTTACACCTTTTGGATTCTCCCTATGTTGTTGGAGTCTTGCCTTGCAAACTGCCAGGGGCAACCAGTAAACTTCCCTCCAATGCCGTGCTACAAATTATCCAAACGTTATCAAGCTGAACATACGCACAAACAAGTCTCGCCCTCCCATATGCTTTGCCACTCTTGATATGTCAACATTAGCAATAAAATATTCCTGAGATGATTTTCTTCCAGCGAAGCATCAGGGTAATTTATTCCAAACTCTGATAAATGAACGACTGCATAAAATAAGCCTTGACAGACTGAGAAGCTGAACTAGGAGGATCACAATCAGCTGATACATATTAAATTTGTCCCACTGTCTCCTATTAAATATGCCATGCATTGCAATGAGGCACAATAAGTTGTAATTCAATGTCACCCAATTTTCCTCCCAAATTCCCTACACTGAGCAGATGTCCTGGAATAAGATTGAACTGAATTATCATCAAGTTTCAAAAAAGACAACTGTGGGTGAATTATTACCCCCAGTGTCCATATATAAAGAAAAATGGAATGCAACCCTGCCCCTGGCAATGGAATCTTCCACAAAAAAAATATGCAGTCATGGTATAAACAGTCATTGAAGATAATCTGAGACTCAGACACAGTATTGGGTGCCCTGATACCTCTAACATTGAAACTCTTGCCATACTGTGTAGACCAGAGGTCCCAACCATTTTTACTAGTGAGACACACTCAAATGTAAAAACTGTTGGGGAGCCACACAAGCAAAATAAAATCCTTGGGGATGTCAAATAAGGCTAACTGATAGCCCTATGCGAACTGCTAGTCTGTAGGTGGCTCAATTGGAGTAAATATGTGCCTTAATGCCTCCAAAACTTAAACATAAGCCATGAATTTCAAAATAGGCACTTACTCTTAGGCTACTGGGAGATACATCAGTGAGAATGGAGAGCAACATGTTCCTCAGGAGCCACTGGTTGGGGTTAACTTTTGTAGACATCTCTTCCAGTCATCTTTTTCTCTATATCAGTGCCAAAATGGCTTCCACCACCCACAATATGACTTCCAGTGCATCCAGAGTACAGGAAACACTGGAACACAGAAGGCAACTTGTCATAGCTAAATTTAACACCCCCCTTCATTCTCGCTGTATTTCTGCTCCTGCCTAGTGCCTAAATAACTGTAGCCATTTCTGAATATAATTACTCTGCCCCCCACCGATTGGCCCCCTTAGTAAAGACACCACCTTGCTGGTGTCAGAGGAAAAAACACTAATAGAAATGACCTTAAGTCATACCAATATATGTTGATTACTACAGATCTACAGTAGATGGCTCACTCTCCTGAGAGTGCTTAACGTTGCTGGAACTGTAGTATTTTTTTTTTTCAAAGACACACTGATTTTGCTCATTATTGTAGAACCTGCTGGAGTCCAAAATGCGAGCAAGCTTCATGTTGTGCCTGCATTATGGAAGCCTACTCTTCAGATCTCTCCATCTCAACAACTGACCTTTTAAATGTTGAAAATTAAAAAAGCTTGAATGCAAAAACACTGCTTGAAGTCCTTATAATTGAGCTCAGCACCCGTGCCTCCACCCAACCTCCACTTCTCAATTGCATGCACTTCTCTATTGATGCATGGAACCCTGGATCTACCACCATGTTCAAATTATCAACAATTCCTCAAGCTCCATGACCTGTATAAAAGCCCTGGGCCTTTGGCCTTGGTGACTTCTAATATCCATATATTTTACAATAGTGTGTACCTTTAATTCCTATACTGTATATTGCATCTGAGAAGGAGTAACATTGAGATGAGAATCATCTAAATCCTTGTTTCTAGTTTGGAAAGGACTTCTGGCTTCAAAACTAATTGTTGGTATGGGAAAATGTGGGAAATATCCCAACACTAGAACAACTGTTTCAGCAAAGAACTTGGGCTACATGGTTATCTCTTCTGACGCAAAGAAGAAAACTTTATAGAGAACCAGGTTCTTAGATTTTCAGATTATTTCCTTTAATTTGGCAGTATTAATTGAGACAGATTAGACGGAATAGGTCATATGTGACCTGAGAGGGTTATTGAGCGTTATTGCCAGACAATAGGTTACTATATCCATAAAGATGGAGCAATTAAGCCAATGATGGAGGAGGATTTCAGACAAAAATAAAGACCGTCTCCCATAGACTCCATTTTATCCAAATAATCCAAAATTTTCAAAATCATTTCCTTTTTCTGTGTAATAATAAAACAGTAGCTTGTACTTGATCCCAACTAAGATATAATTAATCCTTATTGTAAACAAACCCAGCATATTGGGTTTATTTGATAATTACGTGATTTTCTAGTAGACTTAAGGTATGAAGATCCAAATTACGGAAAGACCTGTTATCCGGAAAGCCCCAGGTCCCGAGCATTCTGGATAACAGATCCCATACCTGTATAAAGATTTTAGCATTCCAATAGGGGAAATGTTATTTTTTATTTTAATTAATAGAGAGGTTTCATTGTGACTAGAGATGAGTAATTTTTTTTAGATTTGCAGCAAATTTTCACAATTTGCAACTATTTTAGCCAATACACTGCAACTTTTTTGCAAAAATGTTCATTGACCTAATGTATTTTGCACTGAAAAAAATTGTTGCCAAAAAAAAGTCCATTGAGGAAAATGTCACCAAGAAAAAATGGCCACGGACTTGAGTGAAAAAAGTCACCCATTTTCAAGCGAAATGAGACGGATTCGCTCATGACTATACGGGACATCACTAAGAATGGATTAGAACCCATTGGCACTTATAATATTTTAGAAGTTTTTAGTGGCTCTTGTGTATTATGCAGTTATGTGAACTATTATCTGAAAACTAGATATCGAGACAGCTCCAAACTGCAGAAAGTCCATTTCCCATTGTCCATTTTAAGCACATAATTCTGTTTTTAAGTATTTCCTTTTTCTCAGTTATAATAAAACAGAACCTTGTAGTTCATCCCAATTAAGCTGCATAAATTCATGTAAGTGGCAAAAAAAATTCTATTCAGTTTATGTAGGGGGTTATTTACTAAACTTCCAATTTATCTGGTCGGGCTTTTTGGGGCAAATCTCAAATTCATCAGGATTTTTTAAAAACTCAAGATTTATTATAGCCCAATGCAGCAAAAAGCCCAAATACGAAAATCCGGCATCTCGGACCTGCCGAGGTTGTGTATAAGTCAGTGGGAGTGGTCTTTATCCTATTTGGAAGTTTGTGTTCTGCGCTGGAATTAGCCCGAAAATTCGACCATTTAAGTTTTTTTCTGCAAAAAGAAAAACAAAAATTCAAGATTTTCAGGGAAAATTCTGAAAAAATTAAATGATTCGGAGAAAAAAAAATTATATGATTCGGGTTTTGGCTCGATTCTATTGGGTTTTTACCAAAACAATTAAATTGAGCTTTTTTTAATAACAAATAAGGTCAAATCGGGTATGGGAGTTTGGCCATGGTTTTTTATTTAAATAATGGATTTTTAGTAAATAACCCCCTTAGTGTTCAATTTTTTTAAGGGGGTTATTTATTAAAATAATAAAAAAAAAACTCTAAAAAGAGGATGTAAAAAGTCATAATCAGAAAATCCGGCATCTCATACCTGCAGAGGTTGTATATAAGTCAAGATATCCCGATCTGGGTTTCGTGCGATAATCCAAAGATTTCATGATTTTCAGGCAAAAATAAAAAATAAATTCATTTTCAGGCAGAAAATCCAAAAAAAACCCAATTTACATACAATTTTCATGATTTTTTCCAGAAAATGTATTGATACATAATAGGAAATAACCCTTGCCGATTTGGTAGAGTAGATTTCAGAAAAGAATGAGATATTTTCAGATTTTGATAAATAACCCCAGTAGTCCCTACTTCTGGACAATTGGTACCCGGATCTTAATCCCATTTACAATCCTCGGCTGGAGCCTCAGGCTGCTCAGCTAACTAGCCTGATTATCTGTCACTCCTAGTGTGACCTATGAAAGTGAGTAGCCTATCCTTACTAGACCTGACCTGTCTAGGTCCCACTTTACCCTTCCTGCCTGCTCAGGTAAGGGGATTTACAAAATGAACCCTGAGTACATGGCTGTTCAGGCCTATATACTTTAGCATATTGCCATCTACTTGACACTTATTGAATTACAGGGGGTGTAACTAAAGGCAGGATCAGGAAACTGTATTTTAGGACCCAGTCAAGGAGTCTATAACACTAGGGGACTGCCTGTTAATTAATAGCGGGGCTAAATTACCAGTCCACTACACAATTTATAACTGTCACTATAACCCCAGCATTAACACTTCTCCCTACATAGTGTGCTTTCTGTTTGTAGCATGTCAGGGGTGGGACATAATTCCTGCATATGGGCGTGAGCTTTGAGAGGCAGGAGGATGTGCATGCCAGTCACAGCTCAGCAAGTTTAAAAAATAACCCTTACAGCATTTACTAGTGGGTGTCTCAGCTGATATTTGCTTGTGTGGCTGCAGGTAAAGTGAGAAAAAAAAATCAGAATACATTTATGTAAAACCAATTCCAGTTTTCAGCATTTTGCAGCTCAAAAGATCAAATTCCCTTCATGCATTTCTCATGTCTGTTCCTTTCTCTTGACATTGGCATTAGCATTATATATAGAATTGTTTAGCATTACAATGGCTGATTCATTTCTCTTCTGTCCATCCAGTAAAATATATGGATAAGGCTCACTGGGAACACTTCCCAATGCCAACAGATTTTATTGTCTTCTTCCAGTAAAGGGAATGTAAAACCTACTTATATTCACCGTTAGAGATGGGCGAATTTGTGGCGTTTCCCACGAAATTCGCGAAACGGCGAAAAATTTATTCGCCGGCTGTGAATCGCGCAAATTCGCTGCAAATCGCGCCTGGCGAATAAATTCGTCCATCACTATTCACCATATTTAATAGGGGTGCAGCTAATACATCATTTCTGGATCGAGCTGAATCCTTCACTAACAGTGATGGGCGAATTAATTCGGCAGGCACAAATTTACGGGGAATTTACGTGGTTCGCCACCTGCAAATAAATTTGCGAAACTGTGGCAAAGATTCGCCGGTGAAAATTTTTTGACACGCGTCAAAATTATTCAGAAGCCCATTGAGTTAAATGCATTTGGACAAAATAGTCGCGCGTATAAAAATATAGTGACCTGGAGTGTTTGTAATGTGAGAAGCTAAGAAACCAGCAATCTCACCTTTATACATATTTACTAACCTCCCAGAATTTGGTTTCTCTGCTGATAAGGCTCATACTGCAGAGATAATCCCATCTGCTTCATTCATTTCATATGTCAAAGCATTTCCTGCCATTGAGGTGCAGCAGCAGAACAATGTTGTGGATATCTGACCCATTTATTCCTTCTGTCTTGTGTTCTGATACAATGATTGTTGACAATATGTATATACAGTATTTATATATAGGTACAAACCCAGAATGTTATGCAGTTGTAAAGGGCAGGGTGTTACAAAAGATAAATGTGATACAGTATATAGGTGGAAATGCAGATTGTATTCTTATTATTGTGCTCATTAGAAGTCAAACAATTTATAACCTTGTTCAGTTTGGGGAGGGGGGATATATTGAAATAGAAGGGATTTTTCCAAATGATATCTCAAGCTATTTCCAAGAGATATCTCAGGCTATTTAGGGTTAGTTCACACAGGGCGTTTTGGGCAGATTTGGTCGCCTGGCGACTAATCGCCTCGCTTTTGCAGTGACCAATCTCCCCAAATGCCTTCCCTGTTCCTGCGCCGTGCTAAAATAAAAAACCGCCGGCGCTAATCACACGCGGCGATTCATTTTCTGAAGTCACCAAAGTTTCCTCGTGAGGCAACTTCGGGCGACTTCGGAAAACGAACCGCCGCGTGTAATTAGCGCCGGCGTTCTTTCCTTTTAGCCGGCGTTTCCTGTTGAGGCAATTTTGGGTGACTTCGGAAAACGAACCGCCGCATGTGATTAGCTCTGGCGTTTTTTCATTTTAGCCGGTGCAAGAACAGGGAAGGTGTTTGGGGAGATTGGTCGCCGCAAAAATGAGCCGATTAGTCACCAGTCGATCAAATCTCCTCAAAACACTCTGTGTAAACTAACCCTAAGAGATATCTCAAGCTATTTCCAAGTAATATGAGGCTATTTCCAAGTGATATCCCAGGCTATTTCCAAGTTATATCCCAGGCTATTTCCAAGTGATATCTCAAGCTATTTCCAAGTAATATGAGGCTATTTCCAAGTTATATCCCAGTCTATTTCCAAATTAAATCCCAGGCTATTTCCAAGTGATATCTCAAGCTATTTCCAAGTAATTTGAGGCTATTTCCAAGTTATATCCCAGGCTATTTCCAAGTTATATCCCAGGCTATTTCCAAGTGATATCTCAAGCTATTTCCAAGTAATATGAGGCTATTTCCAAGTTATATCCCAGGCTATTTCCAAGTGATATCCCAGGCTATTTCCAAGTGATATCCCAGGCTATTTCCAAGTTATATCCCAGGCTATTTCCAAGTTATATCCCAGGCTATTTCCAAGTGATATCTCAAGCTATTTCCAAGTAATATGAGGCTATTTCCAAGTTATATCCCAGGCTATTTCCAAGTGATATCCCAGGCTATTTCCAAGTGATATCCCAGGCTATTTCCAAGTTATATCCCAGGCTATTTCCAAGTGATATCTCAGGCTATTGCCAAGTGATTTTTCAGGCTATTCCCAAAGTGATGTCTCAGGCTATTATTCCCAAAATGATGTCTCAATCTATTCTCAAAGTTATATCTCAAGCTATTTCCAAGTAATATGAGGCTATTTCCAAGTTATATCCCAGGCTATTTCCAAGTGATATCTCAAGCTATTTCCAAGTAATATGAGGCTATTTCCAAGTTATATCCCAGGCTATTTCCAAGAGATATCTCAAGTTATTTCCAAGTAATATGAGGATATTTCCAAGTGATATCCCAGGCTATTTCCAAGTTATATCCCAGGCTATTTCCAAGTTATATCCCAGGCTATTTCCAAGTTATATCCCAGGCTATTTCCAAGTTATATCCCAGGCTATTTCCAAGTGATATCTCAGGCTATTGCCAAGTGATTTTTCAGGCTATTCCCAAAGTGATGTCTCAGGCTATTATTCCCAAAATGATGTCTCAATCTATTCTCAGAGTTATATCTCAAGCTATTTCGAAGTGAAATCTCATTGACATTGGTCTATCCCCAAATAGTTATATCTGCAGGCCATTTACTAAACTTCATTCCAAGGTGGAATTAGAATGTCATGGCTCATGATAAACCAGAGTGTCCTTTGGGAAAAAGTAGAGTGCACCTATGCAATGTTGGTTCGGTTCACTTTTCTATTGAATGATTAAAATCGCTGCAACTGAGTTAATTCAACTTGACATTGGTGGAGCACTTAATTGGTAATTGGAATCCAGGCAAGTTTGATTTTATCATTAAATCAACTGCTAGAGTCTCCTAAACTAGATTAAGACTGATATAAGTTTCAGGTCCATTGAGGGAGAAAGAAACCTGAAAGAGCAGGCCCCGTGCCCAGTACGTCCATTAGTGTGACAACAGTAAGTTACGAATATGTACAGAGGAGGAAAAAATCAAGTATTTCTTTTTCTAGACACTCAGCGACAATCTCTGTGATGTGTTCTGTGTTTGCCCTTCAGCGCTTGACTGTTATTCTGCTGAGAGTTACTTTGTGTGTTTTTGTTCTGCTTGGCTTTAAATAGAAAGAATTTGCAGGAGCAGTAATGTTTCTCCGGGAAGATCTATTTTCTGCCTTCAACAACAGGCATGATCCTGCAATGAAAATGTTACATATAATTAAATGCCCTAGAGGAATATACAGAGAGAATAGAACTCCCCGGAGTTGCCTTATTGCTCATTAGTTTACATAGTCTAAATCTTTATTGTTACCTAAAAGATTTGTACTTGATTTAATATACAGAAGAGAATTTGATGGGCCGGTATGGGATCTGTTATCTGCAAACCTGTTTTCCAGAAAGCTCTGAAAGCTCCGTAATGGCATTGCCCATAGTGTCCTGTTCTTGATTTTTGTCATTTTTTGACTGGATTGTTTGTAGCCACTAGGAGTCATTTACTCTGGCCATTGATGCAAAATCTCTCTTGGGGCAAAAACACAACCCACAGGGCTGATTTAAAAAAATCACAGTGGCTGTTCTTTCCCCAATAGTAGCAGTAAATTCACGGGTCTGCACATACTCTATACATCTGCAGTCGGGGACATGGCCCCTTTTTTTATTAATGTATCATGAAGAGGGGCCACATCCCCGACTGCAGATAGAGTGTTACTGCTACTATTGAGGGGCCTTGCTGGGGCCGACGGAGAACAAGCACCACCAGGAAAGTGAAGAGGCGGGTGAGCGGTAGATTTAACACATTATATTGTTCTTTTCCCAATGGCACACCAGGTAGGGGGCATGGGGGAACGTAGAAGAACTCTGAAACAAATCACAGAGACCTTCTTTTTCCCCATGAATCATGGGGTGAATGGAGGTCTCTACACAACATATTGAAGGGGGGAGTGTGAATGGCCAGTAATAGGTGAAGGGGAGTCATATTTTGCACCCAGTAACTTCTGGTTGAGGTCAACTAATTTATGGTCACACAACTATTTTACACCAGAATTTTCATTGGCAACCAATTTATTCCCAATAACTGCAGTGGGTTACACAGGCTGGGATGGTGTAAAATCAGACTTGAATTTGTAGGATGGCTAGACAGCAAGCCCTTAGGTCGTCCCTATGCCGTGGCACCCCAAAAAAGCATCTAGTTAAACTGTAGTGTGGATATAAGGGAAATAGGAGATTCCATTTCCATTTGCACTAATGCATCTCTATGGGTGGTTGCTACAAATTATGCTCAATGCCGGGACTTAATTGGTGTGGATCCATGGCGCTTGTACATTTCCTATGTTGCGATGAAATTTATTTAATTATAGCAAATTTAGCATGAAATTTGTCCAGGGGCTGGAAAAAAGAATAAGCTCAATCTTAGAAAAGTTGAGCTTACACTAGGAACCCCAGTACAGTGAGTCTAGCCCTACACGTCCATACAGGGAGTGTCATTTTTCTCCATAAAGTTGAAACCTCTTTTCTTTCTAATGAAATCTTGACCTCTTTGGTAGTAGGCAATAAGGCAAAAATATTATAATCAATAGAAACCAATAAGTATAAGGTTTGGGTCTGTAGAAGGCACTAGAGTTGGACATTATTCCCACTGCCTCTCAGTCTCACTATAAGAGAAAAACCCCTTGAAAAAAAAAAAAGAAAAATAAGAAAAGCCAACATGACTTTGCATTTAAACCATTGCAAAAGATGCAAGATACATATGAAAGTATTCTGAATATTGTTCAGTTTTATCATTGATGGTAAAGATGTTTCTCCATGAAACAACCACTGGTTTCCAGGAACAGGCTTGTTCCTAAATCTACATCACGCTGATCCCATAAGAAGCATACATGAATGAATAGACATTCTGTGATTATCCTGCAGCAAAGTCAGGCAGCAACAAGTGAGAGCCCAGCGTGGCTCGGGGAGGCAGAGAAGGTGATTGGGCTCTTGCTCCCTCCTACACTTAATGACACATGGAAGAGTTGGATAATGCCAAATGCTTACATGTGGACTCTTCTGAAATCTGGGGATAGATTGAATTTTTTTTTGTGTCTTCAGGGGCTCCTTCAATGTTTGTATCTTTATCATTAAAGAAATTGTTTTTCTATTAGAAATATTCATTTATGCTCTTCAGTTCTATAGTCATTTGAGATTCAAGACACTTGTGCTTATGTGTAACCATATCCAGTGATAGTCAAGTAGAGCAATTAAATGCTGTCTTCATACAACTTATATCAATACAGGTGTAGAGTAAACGTGTGAGTTGCTAGTTACTAACACACCAGGCATATATTATACAGAGAGCACTTCTGCCCAGGCTCCACCTTACTCCCAACACAGACCATCACTGTCAGAGGGCAGGGGGTGAGCACTAGTGATGCAAAAGTCAGAAAGTTGACCCACATCCAACCCAAGCCCATTGCTTGCAACTGGAACCCAACTCAACCTGGCATTTATAGACCCACACCCAACTCGCCCATTTCTGACATCACTGAAGGCGGCAGTGTAAGGTCACAGGCAGTGAGAGCAGAAGGAAGAGCCCAACCGGAACCCATCTGCAACCCGGAAGTCTCTTGCAGAATTTGGCCTGAACCCACCCAACCTGTGGGTATAGCGGGTATTGGGCCAGTCCTCACATGACTAGTAAGTACATGGCCATGATGTGGCCTATGCCTACATGAATACAGCACTACCAAACACAGACAGTTGTGGGTCTTTTGGCTCCAAAGCAGAGCTCAGAGACCAGTGGTCATGCGTTTCGGAGGCAGGGTGAAAAGTGCAAATAAATGGTGGTTTCTGACTTATTTTCTGCACTTATTTTCACCCTGCCTGCTACGTTGTGATTCTCCCTTATTGTGTTGCAGAATCGTACCTTTAAGGTTGCCTATTGCTTAACAACATTTAGTTGCTGATCTCTTCATGTTCCCAGTGGCCTTTTGAATTATAAATGACTTTGCATTGCTTTTTGCATCCATGGCTTAGGGATAGTATTGGACAGGGGCTGCCATATTAGGGATCCCTAAAGGCACATCCCCACAGTCCCCTTCCCCGGACACAACCCCCCTCCCACCAGTGTCCCTTCTTATCTCTTCAGGTGGCCACCATCAGGGGTGGTCTTAGACTAGTGTATCAAGCAGACGAGGGGACTGGACTCGCGGGACACCAGGAAAACGCCTGGTGGGCCCCAGCCCTCATGAGCCCTTCTGGCCCAATTCCATTCTGCTTAGGGAGAGAGGTAAAATATAAGGATTTACAGAAAGCAAAGTTTCATATGTCACAGTAATGCTTATCTATGTATGTATGTAACTCAATAAGAAAATAATCAGCTACTGTTATTTAATATTGGATATTTGTGCACAAATATTGAGTATAGCAGAGATATAAATACCAATTACACCCACACACTCCTGCCATGAATTGACCTTTTTCCTTAGATCTAGTTTATCTTGATTTTTAAAGAAACAGATATCAGCACATTATCAAAACCCACAAAGATCAATATTCTGCCGGCATTATAAGTAATCCTTGGAATAATTGGATCAGTTCTCTAAATCCCCTTCAGGATGAGTCATTTATTTTGAAAATATATATAATTATTATTTATTATATTGTTATATTATATATATATTATAGTTAATTTATTTTCTGTTATTTTTCACCCAGTTCCAGCAACTACAATAGTGGCTATTTGGATGAATATTATTGTCGTGTAATAATAATCATAATAATATAGGTATTGGATCCATTATCCGGAAACCTGTTATCCAGAAAGCCCCAAATTATGGAATAGGTGTCTCTCATAGACTCCATTTTATCCAAATAGTCTAGATTTTTAAAAATGTTTTCCTTTTTCTGTGTAATAATAAAACAGTCGCTTGTACTTGATCCCAACTAAGATATAATTAATCCTTATTGGAAGCAAAACCAGCCTATTGGGTTTATTTAATGCTTACATGATTTTCTAGTAGACTTAAGGTATGATGATCCAAATTACAGAAAGATCCCCTAACTTAGGTCCCAAGCATTCTGGATAACAGGTCCCATACCTGTATTTATTTGGTGATTATTAGAATAACAACACTCTGCTTATGGGTCTTCTATAGGAGCAACGACAATAATATTCATACAAATATCCACTATTGTAGTTGCTGGATAACAGAAAATAAATTTAAAAAACTACAATATATATAATATAATAATATAATAAATAATAATTATATATATTTTCAAAATAAATGACTCATTTATACATGGGGAGAAAAATCACATAATAAATATATACAGAATCATAGGACAAAGAGCTTAAGTGCTATGTGTAAGAGACATGGGGGCCAATTCACTAAGCAGCGAATATGCGCTAGCGACGCCTTCGCCGCACTTCGCCAGGCGAAGTTTCGCCAGGGCGCCGCTAATTCACTAACATCCGAAGTTGCGCTCAGGGAGGCGAACAGTAGCGAATTTGCGCTAGCGTTAATTCGGCAAGCAAAGCGAAGTTATGCTAGCGATGACTAATTTGCATACGTACAATCTTTTTCAGCCTATCACCCTTAAAAAAGGAAGACACCAGCTTAGAAAAAATTTAAACTTTTTTTGAAGCAAGCCCCATCTACTCTATTGCACTTCGCCTGGTCTCAGTTGGCGAAGGCAAGTCTGGCGCAAGAGTTAACGTTCATGAAAATCCACAAGTTAGTGAGTTAGCGTAGTTACGTCCCTTCGCCATATCGCAACTTCATCTGGTGTAAGGGTGAAAAGTAGTGCTAGAGTAGGTCCACTTCGCTAGAGAATTTACGCCAGCGCCCGTTAGTAAATCGGCAAAGTAACGAAATGACGTGAATTTATGCCAGCGTTAGTCACTTCACCCTTTAGTGAATCTGCCCCATGGTGGGAAGGAGGACCCTGCCCCATAGAGCTTACAGTCTAAGTGGATGGGAGGCTAACATACAGGTACAAATTGGAGATGAAAAAGTGCACAAGGTAAGGCATAAGGGCATGTTTACTAACATTGGAGATAAATATATGGAGAGATTTCTGGAGATGTTGCCCATGGCAACCAATCAGCAATTAGATTTAAACAGCCACAGCCAAGTTAGAAAACAAAAGCAAAGATCTGATTGGTTGCTATGGGCAACATCTCCAGAAATCTCTCCAGATATTTATCTCCAATGTTAGTAAACATGCCCCATAGTCAGTAGGGACAGGATTAGGCTAATGTTCTAGTGGTCCAAAAGGTAGACTCTTAGTTTTTTCTTAAGAAAAGATTAAGAGATTAAGAGAGGATTCCTTACAGAGAAATTCTTGCATGGAATATCAGAGGTAAGGAGTAGCAAGATAGAGGGGTGGAGACGAGAGGTGGATGTGGATGGTGTGAAGAGAAGGTGGTTCTAAGAAGAGCGGAGAAGACAACCAGGAACGTATAGTGAGACAAGAGAAGAAATGTAGTGAGGAGAAGAGGAGAAGGGCTGTTATAGGTTATCCTTTGCTTAACAGGCAGCCACACTAAGGATTTTAGTTTTAGGAGAGAGCAGAAGGATCCTGGTAGCAGAGTTTAAAATTGATTGGAGGGGAGAGAGATGGGAGTCAGGAAGACCAGTTAGGAGGAGATGGCAATAGTGTAAACGGAATAAGAAAAGAGCATGGATTAGTGTTTTGGCTGTTGTTTGTGAAAGAAATGGGCGTATCTTGGCTATATTGGGGAGAAAGAAACCGTATTATATTGACAGTATTATTAATATGATTAGAGAAGGAGAGGGACTGGTCAAAGATGACCCCTAAGCAGCGTGCTAAGTTAATCGAGTTAATAGTCATGCCTTCAATAGTAATGGTGAAAGGAAGAGAATGGCTTGGTTTGGGTGGAAAAACCATGAGCTCAGTCTTGGCCAAGTTGAGTTTGAGCTGGCGTTGGTTCATCCAGGAAGAGATAGCTACTAAGCAGGTTAGTGAGGGAGTGTCTAAATATATCTGAATGTCATCAGCATAGAGGTGATATTTAAGGCCAAATGAAGATATGTCTCCTAAAGAGAGAGCGTACAAGGAGAACAGCAGAGGACCAAGTACAGAACCCTCACATTAAGATGAACAGGAGGAGAGGATTTGTTTGCAAAAGTAACAGAGAATTATAGTATTGTTAGAATATTGAGGACAGTGAAGTTGTCCAACCAGTCCTGTATTACAAACTCTAGGGGAGTGACATAGCCCAACCAATGAAATATTAGAAATGTCAGGGGGTGTGACATAACAACCAATCATATATAAGAAACTTCAGGGGAGTGATATATCCCTGCCAATTGTCTATTCGAGCTTCAGGAGAGTGACATATATCCTTACCAACTGTATATTACAGATTTTACTGGAGTGAACTCAGGAGTGTTTAGGTGAGAGTCTTAATTCAGCCCCTCAGGTGTTGAGAGCCTTCGGGCAGGTTTACTGCAAATAAGAACCCACTCTGTGTGTTGTCTTCACATAAAGTGATTAACTTGCTGTTTCCCTTTTTTAAAGTACAGTAAAAAACTTGTTACATTTGTACTTTCCACCATTTCCCCTGGTATTTCATTATATGTGTTTTCTAGCTAATGTGCCTTCCTTTTCTTAACAAACATGTTCAATAATTCAAGACTTTGATTCTAATTATGTTCCTAGACACACTAAATGTATTCAGTTCGGGAGTCAGAAAAGTGATTGTGCTACAACTACTCGAAGCTGCCGCTTGTTGCTGACAATGTAGCTGGACAACAGCTGGAGACTCCAGGACGTCTATTAAGCATCATTTGTTTCATTATCAAATAATATTTCAATTGTAATTTTATCAAAGTAATTGTAGATACCCTAAGGGTTAAAGGAGAAGGAAAGGCTAAAAGTAAGTAAGCTTTATCAGAAAGGTCTATATAAATACACCAGTAAACCCTCAAAGTAATGCTGCTCTGAGTCCTCTGTCAAAAGAATCATCACATTTCTTTCCTTCTATTGTGTACTCATGGGCTTCTGTATCAGACTTCCTGTTTTCAGCTTAAACCTCCAGGGCTAGGGCTTGAGCATGCTCAGTTTGCTCCTCTCCCTCCCTGCTGTAATCTGAGCTCAGAGCTGTAAGTGAGCAGGGAGAGACTCAGGCAGGAAGTGATGTCACACCAAGGTTATATGGCAGCTTCTATCCTAAACAAACAGAGACAGTGTCTAGAGCTGTTTACTCAGGTATGGTAAAACATTCTGCAGATTAAATATAGTGTTCTAGCTTACACTATTGGGGCTAATCTATTGGCTATAAACTGTCTTGGAGCTTTCCTTCTCCTTTAAGTGTTTTGCTCATGCAGTTTCCCCTATATATTTGAACACCTATATTTCTACCCAGGCAGCTATCCTTTCCTGGGTCCATATTAATTTGATCTAGTCTAGGTTATAGTTGCCCAGTAGGTGTCAGTGTTTAAAAGTACAGATGCAGCCACTTTGGTTTGTCTGTTTGACACAGAATAACTAAACACAGATATCCCATTTATCTCATTTAACACAGAAAACTGTGTCACAACATCCCATCTAATTAAAGCATTCACCATTGTGAACAATGGAGCTTTGGTATGCTAATGAAAAGGTTAAATGCATTAAATGAGTTAAGATGACTTAAGATAACACAGTTTCTTCAATTACCCCTGAGTCATGACGCATTTAACTCACAAATCCAAGTGGCTTCATCTGTATTAAAGGGAGAGCACACATGATCAGGGCTCTACCTGGATCCCATCTTGCAGAGAGGTGGGGTACAGTAGTGAGTCTGAGCTGGTGACTGACCCTGGTTAGGAAAGTTTATTTATCAGAAGTTTGTGATATAGTCACTTTAGGAGCAAGATATAGTGGCAGTTTATTTAGTGAGCAGCTTTCTGGTTTCAACAAGGAGAGTAGTTGGGGTGAATATCCTTGCAGTGATCAAGCCACCAGACAGGGACATGAGTGGATGAACTCAGGAGCAGGGACAGATTCCTAGGGATGTAGCGAACTGTTCGCCGGCGAACTAGTTCGCGCGAACTTCGACTGTTCGCGTCCGCCGAATGTTCGCGAACGTCGCGCGACGTTCGCCAATACGAGTTCGCGTTCGATTCGAACAAAAATCGTTCGACCATTCGTCCATTTGATTCCTTCGACCGCTAAAATCGAAGGATTTTCGTTCGAATCGAACGATCGAAGACATTCGATCGAATGAAATCATTCGATCGAATGGCTTCGATCGTTCGATTCGAACGAAAATCCTTCGATCGAACGATTAAAATTCTTCGATCGTTCGAATCGAACGATTTTGCGGATGTTCGAAGTTCGCGAACTGTTCGCGAACTGTTCGCATTTTTGCCGGTGTTCGCGAACGGCGTTCGCGAACACATAAACGGCAGTTCGCTACATCCCTACAGATTCCCCTTGGGATCCCTAGTGCTAGTTATTGGTTTGAAGCAACACTACTGACTGCTGTTACTTCATCCTGGTTGATTTGAAAACCAGAAAACTCCCAGGACTCACTGGAGGGGAAAGTGTTTAAAGGGCACATACACACACACACACACACTGTTGGGAGTTGCAGGGAGTTGCCCACAGCAAAGAGGTATCCAGGAGGCACTGGCAGCAAAGCTCAACAAAATCACACCATTCTCAGGTCCACCTACGGGCGTGCTACATAACTTGTACCCAGAGTGGCCCATATAAGTCCTAGGGCCTCTGAAGCTCGCCCTTTCTGCCGCCAAATCACCTTTGAGTGGATTAATTCTAATGTTGATGTTGCTCTGCTGTGAGAAGGCTCAGTTCTTTGTATTATCTCCCCAGGTAACAAAGTTCAGAGAGGATAATACAACCTAGTTCAGAAGCTTGCCCTACTCTAGGCTCAGATGGGAATAAATACTTATAAAATAGAGACCGCTGAAGCTGTTAAAGATCATAAATGTTTTTGGTGGCACTCTCCTTCCCCCTACATTTCCTAACATATGGCACCTAAACTATACAGAGGGCACATGTGTAGGACAATATAGCAACTCTATTTTATTCTATTCTATGAAGCTTTCCTGGACTTGTGTAGTGTAATGTATTTGCTGCTACATATACGTCCATTGTACTTTAACTTGGTGCTGTATGCAAATTAGGCATCGCTAGCGTGACTTCGCTTTGCTTAACTAAATTAACGGTAGTGCAACTACGCTACCTTTCGCCTCCCTGAGCGTAACTTCGGATTTTAGTGAATCAGCGGCGCCCTGTCGAAATTTTGTCTGGCGAAGTGCGGTGAAGGCATCGCTAGCGTATTTTCGGCGCTTAGTGAATTTGCCCCATTAACTGAATCAGAATCACAACATCACCCGGCAGTGCATTCCCCAACCTCACTGTCCTCACTGTGATGAACCCCCTACTCTGTTCCTTTAAATGAAACTTCTTTTCCTCTAGTCTGAAGGGGAGGCCTCTGGTACGTGATTCTCTTTATGGGTAAAAAGGTCCCCTGCTATTTGTCTATAATGTCCTCTAATGTACTTGTAAAGTCTAATCATGTCCCCTCACAAGCGCCTTTTTTCCAGAGAAAACAACCCCAACCTTGTCAGTCTCCCCTCATAATTTAACTCTTCCCTCCCTCTAACCAGTTTAGTTGCACTTAGTCTCTGCACTCTCTCCAGCTCATTTATATCCCTCTTAAGGACTGGAGTCCAAAACTGCCCCCATACTCCAGATGAGGCCTCACCAGGGACCTATAAAGAGACATAATTATGTTTCATCCCTTGAGTTAATGCCCTTTTTTATACAAGAACTTTATTTGCTTTAGTAGCCACAGAATGACACTGCCCAGAATTAGACAACTTGTTATCTACAAAGACCCCAAGATCCTTCTCATTTAAGGAAACTCCCAACACACTGCCATTTAGTGTATAACTTGCATTTATATTATTTTTGCCAAAGTGCATAACCTGCATTTATCAACATTGAACCTCATTTTCCAGTTTGCTGCCCAGTTTTCCAGTTTAGACAAATCACTGTGCAAAGTGGCAGCAACCTGCATGGAACCTATAGTTCTGCACAATTTAGTCTCATCTGCACAAATAGAAACAGTACTTTCAATGGCCACCTCCAGGTCATTAATAAACAAGTTGAAAAGCAAGGGACCTAGTACAGAGCCCTGCGGTACTCCACTAACAACACTGGTCCAATTAGAAAATGTTCCATTTACCACCACTCTTTGTAGTCTATCTTTTAGCCAGTTCTCTATCCAGGTACAAATACTATGTTCCAGACCAACATTCCTTCATTTAACCAGTAACCTTTTGTGTGGCACTGTATCAAATGCTTTAGCAAAGTCTAAGTAAATCACATCCACTGCCATCCCAGAATCAAGGTCCCTGCTCACCTTCTCATAAAAAGAAATTAAGTTAGTCTGGCAAGATCTATTACGCATAAAACCATGCTGGCACACACTCATAGTATTATGATTTGCTATGAAGTCCAGTATCTTATCCTTTATTAACCCTTCAAAAAGCTTTCCTACCACTGACGTCAGACTAACTGGCCTATAGTTTTGAGGCTGAGAAACGGATCCCGTTTTGAATAGCTGCACCATATTAGCAATTCGCCAGTCTCTCGGCACTATGCCAGAACTCAATGAATCCTGAAAAATTAAGTAAAGAGGTTTGTAAATCACAGAGCTAAGCTCACTAAGTACCCTGGGATGAATACCATCTGGCCCTGGAACTTGATGGGTGTGTGTCTTTTTTCAACCAAACTTGCAATGATATTATGCACTTGTTGAGACCAAATATCGCGTCATATATCCAACCCACCTACTGGGAAGGCAAACCCATCTAGTTACAATACTTGTTACAATTCACACCCACTAACCCATCATCTTTTCTGAATGTGCCATATAATATGAGTTTGTGAAGACAGATTCACCTAGATATTAGGAATACCCCATATAAACCCCTTCATTGTGTTTTGAACAAGCAAAGGTTGACCATAAACAAGGCAAGGCAAGAAGATATAACCCCTTTTTAACATAATGCAAGGCTACAGGTTCTGAATCCATCCTGCTATCATCTATATTCATTACTTTCTGCAAGAAGAGCAAGACACACAGATTATTCCAACAGGAATCCTATATCCAAACAAATTCTCTCCTCCTGCACTTGTAAGATTAGTGAACTGCAAACCCGCTTAGAGAAATGTTACATCCTTTTCTAGCTCGGCGCGGCTTACGGGAAATGAGCTTTAAACCTCCTGTCTGCAGGGAATACGCCAGAAAATATTTTATAGGCAAAAGAAATTGACATAATATATTATTTTAGGTAAATTCAGAGATAATAAAAAATAAAACAATCTCCCTGAGTTGATCATTGGTCCATGTTGGCTGAAATGATTATAATCCCAACTGCTGGAGAGATTTTCACAACTACAGTGAGATTTTAGCAATCGGGGGAACCATCTGGAGGGATGTAGAAGGGCTGGAACATAATATTTGCAGCACGGGATGAAGCAGCTGCCTTTGTATTTGCTTTGGGAAGAGATAAAAAGTACATTTAAAGGTCTGTTCACCTGCATATTAACTTATACAGGTAAGGAACCGTTATGCGGAAAGCTCCTAATTACAGAAAGGCTATCTCTCACAGACTCCGTTTTATCCAAATAATTCAAATTTTTAAAAATGATTTCCTTTTTCTGTGTAATAATAAAACAGAAGCTTGTACTTGATCCCAACTAAGATATAATGAATCCTTATTGAAGACTAAACAATCCCATTGGCTTTATTTAATGTTTACTTGATTGTCTACTAGACTTAAGGTATGAAGATCCAAATTACGGAAAGATACATTATCTGGAAAACCCCTGTCCACAGCATTCTGGATAACAGGTCCCCATACATGTATTATGATCCAGACAGCAGTATTGAGATGGCTGAACAGTGTGTATATCAGTGTGAAGTCTAACACCAACCATGGCCTCTTTCTTCACCTGATGTCAACATCAAAGGATCTTCATGAGAAGAATTAGCAATCATAGTGGACAACTAAATTCATTCACATTAACAAGTCTGTTTATTAATGGCTGGTTGTAACCCTGGAGAGTCCAGGCTCACTAAACATGTTGAGGCCGATTTACCGCTTCACACCCATTGCAACACTTCACCAGGCGCAAATGCGCTCAATTCACTAAATTGTATGGACGACTTTTGCAGGCAATCAGGCTGAAAAAAGGAAAAGTCTCCTTCATTTTTTGGACTTTGCGGAGTAACGACCATTCGGCAGAGTGAAAAGTCGCCTGTCGATAGATTGAGAATGACTACTGGTGCCTGTCTCTTTCGCTAGCGAATTGATTAACGTTAGTGAATCGGTGATGTCCCTGCGGGCGGTAACGATAGCGAATCTAGCGTTAGCCACTTTGCCCTTTAGTAAATCTGCCTTGTTGAATATGTAGGTGTAGGCACCATAGGTGGCTTTCAACAAACTTGATTTTTTGATCATTGTTTCAAACAGGACTTTTATAATTGTCTTTGAATTAGCTTTCAGCAGTTTATTAGTTAATATCCTTTAGTTTGTTATATTTCACAGCCTCAGCATCAAGAGCTTTCAGGTGAAACCAAAGACACAAGACTCTTTTTTTTTTTTTTTCTAATCAGCCAAACAAAGCCAACACACTCCACATTTCAGAATCTCCAGTGGGAACTATCAGCTTAATAGCACAACACCACTGGGAGAAATTTGGGAATGGCGCCTGCAACATCTCAGATGCTGATGAAATGCTGTAACCATAGAAAAAGTAGAGTATCGTGTTGCTCTCGGCTCTTAGAGTGTTTCTGCTGAGCCTGGTTAAGCTGAGTTTGCTCCTATTATGCAGTAAAAGTCACATTCAGTTGATGACCCGCAGGGTGGTGTATGGTGCAGCTCTATCAAGTTGGGCACCAATAACTCCAACGTTCCCCAGCTTATCAGCCTCACTCTGTGCACCATATGTCTATTGCTTTATGGCCTTCATTTAGGAGTGTTGAGCTTACAGAGGCTACAAATGGTACATTAGTCTCTTGGGCTCACAACGAGCTCTCGAGGTTTGTAAGAAACATTTCCATAATCAGTTCTTCTCCCTCTGAGTTTATATTAACCAACATGCTGCCGGCTTCTCATACTGAGGAATATGTTTATCTGAAAGGGAAGGTCACCTTCAAATAAACTTACATGAAGGCATTGGTAATCATTTCATTGCTTATTTTGGAGTAGGGTTTGACTGGGCAGAACCACTCCCTGAATGAAGCCTAGAGGCGTAACTATAGAGGAATCAGTCGCAAGGGGTCCCGGACTGTGGGGTTTGGATCAGAGCCGGAACTAGGGGTAGGCAGAAGAGGCAGATGTGGAGGGGCACCAGGCACCGTACCTCTTCTGCGCCTTGCCCCTAGTTCGGCCGCTTCTTTCCCCACCTGTAGCAGCAATCAATGTCTTCCTAGGCGCGTTCCCTTCCTAGACGCGCAGTCTTCTGTGCCTGCTTGTGCGCACAATCGGCTTGGTCGCCCATGCGCGCGCCTGTGCGTGCGCGCACTTCAGAAGGGGGCAATGTAGTCAGTCGGGTTGCCTTGGGCGCCCAACTGACTTGGCCCGGCACTGTCCTCTATAGCTAATAATAAAAACCGATTTTCCCCAGCCGCTTTCTTACCGGTGAGGAAGGGGGGAGCAAGTCGAGGCTGGACATGGGAGTGGGACCTGGGGGCAGATTCCCTAAAGGGCAAAGTGGCTAACTCAAGCATCAATTCGCTAGCATTACCGCCTGCAGGGACTTCGCCTAACAGTTACAAATTCACTAAGGTGCCGATTTTACTAAACGTTACCTCATTTGCCAGACTTGCCTTCGCCAGCTCAGACCAGGTGAAGTGCAATGGAATGCATAGGACTTCCTCAATTTTTACTGCAATCCCAAAAAAAAAAAGTCCCAAAAAACACTGGTATTTTTTCCTTTTTTCAGAGTGATAGCCTGCAAATGACCTTAACATTTTTTTTGCGTAGCTGGGTTCCCCCATATATTTCCTAACATTTGGAACATAAACGATACACTGGGCTCATGTGTAGGGCAATATAACAACTCTATTCCCTGGACTTGTGTAATGTAATGTATTTGCTGCAACATATATGTCCAAGTAACTTTATCATTTCCCGCCGTGTGCAAATTAGGCAACGCTAGGGCATCTTCGCTTCGATTGCCGAAGTAACGCCAACATTCACCAACATTCCGCGCCCTGGACGCAACTTCGCACTTTAGTGAATTAGCTTTATTTGTTACCCTGGATAATTATTTTACATTTGGTTATTAAAAGTTGTTTTACTTTTATTTTTGTTGGAAGCAGTGAATTCAACCCTAAAGTTAAAAAAAACCCTAACCCTACATTGTCCCCCCTCCCTCCTCCCCCCAGCCTAAGTGTTACCCCGGGAAAATGCCCCTAAAGTTTTACTTACCCCTCGGTGCAGATTCAGCCATCGGAGTTCACAGGCGCCATCTTCTTCTCCTTCTCGAAAATCTTCAGAATTAGACCGACGTTTCGGCTCATGCTCAAATGGTGCAATTTTCTGTTTGGCGACAACTGCGCATGGGCCGCAACTCACGAAAATTGCCAAAGCGCCAATCTCATTCCAAAGATTACCGAAGCGGCTGATGATGGCACCCGTGAACGCCGATGCCTGAAGGGGTAAGTAAAAAGGGGCATTTGCTGGGGTAACACTTAGGCTGGGGGGAGGAGGGTCTATGTAGGGTAAGAGTTTTTTAACATTAGGGTTGAATTCTCCTTTAAGGTGCAATCTTAAGGGTCATTCTTTTTTCTAATGGTTATATTCAAGTATTTCACACCATTTGTTGTTTCTCTAATTGATGGAAGGTGCTCGCGACTCCATAAACATATACAATGGCTCTCTAGTTACGCCACTGCTGAAGCCCTTGTAGCTGCCCTGACCTCCCTACCTGGCCCTCGTTGTGGCCGTGAGAAGAAAAAGGTACCCTTGTGAGGCCAGGGGGTGGGGGAGAGTCCGACACAGTTTTGTTCATTAACTTTTTATCCTGTAAGTTCTATACCCTGGATCTCGTCCCTTAAAATTTTTCCAAAAAGGTTTTAAAACAATAGTGTCCATACTTATCGTTATTGCACAATCCTGCCTGCATTTCTTTTCTCACGTGATATTTTTCTATTATTGTGATCAGTAGCAAACGTAGATGCAGTAAAGTCTGGCTTCAGCAAGAAGCCTCATCTGGATATAATGGAGTTTCATACATTATAAATGCAATCGCACCATCAGAGCTCGTTTCAGAATCCAACTGGAAAAATAAAAAATAAAACACCATAAAGAGCTTCTATTCGCCGTTGTCAGTTGCTGGAAATACGCAATGTTTTTCTAACAGAAATGTTCATCAATTTTTGAGTCTAATTATATTTCTAAGTCATTTTATTATTCTGTTTTGGTAATTGCCTTACGAAGCCAAGGATACCTTCATGTAAAGTTTTATTTGTTTTGTAGTTTCTGACTAGTTTTTAACCTTCTTATGTAATAAATTTAAAACAGCAGCACCACCTGCTGTTCATTTCTGCTGACTGGCAACAGTCGGCTGAAAACGAGTTTCCTGAAAAAAGGAACATCTTGCGATGTTGCCTTGCTTGGAAATCATAACATATCACATGACTTGTATCTACTCACTATCATTGGTCTAAGCAGAGAAACATCATTTGCCAGGAATTTCATTTTCAGCCAGTGGAGCTGTTATAGTGGCAGTTTAAAAATGGCTAGTATCTTGAAAACTAGAAACAAAATGAATGCAAAGTGCAAAAGTGATCAGAAGAGTGTTCTGAGTAATTTTATACACATTTTGAGAGTTTACATTACCTTAAATGGATAGTATTCTAATGTTGCTGAATGCTGAATATACTGCCATTTGAACCCACTTTCATTAAGAAAATACAGTGCCTTAACATGCTAATTAGAAAAAGCCTACCATTTATCCCACCCGTTTGGGTGCACTTTAGCAGTTTGCACTTCTTTCATAAGTGAACTTGACATTCTTCCTTAACATATAATAGAGGAATAGATGCTTTAAAGGGAACACTGACCTGGAGTATCTTAGTGTGGAGAAATAGGCATGGTCCTGTTGACTTCTTTATACAGGTATGGGACCTGTTATCCAGAAGGATTGGGACCTGGGTTTTCCAGATAACCGATCTTTCCATGATTTGGATCCTTATGCCTTAAGTCTACTAGAAACTCATTTAAACATTATATAAACCCAATACGCTGGTTTTGCTTCCAATAAGGATAAATTATATCTTAGTTGGGATCAAGTACAAGCGACTGTTTTATTATTACAGAGAAAAAGGAAATCATTTTTAAATATTTGGATTTTTTGGATAAAACGGAGTCTATGGGAGACGGCCTTCCCAAAATTCAGAGCTTTCTGGATAAAGGGTTCCCAGATAACGGCTCCCGTCATTTTACTGCTTTATGTGCCCCAAATATGTGATTTAAAGGCCTATTAAATTGAAAAGGTTGCTGTTCAAAGCTCCAATTTTTTTGTACTAGAAGGTGTAGCTCCCAGACTAGAACATGATACAATCATTTTGCAGCAACAAGTCTGGCAATTCTTTATGAAGCTCACACTGCTGATATTCTTACTGTTCCCCCATAACAGTTTATTTACCAAGAATAACAACGTTACTTAGGATAACACATGCCAAGGGGCAGTTAAACCTTTTATATTGGCAACATTTCATTAGAGGACTCATTACAGCCATGAACCACAAAATGAGGCACTTTACTCGCCAGCCAAGAGTCCTTGTTTATTATGTGGGATGATTAGATGACGACTGGGTGGACAAGATCCCACCTTACCTAAAACGGATTCATAATATCATTCATAATAGCCGTGTACCATATGTACAACAAATCCATTTCCTAAAGGAGTAGGGTCTGGAATTGCAGATGGTATCATGGGGTGTGTGCAACGAAGCAAGGTTCTGTCTAACCCTCAGTAGGCAGTGCAGGATTATAAGAAATACCTTATCGAACTGGGAAAGTACAGAGATGAGTAATCAAATTAATAATTAAAAAGGAAAATAAACTGTTTAGATATGGACAACGGTTGCCAATGTTCATTTATTCTATTCTGAGAACAGGTAATGCATTTTCCCTAGGAGAGCGCCATCATTATAGAGTTGCATCAATGGGATCCATCAATGTCTTCATTAATATAAATATACTGTATTTTTTTTTTAAGCACACTTGTTACGTAACTTCTGAGATCCACTGATCAAGGTGCAGTCACTATAAATGGTACTGGAAGCAAAACAGCCTTATTTCTGCTATTAATCTTTCTATTTCGAAAGCTACATATAGTTTGTTGACTGTTGAAAAAATATTGGCATTTTAGCTGTTATTTTATCCCAGTGTTTTTTCATGAAAATGCCTAAAATACAGTATTTCAAATGTGATTTCTCTGATGTTTGTTACAGAGCCATGTTTGACTATGAAAAGAGCAAAGACAGTGGTCTCCCTAGTCAAGGGCTCAGCTTCAGATATGGGGACATTCTACATGTGATCAATGCTTCTGATGATGAATGGTGGCAAGCCAGAAGGGTGACTCAGGATGGAGACAGCGAGGAGATGGGAGTTATACCCAGCAAAAGAAGGTATGGCATAGGGAATTATTTTTGGCTTAAAAAAATGTGCTTCTTGTAAAAAAAACAAAAATTTTTAATATCCTTTAACAAAGTAAATTCTGACGAATTTCATGTCCTATGTAAGCGCTACATGGAGCAAGAAACGCGTCAGGCTTCACTATGTTATATTGAAACTTTTTAATGAAATAATAGACCGCATATATTGACTGTGGTTCAGTTTGTGTCTGCTCATTCTTACAAGAAACATTATTTTTTAATAATTCACTAAATTCGAGTGAAGGATTCAAAGTAAAAAAACTTCGAATTTCGAAGTATTTTTGGGCTACTTCGACCATCGAATGGGCTACTTCGACCTTCGACTACGACTATCGAATGATTCGAACTAAAAATCGTTCAACTATTCGATAGTCGAAGTATTGTCTCTTTAAAAAAACTTCGACCCCCTAGTTCGGCAGATAAAAGCTACCGAAGTCAATGTTAGCCTATGGGGAAGGTCCCCATAGGCTTGCCTAAGTTTTTTTGATCGAAGGATATTCCTTCGATCGTTGAATTAAAATCCTTCGAATCGTTCGATTCGAAGGATTTAACCGTTCGATCGAATGAATAATCCTTTGATCGTTCGATCGAATTTTCTGCGCTAAATCCTTCGACTTCGATATTCGAAGTCGAAGGATTTCAATTCCTAGTCGAATATCGAGGGTTAATTAACCCTCGATATTCGACCCTTGGTAAATCTGCTCCTTGGTGTTTCTCTTCAAGCCGAAGGTCTGGCTCATGAACACCTGGTTGATTTTCACAAGTCTTAAAACATGTGTCTAACACTGACCTGAATGGATAAATAAGTCAATCCAAATGTATTTTTAACTTAAAAGGGAATGCTTTTTTACCATTTTCCCTACAATTAAAAATAATTGCAAAATGTAGGTAACAATAAAGTGTCTGAACTTGCACCTTCTTAATGAAAAGAATTTGGACATAAAACTGCCTGATTTTGCTAAACTAAATAAAATCACACAAACTCAAATATCGGGCCATATTCAATTAAGTAAGAAAAAAGTTATTTCATGAGTGACAACTAACGGACAAGATTCAGTTTGAGGAGAAAAATCTGTTCTAGAGCTTTCACAGGATAAACTGTGAGATATGTTATTTCTGACTGAATTAAATCTGGGCCAGTATTTGAGTTTGGGTGATTTTATTCGGTTTAGCAAACTCAGGCAGTTTTAGGGGCCCATTTACTTAGCTTGAATGAAGGAATAGAGGGAAAAAAAAGTAAAGGGCTACTTCGACCTTCAACTACGACTTCGACTTCGAATCGAACGATTCGAACTAAAAATCGTTCGACTATTCGACCATTCGATAGCCGAAGTACTGTCTCTTTAAAAAAAACTTCGAACCCCTAGTTCGCTACCTGAAAGCTACCGAAGTTAATGTTAGCCTATGGGGAAGGTCCCCATCTTTTTTTGGTCGAACAAAAATCATTCGATCAATGGATTAAAATCCTTTGAATCGAACGATTCGAAGGATTAAATCGTTCGATCGAACACTTTTTCGTTCGATTGAACGAATAGCGCTAAATCCTTCAACTTCGATATTCAAAGTCGAAGGATTTAACTTCGACAGCCGAATATCGAGGGTTAACTAACCCTCGATATTCGACCTTAAGTAAATTTGCCCCTTATTGTCAAAATTATCCATGGGTTTTCACGTGATGAAACTTTTTCTCACTGAATTGAATGTGGCCCATATCTGGAAAAAACATATCTGATGAACAAGACAGAATGACATCCATTATAAGGCAGCTTTATTGATTTTCAAACTCTAGCTTTTTTTATACATTTTATTGGGTAAAAATTAAAATTGCTTCCATATTTACAAAAAAAAACTTGATCATGTTCATTTGGGGACAATATTTTTCCCAACAGTTACATTACAATTCCCTTGTTCTATTCATTTTTACCAATGAATGTTGAAAATACACCTATAGAAGCTTGCCAGGTTCATTCAAATTTAAGAGATTTTTTTGTTTAATACATTTTGTAAAAAAATTTAGAATTTGAACAAAATTAGAGATTGAGGTTTTTGACACAATTTTCTTGAATTGAACAAAAAAAAGTGAACTCATTTTAATTTAAATAGGCCCCTATTGAGCTTTTATCTAAATGTTGCTGTAAACTCTTCCGGAATCTCTTTCTTTTCTTTACTCTTCTCATTCTATTCAGTATAGATATTTGAAAAGCAAAGAGAAACTAATAAAAACATATTATTCTTGAAAGCCCCAGGCTTCTTTCGTAAAATAGAAACTTCCTTCATAAGTGAACAAAACAATACAACAGGAGAGAATTTTCTTAAACTTCTATCCCAACTTTTTCAAAAACTTATATTTCTGTACCAACACTTAAGACAGCTGGTCATTTTTGCTGGGACAATCAATGTAATCAATATTTTAGCAGTGATGTCCATTCTTTTGTATCTTGTATGAAAAGTGCTGTAATCCGGAGGTTATATTTAGAGCTAGAAAGGAAGTAGAACAAGACATATGTTCCAAGAAATAACTTATTTTCTGCACTTTTTTTCTGCTGATGCATCATGCTCTGGCCAATACGGTGCATGAGAAGATGCTATTTGCAAACCTGTCCTGTTCTGAACTGACCAATATACCTGAATTTTGGAAGGGATAAGTGGGCCAAAATGCACGATAACATTTTGTATGATTATTTATTTGTGTGTTACATAGTTAGTTACATAGTTACATAGTTAAATTGGGTTGAAAAAAGACAAAGTCCATCAAGTTCAACCCCTCCAAATGAAAACCCAGCATCCATACATACACCCCTCTACTTTTAATTAAATTCTATATACCCATACTAACTATAGAGCTTAGTATCACAATAGCCTTTGATATTATGTCTGTCCAAAAAATCATCCAAGCCATTCTTAAAGGCATTAACTGAATCAGCATCACAATATCACCCGGCAGTGCATTCCACAACCTCACTGTCCTGACTGTGAAGAACCCCCTACGTTGCTTCAAATGAAAGTTCTTTTCTTCTTGTCTAAAGGGGTGGCCTCTGGTACGGTGATCCACTTTATGGGTAAAAAGGTCCCCTGCCGTTTGTCTATAATGTCCTCTAATGTACTTGTAAAGTGTAATCATGTCCCCTCGCAAGCGCCTTTTTTCCAGAGAAAACAACCCCAACCTTGACAGTCTACCCTCATAATTTAACTCTTCCCTCCCTCTAACCAGTTTAGTTGCACTTAGTCTCTGCACTCTCTCCAGCTCATTTATATCCCTCTTAAGGACTGGAGTCCAAAACTGCCCCCATACTCCAGATGAGGCCTCACCAGGGACCTATAAAGAGACACAATTATGTTTCATCCCTTGAGTTAATGCCCTTTTTTATACAAGAACTTTATTTGCTTTAGTAGCCACAGAATGACACTGCCCAGAATTAGACAACGTGTTATCTACAAAGACCCCTAGATCCTTCTCATTTAAGGAAACTCCCAACACACTGCCATTTAGTGTATAACTTGCATTTATATTATTTTTGCCAAAGTGCATAACCTGCATTTATCAACATTGAACCTCATTTTCCAGTTTTCTGCCCAGTTTTCCAGTTTAGACAAATCACTCTGCAAAGTGACAGCATCCTGCATGGAACCTATAGTTCTGCACAATTTAGTATCATCTGCAAAAATAGAAACAGTACTTTCAATGGCCACCTCCAGGTCATTAATAAACAAGTTGAAACGCAAGGGACCTAGTACAGAGCCCTGCGGTACTCCACTAACAACATTGGTCCAATTAGAAAATGTTCCATTTACCACCACTCTTTGTAGTCTATCTTTTAGCCAGTTCTCTATCCAGGTACAAATACTATGTTCCAGGCCAACATTCCTTAATTTAACCAGTAACCTTTTGTGTGGCACTGTATCAAATGCTTTAGCAAAATCTAAGTAAATCACATCCACTGCCATCCCAGAATCGAGGTCTCTACTTACATTCTTATAAAAAGAAATTAAGTTAGTCTGGCAAGATCTATTACACATAAAACCATGCTGGCACAAACTCATAGTATTATGATTTGCTATGAAGTCCAGTATCTTATCCTTTATTAACCCTTCGAAAAGCTTTCCTACCACTGACGTCAGACTAACTGGCCTATAGTTTTGAGGCTGAGAACGGGATCCTTTTTTGAATAGAGGCACCACATTAGCAATTCGCCAGTCTCTCGGCACTATGCCAGATCTCAATGAATCCTGAAAAATTAAGTAAAGAGGTTTGGCAATCACAGAGCTAAGCTCGCTAATTACCCTGGGATGAATACCATATGGCCCTGGACCTTTGTTAATCTTAACATGTTCTAGTCTCTTTTGAATTTCATCATGTGTGAACCATGCATCATTAGTTGTATTACTAGAATTGGGACTGTTAAGAAGGAAACCTTCACTTACTGATTCCTCATTTGTGTAGACCATCTTTAGTTATGATGTGAAGTGTCAATGCTTCAAACTTCTGTAGGCCAATTTCATCTGCTAGATATGGATTGTGAATAGTAATGAGAGCCGGCCTCCATGGCTGAGGTCTACCTAAAATGCTGTTTTCTATATAGAAATTATATTTCTTAAACCCAACAGGGAGAAAAGAGGATATACTCTGGAGACAACATTACAAGATAATTACTTCTAGATTAAAGTATACAGGGTATTTCTTTCTTTCTTTCTTTCTTTCTTTCTTTCTTTCTTTCTTTCTTTCTTTCTTTCTTTCTTTCTTTCTTTCTTTCTTTCTTTCTTTCTTTCTTTCTTTCTTTCTTTCTTTCTTTCTTTCTTTCTTTCTTTCTTTCTTTCTTTCTTCTCAAAATACTGATGTTGATCACTAGATTAAAGTATACAGGGTATTTCTTTTTCTTTCTTTCTTTCTTTCTTTCTTTCTTTCTTTCTTTCTTTCTTTCTTTCTTTCTTTCTTTCTTTCTTTCTTTCTTTCTTTCTTTCTTTCTTTCTTTCTTTCTTTCTTTCTTCTCAAAATACTGATGTTGATCACTAGATTAAAGTATACAGGGTATTTCTTTTTCTTTCTTTCTTTCTTTCTTTCTTCCTTTCTTTCTTTCTTTCTTTCTTTCTTTCTTTCTTCTTAAACTCAACAGGGAGATAAAAGGATATAATCTGGCAACCACAAAATAATGATGTTGATCACTAGATTAAAGTATACAGGGTCTTTCTTTCTTTCCTTTTCTTTCTCAGCAAGAAGATAAAAGGATATAGTCTGGCGTCAATAAAATACTGATGTTAGATTGACTAGATTAAAGTATACAGGGTCTTTCTTTCTTTCTTTCTTTCTTTCTTTCTTCCTTTCTTTCTTTCTTTCTTTCTTTCTTCTTAAACTCAACAGGGAGATAAAAGGATATAATCTGGCAACAACAAAATAATGATGTTGATCACTATATTAAAGTATACAGGGTCTTTCTTTCTTTTTCTCAGCCGGGAGATAAAAGGATATATGTTGATCACTAGATTAAAGCAGCTAAAGAGAACCAATATTAAAAGACGATTGACCTTAAAATCAGTGAACTAAATATATGTATTTCCCATTCCGCCTCATGCACTTGAGTCTGATCTTTTTCAGTTGGCTTAGCAGTATTGTGCACGCTGAATCTGAGAAGAATTATGCTCACTGATTTAACAAAGCATGACAGTAGGACATACCCTTCCATGCTGTGGATGAATGCAGTCGAATGGTTCCACACAAGGTTTCAAGCACTGTAGGTTGCAAGAACATTTACAATTTGAATTGGAAATGCATTAAAATATTTTCAAGGAAACTTGAGAGATCAGGTTAACAAGGCAGGTTTACTGCAAGGAGTGAAAAGAAGTGCTGAATATGAATGTTGGCAGAGTTATCATGAAGTCCTCTCACAGGTAGGTATCCCATTAGGTATTTCACATGCAGAACCCTTATGCAGAATTTTATTTTGCATAAACAGTGCTCTCACCACCTGGATGGATAAGGCTGTAAATTCATTATAAATGGTTTCCTAGTTTGTGAATTTATTATAGTAGGCTTCCTTTCCTGCTCTCAATGGGCCATGCAGAGGCAACAGAAGAGATCAACATAGTTAGAATTCTGCTCATTCATCATTGCAATGGAATCACTGCTGTTCTCTTTGCTTGCATGGCATGTAACCAACAATTAATACATTTCCCTTCAGTTAACAAGTCTGCCCAAGGATAGCAACAATAACAGTCATTTTAAAGTCCAACCATGATCATAACACAATCAATACAAAATACAGCTCCCAATCCATAAATGTCTCAAGAGCTTAATGCTTTGTTGATACTGTATGTCCTATATTCTGTCTGGGGGTCAGAATTGGGATCATAGTGGTTAATTGCCAATATCAATATCAAAATCAGTGCACTAGGGGAATCTCTGCACAGTGCAGGGAATGCCACCGAAAAATCTTATTTTGCTGATACATTAAGTATCAGTCCAGCTATTCCACTTGATTGATTATTTATTCACTGGCTGGACATGGATCAAATAAGTGCCATGAAAATGCTGAAATGCACTTTCTTTTACTTTTAAAATACAAGTTAAGGAATATTGCAGATCAATTACCATAATGGCTCTGTGGGCCATTCATCATTTTGATGCATTTAAATCTTTCAGAGATTAATTTCCAGTATGTATATTTAAGGAAAGAATGTATAAATATTAGAGGAGACAAAATGGGACAATACATACATTGATTGCTTAATCATCTGCTGTAAAATATAAGAGCCGAGCCATAGTGCTGCTATAAATAATGCAATAGCCAAATATCACAACTGTATTTAGGTATGGGTAATCTAAATGAGAACAAAGGCTCGATGGGGAGGGGGTGCCCAATTTTATGGCACTCCCAAGGATTGTAACGATTTACTTGATACCCTGGGCCAGTGTTCCAGTTAGCAGAAAACAGCACCAGCCTGGGGTAATTGCCAGTGAGCCGTCTAGAAAGTGTGGATGTAACAAATTCTTCCTTCTCCATTCTTCTTCAACACTCTCCACTCCATTTTTGGAGATACCAGTCTTCTGCTGTCTGAGAACTCTGGTAGAGTAGAGGTTCCTCTAAAGTTGGAGGACAAGTTGGATATTACTCATCTAACCCAAGATTGATCAGTTACAAGTAGGGCAATGTCCACTCCAGGTCTTGTTAATAAAATATAAACAATAGGTGGTATTTTCCACCAATCCATTTTCTGCAGTTTCTCAACAGGATTCTTAGGACGTGTTGCTCTGATCCAGTAACATGGTTGTTCCCTTTGTAAAGGTTATACATGTGCTGCTATAATACATTGCCAGTAGGCTTCATCATGTATTATAATTACCTTCTTTTCTTCCAGGGTTGAAAGAAAGGAGAGAGCCCGCTTAAAGACTGTAAAATTTAATGCCAAGCCTGGGGTGATTGATTCTAGAGGGGTAAGTGAAATAGTAAATTGAAAAATATTCTCACTTGTTATTGAAATTCTAGGAAGCTCCTCAGAGGGCGATGTGAAGCTTTGGTGTATTTGCTCCTCATAATAATGATACTTCAGCCAAAAAGTGATCAAATGATTCAACTTAAATCATTGAACTAAACCAATGATAATTAATTTCATCATTATTAATCCAACAGGTGCTAATAATTAGTAATTAACCAAAAGAAATCCAAATCAATGCAGGCCTGCCACATTTTTACGTTCTCTAGAACAATGCCGTGATTCCGTGCAGTAAAATACTATTACAGTACAGCAAGAGAGTGAATGGAAGGGAGCATATTAAATTGTTCTATTGAAAGCTCCGCTGTACGGAAATAATGGCGAGTAATTGAATTTCATCTCTTGGCGTAATACTGATGCTTCAAAGCAGCGAGTACAAATGAAAAGAATATAAAATTAGTGTAACTGAAAATTTAACTCATTTGTTACTACATCTCTAAATCCCACAAGGACTCATTTATTAAAGGGTAGAAGGGTGTGCTGATTGCCATTGCACCAGTTGCACCTTTGTGGAACGCAGCCCTGGAGTAGACCTTTTTACATCCATAAAATTATGTGCAAAAAAAGGGATTTGTAAGGAGATACCAATGTGTCATTGGCAGACACCATTCACTGTTAGGTGCAAATTTGTGCTCCCGAGTAGTTGGGTCACAATTACTGGCACAAGCTGCCTTATGGCCAAAAAACATGGTGCTTTGCACTGTATTTTTGCCCTTTTCCCTTATTGGAAGTGAGGCCTACAGCACTGAAGATCGGGAGGTTTCATTGAAATACTTGATATTAATCAATATGGAACCATAAGTTATAACAAAAACTTGGAAACCCATGTTTATCAGTTGGTAATTTGTTTGCATATACCCGTCAATGTTGTGACAGACTGTTTAAAGTGTAATTTAGTAAAACAATATTAGTATCAAGTCATCCTACTCTTGGTAACTTGATATTAGTATTAGTTGACTACATAAGAGCAGAATATAAGAAGTAATTGGTGCCATGTAAAAGGGAAGAACTATGTTACCCTTTAAACAAAAAGATTCTAGTCAGTAGGCTGGTCATAAGTGAGAACAAATGGTACCCCATCCAGGCAGAAGAGCTAGAGATAGAAAGTCCCTGTAGGAAACATTCAGGTGGCAATGACTTTTCCTCTATAGCAGTGTTCCAAAACCAGTGGCTCACGAGCAACATGTCACTCTCCAACCCCTTAGATGTTGCTCCCAGTGTCCTCAAAACAGGTGATTATTTTTGAATTCAAGGTTTTGGTTGCAAAAAACCAAATGTACTGCCAAACAGAGTCTCCTGTAGGCTGCCAGTCAACATAGGGGCTATCAAATAGCCAATCACAGCCAATGGTCAATGTGGCTCACAGGGATCACTAAGGATCCCTGCTTTATAGTATAAAAGGAAGAAAGAAGGGCCTTTTTGGCCTGTATGAAAAACTTCAGTAAAGAGGTGAAATGGTTCCATGAGCCTGAGGCAAAAGGTTTCAATATGGATGCTGAAGGCTCCCAAGTGGAGATCTTCAAACTCAAGTCAGGGAGAAGGGCTCCACAATAAGAGATAGTTAGGTTACATCAAGTTATATAATAGCTCACCCTTAGGCCAAGTGGCAGCAGTATGTTAAAAAGTCAAGTAGGCCAAGGCTTCAAGAAGATGTTAGCTAAAGAGAGAGACAAGAGGGCAGGAGCAGGGTTCTTCTGTTCTGCATAGAAAAAAATTGGCTCAGTTTCTTTAAAGGATAAGTAAACCTTTAAAATAAGTGAATGTAAAACTGACGAGGGTGCTATTCTAAGATCTTTTGTAATTTACATACATTAATTATTTTCTTTTAATTCCATGATATTAATGGATACATGTAGTGTTAATATGCATGAATTGTGTTACAACAGCGCCACCTGCTGGTCAGTTTCCCACCAGTCTGACCAGCAAGTAGTCAAGGAAGTTGTCAGGAGAAAGAAAGAGGCTGATGTTCTTCTGCTTAGGAAAGATGTGAGAAAGGTTTCTAATTTTATTCCTAAGCAGAAGAACATCAGCCTCTTTCTTTCTCCTGACAATTTCCTTGACTACTTGCTGGTCAGACTGGTGGGAAACTGACCAGCAGGTGGCGCTGTTGTAACACAATTCATTCATATTAACAGTACATGTATCCCTTAATATCTTGGAATTAAAAGAAAATAAATAACGAATATAAATAGCGAAAGTTCTTAGAATAACACTCTCATCAATTTTACATTTACTTGTTTTAAATGTTTACTTATCCTTTAAAAATGGCATGGCTACAAACTGGCTCCAAACAAATATGAAACCAACCTTCTCAGCATTCTTATCTCTGATTTCTATATAAGCTGCAGCAGATTGGAACCAAGTTAGGCCACTGCCTAGACAAGCCAATAGGTTTCCAAAAGGAAATTCAGTTTTTTTTCTTCAAAATAAAATTGATTTTACATATGACTATATTTTTATATGTAAAATAAAAAATAACAGCTACAGCATTAAAGAATGTTTTTAAGAAATCAAAGGTAAAGCAAATTAAATTTATACATTAGAACCCCCCTTTTTTTACGTTTTTCAGGGTAGCAGAAAAAAATGGTGTAAAATCCAGGAAAATGTAATATCAGGGAAATGTATTATATAGGTGGGACCACAAAAGAACAATGTAAAATGAGGGAAACTTAAAATCAGGGGATGTAAAATTGAGGTTCTGCTGTATTTCTATATAGGGCATTTATGTCCTCTAATGTCATTTCTATGTACTCTTAGATCGATGATCTATCGTCATACTGCTGAGCCACCTGTATTCAGTCCCCTGGTGGAGGAACAAGGGATTTGGTTGGGGTGTAACTGGGTGGGGTTGGGATGGAACTGCTCAATCCATGAGTGTTACCAGAATTCACATGGATTCAGTTCTCAGGAGGTTGACTCTCTAGCTCACCCATTTCAAGGAATGGTTAGCCTATAGAATGGCTTATTCTAAGCCACTTTTCAATTGGCCTTCATTTTTTTCTTTTTTTTTTAGTTTTGTAGTTATTTGCCTTCTTCTTCTTCTGACTCTTTCCAGCTTTACTGACCCCATCTAAAAAACAAATGCTCTGTAAGGCTACAAATGTATTGTTATTGCTGCTTTTTATTCCTCATCTTTCTATTCAGGCCTCTCCTATTCATATTCCAGTCTCTTATTCAAATCAATGCATGGTTGCTAGGGGAATTTGGACCCTAACAACCAGATGGCTGAAATTGCAAACTGGAGAGCTGCTGAATAAAAAGCTAAATAAG
The DNA here is from genome assembly GCA_038501925.1 of Xenopus petersii. Taxonomy (NCBI): domain Eukaryota; kingdom Metazoa; phylum Chordata; class Amphibia; order Anura; family Pipidae; genus Xenopus; species Xenopus petersii. The sequence goes on along the minus strand of CM076674.1, from coordinate 3,620,474 downwards.
TCAAAAACCACAAATAATAAAAAATGAAAACCAATTGCAAATTGTCTCAGAATATCCCTCTCTACATCATACTAACAGTTAATTTAAAGGTGAACAACCCCTTTAATGATGGCATCAATACTAAAATCCATGTGCAGTTCAGGTGGTTGATTATTAGCACAAGTTCATGTTGCAGATGGTTCTCATTAATGGTGGAAAACTACTTTGACCTCTTCAGCTTGTTTCATATCTGGCTGATTAGTCCCTCTTGAGCTCCCCAAACACAGGGCAATAAGCTTCCCATTTGGTCTGGAGATCCTGAGCCACCAGCTTTTCTAGGCCTGTAGATAACATTAGTGAAACATTAAATAAGCCAAAGGCACCAATAGACTCTGATTTATTCATTAACTGGAGCGGAATGAAAGGGGTTAACATGAATGAATTACTTCCCACTCCAATATTGTTTCTTTCTTTCATTGTAAATATCAGCCGTATGTCCAGCCCTCGTGATGGTGACATTTAGGAAATGATATCATTGAGTAAACGAGGCATTCAAAGTAATCAGAAAATATTAGCATTTCTGCCTGGCATTTTGTTTCCATGATTCTACTGGGATACAATAGATTGTGAGACACTTTGCACATCAAAGATTATTCATAAAAAACACGAGTCTAATGAAGCCCCTATTGTAGATATTCCCCTGTTCTCTACCAATCAGCACCATTTGTTTCTATCTAAGGGCATCTCTCCAAAGCTCTGGAGAAAGAGATCAAAGTAATAGAACTGTAATGTAAAGTCTGGGATCTGTTATATAGATAAGTAAGAAGCACCATTACTTAATGCTAATAATCCTAAAAGATTGCTTTGCCCATCAATAAAGATTTATTAAGCTTAGTTATATATATATATATATATATATATATATATATATATATATATATATACATATTGTGATATATATGAATTAGTACACTACTAGGAGAGAAGAACTCTGAGTATCACTCATGTATTATAAGGGATAATGTACCCCCTACTGTAAATGATAAGGATATTAGAAGTCACTGAGGGGTTGTTCTGTGACCATATAAAGACACAAGGCTGCAGGCTGAGTTATACAGGGAACTCTGAGTATCACTCATGTATTATAAGGGATAATGGTACCCCCTACTGTAAATGATAAGGATATTAGAAGTCACTGAGGGGTTGTTCTGTGACCATATAAAGACACAAGGCTGCAGGCTGAGTTATACAGGGAACTCTGAGTATCACTCATGTATTATAAGGGATAATGTACCCCCTACTGTAAATGATAAGGATATTAGAAGTCACTGAGGGGTTGTTCTGTGACCATATAAAGGCACAAGGCTGCAGGCTGAGTTATACAGGGAACTCTGAGTATCACTCATGTATTATAAGGGATAATGTACCCCCTACTGTAAATGATAAGGATATTAGAAGTCACTGAGGGGTTGTTCTGTGACCATATAAAGGCACAAGGCTGCAGGCTGAGTTATACAGGGAACTCTGAGTATCACTCATGTATTATAAGCGATAATGTACCCCCTACTGTAAATGATAAGGATATTAGAAGTCCCTGAGGGGTTGTTCTGTGACCATATAAAGGCACAAGGCTGCAGGCTGAGTTATACAGGGAACTCTGAGTATCACTCATGTAGTATAAGGGATAATGTACACCCTACTGTAAATGATAAGGATATTAGAAGTCACTGAGGGGTTGTTCTGTGACCATATAAAGGCACAGGGCTGCAGGCTGAGCCCACAGAACACCGCCAAAAGCACCCACATTCATTGCCCAAAATATTATATAAATACAGTCCATTTGACATGGGTAGAACTGGCAAGAATAAGCATTCTTAGTTCAATACATTATCAAATCCACTGCTTTTAATGAAAGCACTAGCTCTGGTATGGGAATAATTACATGTTGGTAGAGTAGAATTGTAGGAATTCCTGGAACTGGAGATGTAGAGCTTATGGATAGTGATATGCGAAATGATTCGCCAGGCGTGAATTTGCGGTGAATTCCCACGATTCGCCACCAGCGAATAAATTCGCCAAACCGTCGCAAAAATTCACCAGCGTCTAAAAGATGGACGCCGGCATAAATTTTTTTTTTGGACGCCTGCGCATTTTTGCCAGCGAATTTGCACCGGCATCAGAAAAAGGCACTGTTTTGTGAAATTTTCGCCGTTTCGCGAAATTCAGAAATTTTTTGGCGAAACACCGCAAATTCGCCCATCACTACATATGGAGCAATATGGAGTAGGAATGTGGAGCTGAAGCAAGAGTTGGAACAATGTGGAGTTAGATAGAAATGTTCCTATTCATTGCATGGTGTATGACAAAGCAGTTATAGAAAGCATAGCCACAGGTACAAAGCAGTTATGGAAGTGCAGGTAGACTGTATATTTTATTTTTATGGGCAAATAAGTTATAGAGGTTCAAACCACTTGTACCTGTGCCCATAAGCTGTGCACATCACCCTCCAAAATAAGCCATTCCTCTTCCTTAATCATAACATGTCTCCCTATTTTGTAACATTACAGAATAAAAGTACATTGTTTGTTTTTTGCAAATTCTAGTTTATGTTAAGGTTCAAATAGTAATTTCCCCTTTAATATAATTAAATCTATTTTCATACCTTCCTTCGCCCCATATCCCAATTGCTGTTTTCCAAGTTCTGGTTTAAATCCCATCATTGTTTTTTTTTCAGCTTTTTTGTTCTGCTTCACTAAAGAGAATTTTCTTAATTTCTCTTCATTTTCTTGCTCGGCGGCATAAAAGAGCCATTGCCGTAATCAGTTCTAGTTAATTGTCTCTTAGGTTAATGTCACTCAGTGTTCGTTTACTGTAGATTTGTTGCAGGCTGTTGTATTTTTAATTGATCGTAAGAGTTTGCTTTGAAGATGTGATGGCAGCACGGAGCTGTGAAAATCTCTCAGGTCTTCGAGCTTCTTCTTTCCTTCTGCTGCCCGACTTTATTGTTCTTCGAATTGACAAGCTGTTAGGGGAAATTCTGTCTCAATCCTATTACCAAAAATCTATATTGATGCATCATTATCACCATGCAGAACAATATTGGAAAAGACTTAGTCATATTTGTATATACACTCTATGGCCCAAAGTATGATGGGGACATCTGCCTGTCCAACATCTCATTCCGAATCCAAGCACAGTAATTATTTGCCCCTAAAACAGCCTTTATGCTCTACTCTTCTGGGGAAGGTTTCACTAGATGCATTTGTTGGAGGGATTTGCTCCATTTAAATGTAGGAAGTTGGTCACTGATGGTGGGCTGTTAAGCCTGTCTCCCAGTTGGTGTTCCAGTTCAACCAACAGGTGCCAAGATTGGTTGAGATCAAGGCTTTACACTGGCCTGTGTAAGGGATTTTAAGGAATAACTATGGAGTCCCTCAAACGAGAAATGATTGTGCACACAGGAGACAAGAAGGGGTGATGAAGGAACAGGATCAAGATAAGGATCACATGGATGAAGAATCAAGGTCAGGAAGGTTAGGGACGGAGAGGGTGAAAAGAGCAGGACTGGAACAGAGCAGCTGGAGAACTGGTAACTGGACAGAGTGGAGCAGGATAGAGTGGACAAAGAATCAGGAATAGGCAATAACAGGGAAGGAAAGTGCAGGTGAAGACAGTATCTAGAACAGTTCTGAAATAAGACAAGAACTAGATGCAGGGAACAGAACAAGTCTAATGCACAAGAGCTGCGAACAAGAGCCATTAGTGGTACGAGAACAAGTCAGGGTGCAGGACTAAAGCAAGAGCAGGAGCAGGGACCAGGAGCCACGTGCTCAGGAGCAAGGTCAACAATAGCCAGGCCAATGCTCAGGCACCAGCTGTAAAGGGGGCTGGGCTTTAATAAGACAGAGTCAAGCCTGGGCTAACCCCACCCAACCAATAAGGCTGCTGGGGGGATACAACAAAGCCAGATAAACAGGTGGAAAGGAGATGAGCATGTTTTGGCTGCTCTCCTGGCCCAGTGGTTAAGGCAAGCAACCACCAACCAGAAGGTACTGGGTTTAAGCCCCAGCATAGCCTGGCAGCCTGTCAATCTCTTCCATTCCCTTCTCAGAAGATCTATTATCTACTCCCATCTCATAAGATCTATTCTCTACTTCCATCTCAGAAGATCTTTTGTCTACTGAATTTTTGTTGTACATAGGGTTGTTATCCCGTTGAGACAGGACAGGGTCTTCAACAAAGTGTCTTGCTTATGTTGGTGCCATTGTCTATGTGTTGTGGCAGCCCTGGGGTACATTCTGGTCATTTCATTAAATTGGAAGTGCAATCTCAGATATGTAGTGCATTTAATAGACTTCTGAGGCAAATGATGCACTTTAGGGGTGTAGTTTTAGTATAGTATCTGTTCAGCTGATGATTACAGAGAAAAGTGTAAATAATTCCTGGCCAACCAGGTTACTGATTTCTACCTCCTGATTAATTCACACCACTTAAAGGCCATATCCGGTCTAGCATTGTGTACGGCCATTTTTACTGCTCAAAACCCAGGAAGTGGTGGTTTCTGTCTCATACGCTAAGGGGGTTATTTATCAAAACCAAAAAACTTTCTGAAAAATAGTCCAACCAAATCCCGACCGAAAGGGGGATTTTTTTTCTGCTTATTTATGAATACATTTTCCCAAAAATTTCCTGTGCAGGAAAAAAACGCAGTAAACAAAACTGAATCGTACACATTTTTCAGATTTGATGCCCGAAAACTCAAAATCTTCGGATAATTGTAGGAAACCCAGTGCTGAATTTGATATCTTCAGGACTTCTCCCATTGACTTTTAACACCCTTGGGGTTTAATAAATTCTGAAAATGTTTAGTTTTTTTTCCACTAAAACTTCGGATTTTATAGTTAAAAAAAACTAAATTTTTCGTGTTTTTGGCATTCAGACTTTAAAAAATAACCCCCTAACTGTCTCATTGGTTATGGCCCATACAAACCAATAAACAAATCACCAAGTTAAAAGGGTTTCTGCTGAAGAACCTGCTATTAAAGAGAGAATGGATCTTTGTGATACAATTTGGATATTTCTTCCTACTGCATTCACTTCTATCAACAAATAGGCTTAAATTCAAACACTTATTATTTCTCTTTGTCATCAATTGATGAGAATATTAGCACCTGCTCTTAAGCACGTTGGTTCTACAATTGCTCATAAATAAAACAACATCCTTTGAGAATAACAGGCATCTAAGGAAAAATAAAGTTTCAATTTTCTTTTCAAATATGACCCATTGAGCTTGAATGCATATTTATAACACCTTTATTTACAGAACTGCCTCAATGTTGTTGTCAGCTGAGGGCTTGGAAACCTCATTGCTAAATAGTTTAGTCTGTACTCTTACAGTTACCATGGGAAATCAATACTATGATGACCACGTCTTGTAATATTTCATAAAGGGGGTTATTTACTAAACTCTGAAAGCAAAAATCAGGAAAATTTTTGATTTTTTTTTGAATAAAATCTGACTTTTAAAAAATCACAAATTTTTTGGAATTTATTAAACCCCGAGGATGGAAAAGTCCGAATCTGAAAATCCAGCATCTCAGACCTGTCGCATATAAATCAATGGGAGGAGTCTCAATGGTTTTTTGATTTGCGCTGGGTTTCTTGCAATACCTGAATTGAAAATTCCGAAACAACCTGAAAATCTTGAAAATCGGATGAAAAATTTCTGGAAAAAAATCATGAAAATCTGGTAAAAATCTGAAAATCTGAGCGTACAAAACCAAAGCAGATTTGGTCGGAGTTTGTAGCAGAAAATACTGAGATAAATTCGCACTTTGATAAATAATCTTCAAAATATTTTCAGTAGGTAACTTAGTTGCCCTTGCCTTTAAGGGCCAGAACAACATGTTCAATATCATTTAGCCCTGTGTTATTTATACTGTAAAAACTCCCATAAACTCAAAATTCAAAATCAAAATTTCTTAAAAAAATTTGAATTTTTTAAATTCGGGTAAATAGGATTGACCTGCAAACTCAAATTGAATTCCATTTTTCAAAGTCCACCAAATGAAATTGATTGTGTGCGGTCCCCCGAAGGCTAAAACACCAATTCGGCAGATTTTCAAAGGTGGACAGTCAAATTCTTAAAGGGACAGTACATGATAAATTTCCAATTTCTAACTCAAATCGAATTTGGACTATTACCTATTCGAATTACACTAATGGGTCAAAAGTGAAAATTCAAACTTAAATAAATTAAAATTTTGAGCTACTTTTTGTGTACTTCAACTAGGGAATAGTCCAAATTCAATGTGAATTTGAAAAATATTCAAATATCGAAATTTATCATGTACTGTCTCTTTAAAAATTCGACTTTGACCATTTGCCATCTAAAATGTGCTGAATTGCTGTTTAAGGGGAACCTTCTAGAACCAATTTGGAGTCAATTGGTGGAAAAATCGACGTTTTTTGGGGGAAAACTACGAATGGAATTTGATCGAATGCGCTTTTACTTCAATTGAAAACTGACCTATTCGGCCAAAAAAAACTTTGCTTTTTTTGATAAACTTAGATTAGTCATTTTAATTCGAATTTCAAAGTTATGGGAGTTCAAGAGAATCTGCCCCTAAAATAAACTCAAAATTCGAATTTAAAAATTAGATTTTTTCGATTTGACCCTTGATAAATCTGCCCCTTTCTGTACATCAATCCTTCTAACAACAGGATAGGGCTCTATATACAATAACATCATCCTCCTTCTTGTCCATATGTAAGATAGGACGCTTGATCCTGCTTAGATTCCATGGAACTATCCCTAAAAACTCTATAAAAACAAGTTTGCATAGAAGAGCTACCCAAAATGTTCAATATTCTTCAGATTAAATATTCTTAATTCTGGTTTGAGCTTCAACTGTTACAATCATAATGGAAATCGATAAAACAATGTTTATAACTTCCTTGGTTTTGAAACTTCTTTAACAGTCTGCCACAACACGGGTATATGCTGAGATGTCAAGGACTATAATGTTCACATATGGGCTGCACTTGATTGTGTTGGCCAATAATCTGTACTGTCAGCTGTTCCTCTGTACGGGAGTTTCAGTTGCAATTCAGGAAGTGCCAATACCCAGAAAGGCAGAGGGGGAAATACAGGATCAAAAAAATGACTTGCTACATGTGAGAGCTCACAGAATATCCCTGTTCATGGTTATGGTGTTTCAGTTTCTCTTTAACTTTCAAGAACAAAAATATCACTTGGATTTATATAGGTTGTTAAATGCCGACAGGTACATTACTCGAAAAATGTGGCAGTTAATAATAAGCCTGCATTGAAAATACTTGAAATTTATTAAAAATTTGTATTAGCCTGACTGGATGTGTATCCCATATGTCCACTTTTAAAAGGAATGCCCACTCTAGAATAAAAAAAAAAACATTTGTTTGCATAATACAGATATGGCATCTGTTATCCGGAAACCCATTATCCTGAAAGTTCACTTTATTGAAATAATCCAAATTTTAAAAAACAATCTGCTTTTTCTATGCGATAATAAAACAGTACCTTGTATTTGTTTCCAACTAAGATATAATTAATCCCTATTGGAAGCAAAACCAGCCTATTGGGTTTATATTTATAAAACCTCAAATGTCGAGTGTTAAAAGGGAAAAATTCAAATTTTTAGAGGGACAAAAAATTTAATTTTTAGAGAATTATTACGCTCAAAAGCTGCTAAAAAGCAGAATCTGAAAATACCCCATCTAAAACCTATCAAAGTAATTTAGAAGTCAATGGCAGACTTCTCTTTCACAGTTTGAAGATGTTTCTTGCCATCATGATCTGTACTGGTTTTTGTTCCATTATCCGAGGTTTTTGAGTGACAATTCAAAAAAGTTGCACGATTTGAATTGTCATACAATTTTGTCGAGACTTTTCCTGCATGGTTTTTTCCCGACCAAAATTTGTGATAAATTAAGGCAATTCATGGGTGGAAGTTAGAACAAATTTGATTCTATTAAAAAATGAGACAAATCTGAGTTTTAGTACATACCCCCTTAATGTTTAAATGATTTTCTAGTAGATTTAAGGTATGAAGATCCAAATTATGGAAAGATCCATTATCCGGAAAACACCAGATTATGGGCATTCTGGAAAACAGGTCCCATACCTGTAAAATAATATATAATTCAAAACAACTCTCTAATATATTAAAGTTATTTGTACACATGAAAACCTGGTAGGGAGGGAACAGACAGAAGCTCCACTGCAATTTCATATACAAATAACTTTAATTTGACTAAAATGTTAAAATTACTGTAATGTATATTGGAAAGTTGATTAGAATTAGATTTTTTCATAATGGAAAGAATGTTCATCATTTGGGTGGACATCCCTTGAAAGTGGTGAAATGGCAACCCATTATTGATCCTTTTCCAACATTGCTATTGGATTAATTTATACTGTTTTCGAAACCCTAAAGTCCAACATTTTACTGGGCTTTTTAAAAGCATTTGTAACGCAACAGTTTTAAGTTAGATTTTAAACACCAGCAAAAAAAAAAAAAATCAGATTTATTAAATAAATATTTCTAAATATGGAACAATTTTAGATACATATTTATAATTAAAGCTGCACTTTAATTAATTCCCAAGATGTGCCCTTTTTTTTACTGGTGGTGTTCATTTCTGAAATTAGTTTTTATTTTAGTAGCTAAAACCTGCTAAAAATTTGTAGTGTTTTTTTTTTAAATATGTAATTTCTGTAATGTTTTAGAGGCAGATTTATCAAGGGTCGAATTTCGAAAGTGAAACATACTTCAAAATTTGACCCTTGAATTAAAATACTTTGATTTCGAATATCGAAGTCAAAGTATTTTTCACCGAATTTGGCAATTGAACGATCGAGGTAAAATGGTTCGAATTGAACAATTCGACCGATTTTAGTGTACAATCGTACGATTTTACTTCGATGTGTGAAGACTTAGAAAAATTGTCTAGAAGGTCCCCATAGGCTAACATAGCACTTTGGCAGGTTTAATTTGGCGAAGGATTAAAGTTGAAGTTTTTTTAGAGACAGTACTTCAATTATCCAATGGTCGAATATTCAAACGATTTTTACTTGGAACCAAAGTCTATCCTATTTGATGGTAGAAGTATCCAAAAAATTACTTCGAATTTCGAATTTTTTTACTTCGAAAATTCCCTCGAATTAACTTCGACCCTTGATAAAACTGCCCCTTAATGTTTTCTGTTGTTTAAATAAATCACTACATGATTCTCAGTGCAAAATGATTAAATACTGTTAAATCAATCTAATCGCCCAGCTTAGAGGAAATACATTGTTTGGAAACATAAATAAAATTGTTTAACTATTTCTTGTTAAGAGCTTTAAAAAATGCATATAAAAAGTTAATAAAACAAAATAAATCTCAAATCCTTGGAGAATGTTTTCCAATTTACAGATGTTTGTATTGTAATTATTTTATTGTATTTTGTATGATTGAAGTGGTTGTATTTTGTTATAATTAAACAATATTTCTATCATGGTAATGAGATAACGATTTTGAAAGTTGGGAAATGTTTATTATATTGACATATGCATCCCCCTTTTATCATTCAGATCTGTTTAGCTTTGATTTGTGATATTATTTAGGCAGATAACTTTAATGCCATTTTATTCTTGAATATGATTGTGATTTCTAGCGTTCAGTTCGCAAACACCATTAAAAAACACATTTTCGTCCCATAAAAATAGCCCATTGCATTAAGCAGCCATTCATTCATTCCTTCATTGATTCAGGGCACATTTTAATATAAAATCTGTTTGACTTTTACGTTGCGTGCATTCCTATCCACTGATCTGTCAATGGGGCATCATGGCTAACGTTCATCGTTATTTATGCTGGCATGATATTTGTTTTCTTCATGCATGACAGACTTCCCACTTTTTTAACTCTTTCACCCCTGATTATTATTCTATGGCAACAAGGGACTTATATAATCTTTATTTAAAGGGATCCTGTCATCGAAAAACATGTTTTTTTCAAAACGCATCAGTTAACAGTGTTACTCCAGCAGAATTCAGCACTGAAATCCATTTCAAACAGATATTTTTATATTTCATTTTGAAATCTGACATGGGGCTAGACATTTTGTCAATTTCCCAGCTGCCCCTGGTCATGTGACTTGTGCCTGCACTTTAGGAGAGAAATGCTTTCTGGCAGGCTGCTGTTTTTCCTTCTCAATGTAACTGAATGTGTCTCAGTGGGACCTGGATTTTACTATTGAGTGTTGTTCTTAGATCTACCAGGCAGCTGTTATCTTATGTTAGGGAGCTGTTACCTGGTTACCTTCCCATTGTTCTTTTGTTTGGCTGCTGGGGGGGGGGAATAGGGAGGGGGTGATATCACTCCAACTTGCAGTACAGCAGTAAAGAGTGACTGAAGTTTATCAGAGCACAAGTCACATGACTGGGGGCAGCTGGGAAACTGACAAAATGTCTAGCCCCATGTCAGATTTCAAAATTGAATATAAAAAAATCTGTTTGCTCTATTGAGAAATTGATTTCAGTGCAGAATTCTGCTGGAGCAGCACTATTAACTGATTCATTTTGAAAAATAGTTTTTTTTTTTCCCATGACAGTATCCCTTTAAAATTTAGAAATTAAAAATTTGACAAAGCATTATGCTATTAATTCTGTTCCTAGACTTTTGTAGCAGCCAAAGGCACCCCAATCCAGTGGCAACAAAGAACTATGGGCCAGATTAAATTCAGCGAGAGAAAGTTATCTCCAGGTCTATCATGTGAAAACTCAAGGATGAGATTTAATCCAAGGACTAAAAACTTTTCTCTTAATTCACTTCCAGTTTTTTTTCCCATAGACTTGAATAGAATTTTCTGAATTGAAGTTTTTCCGAATTGAATTGCATCTTGTCCATGAGTTTTCACATGATAAACCCTTGTCTCCCTGAATTGAATATGGCCCTATGTCTCCACCAATACCCCAATATTTGTTGGCATATGGTAAGTCTGCTCTGGGTTGCTGTCAATCTCCTGAGAAAGAGAAGTATCGTCTCTCAGATGTTCATGATATTGATCTATTATTAGAGTGCCCCATCATTTTAAGATTTTTATAAAATAAGTAAAATACCATCATATCACAACCAAAATAATTACTAAGTGAGCGTAATTATGAACAAAATAGTATTGTCGTGAAGTACATCCGCAAGGTTATAAGCAAAAGAATACAAATTAGGGATGCACCAAATCCAGGATTCGGTTCGGGATTTGCCAGGATTCTGCCTTTTTCAGCAGGATTCGGATTCGGCGGAATCCTTCTGCTTGGCCGAACCGAATCCGAATCCTAATTTGCATATGCAAATTAGGGGTGAGAGGGAAATTACGTGACTTTTTGTCAGAAAACAAGGAAGTAAAAAATGTTTTCCCCTTCCCACCCCTAATTTGCATATGCAAATTAGGGTTCGGATTCGGTTCGGTATTCGGCCGAATCTTTCGTGAAGGATTCGGGGGTACGGCCGAATCCAAAAAAGTGGATTCGGTGCATCCATAATACAAATATCAAGAAAATTATTATTATGGAGTGTTGGTAGAACACATCTATGCTATGTGCTTTCCCTTGTACCCCCAGCAACCCAGTTTGGATGGCTTCAACCTCTGTACATGATCTTAGCTGCGTATAAAACTTAATTTTATTATAGAATTGACTAAAAGAAGGTGGACACACACCTGAACACCACAAAACAACTTTGCAGTGCTGGACAGTGTCCATAGAAACATTTAAGCTAAAAAAGCACAAAAGGTGGACCCATTAATGGGTAATGTTAAAGTATAGTCAGAGTTTTCTACTTAATGCAAAAATTAAGTAGATGCTCAAAAAAGTTCACATAGTCTGCCTCCCTTCCATTGTTTCCATATAAGCCAACTCCTGCCTGTCTACAATGGCAACAGTGGGAGCTGGTTTCACCACCGTCCACCTATGACGCCCTACACGTTTCGCCATGCCAACGGCTTAATCAGGGGCATAAGTGGTGTGTGCCCATCTCCCTCTGAGTTAAATAGGCCAGTGTCACATCCATGTCCCCCGTGGTGCTTCCGCTTGTGCCTACTTCACTTCCGCAAATGCGCCTAAACCCAGCATTGCGTCATTATAGTGTAATTTAGGTACTGGCTGTCTTTGGATACAGTGATGTATATATTATATATATATATATATATATATATATATATATATATATATATATATATATATATATATATATATATATATATATATATATATATATATATATATATATATATATATATATATATATATATATAGGGCCACATTGCCCTTTCTGCCACAAAGAGCACAATGCGCATGCGAAGCCGCCATACCTCTCCTATTCGCTGACCCATGGCATGTCCTAACGTATACCCGTACTTAACTGTTAGCTTAAATGTTTTTATGGACACTGTCCAGCACTGCGCAATGTGATTGATACGCAGTGAGTTTTTCAAGTTGTTTTGTGGTGTTCAGGTGTGTGTCCACCTCAAAACTATATTAAGGGAGTTATTTATCAAAGTAGGATTTTATCTCAACATTTTTTGCTACAAACTCCAATCAAATCTGCTCAGGTTTTTTACGCTTATTTTTCATTTTGCTGTCGAAAAAAAATGAGATTTTCACAATTTCTTTTGGATTTTTCACCCGATAACTAAAATTTCTTATGCTTTTTTGCCCAAAAACTTCGAAACCCAGTGCACATCAAAAAATCTTTGGGACTTCTCCCAATGACTTATATGCAACTTCAGCAGGTCTGAGATGCCAGATTTTCTAAGACTTTTCCATCCTCGCGGTTTAATAAATTCTAATAAAATTCATGATTTTTTAAAAGTCTGATTTTATTAAAAAAAAATTTCCAGATTTTTGCATTCAGAGTTTATTAAATAACCCCCTTAAAGTTACGTTTTATACGCAGCTAAGATTATGTACAGACTTCAGAGGTTGAAGCCACCAGAACTGAGTTGCTGGGGGTACAAGGGAAAGATATGCTGTACCACTACTCCATAATAATAATTTTGTTGACCATCATATTACACCATAAAGTGTACATCTAATTTAATTATTAATCAACCCTTGAGCAGGTACTTAATTTGCATGATTGCACAGGGTGAGATTCACAAAAGTGGAATTGCCTTACAACTGGAGCAATTCATAAACATGCGTTAAGAAAAATGTTGCATGAAAAGTGGAGTAAAACCTTCATTTATGGCAGAAAATCAATCATCTAAAAAATTGCAATTTTTTTTTAACACCATTTTTAAAAATGATGCCAGCCCACGCCAGATTGTTTTTACATCAAAAAGTTGGAGTAAAGCCATTTTAACAATTTCAGAATTTCATATATGTAACAGAAACAACAGTTTGTTAATAAAACAAAAAAAAACGTATACAAACTTCAGATTGACATAAATTGCACTCCAGATTTGTCTGGAGAAATTAGGTAATCACAATTCAAGAAAAGGAGACAGACTTTTGTGAATCCAGCATTGGACTTTAATTGAAGTTAAAAGAATGTCAAATTTACAAAAGCCCTAATGCATTTCATGAATTTGAAGCATCTAATTTCTCTAGAATCTGCAGTACTATAAAATTCAATTAGGCAAAATTCCCTTACTACAACTTGTGTGGAGTAAAACTAAGATTTAAAAAAACAGGATTATGAATTTGTTCTGGCGTAAATTAATATTTTACTCCATTTTCACTCCAAATTAATCTGGAATGATCCATTTTACTGTATTTAACATGATTAACAGAGGAACTGGATTGCGTTAATAATGCCAAAAACTTTACCGTAACTTCAAAAATCTGTGACTTGTTAAACAAGTTGCAATTCATAAATAATACAGAAAATTCAAAAACGTGCCACACCAAATAACTGTTTATCATGGTGAACCATGTCACCAGACCATCCCTTCTTCAATGTGATTGTCGACCCCTGCACCAACCACTTGTAAGGCACAGCACCACTATACCCTCCCAACAGCATTGCGCACACCTTCATTGCTCATGTTCCAAATGTAAAGGATATTTTAGTTTTCCTGCTCCTTGAGACTTTTTTTGGGAATTATGATGACCCTGTGTACCCCTAAAACACTGATGTGCAAAGCATCTGAATATATTCAGTACTTAATTTTCTTTTTATTGAGGGCAATTGAGATCTTTAAGTCTGTAATTTTTGAAGGCTGAAAGAAGAATCTACTAGCTTGGTGACCATCTGGTGACCAAGGAAATTGGGAATTTGAAAGTCAGTTTAGAGACACCCAAGCTTCTGGTAGCCCTTGTTGCCATAGAAAGCATGCAGCATCCTTCGCATATCTTATTTTGTATACATTGGACCAAAATGAAGAACTCAGAGGTGAAGGGGCTAATGAACATTCATAAATACATTTTATTTCAACATTTCTTTTTTACTTTATGTATGTTTCTAAAATTCAGATAAGCTTCAAGTGTAAAAGTGGTATGAAACTTCAGTGACTCCGATGTCTCATATTTTGTCAAGGTCAAAATGTGCTTCTAGGTCACAGATGGTTTATATAAGGCTTAACTACAATTTCCAGAAAGCTCCAGTATCTAGCACTGTTCATAAGAATCTTTGTATGTGCAATTTATAACTAGCATTGTTTCCATATATAATGTCTACAGTAGACAAAATGGCAATATGAGAGCACATATTATTTAGTATATATCATTCACTATATGTATTTTGGGTGTTTGCCTTAGTAGGGGCTGTTTGTAGAAGAACTAGTAGACCAACAAAATCAATTTACCAAAATCTTCATTTGCAATCAATAGAGATTACCTTTGGGAAGGTAAGGCAGATGACTACAACCAAGCAGAGGTATAACAAAAAAACATACTGTAGGAGGAATGTATCAAGCCTCTTATAATTAAGGGGGTTTTATATTAAAGGTTGAGTTGTGTATTCTCAAAAAATTCTAGTTTTTCAGGGTTAGTTTCACTAAAAAACATGACTTTGTTGGAGATTTATTATGCCCCGAAGCTGCTAAAAGCTCAAATCTGAAAATACTCCAGCTAAAACAAGTCAAAGTCATGTAGAAGTCATTGGCAGAGGTAACCATTTGAAGATGTTTGTTGCCTTCACAATTTTCGGGGTTTTTTTACACTGTTTTGCACTCAAAAACTGGATAAATTTGAGGTTTGTAGCCTATAAACTTCAAGTTTTCCCCCCGATTGCATTCAATAGAGTTTTTTCATAAATAAGCAAACATTCGAGTTGTGAGTTTATTTATAGCTAGAAAAAACCTTGCAAACCTCACAAACTCAACCCCTAATTGTAAAAAATAATTAAATAATAAATTCATGAATCTAAAAAATTTTACTAATTCAAATTGTGGCAGTTAAACCAGGTAAATCAATGGGAGGTATTTACAACATTCAAGTTACTTTATATTATTAGTCTTTATAAACAGTTGAATTCATAGAAATGAACGGAACATAATTATTTCCACAATTATTTTGAATTTTTTTGTAATCACATTTTGAAATAAATTATATTTAAAAATGTATAAATCTGTCTTACAAAAAGTTTAATTGTTTAATTTGATCCAGTGACTGATCAAATCCTTTTTTTTTCAGTTCAATCATTGCCTTCAGGAGTTATCAGATGTTGAATCTTATAAAAGAGCATGGGAAGCATAAAAATATTTAATTCTCAACTGAATTGGATTGATTTCATTACTGATGGAATCCACTTTCCTGGAATGGTTTTCTGATTGACTTTGTTTAACGTCTAAAAAATAAATTGGACTGAGCAAGGGTACACTGAAATTCCATATATTTTGTATTTCTACTAATCTTTCTCAAGTCTATACTAACAAGCTTTAAACATAGCTTGTATTTCCCTGACACAAAATGGTCCAAATGGTTTTGCTGTGTTGGTAAATCCTCAGTTTTTCTCATAGAAGATGAGGTTTTCACCAGGGCATCCACCAGTCAACAGCAGAAATAATTATTGGTTTTACACATCCAATGGATGGGGGGGTCTATTTATCAAAGGTTGGATTTATTAGTTTTTGAAACTATGATCTAAACTAAAATCACAAACTCTAAAACTACAAATGTGATGAGATTTATTAAAATAAAAAAGTATGAATGGATAATTACATTGACTGAAGCGCAAAAATACAAGTACCTCTAAAAAGTTTTTCAGACAATCCCTAGAGAAAATAAATATGAAAACCTCTAAAAGTCGGAATTGATTTAAAGTGGTCCAAAAGGATAAGAAAATCTCCAATTGACTTCTATAGAACCTGGACAACTTCTATCTGGTGCAATTTTGCATTAGAGATTTTTGTGTTTTTTACACTTAAGAAATCTCGAATTTAGAAATTTGTGGAAAAAAACTAAATTTGTTTCTTAGTAGATGGGCCCCTAAATATTTTTATCTTCATTACTACTACAGTCTTTAATATCTTCCTATGTTATGATTAGAATGTACTTTATTCAAAGTAAGATCTCGATTGTCATGTAACACAGTTCCATCACTAAATATTCCACTTTGAGCCATAAACAAAGATTAGAAAATCTTACTGAAGTCAATGTCTGTCCTCTCTTATGATTTTATACTGAGGCAGAATTAGAATCCATAAAATAACCAACTGATATGGCAAAATATCTTAACATGGATCAAACATTTTAATGCATTCAGATTTGTTAAAGGCCAAATAAAACTATTAATATCTTCAAAGTAGCAGCTTTGCTTGCAATCATAATGATAAAATAAAGGCATTGCTTTGTTTTACAGAAATCGTTTACTTTTTTTTTTTAAATGCTGCTGCAACAAAACCAAAATTTTTATGATTTCCCCCATCAATTATTTTTTTTAAATGATCAGAGCCTATTTATATTAATGGGAATAATGCATAATGCTGCGATTAGAACCGTTCATCCACGTATAAATTAGATGAGTATAGTATTCGGCAAAAATAAAAATAAAAAAAATTGCATGAGAAAAAAAAAGTTTTTATTCTATTATGAAAGAAAATTATATTGCAAGCCTTAATTCTAAAATAATGAATGTATGTTCATTAATAATGTAAATATAACTTATATTAATATCAGTATAAAAGAAAAAATATTTGGTTTTCTATTTTCAACTGAAAAAAAAAGTTCAAACCAGAGACACAATCATTTATGACACCTTCATAAAAAATTATTGTTCTCAAATGGAACACAATGACTTTTTTAAAATTGTGTTGAATCTTTAAAACATTTTTTACATTTTCTAAAATTTGACTTTTAGGGGCAGATTTATTAAGGTTTGAGTTGTGTTTTCCCATGAAAAATTTGAGTTTTCAAGGTTACTTTTGAATCAAAAATAGTTTTATGGGGTTTAAAAAAACTGAACATTTTTTCAAGATCATTAAACCCCGACCCTGTATATAGCTTGAATCTGCAAATACACCATCTAAAACTTATAGAGGTCATGTAGAAGTCAATGGTAGATGGTCCCTTGAACAATTTGAAGATGTTAATAGCCTTCATGATGTTTGAGATTTTTTCCAAGGTTTTTGCTTGAAAACTCAATCGAGTGATTTGAGGGTTTTTGTGCTACAAACTCGATCGATTTGAGTTTTCGGGTAATTAACCCAGAACTTGATGATTCAAGTTTTTTCCATTCAAGTTTTTTCTTAAATCAAAGAGTTCATTTGAGTTAATTCAAGGCTTAAAAAGCTCACATAACTCTAAAATTCAACCTTTGATAAATAAACTTTATTCATTTCTGAGGTGAGGTGTGTTCCAATGCTCTGGCAACAGGTTGGTCAAGGTCTGAGAACATTCAAACATTTTGATTTTGTTTAGGTTGATTCTAGGCCAAAAGGTGATTACAACTGTCCTTCATTCCCCAGTGATAACCCTTAAAACGAATAGTTTTGTTTTTCAATTATCTGAAATAGACTTGAAGTCACTGTAGTTCTGTCCACATTTACGGACTAGTTTTGTCAGCATGACTGTGACAACAATTAGACGTCCTTGTTTTTGCCCCATGCCTCTTCTCCTTCACAGTCATTCAATGACAAGCGTAAAAAGAACTTCATCTTTTCACGAAAGTTCCCTTTCTTCAAGAACAAGGATCAGACTGAGCAAGAGACCAGTGATCCAGAACGTAAGTAGGAACTCTCGGAGGTGATGTCACGTGTGGCACAAAAAGAAGTGGGTGACACGCATGACACGTTCCTTCCCTTCACCTTTTTTCCACACATCTAGGCATACAAAACTGGTAGGAAGGGTAGGCATTGCTACTGTGACCAGTGTACGAATGCAGTCTGGATCCAGAGGCTTTGGCAATTGCTCTTCAATCTGAAAATGTATCAAAGGCACAGAGGCATTGTAAATGTGAGCAACACCTTTTATTTATTATTATTATTTTAATGCACCAAACACATGCGTGAATTAAAAATGGAGTGTTTGTGACAGAAAAAGGAAAAGTTTCGCCAGAACTGAGTAGACTGGATAAATGTTGAGCATCAGTTTTTAAATGGGGCCACCCTCCACCACTAAATTATCCCACATTCCCGTAATTTACATGCTAATGGTTCAAAAATGCAAGAAATTACATAATGTGCTATCATTGTATACATTGGGCCAGATTCAATTCAGAGAGAAAAAGTTATCTAATGGTTTATCACGTGAAAACTCCTCAAAGTAAAAAATTTGAGGAGAAAAAACTTTTTTCCAAATTCAGTTCGAGTTTTTTCCCATAGACTTCATTGGAGTTTTCACTTGATAAAGAGTGAGATATTTATTTCTGTATTGAATCTCGTCCATGACTTTCACGAGATAAACCTTTTTCTCACTGAATTGAATCTGGCCTATTTTGTTGTCATTGTATACAATGGGCCAGATTCAAATCAGAGAGAAAATGTTAGTAGACTGGATAAATGTTGAGCATCAGTTTTTAAATGGGGCCACCCACACATGCTAATGGTTCAAAAATGTAAGAAATTACATAATGTGCTATCATTGTATACATTGGGCCAGATTCAATTCAGAGAGAAAAAGTTATCTCCTGGTTTATCACGTGAAAATTCATGGATGAGATTCAATTCGAGGAGATAAAATGTTTCTCCAAATTCAGTTCCAGTTTTTTCCCATAGACTTCAATAGAGTTTTCACTTGATAAAGAGTGAGATAATTTTGTGAAATTTTTTGAATTGAATCTCAAATTGAATCTCGTCCATGACTTTTCATGAGATAAACCTTTTTCTCACTGAATTGAATCTGCCTGATTGTGTTGTCATTGTATACAATGGGTCAGATTCATGGTCTGTGTGCTGAGAACGTAGCATCAGTTCAAGGGCCTAACTACATGGGAAACAATTGAAATATGAAATCCTATTTATGGTCAGCTACAAGAAGATATAAACATTAACCCAGTCTCTTTAATCCAAATCCTCAGAAATCGTCTGAAAATGTGAAAATCTTCTAAATTTGTCTGAATAGTCAGTGGTTTCTCCACCACAATGACTAACCCAACTTTTGCTCCACCTCATCATTCTGCTACAGAAGACCACCTCTATCCAACCATGAAAGGTTATCCTTAGACTCTTGTATCGAGGATAATGTTGCTCTTACATTTCTGCTTCTAAAACTTACATTTATACAAAAAACATGAATAGATAAAAGTTGGGATCCAGATTTTCATTTGGCACGGTCTGTCATGGTAGTATCCATTTCAACTCCACTGACTTCTTCCTTCCTCTTCTGCGGCTGTTCTTCCTCTGTCATTGCTCACTCCCTGGGGACAACCTGGCAGGACATCCCTGTGTTAGGTGACGACGGTTATGGAACAAAGACTCTGAGTAAGTTCCCAGGAATGGTCACTAAAACATATCATTTTCTTTTTAATTTATTTATACTTTTTGTGCTTTCTTTTCAATTAATTGTCCATTTTATTTTTTTGATACTCAAAGGACACCCACCCCTCGCATGCACAGCCAAGATGTTTCTGTTACCCAGTTGTGAATGCCAAAGCAATATATATACACTATATGCTTTCAACTGTATGTCGTGCATGGTAACTGCCTAGAATGCAATATATGTAAAAACAAAACAAAAAACAGAGTTTGCTTGTTTTGCAATGCTGTTTTTGCTGGGTGGGGCTAAAGGGTACTTTTTGTCCACAATTCTCTTTTTTTATGTCAGCATTTAAAAAAATATTAATTTTCTCCTGTTCTATGAGTTTATTAGTATGATTTTGTCTTGACCCAGTAAATCTGTTGTCTGCGTAATGTTATGTTGTAGCCTAAAGAATATAGAGGGGGAAATTTACTAAAGGGCGCCAGCGTGACATCATTTCGGGACTTCGCCGATTTACTAACAAGTGCTGGCGTAAATTCGCTAGCGATGGAGATAGACTGTAGCGCTACTTAGCACTCCAACGCCAGGCGAATTTTCGCTATGGTGAATGGACGTAACTACGCAAATTCACTAAGATGCGGAATTTAATGAACGTTAGCTCTTGCTCCAGACTTGACTTCACCACCTCAGACCAGACGAAGTGCAATAGAGTAGATAGGAGTTCCTCAAAAAAATTTAACATTTTTCTAAGTCCCAAAAAACGCTGGCGACTTTTCAGTTTTTCAGGGTGATAGGCTGCAAAAGATCGTAAATTTTTTTAGGGTACTCGGGTTCCCCCCTACATTTCCTAACATATGTCACATAAACTATACACTGGGCTCATGTGTAGGGCAATATAACAACTTTATTTTATTTTGTTAAGGTTCCCTGGGCTTGTGTAATGTAATGTATTTGCTGCAACATATCCGTCCATTGAAATTTAACTTCCCGCAATATGCAAAGTAGCCAACGCTAGCGCAACATCGCTTTGCTTGCTGAAATAATGCTAGCGCAACTTCAAAACAGTTCGGCGCCGACGCCAAAACTTCGCAACTTAGTCAATTAAGGTTTCCTGAGTAAAGTTTCACCTGGCGAAATGTTGCGATGGTGGCGAAGCCGTCGCTGGCAATTTTACATTGGGAGTTTGTTGCTACTAAAATTTAAGTTTTGTTTATGTGATGTATTGTGGTCTTTGGGTCCAACTAATGTCTCTGCAGAGGGGGTTCAGTGATTAGGGGTTGATAACTTACCCCCTATCAAAATGGTCTGATAATTTATTATTCACAAATGATGGCAAACTGTCATTTTTTTCATCCCTTCCCCATCTGTCAGTTTACCTGTAAAAATTTAAATCTTAAAATGTGCATGATTTTTGTTTAGATTAAACTAATGGAGCACTGGCCACTTCCCACTGTTGATGAAATTATTGGGCAATTATTCAGTAATTTTAACTTTAAATTTGAACAAGCAACGAAACAACTAATTATTATAATCAGGGATATGAGCCCAAAGGAGTGTCCACAAGCAACTCAGTTCAAAATATCTTGTTATTAAAGGGGTTGTTCACCTTTGAGTTAACTTTTAGGGGCACATTTACTATTGGTCAAATATCGAGGGTTAATTAACCCTCGATATTCGACTGTCAAATCCTTCGACTTCGAATATCGAAGTTGAAGTTTTTACAACATTTCCATCGATCGAACGATCGAAGGAAAAATCGCTCCATCGAACGATTAAATCCTTCGAACTGAGCGATTCGAAGGATTTTAATCCATCGATCGAACGATTTTCCTTGATCAAAAAAATCTAGGAAAGCTTATAGGGACCTTCCCCATAGGCTAACATTGGTGCTCGGTAGGTTTTAAGTGGCAAAGTAGGTAGTCGAAGTTTTTTTTAAAGAGACTATAGAATGGTCGAATAGTCGAACGATTTTTAGTTTGAATCATTCAATTCGAAGTCGTAGTCGAAGGTCAAGATAGCCAATTCGATGGTCGAAGTAGCCAAAAATATACTTCGAAATTCGAAGAATTTTTTATTCTAATCCTTCACTCGAGCTAAGTAAATGTACATTAATCTGAACAAGAGATGGGAATATGAATAGGAGAGGTCTAAATAGAAATATAAGTAATACAAAGTAGCAATTACAATAAGGGGGTTATTTATTAAAATACATTTGTTTTTCAGATTTTTTAAGTAAAAAAAGTCAGACCAAACTAGAATCCACGATTTGATTTTAATTGTCATCGAAAAAACTCGATAAATTGGTTTGGAAAAACCTCGCGTTTTTTAAAAAAACAAAATTTTCAGGTTTTATGCCCGAAATGCTCGAATTTTTTGTAAAATCGCTAGAAAACCCCTCTTCAAATTTGAAATGGGACCTTTGCTTTTGACTTCTACAGGACCCCGAATTTATAGTAAATAAAAATCAAATTTTTCAAGTTTTTGGCATTCGGACTTTAATAAATAACCCCTACATGTGTATCCTCAAAGAGCATTTGTTTGTAGATGGGGTCAGTGACCCCCTTTTGATAGCTGGAAAGAGTCAGAAGCAAAAGGCAAAATAATAGGCTTTGTAAGCTTTTTTTGGTGGAAGAAAAATTGATCGATCGATGGATTAAAATCCTTCGAATCGAACGATCGAAATAATTGCGGATATTTGAAGTCGAAGGATTTAACTTCGGCAGTCGAATATCGAGGGTTAATTAACCCTCGATACTCGACCCTATGTAAATCTGCCCTCAGTGTGATATAGAGAGGGATATTCTGATACAATTTGCAGTTGGTTTTCATTTTTTATTATTTGTGGTTTTTGAGTTATTTGGCTTTTTATTCAGCAGCTCTCTAGTTTGCAGTTTCAGCAGTCTGGTTGCTAGGGTCCAAATTTCCCTAGCAACCATGCATTGATTTTGAATAAGAGACTGGAATATGAATAGGAGAGGCTGAATAGAAAGAGGAGTAATAAAAAGTAGCAATAACAATACATTTGTAGCCTTAAAGAGCATTTGTTTTTAGATGGGGTCAGTGACAACTTTTTGAAGGCTGGAAAGTGTCAAAAAAAGAAGGCAGATAATTCAAAAACTATAAAAATGAAAAAATTAAAGTCAATTAAAATTTTACTTCGAATTAGCCATTCTATAACATACTAAAAGATAATTTAAAGGTGAACCACCCCTTTAAGATATTAACATTTTTTAAACTACTAATATAATGAAAATGAAACAACAGCACCACCTGCTGGTTAGTTCTGCCTACTGAGCTACAGGTGGAAGAAAAGTGCAGAAGAATAAGGAACTCTTCTGATGTTGCTTTACTTGGGAAAGGTCAGATGATTTTTCATTGGTCTTTCCTAAGCAGAGCAACATCAGAAGAGTTCTCTCTTCTCCATATGGAATTTCCTGACTGTAGCCCAGTAAGCAAAACTGAACTGCGAAGTTGGTTTAATTTCTTTATAGTAGCATAATAATAATAATTGCTAATAGCTTGAAATCTAGAAAAAAAATAAGGAATATAATGTACTCACTGCTGACAAAGTGCACATCTTACTGTTTCCTAAATTAGAAGGATTTAAACCAAATCTTGAAGTTCATTGGCTCACTTACCAAATGCCCTTATGTTTCTTACCAAAGGTGGGTTGTCTATGGATCTGCAAGAGTATATTACGCTGCAATATTTTAAGCATTTTGAGGAAGGTTTCTCATCCTTTGACCTTTAACTGGTGCTACATTTCCCATGGTCTATAGTCAGATTGTGTCCTACAGATAGAGGTAGATGAAGAGCTAAGCCAGTGATCCACAACCAGTAGCTCATGAGCAACATGTTTCTCACCAATCCCTTGGATGTTGCTCCCAGTGGCCCCAAAGCAGGTGTTTATTTTTGAATTCCAGGTTTGGAGGCAAGTTTTAGTTAAAACCCAGATGTACTGTCAAACAGAGAATCTGATATGGAGCCAGTCCACATAGGGGCTACCAAATAGCATTTCACAGCCCTCAATTGGCAGTCTAGGCTCCTTAACTGTCACGGCCGGCACCCGATACCAGAATAAATGCCAAGCACCCTGGTCTCGGCTCTGCTTCACCAGTAGTGTGACCACCGTTGGGCTTCGGGAGGAGCCCTCAGCTTACTTGGGTGCCACCTGGACTTAACAAGGGGTGCAAGGCGAGATGTTCTGGCTGGCGAAGGGGCACGGCTGTTAGCAGAGTCTTTTGGGCCGAAGGTCACGGTACAAATGGAGCAGGCAAGAGAATCGTCAGACAGGCTGGGTTGAGGCAGGCAGATATCAAGAATCGTCAGGCAGGCAAGGGTCAAACCGGGTTGTCAATCAAGGGGTTAAGCAGGAAGAGTTGTCGTAGGCAGGCGAGGGTCAGGATACAGAATGCAGAATAGTCAGGATCAAACGCACAAGGCTCAGGAACCACAAGAAACAAGTTCTATCACGGGCATCAGTCAGCAGTCTGAATGGGCCTTTTATACTATTTGAATTTCACACCTTTGCGTGCTGACGTCACACATCAGCACGCCTGCGCCTTTAAATATCACAGAGGCGCGCCACACGGCCCTAGAGATTCGGCACCTGCGGGCTAACCAAACCCGCACAACGTGGCGGGCGTCCCTGCTGAGGGGGCGGCAGGCGTCCCTGCCGTCCCCCCACTAGACCACCAGGTATGTCTCTTACATTACCCCCCTCTAGGGGGGGCCACTGGACCCCCAGGCTTCCCAGGAAATTTTTGATGGAATTTCTTTCTGAGTAGATCAGCCTTGATGTCATCGACTGAGACCCAGGAGTTCTCCTCTGGGCCAAAGCCCTTCCACTTAATAAGATATTGGAGCTTACCTCGTGGGGTTACCACTTAATAAGATATTGGAGCTTACCTCGTGGGGTTAGATCAATTGGGCAATCCTATGGCCGATGTGGAGGTAAGGTTTCAGCAGCCTTTTTAGAAAAACATCCTCAAATTCAGCATAAGCTGCAGGTAACCCTTCTAGAGAGGTAGTAGCTACTACCTGAGGAAAACAGACCCCCTCACACCCTGAACCCCATTGAACTACCCTCTTAGAAACCCAATCAATTAGAGGGGTATGCCTCTGGAGCCAGGGTAACCCCAAGATAAGAGGAGAAGTAGCACCTTCAATGAGGTATAATGCTATCTCCTCACCATGCAGATGATTAGCAGTCATAGAAAGAAAAATGGTTTTCTTAGAAACTATACCCGACCCTAAGGGTCTTTTGTCCACCGCCCAAATTTTCAGTGGGGAACTTAGAGGAACCAATGGAATGTTATGTTTGGCTGCAAATGCAGCGTCCAAAAAGTTCCCCTCTGCCCCAGAATCCACAAAAGTGGACACCCTGACAGAGCCCGTAGGCCAGTTCAGGTTAGTTTGACTGGTAACAACACCTTAGAGGCAGATTGGGGAGAAGAAATTCCTGGGAGCTCCCCATCTCCATTTAGGCTTCAGAGTTTCTCGGCCTCTTAGAGCATTGGTTTAGAAAATGTCCCTTTTCACCACAATACATGCAAAGACCCAAGGAACACCTGCGTGCCTTCTCCTCAGGAGATAGATGGGATATGCCTAATTGCATAGGCTCCTCCTGAGGCAAAGGCACAGAGGGGTTAGAAGATTTTACATTGGTTACCACATTAGATCTTAGATTAGTAACCCCAGAGAAGTTTCTACTCCTCTCACCAATTCTCTCCCTTTGCCTTCTATCTACCTGGATGGCGAGGGACATGAGATCATCCAGGTTAGAAGGTAAGGGATAATTAACCAGACTATCCTTTACAGAATCTGATAACCCCAAATGGAATTGACTCCGTAGAGCCAAATCGTTCCACCAAGTTTCTACTGCCCACCGGCGGAATTCGGTGCAGTACACCAATTTATTCCCTTAAGGACTAAACGTAGAAGCTCTAAGAATCATCCTGTGTGGCTTAATACAGAAGTAAAGAAGTTAATGGGAAAGAAGAGAAAGGCATTTAATAACTACAAATCTGTAGGGACAGACGCTGCATTTAATGAATATAAACACTGTAATAAATGTTGTAAATCAGCAATCCGGAAGGCTAAGAAAAGAAATGAAGAGTTAATTGCAGTGGAGGTGAAAACTAACCCTAAAAAGTTTTTTAAATATATTAATAGTAAAAAGATGCAGGTTGAGAGTGTTGCTCCATTAAATAATGGTACCAATATGGTTGTAACAGATACAGATAAGGCAAATGTGTTAAATCAGTTCTTTTCTTCAGTGTATACAATAGAGGAGTGTGAGTTCCCAGGCTCACTTTATAGCTGCACTAATGGCTCAGCTCAATCTAGTCAGTGGCTGACTCAGGATATGATTCATAAAGCTTTAATACAAATTAATGTAAACAAGGCTCCAGGGCCTGATGGCATACACCCCCGGGTTCTAAGAGAGCTTAGTTCAGTTTTAGACCAGCCCTTATTTCTGATTTTCTCAGATTCACTGTCATCTGGTATGGTGCCTATGGATTGGAGAAAAGCTGATGTTATTCCAATATTTAAAAAGGGATTACGATCTCAGCCTGGCAATTATAGGCCAGTAAGCTTGACATCTGTGGTGGGCAAATTATTTGAAGGCTTGTTAAGGGATCACATTCAAAATTTTGTCCTAATGAATGGCATTATGAGCAACAATCAGCATGGCTTTATGAAGGATAGGTCATGTCAGACTAATTTGATTGCATTTTATGATGAGGTAAGTAAGATGCTGGACAGTGGGGGGGCAGTAGATCTATTTGGATTTTGCCAAAGCGTTTGATACTGTGCCCCACAAACGACTGCTTTCTAAACTAAGGTCTGTTGGGCTTAATGAAGTCGTTTGCACGTGGATAGGAAACTGGCTACAGGATCGGGTACAGAGGGTGGTTGTTAATGGGACATTCTCTAGTTGGAGTAAGGTTCTTAGTGGGGTCCCCCAGGGCTCAGTATTGGGTCCACTTTTATTTAACTTGTTCATTAATGACTTAGGGGAGGGTATTGTAAGTAATGTATCAGTGTTTGCAGATGACACAAAATTATCAGCCCAATTAATTCCATCCAGGATGTGGCACTTGCAACAGGATCTTGACAAACTGGCAATCTGGGCAGCTAAGTGGCAAATGAGATTCAATGTTGATAAATGTAAAATCATGCACCTGGGATGTAAAAATATCCACTTATACCCTTAATGGGACTGCACTAGGCAAATCCATTATGGCTGTACGTGGCTGTAGCAAGCAATGCCAGTCGGCATCATCAAGGGCAAATAAGGTCTTGAGCTGTATTAAAAGGGGCATAGAGTCAAGGGAGGAGGGGGGTCATTCTTCCACTGTATAGAGCACTTGTAAGGCCCCATCTAGAATATGCCGTACAGTTTTGGTCTCCATCACTCAAACAGGACATTATTGTATTAGAGAGGGGACAGAGAAGGGCAACTAAGCTGGTAAAAGGTATTGAAAATCTTAGCTATGAGGAAAGACTGGCCAAATTGGGGATGTTCACGCTGGAGAAGAGGCGCTTAAGGGGAGATATGATAACTATGTATAAATATATAAGGGGATCATATAATAATCTCTCTAATGATTTATTTACCAGTAGGTCTTTCCAGCTGACATGAGGTCACCCATTCCGATTAGAAGAAAAGAGGTTCCGCTTAAATATTCGGAAGGGGTTTTTTACAGTGAGAGCTGTGAAGATGTGGAATTCTCTCCCTGAATCAGTTGTACAGGCTGATACATTAGATAGGTACAAGGAAGGGTCGGATGCTTTATTCACCAGTAGCTCCTCCCAGCAGACAGGAGGGAGCCAATGAGATTAGAGGAGGGAAAGGGGTGTTACAGGGAGAGCTGGGAAGTGAATCAGGGGTACAGGCTGATACATTAGATAGGTATAAGAAGGGGTTGGATGGTGTTTAGCAAGTGAGGGAATACAGGGTTATGGGAAATAGCTCATAGTACAAGTTGATCCAGGGACTGGTCCCATTGCCATTTTGGAGTCAGGAAGGAATTTTTCCCCCTCTGAGGCAAATTGGAGAGACTTCAGATGGGTTTTTTGCCTTCCTCTGGATCAACTGGCAGATAGGTAGTCAAAAAAAAAAAAAAAAGGTTGAACTTGATGGACATGTGTTTTTTTTCAACCTTACTTATTATGTTACACCTCCGCATCCCTTTTCCCTTGGCGCAATTTACGAATCGCAGAATCGGCAGAAGATGCACGATCCGGGTCATCGTAAAGAATTGCCATGTTGTTAAAGAAAGTATCAAGTGAATAACGAGCAGGGTCAGAGGAAGGCAGCCTTAGGGCCTAAATTTGGGGGTCACCCGAAAGCAGGGTCATAACGAATCTTACTTTCTCCTCACCTGATTGGAAAGAGTGAGGAAAGAAACTAAGGTACAACTTGCATGCCTCTTTAAAGACAAAAAACTTGGTGCGATCCCCACTGAACTTTTCAGGGAACACAATTTTAGGTTCATGGTGTTTGGTTGAACCCACAGGAGGAGGAAGAGGAGCAGAAACAGCAACAGATTGCTGCTGGAAAGCTTGCGTAGTCTCCAGCTGTCGGGTTAGGTTGTGGAAACCCTGCAGGAGATAATTTTGCTTCTGTTCATGGTCCTCCAAGCGCTGTAACAGGGTGGTAAGAAGCGCTTCGGTGGAAGTTGGAGGAGCAGCAGCAGCAGCTTCATCGTGACTTTCGTCCTCCATGGGCCGTGATAATGTCACGGCCGGCACCCGATACCAGAACAAATGCCAAGTACACTGGTCTTGGCTCGGTTTCACCAGTAGTGTGACCACCGTTGGGCTTCGGGAGGAGCCCTCAGCTTACTTGGGTGCCACCTGGACTCAACGAGGGGTGCAAGGCGAGATGTTCTGGCTGGCGAAGGGGCACGGCTGTTAGCAGAGTCTTTTGGGTCGAAGGTCACGGTACAAATGGAGCAGGCAAGAGAATCTTCAGACAGGCTGGGTCGAGGCAGGCGGATATCAGAACCGTCAGGCAGGCAAGGGTCAAACCGGGTTGTCAATCAAGGGGTTAAGCAGGAAGTGTTGTCGTAGGCAGGCGGGGTCAGGATACAGAATGCAGAATAGTCAGGAACAGGCTGGGTCAAACACGGGTAATCAAACAGACTAGATTCAGATCAGACGCACAAGGCTCAGGAACCACAAGAAACAAGTTCTATCACGGGCATCAGTCAGCAGTCTGAATGGGCCTTTTATACTATTTGAATTTTGCGCCTTTGCGCACTGATGTCACACGTCAGCACGCCTGCGTCTTTAAATATCACAGAGATTCGGCGCCTGCGGCCTAATGTGCGCCCACGCGATCCGGCGCCTGCGGCCTAACCAAACCCGCACGACATGGCGGGCGTCCCCGCCGAGGGGGCGGCAGGCGTCCCTGCCGTCCCCCCACTAGACCACCAGGTATGTCTCTTACATTAACTATTATTACAGTCTGATGTAGATCACAGGTATAAAAGGTTGGGGACCCTGGTCTAGAGGCTCACAATGAAGGTATTGAGGCTCACAATGAAGGTATTGAGGCTCACAATGAAGGTATTGAGGCTCACAATGAAAGCATTTATGTAAACTATTAGTAGCTTTCTATGGACCTTAAATCAGTACAGGTATAGGACCTGTTATCCAGAATGCTCGGGACCTGGGGTTTTCCATTTAACGGATCTTTCCGTAATTTGGATCTTCATTCTTAAGTAATGGGAGTTTTTTTGGACTTCAAAATTTGAATTTAAAAATACCAACCGAAATGGATTTAAAAAATCAAAGTTTTTTTTTGTGGGTGAATAGGCTGTATTCGATCCTTAAAATCGAAGTAAGATCAAATTTGATTTGAAGTATTTTCAAAAAAAAAAAAAAACTTAGATTTTTGAAAATCTACTAATTGACTCCAAAAAGGTTCTAGGAAGTCCCCTATAGGCTAAAATAGCAATTTGGCAGGTTTTAGATGGTGAATGGTCGAAGTCGAAGTTTTAAAGAGACAGTACATACGTTTTTTTTAAATTCGAATCAAATTTGGACTATTCCCTAGTCGAAGTACACAAAATAGTTCGAAATTAGAATTTTTTTGACTTCAAATTTTCAATTCGACCCTTGATAAGTCTGCCCCTAAGTCTACTACAAAAACATTTAAACAATAATTAAACCCAATAGGCTGGTTTTGCTTCCAATAAGGATTAATTATATCTTAGTTGGGATCAAGTACATTACACAGAAAAAGGAAATCTTTTTCAAAAATTTTGATTATTTGGATAAAATAGAGTCTATGGGAGACAGCCTTTCTGTAATTCGGAGATAGCGGGTTTCCGGATAACGGATTCCATAACTGTATTTTGAAAATCATTTGTTAAATTATGTATATTTAGTAATATGCTATAAATTTTATAAAAATTTTTTTTACATTTTTATAAATTCCATTCCAACATTTTCTTCCATGTAGAGATAATATTGAGCAGACACAAATAGTCATATACAAATAGTTGATGATGGGCAAAGTGCTAAATTCTCCATGCTTTTTGCCCAAAATGTTTTCCCAACATTCCAGCGTCACTACAGGTGTAAATCTTTGAGACTGATCGTGAAGATGCAACGATGGTGGTGAATCGCATGTATGAAACGAGACATTTCTTGATACATCTTTAAATCCCAACCAGAAAGTGAATTCTTTTATCATGTATATACTTCTATTCCAATATTAGTTCAACATAGAACTGGAATATTTCCACTAAAATGAGTGGCTGCCCCGCAGAGCTTACATTCTACTTGGAGTCAGATACAGTAATTTGCTGGAAATCCAAGCAGCTAATGAAGAACCCAAATGGGTCGATGGTACTATTCACTGTACTACTCGATGTCGTGTATATAATGAAACGCCCGGCATTGTCTACTTCATAAATACCATAGATACTTGTATCTATTTTTATCTGCCCTTTTGGGATGTAGTGAATTATTATTTATATTCCAGCCATGAATCATCCTTTCTATGAATCATCAGCGGCCGTTTGGTCAAACCTTCAATTATGTGGGCACTTACTATATTTGTTTTTGGATTCATAAAGGATATTCATATGCTTTCTCAGGACACTAATTATTACTTGATACTGGGAATCTGAACAAGTTTTTTAATGACTCGTGGTCTAAACACAACTAGAAACCCTTTTTGTACCTGGAAAAAGTCAACTATTCTCATTGTCCATCTTTCTACTCCACGACTGTGCCCCCCAAGATCATTATTACTCCCATAAAGGTTAATAAAAATCAATTTAATTACAAGCGAACAAACTCTCTATACTTCTATAGGGATCGGCCAATCTGACCCATTTCACTTTGCCAAAAATGTGCTAAACGGGAAAAATTCGCCAAAATGCATTAAAGTCTAAATGCGGCAAAATTTTTTTCACGCATTGGAGTCTATGGGCGTCATTTTTGCAGTGAAACTTGGCGAAAAATTTTGCTCATCACTAATTCTCTATACAAGGTATATTTGAAAGGGTCGGTTCACCTTTAAGTTAACGTTTGGGGGCAGATTTACTAAGGAGCGAAATTGCTAACGCTAGCACAATTCTCAATTTACTAACAGAAGCAGGCGCCAGTTTGCTAACGAAAGAGACAGACGCTAGCGCTCATTCGAACTCAACGGGCAACTTTTCCCTCTGGCGAATAGACGTTACTCCGCAAAGTCACTAAAATGCGGATTTTACTGAGCGTTACCTCTTTCGCTAGAGTTGACTTTGCCACCTCAGACCAGATGAAGTGCTATAAAGCAGCAAGATCTTCTGTCACTTACATCATATCCTGTGAGCCGAAAATGCAACAAAGTTCAAAAAACATTGGCGACTTTTCCTGTTTTTTAAGTGGGATTGCCTGCAAAAGTCCTCACACACTTTTTTTGGGTATCCGGTTTTCTCCAGACATTTTATTACATATGGAACATTAATTTTACAGTGGGCTCATGTGTAGGGCATTATATTAACTCTCTTGTCTTTATTAAGGTCCCTTGGACACGTGTCATGTAAACCGGTATCTTAAACCGTTTGCAGCAACATTTATAATAAAGACGTCCATACAACGTTAAATTTCCCTTCCTATGCAAATTGATATAAGCGCAAGATCACTAGCGAAATTTAGGCACTAATGAATGCTAGCGCGGAAGTAGCGCTCTCGAAAAGTCGCCAGCGTTCAGCACCAGGGACAAAACTCCGCATTTTAGTGAATTCATGTATTCGTAGTGTATTTGCGCCTGGCGAAGCGGTGCGATGGGTGCGAAGCTGACGCTGGCAAAAATTTGCCATTAGAAAATCTGCCCCTTAGTATGTTTCAGAATGACTAATTCAAAGCAACTTTTCAATTGGCCTTCATTGTTTTTTTTCATACTTTTTGAATTATTTGCCTTTTTCCTCTGACTCTTTACAGTTTTCAAATGGGGGGGGGTCACTGACCCCATCTATAAACAAATGCTCCATAACTCATAAACCAAATATAATAAAAAATGAAAACCAATTGCAAATTGTCTGAGAATATCACTTTCTGCATCATACTAACAGCTAATTTAAAGGTGAACTGCTCCTTTAACGTATGATATACCCACTACAATGATGATGAATGGTTTCCTTCTTGTGTGGATAACAGGTGCCTGAACTCTTCTGTAAAGAGGGTATTGGAAGTTGTTGAACTTAGAAGTTGTAGAAAATATAAATTATTATTGTGCACTTAATTTACAAGCCTCATGTGTCCTTTGAATGTTTATCTTCTGTAAAGTAATTGCTGTCATAGTAAACATACTGACTGATAGGAGTAGCTACACATTGGATAAAAGAAATTGTATAAAGATAAACAAGTAAAGCAACTATATATATATATATATAGCTTTTTCCTATTCCTATTCCTACTCTGTGCTCTGTAAATGAGAGACAGTGGGGAGCTGAGACCATTATCACTTTATTGGCAGATCATTCTAGAGCAATGAAAACCAAGCTAGAGCACGTATACTACTCCACTTGCATCAGCAATACGCTGGATTTGGTTTCTAAAAACATGGAATATATAAATATATATGTACCTATGCACCATTATATTTCCCCTGGGGTAAGGCTGTAGCCAAACTTTATGTTTGCAGATGGAAGGGTAAATCCTCTAAATTACTCTTTCTGTGTGTCTTGTTTTGTAGACAATACCAGTACTTCTAACAAGATTTTTTAGGTGTTCATCTAAAATCCATCCTCTCAAGTTACTCTCTAGCCCAGGGGTCCCCAAACTTTTTTGCTGTGAGCCACATTTAAATAAAGTTGTGGAGCAACACAAGCATCAAAAAAAGTTCCTAGATGTTGCCCAATAAGGGCAGTGATTGGTTATTTGGTAGCCCCTATATGGACTCCCAGACTACAGAAGGGTCTGATTGGCAGTTCACATGGTCGTTATGCCTCCAAGTAAGAAATTCAAAAATAAGCGCCTGCTTTGAGGCCACTGGGAGCAACATCAAAGGGCTGTTGCTCTCAAGGCACTTGTTGAGGGTCACTGCTCTAGCCTCACAGTCTGAGAATCACTGCTCTAATGTATAAGTTCCAAAATGTTGGTGGTGCTCCTCAACAGGGGGCCAAGAGTAATCTATGTAAGCCAGTTTGAGTAGAATTTTGGGTGGTCTCCTAGATATTCCAGGTAGCGCAGTCTGAAGGCTAATTTTGGAGTGAACTTGTTTTCCTTTGAGATTCTTTTAACTTTGACAGACTTTACACCAAGACCTGACCCAACCCCAACACAGCTTAGGCACCCAATAAACATGAGCCATTAACTCTTCATTTTTTTGTTTTTGTTATGTTTCCATAAAGGTGTTAAGGTCTGACCTGCCTGATTGACATATGAATTGAGCACCCAGTTGCACAAGCACATAGGCACGTTGATGTGTTCATCATCTGACAGGTCTCCATATGCCTCAGTGGATGATTCAGACCTTGGCTCAGCATGTAGGTTGCCAAATTGTGCCCAAATTTGCTCATTTGGTGACCTCAGCAAACAAGCAGATCTGGCCGTGTATGTCCACCTGGTCCTACTGGTTCAGCTTGCAGTCAGCCTTGCCTAAACTATATCAGGGTGGCCACCAACATTTTGCCATAACTTTAGAGCAAGCAGACACCGCGGCCATGGGGGAACCCAGGAAATAGGGGGACCAAGACCATGTTTGCCCCTCCCCCCAGCTGCCCTCTTACATTTTCCTACACGATCAGCCAGGGGAGCTGGGGACACGACTGGTCATGCAGGTAGAGTGAGGGAATGCCAGACCAGAGAGTCTGTTACCGCACTATCTCAACCTAATCTGTAGGGTACTACTGGCTAAAAATTCACCCAATACATAATTCTCCAAATTTAGTATTAACAGCCCCCTAAGCTTGCTCCTAGTCTAAGGAAGATACCATAAATCTATCCCTGTATTCCTCTGTATACACAAAGTTCTAAAGGAAAATATATTGTTATAGCAAGAAGCAAAGCTTGCCAATTGAAACAAAGGTTCTTTGGCATTTTATTCTTAGAAAGTGATGACAAGGAACCATAGTGCCTTCAAGAAATCCTTAATAACACGTCTTTTGGGAAATGGGGCTGTTGATTCAAGTCGAGTCATGTCGTTGGCATTGTACAAGCAATTTGCATTGAGCGCCTCTGTTCCCCAGCATGATATTATCATTCAGAAAGCACAGCACAATGCTGACAGGAGAGCGGCGTTCATTAACTTCATCTGCACAAGCCTGAGCTGTCGTATGTAGCAAAGACAATATACACGCAAAATCAATTACTTTTTCCCATAGTCATTACTGCCTTGTTGTTATATGCTATAGATACTCAGTATTGTTTTACAAAAGCCCAACAAATCTCACCTGACTAGCGGCCAATCAGATGCGCCAGATCCAGGGGTTGGGGTTCAGGTAATTGGGGATGTGGGGCTTGCCTTGGGTTAACTCACCTTTAGGAGTGACACTACTAATCAGGAACAAATGATACAGCATTCTCAAGGTTCCCCTTATCATTGGACAGATGTGATTCCCTCTGAAAACTCTCCAGGGTGGGAAGATGCTTTAAACAATTCCGGTTCTTGGGGATCTCGATATGCCCACCTTGAAGTGGGCAACATGGGGCTGATCCGTCTATGAGCCCAACAATTGGATCTCAATGCTGGTAATGCAGGCGGTCGACCAAGGAAAGCATCAGCGAACTGATACGGTCCTCGATTCCTCAGGAATTTTAAGCCTGCATGATCAATGTCTGTCCGATTATCAGAGGGCCCCATACAGTGAACAATAAGCTGCATCTTTGTCTGTCAGCAGCTTTTCTCAGCCTGTGTATGGCCACCTTAAGCCTGAATGCTTTATCCTTACCTGTAGCTTCAGCATGATGGGAATCCAGCATCCTCCTTGTTGTACCAAGGTTGTCTGCACTTACTATCTAACTACCTATCATCTCAGAAGCGAGCTCCACCAATACTACCCTCACACCAGCTACTGGTATTCAAAGAGGCTCTACCTCCCCATATACAGGTTACAGGACCTTTAACTTCAACAACTCTTCATAGGGAAGTCCTATTTAGGATGGAGCTTCCACTTATCAATATGCAGAATGATACATCACCTCTTGTCATGTCTATCTGATAAGGTTTGATATGTTCAGGGTTTAGGCAACAGTGGGTTCATTGTGTTTCAAATTGCATGTCTTAGGTTTATTGATAGGGTCTGTTTTATCACACCACATTGTCACACCATAAATATTATAGTTTTTTTCAGCCCATTCTTCAAGCCGAATGATGCCATGTGTAAATACTGCCACATAAATACACACTGCTGGTAATTTAATAACCACTAATAACCAGGCACAGTTGAGTATATTGAATTATCACTTTGCTCCATGCAGTAACTAATAGACTCTGGCTTTGTAATGTTTCTTTAAAGCAATCTGTACTTGTTTTGTGGGAAGAGTTGGCCCCCTCCAATAGTCACAAGGAGCCATGGAATCTGGGACTGTGTTTTCCACTTATCCATAATGGGCAATTTTAAACCCATTTGCTGTTGAATTTTTCAATATCTACATGGCTGTGTATCTGTCTTAAACCGTACGGTTTGATCTTCCCAGAAAATAGGTCACCGATAGGTTTTTCCAATTATCTTCACAATTTTTAGTTGTAGTTAAAATGTGAATTTACTTTCTACTGAGACACAACAGAGGGGGAAATAATGTTTTTTTCGGCACTTTCAGTCATTTGCAAAAGTTTTTAATGATCAAGGATGACAGATTAGCAGCAAAGAATCTATATTCAGTTTGGAAAAAGTAGAACTGCACTCTCAGCGTTTAAGACCCATCTTTCTTTTTTCTTAATTGTGTTTTACCCCATCCATTTTCCCTTTTGGGGGTTTATTTATTAAAATACAAATGTTAAAATGTAAAGTTTTTTCACTAGAAATTTCGCGATTTATTATACCCCAATGCAGCAAAAAGTGAAAATCCACCATCTCAGACCTGTCAAGGTTCTGTATAAGTCAATGGGAGAGTCACTTATCTCAATTTGAAGGTTTCGTGGTCTACGCTGGGTTTAGCCCGCAAAATTTGGGGTCTTGGACAAAAAGTCAAAAAACTCGAGAAATGCGGGGAGACACCTAGAAAAAGTTGAGCAGTTCGGGAAAAAGCCAGAAAAATTTGAGGGGTTCGGGTTTTTACTCGATTTTTTTTTTGAGTTTTTCTGCGATCAGATTAAATCAAGTTTTTTAATTGTTTTAATAAATAAGCTAAAATTGGCCATAGGCGTTTGGTCATGGTTTTTGTTAAAGAAAATATGAGATAAATGAGTATTTTAGTAAATAACCCCCTCAATCTCTGTTTTCTTACTCCTCCTATGTTTAAATTCTTCCTTGCTCTGCCTTTGCCCCCACCCCTCAGTGTTGCTCCATTTTCCTTATGTGAGAAGAAATAAACTAGCAAAGTGGGGTTGGCAGATCTAAATCTTCTCTCGCACGCGGTTGCAGACATGGAGCATGCACAGGTCTGGAATGACTTCAGTTGCACATGCTCAGTGTTGGTGATCTCCTTCATAGTGTCCTTCAACCCTACTTTGCTTTATTTTCAACAGGTAAGGAGCATGGAGCAGAGAATATTATGGCTTTCATTCTACTTGTACTCCTCCTTGCCCAGTAGAAGAAGAAGTCCTAGTATCAATCAACTCCATAAAACCTTAATTACCTTCCTATGACTCCCAGGGACCCTTTCCCCACCCATTAGGCTGGCAAGTCAATCAGCTCCCCCTTCAGTGTAGATGGGATGGATTCTGATACTTGAAGTCTATTGGCTTTCCAAAGAATCTGTGCACCTCCCTCTATGGAAAGCAGAGGAAATTCAATCAAAAGCTGCCATTTCTACTAAATAAATCAATTCTTGGACAACTGCAGTCATTTAGGTTGTAGAGGTCGTTATTAATATTAATGTATGTCCCAATCCTATTTATATCAAATCAAGACACGAATCCCAAGTGACCTCCAATTTGTATCCATCCAGCATTATTTCTCTCCATCCAGCATTATTTCTCCCAGGGCAAATGACCTTCTCTGTATCCTTTTCAGCCTCATCCTTTGTGTCTGCCCTTTGTTCTGTCTCCATTGAATCACAGCTCTCATTGCTTCACATACAACATTTCCACCAAAGTCTTATTCTGTCTTCTCTTTTCACCAGGAGGCCAAGAAGACTGCATTCTCTCCTATGAACCCGTCACAAGGCAAGAAAGTAAGTTGCTGCCTCATTTGCTGTGGACCTTTAAAAAACATGATGTATACCATCAATGTCCTAACAATCAGTTTTTATTTTTTTTTCTATAAAAATTAGTTTTTTTTACATCTTTGAAATTTAAGATGTATTAGGGGGCAGATTTATCACGAATCAAAGAGAATTTGAGGGAATATTCTAAGTAAAAAAA
Organism: Xenopus petersii; assembly: GCA_038501925.1. Classification (NCBI taxonomy): domain Eukaryota; kingdom Metazoa; phylum Chordata; class Amphibia; order Anura; family Pipidae; genus Xenopus; species Xenopus petersii. Next base: position 3,582,636 of record CM076674.1, on the reverse strand, counting down.
AATCTAAATTCAAAGTTATTTTTTGGATACTCCGACCATAGAATAGGATACTACGGGGCACATTCACCAAGCTCGAGTGAAGGAATAGAGGAAAAATAGTTAGATTTTCAAAATGTTTTTTTTGGCTACTTCGACCATCGAATTGGCTACTTTGACCTTCGACTTCGAATCGAACGATTCGAACTAAAAATCGTTCGAATATCCGACTATTCGATAATCGAAGTACTGTCTCTTTAAAAATTTCGTCGACCCACTACTTCGCCACCTAAAACCTACCAAGGTCAATGTTAGCCTATGGGGAAGGTCCTCATAGGCTTCCTAACATAATCCTTCAATCGATGGTTTAAAATCCTTCGAATCGTTCGATTCAAAGGATTTAATCGTTAGATCGAACGATTATTCCTTCGACGAATTGCGCAAAATCCTTCAACTTCGATATTCGAAGTCGAAGGATTTTAATTCGGCACTCGAATATCGAGGGTTAATTAACCCTCGATATTCGACCCAAGGTAAATGTGCCCCTACGACTTTGAATTTACTTTGAATTCGATTCGAAGTAAAAATAGTTTGAATATTTGCACATTCGATAAATGTACTGTCTCTTTAAAAAAAACTTCGACTTCAATACTTCGCCAAATTTAACCTGCCGAATTGCTATGTCAGCCTATGGGGACCTTCTACAAACTTTTTACAAGTCTTTCCACATCAAATTAAAATCCATCGATCGATCGATGAAATCCTTTGAATCGATCGAACGATTTTAATTTGATTGATCGATTGCCAAATTTTCTGAAAAAACTTTCGAATTCGATATTTGAATTCAAAGTATTTAAATCCGATGATAAATCTGCCCCTAAGTGTAAATAAAAAACACAAAAAACTGTAATACAAAACGGCGCCAAGTGAAAGCTGTCACATAGAAGTCATTAGAAGCTGCACTGATACTATTTTTTTGTTAGTAATTGTCCGAATTTTTTTTTAGAGATTTGAGAATTTTTAAGCATATTGTGTAATGTTTTTTTTTTTAAGTTGGTGCTTTTTATATTTGGATCGTTTACTTACTTTCATGGCATTTAGTGATTGTAGAGAAATAGGTGTTTATGTAATAAAAGGCACTAAGTTTACCCAGGGGCAAAAACCCATAGCGACTAATCAGCAGGAAGCATTTACTGGTCACCTATTTAAAAGCAAACATCTTATTGGTTGAAAAAAGAATCTCAGCAACTTGATGAAAATGTACAGCAGCTAAAACCAGTCCAGCATCTAAATTATGAAGCTATTTTATCATTTGGGTTTTTTTTAATGGGAAGGCCGTTTCCCTTAGACTCCTTTTTATTAAATAATTCAGATTTTTAAAATTGGTTTTACAGTCGCTTGTACTTGATACTAATTAAGATATAATGAATACTTATTGGAAGCAAAACCAGCTTATCAGGCATGAAGACCCAAATTACGAAAAGATCCGTTTACTGTAAAACCTCAGGTCCTGCTCATTCTGGATAACAGGTTTCATACCTATATATTTATTTATTATACATTTATTGTAAATAACCAAGTCTAATTCTAACGATAACTGGCAATATAAATAATGAGTGACAATTTATTTCATTACAGTTAATTATACCAGGCCTGTAATTATTCTGGGTCCTATGAAAGACCGGGTCAATGATGACCTGATATCTGAATTTCCTGACAAGTTTGGCTCATGCGTGCCACGTAAGTAGAATATTATATTGTTCATTTCTCTATGATATTGAATGATATTTTAATTAGCAGACCAAAAGGGAACTCTGAGTATCACTCATGTATTATAAGGGATAATGTACCCCCTACTGTAAATGATAAGGATATTAGAAGTCACTGAGGGGTTGTTCTGTGACCATATAAAGACACAAGGCTGCAGGCTGAGTTATACAGGGAACTCTGAGTATCACTCATGTATTATAAGGGATAATGTACCCCCTACTGTAAATGATAAGGATATTAGAAGTCACTGAGGGGTTGTTCTGTGACCATATAAAGGCACAAGGCTGCAGGCTGAGTTATACAGGGAACTCTGAGTATCACTCATGTATTATAAGGGATAATGTACCCCCTACTGTAAATGATAAGGATATTAGAAGTCACTGAGGGGTTGTTCTGTGACCATATAAAGGCACAAGGCTGCAGGCTCAGTTATACAGGGAACTCTGAGTATCACTCATGTATTATAAGGTATCATGTACCCCCTACTGTAAATGATAAGGATATTAGAAGTCACTGAGGGGTTGTTATGTGACCATATAAAGGCACAAGGCTGCAGGCTGAGTTATACAGGGAACTCTGAGTATCACTCATGTATTATAAGGGATAATGTACCCCCTACTGTAAATGATAAGGATATTAGAAGTCACTGAGGGGTTGTTCTGTGACCATATAAAGGCACAAGGCTGCAGGCTCAGTTATACAGGGAACTCTGAGTATCACTCATGTATTATAAGGGATAATGTACCCCCTACTGTAAATGATAAGGATATTAGAAGTCACTGAGGGGTTGTTATGTGACCATATAAAGGCACAAGGCTGCAGGCTCAGTTATACAGGGAACTCTGAGTATCACTCATGTATTATAAGGGATAATGTACCCCCTACTGTAAATGATAAGGATATTAGAAGTCACTGAGGGGTTGTTCTGTGACCATATAAAGGCACAAGGCCGCAGGCTGAGTTATACAGGGAACTCTGAGTATCACTCATGTATTATAAGGGATAATGTACCCCCTACTGTAAATGATAAGGATATTAGAAGTCACTGAGGGGTTGTTCTGTGACCATATAAAGACACAAGGCTGCAGGCTGAGTTATACAGGGAACTCTGAGTATCACTCATGTATTATAAGGGATAATGTTCCCCCTACTGTAAATGATAAGGATATTAGAAGTCACTGAGGGGTTGTTCTGTGACCATATAAATACACAAGGCTGCAGGCTGAGTTATACAGGGAACTCTGAGTATCACTCATGTATTATAAGGGATAATGTTCCCCCTACTGTAAATGATAAGGATATTAGAAGTCACTGAGGGGTTGTTCTGTGACCATATAAAGGCACAAGGCTGCAGGCTGAGTTATACAGGGAACTCTGAGTATCACTCATGTATTATAAGGGATAATGTACCCCCTACTGTAAATGATAAGGATATTAGAAGTCACTGAGGGGTTGTTCTGTGACCATATAAAGGCACAAGGCTGCAGGCTGAGTTATACAGGGAACTCTGAGTATCACTCATGTATTATAAGGGATAATGTACCCCCTACTGTAAATGATAAGGATATTAGAAGTCACTGAGGGGTTGTTCTGTGACCATATAAATACACAAGGCTGCAGGCTGAGTTATACAGGGTACAAAAAGGAAAAATTGTGAGAGCACTCCATGGCTTAATAAAAATGTACTAAAATACATTTGAATTGATACTGATCTGGCCAAATTAACTACAGACATAGAAAAAAGAAAAATTGATCAATGCACATTCCTTTGTCCCCTAACATATCAGTAATCTATGCAGATACATGTATTTACAAAGACAGGGGTTTTTTTAGTTACAAAATTATGATCATAAGATTGATAAGCCACCATACCACGTCAAGGTAAAACCCATATGGCGGTCCCTAACTATTTACCTCTGGTCATAATTTCAAATGCTAAAGCCTCCCGGCATAGGAGCATTACCTGAAAAATAAGGTCTCCCGACCTGGGCATTGGTTTTCATCATAGGGCTTAGTCCTCCCCTGCCATTAGCTTTCAAAGGGGAGAGATAACCTCCCCCGCTTGCAGCTTTTGAGAGAGAGAAACTGCCCAGACCAACACCCATTTCCAAAGGAATTGTTCCACCATTTAAAGAGACAGGTGTGGGGGTGCTACAACCACATGGAAGCCTGGCCTGCAGCTTAGCTGCTGAACTTCCAAACAGAATAAATCTGCTACAATACAAAGTACAAAAAGGAAAAATTGTGAGAGCACTCCATGGCTTAATAAAAATGTACTAAAATACATTGGAAGTGCTACTGATCTGGCCAAATTAACTACAGACATAGAAAAAAAGAAAAATTGATCAATGCACATTCCTTTGTCCCCTATCATATCGGTAATCTATGCAGATGCATGTATTTACAAAGACAGGGTTATACAGGGAACTCTGAGTATCACTCATGTATTATAAGGGATAATGTACCCCCTACTGTAAATGATAAGGATATTAGAAGTCACTGAGGGGTTGTTCTGTGACCATATAAAGGCACAAGGCTGCAGGCTGAGTTATACAGGGAACTCTGAGTATCACTCATGTATTATAAGGGATAATGTACCCCCTACTGTAAATGATAAGGATATTAGAAGTCACTGAGGGGTTGTTCTGTGACCATATAAAGACACAAGGCTGCAGGCTGAGTTATACAGGGAACTCTGAGTATCACTTATGTATTATAAGGGATAATGTACCCCCTACTGTAAATGATAAGGATATTAGAAGTCACTGAGGGGTTCTATGAATATAATTCTTCATAAATAAAAAGGATAATAATACAGTGTGTGTGTTCAGTGTAGCAGGGCTCATGTGTATGACAGACAGAGACTACTCAGCTTTGTGTTGTGACCTTTACTTATAATTCTTTCTGTATAAAGTGACAGTTGTGTTCCTGGGCAGCTGCTTAAAGCAAGAAACATGACTGGCAGATACAGCAGTCAATTCAGCAGCACATTAACTTAGTTCTAATGAAGCAGTTTGGTAATTATCGTCTTTCTCGTTGGTTTATTGCAGATTACATGAAAATAAATAGGGGGTTAATTGTAGCAACTATTCATTAATGCTGTGACTCATTTTACTTGCTCATTGACTTAACCTGCTCCCAACAGAATACTTCAGCTATCATTTCCTCTCCTAATTACAGTCTCCAAAACTATTCACCATTCTGATTGTTGCCTTCCATCTTTAGGCTTCAGGTTTTTGTGTCAACATTCAACCCACAACCCAACTTCCCAATACCCACTTATGCCACTCAATAAATTGCTCATTAACATTCCTTCACTACTTCCACTGTAAGAGACAACAGCAGGGATATTATCATTATCAGTTGAGAAATACAACTTTGCTCATATGAAAACACTGATGAGGATAAACTTATATAATACACAAAAGCCATGAATATCCTGTAAATGATATCCTTATAAACGGTGAGTTCTGATGTCATCAGTTATATAAGCCGAAAAATTCCTGCAAATTTTGACGCCATTAAAGTCAATGGGCGCCTAGAATTGTCGCCGGTGTCAGAATTGACTTTGGCGTCAAAATTATTTTGACGCCAGTGAATTGTAGCGGCAATTTTGCAAATGTATTTGCCGCAAATTCGCGCCTGGCGAATAAATTCACCCATCACTAGAAGTAACCTCAGAGTTCCATGACCTGTATAAAAGCATAAAATGGTCATGGAACTCCTTGTTCATGGATGATTATAATTTAATGTAATTACTCCTCCTGGCCACCGTGTGGCCACAAAGGTGGGAGAGAACTTCCTGTGGGCCGTCTATAAAAGGAGAGGAATGGGAGGAAGCTCAGAAAGTGTCTTGCTGCCAAGGACTGCATGCCAGAAAGTAGCTCCCAACTTCTATGGAGTTTTTTAATAAAAGGTTTCACTTGTTACTTGAATGAGATATACTATAATTCATGACCATAACCTTTTTATAGGGGTTGTTCACTTTGAGTTAACTTTGATGTAGAGAGGGATATTCTGAGACAATTTGCAATTGGTTTTCATTTTTTATTATTTGTGGTTTTTGACTTATTTGACTTTTTATTCAGCAGCTCTCCAGTTTGCAATTTCGGCCATCGGGTTGCTAGGGTCCAAATTACCTTAGCAACCATGCATTGATTTGAATAGGAGACTGGCATATGAATAAAAGAGGCCTGAATAGAAAGATGGGTAGTAAAAAGTAGTATTAACAATAAGGGGCATATTTATCAAGGGTCAAATTTAGAGTTTATGGCAGTTTATAAAAACTCCCATAAACTCGAAATTCGAAAAAAAAATAACCAATCAACATTTATTAAAAAATTCTAATTTTTTAAATTTAGGTGAATAGGCTCGACCTGCAAACTCGAATCGAATTTGAATCAAATTAGTTTTAGATGGGGTCTGTGACCCTTATTTCAAAGCTGAAAAGAGTCAGAAGAAATTATATAAAAACTATAAAAAATAAATAATGAAGACCAGTTGAGAAGTTGCTAAGAATTGGCCATACTATATCTGTCACGGTCGGCACCCTAAACCAGAACTAATGCCAAGCTCCCTGGTCTCGGCTCGGCTTCACCAGTAGTGTGAACGCCTTTGGCTTCGGGAGGAGCCCTCAGCGTACTCAGATGCCACCTGGACTTTTCGAGAGGAGCAAAGTGAGGAGTTCTGAGGAGCAAGCAAAGGGGCAGGACAGTTGTAAAAGTTAGTTAGGCCGATGGTCACGGTACAAATGGCAAGAGAATTGTCAGACAGGCAGGATCGAGGCCGGCAGATATCGAGAATCCTCAGGCAGGAAAGGGTCAAACCGGGTTGTCAATCAAGGGATTTAGCAGGAAGAGTAGTCGAAGGCAGGCAAGGGTCAGGTTCCAGAGATCAGAATAGTCAAACAGGCAGGCAGGGGTCAAAACAGATAATCAGGAACAGATTCAAACAGAATAGCAATAGCTAACAGCACCAGGAACAAATCCTATCATGGGCAATGACAAACTGTGGGAATGCCCCTTTAATACTTTTGAATTTGGCGCCATTGCGCGCTGACGTCATTACGTCAGCGTGCATGCGCCTTTAAATCCGGAAGTGTGCATGCGCACGCGCACTAGGAGAGAGCCGGCACAAGAAGAAGATCGGCGCAGCGGGCGTCCCTGCCGCCCCCCCACTAGACCACCAGGGTGAGACTTCGTTACAATATCATACTAAAAGTTAACTTAAAGGTAAACCACCCTTTGGTGACAGAAGGCAATAAAAATAACTGAGTCCATGGGTCATTAATAAGTGCCTGGTTGTCTCCTTTTAGAGTCAATGTTAATGGAGAAGATCAAGGGTCTGAAGATAACCATCAATTTTAAAGATCTATGACTTGATTTTGTTCATTTGCTGTGTAGTTAAGTCCACCTCTCACACTGGTTATAAAAATGGCCAATGAGATCACATGTTCAACAGACTCCAGACACACATGATTGAATGGCCACGTTACCAAAGCCTAGGCAGATACTTTCCAAGCCTTCTTTCCATTTTATTTCTCTAGATACCACAAGACCAAAGAGAGACTATGAAATGGATGGCAGAGATTACCACTTTGTCGCATCAAGAGAACAAATGGAAAAGGACATTCAAGAGCACAAATTCATAGAAGCCGGGCAATACAATGATAACTTGTATGGGACTAGTGTACAGTCAGTAAAGTTTGTTTCAGAAAGGGTAAGTCTTACTCATTTTGTTAGATCTTCTATTGTCCTCAAGTGACAAAAATTTTTTAAGATACAGTGACCTGAAGACATTAATGTTCGAGGGCAATGACTTTTAAAAGCTACATACACCGCATTTATTGTTAACATTAAATTTTCTTTGTTAGAGTTGGGGGTGAGCATTCCCATTTCTACATATATTAGGATCTATGGCTGGATTACAGAAATTAGGTTTTCATATCTCTGTTTCCTTCCTATGAAATAATACAGACCAAAAAGTTGACAACAAAATTGAACCCAAAAAGTTCCAAAAAAAAATATGTTGCTCATCAACCCTTTGGATGTTGCTCCCAATGGCCTCAAAGCAGGTGTTTATTTTTGATTCCCAGGCTTGGAGGCAAGTTTTGGTTGTATAAAAAAACACAGTGGCTACCAATCATACCCTTTATTTACCTCCTGGAACAATTTTCATGCTTGTGCTGTTTCCCAACTCTTTTTACATTTGAATGTGGCTCACGGGTTAGAAAGGTTGGGGCCCCCGCTGTAGAGGAATTAAGGATGGGGACCCAAGGCCAAAGCTTCATGCCCTACTTGGGTTGCCATCAGGGTGATACATGGTATACTCCAGTTTTCATTGAAAAAAAGTGTGATTCTTGGGCTTGAAAAGTGGGGTTTGGGTGGAGATCATGTGCAGGATTTTGGCATAATGGGGCATGCCCATGTATGCAGCTGCCATTTTTTTTATTGGAGCTCTGTTCTACTTGTTAGCAATAAATACACGAGCAGAAGGACGGCACTCCTACCGGAGTGCCGTCCTTCTGTTCGTGTATTTACTGTTGGCAGTGGGGACACTGCGGACTGAGCACCCGGCACCACGGGGGAGTAGCTAAGTGGTGGTGAGTTGAAGCGGTCCTAATCGTTTTTGTGGAGATTACTTGTTAGCAATGTGCAGTGCCCACCATCAAGGGGGCACAGGTGACTAATGGGCTGATAATTGGAGGCCTCTAGTTGGAGAGGGCCCAGCTAACTTAGTAGTATAGGACCCCATTATTATTGGTGGGTGCCATGTGGCCCACTAAGATACCCATATATCTCCCGATGCTGATATCTCATTTAAGAACCACCACTTGTTCTAAAAGAGGACATTGGATGCCAACAGTACCTACCAAAGTGGACATCAGAGCAGTGTGCATATGTGAATTTGATTGAAAAGGAAAAAAACACTAAGGGGGTTATTTACTAAACTCCGAAATCAAAATTCACGAAAAATTTGTGAATTTTTTTTTATAAAATTGGACTTTTAAAAAATCATGAATTTTTCGGAATTTATTGAAACCCAAGAATGGAAAAGTCTGAATCTGAAAATCCTAGACCCAGGGCCGCCATTAGAAATCACGGGGCCCCGTACAACAAAATTTTTGGGGCCCCCTGGGCCCCGCCCACACTGACGACCAAGCTCCACCCCATTTTCCCGCCCACTCCACATCGCAGTTAAAAGACCACACAGACATCAGCGCTAAAAAAGTAACCCCCCCCCACACAAGTTGTAAAAAGCTATTGATGGTCAGGGCCCCCTTATAAAAAATTGGGGCCCCAAAAAAAAAAAAATTAAAAATTTTTTTTTTAAAAAAAAACATTGGTGGGCCCCCTTATAAGTTAAAAAAAACTTGGGGCCCCAACAAAAAAAATGTAAAAAAAACTAAAAAATAAACAAACATTGGTGGCAGGGGCCCCCTTATAAGTTAAAAACAAATTGGGGCCCCAAAAAAAAATTTGAAAAAAAAAAAAACTGGTGGCAGGGGCCCCCTTACAAGTTAAAAACAAATTGGGGCCCCAAAAAAAATTAAAAAAAAAAAAAATTTTTTTTTAAAAAAAAAAAACATTGGCGGCAGGGGCCCCCTTATAAGTTAAAAACAAATTGGGGCCCCAAAAAAAAATTTAAAAAAAAAACAAAATTTTTTTGAAAAAAAAAAAAAAACATTGGCGGCAGGGGCCCCCTTACAAGTTAAAAACAAATTGGGGCCCCAAAAAAAAATTTAAAAAAAAAAAAATTTTTTGAAAAAAAAAAAAAAACATTGGCGGCAGGGGCCCCCTTACAAGTTAAAAACAAATTGGGGCCCCAAAAAAAAATTTAAAAAAAAAAAAAATTTTTTTAAAAAAAAAAAAAACATTGGCGGCAGGGGCCCCCTTATAAGTTAAAAACAAATTGGGGCCCCAAAAAAAAATTTGAAAAAAAAAATAATTTTTTTTGAAAAAAAAAAAAAACATTGGCGGCAGGGGCCCCCTTACAAGTTTAAAACAAATTGGGGCCCCAAAAAAAAAAAAAAAAAAAAAAAAAAATTTTTTGAAAAAAAAAAAAAACATTGGCGTCAGGGGCCCCTTACGAGTTAAAAAAAAAATTGGGGCCCCAAAAAAACATGTTTTAAAAAAAAAGATTGGTTGCAGGGGCCTATAGAATATTAAAATAATACATTGGTGGCCAGGAGATTAAAAAAAAAAAAATACACAAACTGGTGTTCAGTAGAATTGAACTCACGGCTTCAGTACTTCAACTTCACCTCCTTTCGTGACTTCGGGTCTTTTCACTGCTTCAGGACTTCGGCTTCGGCTGTTTTCGTGACTTCGGGTCTTTTCGGCGCTTCGTGACTTCGGCTTTTTCCGTGACTTCGGGTCTTTTCGGCGCATCGGCTTCGGCTTTTCGGCACTTCCGCATTCGGCAGCACAGAGGCAAGACGTACGGCTCGGGCGCTCGTAAGGGGGGCCCGGATCTTCAAAAAATGCAGCGCTGCCGGGCCCCCCTTCATGCCCGGGCCCGGTACGCTTGTCCCCCCTGTCCCCCCCTGATGGCGGCCCTGCCTAGACCTGTCAAGGTTGCAGAAGTCCCAATGATATTTTGATGAAAAATGAAAAATCAGAAAAAATAGTGAAAATCTGATTTTTTCCTGCAAAGCAAATTTTTGGGAAAATGTAATAATATATACACGTAAAAAAAAAGAGCGGATTTGATCAGAGTTTGTAGCAGAAAATATTGAGATAAATTTGGACTTTGATAAATAACCCCCTAAGGGTAGAACTACTTGGCCGATTTACATGCGTTCCGACGCGAGGTAACAAAACGCTGGCGTCTAGTCGGATGTGCCATATAAAAGGTAAGAAATAGAAATGTCGGATGTTGTCGCAGCTTGTATCCGACACAACATGACTGTCAGATGCAGCCGTGTCAGACATCATCCAACATTCCTATAGCTTACCTTATTTTCCGCGCATCTGACTTGACTCCATCGTTTTGTCGCCTTGTGCCGGAATGCATTTTACTTAAATTACTTCCCAGGCTTTTCAGACATACAAGGATTTTTAACAATTTGTAATTAGACAGGAAAGTGTGTAAAATCTCTATGTTACTTGTACCCACTTAGGAAACAGGTTTTTACCAAAAACTTGGATGAATTTCTCTTAAGAACCAATTAATTTACAGTAACTATCACTTATTTAAATCCGGATTATAAATCACCACTTCTCAATTCATTTGATGAAGTGTGCATATGTTGCTGACACCCTTTGGTGGGAGCTGGTTAGAACATGGAATGGAGCAGGTTTGGAATCCAGTAGTATTAATATGGGCACTTGCTTCACCTGTTTTTTTGGTTAATCAACATGTGTGGCTAGTTAAAGGGATACTGTCATGGGGGGAATAAAACAATATGCATCAGTTAATAGTGCTGCTCCAGCAGAATTTTGCACTGAAATTTGTTTCTCAAAAGAGCAAACAGATTTTTTTTATAATTAATTTTAAAATCTGGCATGGGGCTAGACATATTGTCAGTTTCCCAGCTACCCCCAGTCATGTGACTTGTGCTCTGAGAAACTTCAGTCACTGGAGTGATATCACCCCCTCCCATTTCCCCAGCAGCCTAACAACAGAACAATGGGAAGGTAACCAGATAGCAGCTCCCTAACACAAGATAACAGCTGCCTGGTAGATCTAAGAACAGCACTCAAAAGTAAAATCTAGGTCCCACTGCGACACATTCAGTTTCTATTGAGTAGGAGAAACAGCAGCCTGCCAGAAAGCAGTTCCATCCTAAAGTGCTGGCTCTGAAATCACATAACCAGGCAAAATGACCTGAGATGCCCCTACACACCAATATTACAACTAAATACACTTGCTGCTTCAGGAATGACATTTTATATTGTACAGGGAATTATTTGCAGTGTAATTTAGAAATAAAAACTACATCATAAAAATCATGATAGAATCCCCACGAATAACATGAAGACTTTCTATTTTGATGATACTAAATCTTTTAGAATATGTTCCTTTAGTATCCATTTATTATTCATCTCTATCCATTATTTCTTACACCCTTGAATTGTTCCCACAGGGCAAGCACTGCATCCTAGACGTATCAGGAAACGCTATCAAGCGACTACAAGTAGCACAACTCTACCCAATAGCTATTTTCATTAAACCCAAGTCTGTAGAGTCACTAATGTAAGTACAGACCTTCAAATACCCCATATTGTGTTCCATTTAACTGCATGTTAAATCTGCTCTAGGAAAAATACTTGAAATATACCAACAGAAATGTATTCTAAATTAATGAATTACATGACGAGATCATTTTGGGGCAGATTTATCAAAGGTCGAAGTGAAAATCTGAATTCAAAAAAATTCAAATTCCGAGCTAATTTTTGTGTACTTCAACTAGGGAATAGTCCAAATTTGATTTGATTTTGGAAAAAAATTTGAAAATTCAAATATCGAAATTTATCATGTAATGTCTATTTGACTTTGACTATTCCCCCATCTAAAACCTGCTGAATTGCTGTTTTAGCCTATGGGGGACCTCCTAGAATCTATTTGGAGTCAATTGGTGGACTTTGAAAAATCAAAGGTTTTTTTATGAAAAACTTTCATTCGAATTTGATCGAATGCACTATTACTTTGATTCATATGTTTCGAATTCTAATGAATACAGACTATTCACCCACAAAAAAACTTAGCTTTTTTTCAGTTGGTCTTTTTTTAAAAAAAAAACAATTTCAAAATCGAAACTTGATAAATCTGAGCCTTAATGTGACTATTTCCTCTCAACATGAATTTGGACAGAAAGGTAGTTCAGGTTTGGGACCTGTTATCCAGAATGCTCACGACCTAGAGTTTTCCAGATAATGGATTTTTCCATAATTTGGATCTTCATACCTTAAGTCTATTAGAAAGTCATTTAAACATGAAATAAACCCAATAGGCTGGGTTTCCCCCAATAAGGATTAATTATATCTTAGTTGGGATCAAGTATAAACTACTGTTTTATTATTACAGAGAAAAAGGAAATTATTTTTAAAAAATGCAATTATTTAATTAAATTGGAGTCTAATGGAGACAGCCTTCCTGTAATTCGAAGCATTCTGGATAATGGGTTTCTGGGTAACGGATCTCATACCTGTACAAACATTATTTTAGGTCATTATAATGCTGTAAATATGTTTTGTCTTTTAGGGAAATCAGTAAACGACTGACAGAGGAGCAAGCTAAGAAAACATTTGATCGAGCACTTAAATTAGAGCAAGAATTTGGGGAGTTTTTTACAGGTGAAATTGTTTTATTTGGTTTTTCTGGCTTCTTTTAATGTCTGACACGTGACCATTTATATTTCTGCAATATCATTTTCACCATTTGGCATACACACACATTATAATAATGGGCCACTATATTTGGGGAGAGGGTGAGTCAGGCCCGGACTGGCAATCTCTGGGTTCTGGCAAATGCCAGAGGGGCTGCTACAAGGTCCCATAGAAACTCACTATTTAGTGGGCTGGTGGGGGCTGTTTGGGCCTCTATGTGGGCTGATTGGGCCTCTGTGTACCTGAAATGCCAGGGCCTATTTTAATTCTCATTCCGGACCTGGGATGAGTTGCTTTTGTCTTTTCATTCTTTTTCCTAGCTTCTATGTACTTAACAGAATCCAGCAAGAAAAGCCTCTAATTTTTATCTCATAGCCTTTTTAGAAAAATGCCAAAAAGCAATCCCAACATAGGTATTCCCTGTACTAAGCACAATTCAGCAGGAACAGTCCCTACGTTTGCTCATAGTCTGTACAGAGATATCCCATAAAACTATGGTACATAGGTATTCCTCTGTACTAAGCACAATTCAGCAGGAACAGTCCCTAAGTTTGCTCATAGTCTGTACAGAGAGATCCCATAAAACTATGGCAGCATAGGTATTCCCCTGTACTAAGCACAATTCAGCAGGAACAGTCCCTAAGTTTGCTCATAGTCTGTACAGAGAGATCCCATAAAACTATGGCAACATAGGTATTCCCTGTACTAAGCACAATTCAGCAGGAACAGTCCCTAAGTTTGCTCATAGTCTGTACAGAGAGATCCCATAAAACTATGGCAGCATAGGTATTCCTCTGTACTAAGCACAATTCAGCAGGAACAGTCCCTAAGTTTGCTCATAGTCTGTACAGAGAGATCCCATAAAACTATGGCAGCATACTGTAGGTATTCCCTGTACTAAGCACAATTCAGCAGGAACAGTCCCTAAGTTTGTTCATAGTCTGTACAGAGAGATCCCATAAAACTATGGCAGCATAGGTATTCCCTGTACTAAGCACAATTCAGCAGGAACAGCCCCTAAGTTTGTTCATAGTCTGTACAGAGAGATCCCATAAAACTATGGCAGCATAGGTATTCCCTGTACTAAGCACAATTCAGCAGGAACAGTCCCTAAGTTTGCTCATAGTCTGTACAGAGAGATCCCATAAAACTATGGCAGCATACTGTAGGTATTCCCTGTACTAAGCACAATTCAGCAGGAACAGTCCCTAAGTTTGCTCATAGTCTGTACAAAGAGATACTACAAAACTTCACTTTATAATTTTAAGTCATGTAAAAAGAAGCCTTTTTTTTAATCGAATCTCTTAGAAAGATGTCTGTTGTTTATTAATGCGACTGCCATTTCTTGCAGCTATTGTTCAAGGCGACACTTTGGAGGATATTTATAACTCATGCAAGCAGGTTATCGAGGAGCAATCAGGGCCTTTTATCTGGGTTCCATCAAAGGAGAAATTATAACTTCACAACTAGTCATGAAATGGAATTGAAGACTCAAAGAAAGCTCTAGAATTTAACTTTTTTTTTTTTTAGGTTTTGTAGTATTTTTGTTCTTGCGGTCTTTACATTTCTAATGAATGTACAACAACAAAAACAAATATTTGCCGGAGTGTGGGACTGTTAAATTCTGAACATAATCATGGATGACCATTGTACTGTCATGGAGAGGGATTGTGATTTAGAGACTTTTCTGGGAGAAGAACATACTCAATTACAACTCTCTGTTTACTCAAAGATCGGAGTCTTCATCAGAATGGAACATCGACTAAGGACAATGCATTGGATCATCTGAATTATATGGACCCCCTAGTCCACTTGTGCTTCTTCAGTTTGTTGATTGCTCTAATGAAACTATCTAATTCCAGACTTGCTATACTTCTCCTCACATGCAGCATACAACAATACATGTTTTTTACATTTATAAGATTTTTTTTTTAAGATGGCAAATTGGAGATTATATTTTCATCATCAAGCAGACATGTCAACCATACCCATTGGCTGAACAGAAAAAAAGAAACCATGGTCAATAGAAACATTATCATTTGCTATTTGTTCTTGTTATTTGCTTTTTATTTTGTTTTTAGATCAAATTCAGTGTTGAAATTTAAATTGTAGATGAAATGCAAAATATTCTGTAAATGTATCAATTTCTTATATTTTCCATCAGTTCTACCAAATAAGGTATCCAGGGACAAAAACTGACTCTCTACTAAATGTATTTTACACCTCTGGCATCGATAACATTTATGGGGAAAAATGTTTTATTTTGGGTTGAATTTACTAAAATTTTAGATGAAGTGCACCATATTTTATAAATGTATAAATTTTCTGTTTTCCCAAGACATTCTCTCCCGAATTCACTTTACACCTAAATAGCATTTAAAAAAACAAAGAAAGAAAGAAAACTACCTTTTTAGTTTGGACCAAATTCTATATTTACTGAAATTATAGATGAAATGTAACACATTCTAGAAATTAATATTTTTTTTTTAATATTCCCATCATTTTTTCCAACTAAATGATCCAAATTTGCCTCCTAAGTTTACTGAGCATCTCTGGCGTCAACTGCATTTCTAAAAAAAAAAAAAAAAAAAAAACATTACTTACATCAAATTCTGTATTGTACTTGAATTGAAGATGAAGTTAAACATATCCTATATATATTTTTTTTAATTTTGACATCAGTTCTGCAAAATTATTTAACCAGGGAGAAAACAAAGTCTCTCCTGAATTTACTTTACATCCCTGTCATCGATTGCTTTTCTTTAGAAAAAAAAAATACCTTTTTATTTTGGGTCAAATTCTGTATTTAAAATAAAGAATAAATACATTTTAGTAGAAATGCAACATATTCTATAAATTAATTATTAAAATCTTCCACCATTTCTGCAAAAAAAGTTATCAGGGTAAAAAAAATTCTCTCCTGAATTTAACTTACATGCCACTAATCAATAAATAAAATGGCTACTTTTTTTAATTAGGGATATACTTTTATAAGTCTGAATGAACTAATCTTGGTTTTAAGGACACGAGAAAAATCCCTAAAATTTGCTTTGAGGTTATATTTCTTTTGTTAATTTGTGTTCTGTTTTATTTATTTCGCATGAAATTCTTTAAAGAAAATTATATATGTATAGATATTTATTTGTCAGGAGGGTAATTTTGTGAGATTTTATATTTGAAATAGATTGAAAGTTGAATGAATGTAACTTGGGGAAAGAAACATAGCATTTAAATAGGTAATATATGTTTTATAGAGGGGGCATAATAATAATATTGTTGATATTAGCAAGTCAGAGTTTAGCAGCTAAATCCAATTTCATTTATTTAATTTTTAAAATTGATTTATATGTGTTTTGTCTCACTTTTTGATATTCTTCATTCACATTCTGCTCTTGTCATGGTAACGAGGAAATGGGGTAGGATTGACAGAAAATAATGCAGTCAATTCTGTATTTATACTTAGAATCAACCCAGATTAATAAATACAATTAAATATTTCTCTAAATAAAACCTGCAAAATGTAGGGCAGTAAATGATCCATAAGAGTATTTATATGAACTGAAAACATGTGGTTGATAATTAATAATGATCAATAATTTAGTTATGAGGCTTTGCAAAAACATGGCAACAAATTTTGTGAAAGAACCAGTAAAACCAAACTCTAAAAGAACTTGAATTGAGCAGTTATATCAAATTACAGTTATTTCTATCCACTACCAGCAATATTGCTTTTAGTCTCATCAGAAGGCTTTTCATTGCATCTTATTCCTCGTGAAAAATGTCTTTAGTCTTTTGCATAAACAAATCCCCACTAATTAAGTTGCTAAAATACATATTCATGGTTTGGGCCAAAGAACTCAAAGAGAAATCAACACAATTAAGCATAAATAATCCATGTGACCTCCTCCCTGGGAATCCATACAAAAACGGTTAAATTCACCGAACATCAGTAGAGTTGAGTGAATTTTTTTCACCTAATACAGATTTGTGATGAAATTTGTGAGTGGCAAAAAGTTTGCGAATCTGTTTTAGAATTTTGCAATGCCGTTTTATTTTGCAATGCAGTCCTGCCTGAGAATTCTAACAAAAACTGTTAAACCGATCAAACATCACTGAGGCTGAATTCATTTTTTTCACCTCATTCAGATTTGTGACGAAATTTGTGAGTGGCAAAATATTGCAAAAGGCCAAAAAGTTTGCAATTCTGTTTTAGAATTTTGCCATGGAATTTATTTTGGCAAAAAAAAGCAGTCCTACCTGGGAATTCATACAACCGCTCAAACATCAGTAAGGCTGAATTGATTTTTTCACCTCATACAGATTTGTGACCAAATGTGTGTTTGCAAATCTGTTTTAGAATTTTGCCATGCAGTTGGTTTCTGTGGAAAAATTAATTTCACCAATTTTTCAACAAAGCAAAAGAGGCCAATTTCACTCATGTACACTCAATGGTACCTGTTATCATAGAAACCCAATTTCCAGAAAGCTTTGAATCATAGGAACACATTTTTCATTACGTAATGTTTACATAAACATACATATTTCTTTATATATTGTTTTATTTCATCATTCATTATATCGACCCATTTCTTTTTTTTTTTTTTCTCTCTAAAGCAGTTTCTCTAAAACCGCTCCATAAATTCATGTGGATGGCAAAAAATTTTTTATTTGTTTGTTTGAAAACCCCAGGTCCAAAGCCTTGTTGAAACAGATCCCATTCTTGAATGAAAACTGTTATTAGGACAGAACTTGCCTTATATTGTTTCCTAGTATTAAATAAATGAATGATGTGATGTTTTTTTTATAAATTGATTCCTCCTAAAAGGGAAAGTGTCCTCATATAACTGGTCCCTTTTTGTATAATCCAGTTTAATTTTGCGGTTTAAGTGGGTTATTTTTTTGAGGTTAATATTACATTCAATTAAGATATTTAAACATTTCAGATATTGGACCAGATTAAATTCAGTGAACTTATCTCATGGTTTATCACATGAAAACACATGGAAAAGATTCAATTTGAGGAGACAAAACGTTTCCCCAAATTCAGTTCCAGTTTTTTCTTATAGACGTCAATAGAGTTTTCACAAGATAAACAGTGAGATAAGTTTTTCTGAATTGAATTTAATTTCAAATTGAAACTTGTCCATGAAATTTCACAAGATGAACCTTTTTCTCACGGAATTGAATGTGGCCCATTCTGTTTAATCTGCCTCAACTAAACTTTCTCACCTCTCTACTTATTAAATCATACCCTTCCCAAGGACAGCACAAAATATTACAGTAACCTTTTCAAAACAACATTTTTCCCCCAAACGATAATTCTATGTACAATATACAATGATACTCATTATTTTCAGGTATAAAGGGGTCAATTTTTTTAACTATGTGCTCCACTGTCCATCCAAGCAACAGTAGATAAGTCAATGTTTGAATTTTTGGTAGAGGCCCATTAATTAAAGATTGAATTTTAGTGGTACATTAGAGCTTTTTGAAACCATGATTAAACTCTTTTTCTCTAAAATCACGAATGCCATGCAAGTTATTAAAAGATCCAAATATAAAAAATAGGAGTAGGAAAAAAAGGCTGAACTATATGCTAAAAAATATGAATTTCTCTAAAAGCTATAAAAAAAATTCAAGTTGTTCAGTCATTTAAGAGCAAAAACAAAATCAAAACCTCTAAAAGTCTGAATGGCTAAAAAAAAGTTCCAACAGGATCAACACAGTTCCCATTGACTTCTGTGGTACCTTGACTAATTTTGTGGTTTTTACACTTCGTGAATCTTGAATTATTTAAGTTTTTACAGAAAATAAATCTTTAAAGACTCATTAAAAAACAGAAATCTGAATTTTTAGTAAATTGGCCCCATAATTTACTTTACACACACACCATTCTTTTTGTGAAATCTCCCTACACAATGCTGAGGTATCCTAATCTGAAATACCCCATAGCAATGCCCATATAGTGAATCTATTAGAAGCCACATATGAAGGACATACCCACCATAACTAAAGCAATTATTTTCAAAAACCTTTGAATGAAAATATGCTGCATTCAGTTGAATGCAAATATATCCTTGAATAAATATTTGTTGTGCTACAACAAAATAAATTTTGAGAACTTAAATATCCTCAAAATACTGTACACTAAGGGGCAGATTTATCGAATTGTCGAATTTCGAATGTATGTGAATTTTTTTAACTCTGAATGAACTCACAACTTGAATGGGAGCTTATTTGTGAAAAAACAAAAACGTCTAATATCCGATCAAATATTCGAATCAAATTCGAATCGAGCTTTCCTCCGAAAAAAAAACTTGATTGTCAGAAAGGTAATTAACATCTTTAAATGGTTCAACTGACCTCTACCACTGACTTAGGTGGCTAATATTTGAATTAGAACTGTATCCAGGGTCGCGGTGTGATAAATCTCACATTCAAATTCGAGTTAGTGATTTCAAATTCGAATTTGTGAGTCTTGACAAAAAAAAAAATTTGAATTTGAATTTACCATTCGAACCTTTATAAATCTGCCCCTTAGATTTCATTATTATATATCAGGCTGTGAATTTATATTCAAATATTCATATATGTTTTTCAATTCCCGTCTTACAGCAGACCAGGGATGATCTCATTTTTGGAGTAAATAGGTAAACACTCCATTATATTATATTCTTAAAGAATAATGCAGGATTCCAGTTGATGAAACTTTAAAAACCCTATAAAATCCCTTTGTATGGTTAGTGCTGAGAAACCTCAAAGTTAAGGGTTTTTTTTAATAAATTCACTTTTGCAACCATATTTGTTTTAAAGGGCTACTGTCAACCCCAAAACATATTTTCATTTTTATGTATGTTTTGTAGGCACCTCTTATGAGTGCTGGACAGTTTTCTGTTAAATAAATCTGGTTTCTATAAAATAACAAACTTGAACGCTACATTGCAGTCAATTTCTTTGAATCTGGGGGAAGACTCAAAGTCTCAAAAACAGATGCAATCTGCCATGTTTTTTTTGACCCACAATGCCGCTTTTTCCCACCACACTTAGGGAGGCCCATTTATTAAAGGTCGAATATCGAGGGTTAATTAACCCTCTCGATATTCGACCATCGAAGTAAAATCCTTCGACTTCGAAGTTGAAGGATTTACCGCATTTACTTCGACCGAACGATCGAAGGAAAAATCGTTCAATCGAATGATTAAATCCTTCGAATCTAATGATTCGAAGGATTTTAATCCATCGATCGAGCGATTTTCCTTCGATCAAAAAAAGCATAGAAAGCTGATGGGGAAGGTCCCCATAGGCTAACATTGGTGCTAGGTAGGTTTAAAGTGCTGATGTAGGTAGTCGAATAGTCGAACGATTTTTAGTTCGAATCGTTCCATTCGAAGTCAAAGGTCGAAGTAGCCTATTCGATGGTCAAAGTAGCCAAAAAAAACTTCGACATTCGAAGTTTTTTTACTTCGAATCCTTCACTTGAGCTTAGTAAATGTGCCCCCTGGTATAGTTTTTCCTGCTGAAAATGAATCTGTTGCAACCACAAGAAAAAAATGGGTCTTCTATAGGTGCAGTATGAGCACCCTATTTGCTTCAGTTGCGCACCATGGGAAGATGGAGTCATGTTATTTCTATATATCGTCAAGAGCAAGTGTAAAGAACAAGGGTCCCTTGCAGCTCTGCATGTTGCATCTTGCTTCTAGCACTTTATTTTATGAGTACAACAGGCTCAATAGGCTCAGCTTGAGATCATTTTGGGCGCAACTGCTGTGTATATAGAGTTCTAATGCACGCAAGCTGCCATGTTTTTGCTCCCAGTGGTTGCAATCAGAATTGTAAATACTCTCTGCAGGTGCTTACAATTACAGTAGAAAACACTGTATTGAGGGTAAACTAACGATGGTGAGTTTGCACTACATTTCTAAATGAGCCCTCCTATCCCCAAGAGCTCACAGTCTAGGGGTACAAAGTTCTTAATCAATAGGAAGGACCCCTTCAGAAAGACACCTTCAGAAACATAAATACATCGCCTACATACACGTCGCTCTGTGTCACCCAACTCCATCTGCTTCTTTGTCAGTGAGCTGAGTATGATGTGTTTTAGAATAGAATTCTTATTTATAGACTGTTTTGTTTCTGTCATGTGCTGTGCTTTCAGGTCAAGGTACTGCTGTGGCAACAAACTCCCTCCACCCCGAT
The DNA here is from genome assembly GCA_038501925.1 of Xenopus petersii. Classification (NCBI taxonomy): domain Eukaryota; kingdom Metazoa; phylum Chordata; class Amphibia; order Anura; family Pipidae; genus Xenopus; species Xenopus petersii. Next base: position 3,561,364 of record CM076674.1, on the reverse strand, counting down.
GTTTTCTCATTGATTTATTCCCGTCTGCTGTCACTTTTCAACTTCTGAGACACCATTGCACTTTTTTATGTATATATGTAAATATATATATAAATGTGTAATAAAAAATCACTGTTCTGATGCGTTTTTTTCACTTTCAGTTGGCGGCACCCATGTGTTACGTCTAAATGTTTTTGGATATTTATGTTACAAGAATCCTATGGCTTCATCCGCATCCTGTATTGCTCCACATTGTATATACAACTAAGAACATAGTAAATAATAAAGCAACAAAAAAACGATGTTGAACATTTTGGACTACACTGGTGCTACTTTTACACATGCATTCAATGAGGAAGAAGTAGAAGTGTCACGGGCTGATTTCATACTCTAAAAAAGTGAAATTTATTTCATATTGTTGAGGGTAATGGGCAGCTTTCATTATTGGTAGTGATGGGCAAATCTGTGCCATTTCACTTTACTGAAAAATTCACAAATTTACCATAAAATTCACGAAACGGCTAAAAAATTGCGAAACGCATTGCAGTTAATTGTCACTCGCGTCAAAATAATTTCAAGGCACAACAATTTTGACGCGAGTGACCATTTTTATATGCGCAACTATTTTGTCCAAAGGCATCAAAGTCAATGGGCATCCGAATATTTTTTTTTGTCACGGCGGACTTTTCGCTGGCGAATTTTCATCGAAGTTTTGTGAATTTATTCGCTGGAGCCGAAACATTGAAATTTGCCGCTAATTTATGCCTGGCGAATTAATTAGCCCCTCACTGATTATAGGTGCTACGCCTTTTGTAGGTGTCATTGAGAGGAGCTATGGTTAACCAAAAATATAATAGAGTAACATAGTGATGTCAACATACCAGCATGCAGTCTAGTGTACACGTATGTCTTTTTAAATACTTTTCTTATTGAGGTTCACCTTTAAATTAACTTTTGTTCTTTGAGATGGAGGCCATCAAAGCAACTCAACTGTCCATGGTCAAACATGTCCAAGCTGAAACTAAATGTCTTCCCAGACAACATTCTCTTTAATTACTTATTGGGCTGTGTGTGTGCACGATGGTGGATGGGTCTGAGTCACTACTAATTTAGAAGTGTGCATGCTTTACAGTTTTTATGTCTGCGCTGGTGCTATAAATTGTGTGAGTGTGTGGTTGCAAGCTTTGTGGGAGCATTGTTAGGGCTGGTGACCCCCAGGAAATTATACTTATAAACCGGAGAATGTTGCAATGTCATCATGGTCTCTATCATACGAAGAGTGAATTGTGAAGTGAACTTACCCATTAAGAAGAAAGTATATGGATAACCTTTGTTATTTTTACTCATTTCCATTTTTGAAATGCATGTGGACACACTGTAATGGGTTGGGGCACTGGCTAAATAGTTGGATCATTTCTCATGAAGTTGTGTATCTGACAGCCATTAAATGAGTTTCAAAAAAGATGTAGTGTTCCTGTCATCCAAAAAATCTTCGGATGGGTTAAATGGGTGGACTTACCTGGCAAAATTCTTCTCTAAACACTATGGGGCTAATATAACACCAGTTGCAAAGTTGTGCTATCTATATTTCCCTTATAGAAACCAATGAGGAAGTGTTTTTAGATCTACTGTTTGAAAGCAACATGGCTGTCCCCCTCAAAGAGCTTGGGGCTGGTTAGGTTGATGTTGGGGAGAATTCTCCTATATCTGTACTCATTTCATGAGCTAAGAGCGGCCAAAGGTTGGACTTTCAAGTGGGGTTTGAAATTTAAAAATCTTGACAAATGTTGCACTAGGCCAATCACTGGTGTCCAATAACAGAAGATGGTGAAAAGCTCTTTCCTTGATAGACTTCCACCTCAGCAGTTTACCCTTGATTTCTCAACTGCTGCTAGGTACATGACAGTGTAAAGACAAATCAACTAACAGTTAATGGGTTGCTTACCTAACTTGTGCCTACAAAAGTAAGAGACTTTTTTTGTCATCATCAGATATGTCGTGGCTATGCATTGGTATTCAATCACAATTGATCAGGACATTGATGGGGGCATTTTTGCCTGGAGTTTCATTAACCTCAACTCAATAGTTGGCGTAGTTAAAAAGGAAAACTTACTACATTACAGCTATGGGACCTGTTATCCATAATGCTCGGGACCTGGGGTTTTCCGGATAATGGATCTTTCCGTCATTTGGACCTTCTGATGTCTACTAGAAAATCATGTAAACATTAAATAAACCCAATAGGCTGGTTTTGCTTCCAATAAGGATTAATTATATCTTAGTTGGGATCAAGTACAAGCAACTGTTTTATTATTACCGAGTAAAAGGAAATCATTTTTAAAAATTTAGATTATTTAGACTTAATTGAATCTATGGGAGGCAGCCATTCTGCAATTCAGAGCTTTCTGGATAATAGGTTTCTGGATAATGGATCCCATACCTGTATATTTACATATAAATATAAAACATAGAATCCAGCAGACACTTTTTTGAGTGATGAGATCAGCTCCGGGCCAAGTGGACCAGGTGCCCTAGGCGACCCGACCGGCCACTACTCTCCCCCATGACATGCGCAGAACACCGGCAGGGAGGGAGGCAGAAGTGAGTGCCGGAGGGGAGGGAGGCAGGAGAGAGAACCACTGGAGGGGAGAGCAATGAACATGGACTAGGGGTAGGCAGAAGACAGGTACCTGCCAAGCACTCCCCTTTCATTATGCCTTAGGCAGGTGCCTCTTCTCTCTACCCCTAGTTCCAGCCCTGGAAGGGAACAAGGGCATGTCGTCATTCCCTATAAAGAAACCAGCAACTAACGGGTATACTCCAATAACACCCAACTCGTAGGCGATTATTTATTAAAGTCTGAATGCCAAATAAAAATTGGAGTTTTTTTAACTAAAAAATTTGTAATTTTTTTTGTGGAAAAAAAACCAAACTTTTTCGAGATTTATTATACCATGAGCATGGGAAAAGTCCAGATATGAAAATCCGGCATTTCGGCCTTTTTGGGCAAAAATCGAGTGATTCATGAAAAGAATCCATAAAAAACGTACGACTCCGATTTTTGCTAAATTTTTCCATGTGTGGCCTCGCTCCGATTAAATTGTGCTTTTTTAATAATAAATAAGGTCCAATTGTGGATTCTAGTTTGGTCGGACTTTTTTTTTAATTAAAATAATCATAGAAATTTGGACTTCAATAAAAAAGGCCCCCTTGGTTTTCTTTTTTTGTTCAAACATAGGTTCGTAGTTAGAATGATGCATAAATCAACCTATAAATACCTCTGAACCCCTGAACCAGAGCAGCCACATGAGCAAAGTGAGAGGTGTTCAGCTTCGTAGGACAAATGATGGAATCTCCATGTATTCTGGCCTGCAGATGGAGCTCTAGGTAACCCAACTGAGTAGCACCACTAGTAAATTTCATGAATGTCTGAAGCTAATATGGACATAAAAGAGATAAGAGAAATTATTAAGTTAGGATGTTATTTTTTCATTTCAAAATTGAGATTAAACTTGAACATAAACCCTTGGTCCACCATCTTTTTGATCTACTGTTTGATAGCAAAGTGGCTGTCCCCCCTAGAAGAGCTTGGGGCCAGTTAGGTTGACGTTGGGTAGAATGGTGATTTGGTCTTCTAAGATACCCAGAAAGCTCCAAACTATGGTGAGTTCTTACACTTAATTGCTGTCCTAGATATTCCTGAAACTATAACCTAATAGCAATTATGATTACATTTCTGTACACGATGTTGCATAACATAAGAGTCTGAGATATTTTTTGCCGACAGAGTGAACTTGTCTTCTTCCAGCAAACAGCCTTCAGTGGTGCGACCTTGTATGCTACACTAAACATGACAGATTGCATTCATTACATTAGCGCCCCAGTGCCAAAAAGCCAGCTCTTCATCACACTCACTGTAGAATAGAAGTGACAAAGCAAAGTTAAAGCAAAACACTGGGATGATAAAAAAAACTCCAGCTTCACCTTTTAATAAAAGAAAACCTTTTAACCAAAGATTTTGTGAACTGTATGAGAAAAGACTTCAGAATGTATTTATGAATATTTAGTAAGGCAGAATTTCTCTTTTCTCTAGTGTGAATACTCTCCTCTCCTCCTCTCATCCAAGGACAACATCTTCTCACCTGTAGGTCGTCATACAATATCTGACCCATCAGGCTGTAGGCTAATTGGACAGATGTAGGACCACATATGGATGGCCACCTTCTGTTGTTCCATTAGCTCAGGGCAATAGTTAAATGGAGCGTTAGAAGAAAAAACTATGGGTAAAATGCATGGAAAACTGAACTTTGTGCTGAATGGAACAATTTGTAAATTGAACTGTTTTGGAGTTCAACAAAACAGTTTGTCTCCGCACAGATATTTTTCCATGGGAAAAAAAAAATTTCCTAAAAAAAAGTTAAAATTCTATAAAAAAAACAAAAGAAATTGTTTTGGAAATGGCAGGAAAATACAAACTTTTGAAAAGGGCAGAAAGTAAAAAGGCTTTTAACTTTTCATATTTCCCTATTCTGAGAAAACCACCATTTTTAATCAAATTCCTACAGGAAATGGAATGTTAGTTAAATAATTCCATCAAAAGAGGAAAGAGGGCTCCAAGATCTGTAGTGCCGGGTACAGCTCAGTCACAAAGGTAATGATGATGATTGGCCAATATTACAGGAATTAACTAGTTAGTTAACTAAGTTTGCCCAGGAGCAGTAACCCATAGCAACCAATCAGCAGGTAGCATTTTCTGGTCACCTGTTTAAAATCAAACTCATTGGTTGCTGTGGGTTATTGCTCCTGGGCAAACTTAGTGAATTTTATTACATATAGGGGTAATTATCTCAAGGTTAATGTCAAGGTACAAATGTCTGGGCCTTTATCCTAAGAAATACAAAACACATATTTCTGTGGGACCCATTCTGTTAGGGATACATGGTCAGGGCCAATGTGAGGAATCATAGTGTCCCCATACTACTAAATTAGCAGGGCCCTACTACCAAGGGGGCCTAATTATTTACCAGTTGGTCATGTTTTGTCTCTCATTAAATCTATTTAGGAATGTTACATGGGCTTTCCAAGAAACTGAAGCCAAACAAATGTAATTGCCTTTTATGAGGAGTGAGCGGGAACCTCAACTCAACAATGGCAGTGGATGTGATCTACTTGGACTTTTCTAAAGTGTTTGATACAGTGTCATACAGAAGGCTACTGGTTAAATTAAGGAATGTTGGCCTGGAACATAGTATTTGTACTGGATAGAGAACTGTGTAAAAGATAGACTACAAAGAGTGGTGGTAAATGGAACATTTTCTAAGTGGACCAGTGTTGTTAGTGGAGTACCGCAGGGCTCTGTACTAGGTCCCTTGCTTTTCAACTTGTTTATTAATGACCTGGAGGTGGCCATTGAAAGTACTGTTTCTATTTGTGCAGATGAGACTAAATTGTGCAGAACTATAGGTTCCATGCAGGATGCTGCCACTTTGCACAGTGATTTGTCTAAACTGGAAAACTGGGCAGCAAACTGGAAAATGAGGTTCAATGTTGATAAATGCAGGTTATGCACTTTGGCAAAAATAATATAAATGCAAGTTCTACACTAAATGGCAGTGTGTTGGGAGTTTCCTTAAATGAAAAGGATCTAGGGGTCTTTGTAGATAACAAGTTGTCTAATTCTGGGCAGTGTCATTCTGTGGCTACTAAAGCAAATAAAGTTCTTGTATAAAAAAGGGCATTAACTCAAGGGATGAAACATAATTGTGTCTCTTTATAGGTCCCTGGTGAGGCCTCATCTGGAGTATGGGGGCAGTTTTGGACTCCAGTCCTTAAGAGGGATATAAATGAGCTGGAGAGAGTGCAGAGACTAAGTGCAACTAAACTGGTTAGAGGGATGGAATACTTAAATTATGAGGGGAGACTGACAAGGTTGGGACATGATTAGACTTTACAAGTACATTAGAGGACATTATAGACAAATAGCAGGGGACCTTTTTACCCATAAAGAGAATCACGTACCAGAGGCCTCCCCTTCAGACTAGAGGAAAAGAAGTTTCATTTAAAGGAACAGAGTAGGGGGTTCACAGTGAGGACAGTGAGGTTGGGGAATGCACTGCCGGGTGATGTTGTGATGGCTGACCAGCTGCTGTTCCAAACTTAAGGTGAAAACAATTACCCATGGGCACATGGCCATGCGATTACACATGGAAATTACTCATGGAAACTTGATACTTGAAACTTGAACTTGACTCATGGATCACCTACCATACTCCTCCCATAGTGTAACCCTCACCTTACGAAAATCTATTGAAGGAATGTCCTTCTACCAAGGGATCATGGTCTAAAATCAGTGTATGGCCAATTGCACAATGACTTGGCATTCAACCCAAAATGTACCCCTAGATGTTTTCCATGTTATCCTGCTATTCACTGTTGGGGGCCCCTATGGAGTTGCCAGCTCCACAGTTTGGTACTAAAAGCATTGAGCTCCTGTGCTTCCTTTAAAGACCAGTAGCTTTACACCAATGAAGCCAACTGTGCCCAGAAAATTGGCCTTCACAATGGTCTCATGTCTCTAGGCCTTCCCCAAAAACACACCACACAGAGTTGTGCTAGATGATTGTAAAAGTAAGTTTTGGGGCTCCAGTTCATTTGCCACTGGGCTGCTGGACATGTGGATTAATGCAAAGCTAAAGAGCTTCTAAATATTGCCATGAGTATAATTCAATCACACTTGCCTGGACAGATTTTTGGGATTGACTTGCCTGGACAGATAACAGTATTCCGCTTGAGGCCTTTTAGCCTTTATACAGTAGCAGTTCTCCCGAGGCAGGCATTATGGGTAATTTGATCACATTACTCTTCCAAACTTACCAGCCGAATCTCATAATGCTGCGGAAAAGGAACTTCCATTTTAATTACAAAAACAAATGGCAATGTGTGTTCCCTTTGCAACCAGAAAGCTTAAGGCTGAAATCTGTCAGGTAGAATAAATCTATCAGGGCCAACGGACATAATTTAGTCTAAAAGAGATTTGAAAAATGACAAAACTGGGTAATTCAGTATAGTTCGTATTCGTTCATTTCACCCACGGTTTCTATCTCAATCTGCATTATTTCATATTCATTTAAGCTGTTAAGATATTTCTTAAAATAGGACGAGGTTCCCGGCAATATGAGTTAATTCTGGAGAAATCCAGCAAGTTCTCTTGCTTCACTCTTGGAAATTGGGTTATATTTTGATTTAGTTAGAGAATATCAAGTCGAACTGAAGGGCTCATTTACAGTAGAGGTCAGATTAAAACAAGTACAGGTACCGAGCACCAGGTTTTCCCACATGCCCAAGAGCGTTGCCCATTCCTGAATGGAGCACTTGCCAATGCTTCACACTATATGGGTGGGTGCCAAGTTCAAGTGCATTCTGGAAGCTCCTATGTTCTTGTGGTGTGACCTCCCGTGATATCTTGTGTTCTAAAAAGTAATTAAACTAGTGCTTCGCCCATAGGTAAAACAAATGTCACAGAGATTCTTCATTTTCATATTTCCAGCTGCTGGCTGAGGTTCACAGGTGAAGAAATCGCTCAATATAACCTTAGGTTACAGGATCTCAATAATCATCACATACATCAGTATATCTTATAGTTCCACCACTAATGTCTTCTCTTCCCTTGGTTTGGTCTTGACTGCCAAGCATTCTGGCAAGGTGACCCAACATCATTGCTAAAATCTCCCCAAAATTCCTCAACAATTGATTGGGATTACTCTACTCAGAAAGCATTTTGATTTAGGACAATGCTGGGAAGGAAACAGTTGCATTCCCAAGATTTCCTTTTTCACGGAATAACATATAGGTCCTTATTGAAGCCCATCAGTGTAGTACACAGTTTTCTTATATGAATTTATAGAGCCAGGGAAAGGGATCCAAAGACCTTCTCTAGAAACTAGGTTACTGTAATGTACTCGTCTAGTTAGGAATTTGGGAAGCAGTGGGTACACTCAGATGTAGAGACCCCTGTGGATTCTGGTGTTCACCGACGCCCTTTTGGGGCCTCGGGCTTTCTACTGCGGAACCAACAAGGAGTTAGTGCGTAAAATAGTAAAAAGTCTGTAAACAAGGTACCGGCAAGGATTAGGCAAGACGTAGTCGAAAAACAGGCAATAAGGGTCAAGGCAGGCGGCAAGAATTGGAGTCAGAACAGGCAGGAGCCAAAAAACCAGGATATTCCAAACAGCAGTAACGCTTCGGCAGGATCTGTAAACAGAAGCCAGCTTGGGCACTGTCAAAATGGAGTATAGGCCTTTCAAAAGGGATTTGGCAGCAAAAATTCAAATTCTGGGCCGAAAGATGACATCATGATGCTCAGCAACAAAATTCACAACTCCCAGCATCAAGCTCCAGACGGACCGACACCAGCGCCACTTCAAAACATGTGACGTCAGCGCTGGACACACCTGCCCCCTCAGCCGGGAAGAGATGCGAGTGGAGGTAAGAAAATCATAGTTACCTTCTCAGTATTCCTTCTGCTCTTCTTTCTCAATATTCCTTCTGCTTTGTGTTATTCTACTGCCACCTTGTTTTGTTGTCATGGTTTGTCTTCTCAGTGTCTTTGTTTCATTTTCTGTAGCCTTTGTGAAATTGACCATATCATGAAGCTTCCTATTTCTGTGGATTTCGTAAAAGAGCCAAATCAGACGCCGATAATATTTTTACGTTAAGGAAATTGGCACATCTCTACCCACAGTTGCCAGGAGGGAAACCCAAATCATCTTATCTAGTATAGGAGTTCTGGAAATGGACTAGAATCTTCCAAAGAAGTTTCCAATTGTACAAAGAGCAGAGGGAAGACTGTAATTGTAATATATACTCAATATTCTAACACTATGATCTTGGCAGTGATAAAATAGGGCTCTATTTATTAAGCACTGGAGGAGTCATATTGTTTAATTATGTCAAAATCGCCAATATCTCATACTTCTGTTGATAAAACAACTATTTCTTATTTCCAGTTTTCTCCCATTTATGGAAAACGTTAAAAATCATTTTAACTGAAACATTCTATTTCAACCATCTTTAGTTGCTTCCTGATGTTCATAAGGGGCCTTGAGATTAAAATATGTTCTTTAGCTGTGATCTACCATTATTTGCCTGATGCAGCTTTTGCAAAAATAAGAGAACAAAAGCATCAGTGTTCCTATCCATCAGTTGAATTTGTTGAAATGCTATCAGAATTATATTAAATCTCAGAACTTATCCGTGCAGAGCAGCGGAGCTCAAGGGCACCATTTTCGGCATCTTCAGTTTTGGAGCCAGTCCGGTGTTCACTCCAACATGTGCCGTAAATGGCCAAAGGGAAGGGCAGGATCCAAAGAAAACCAAATATGGGATAGTGCCCTTGAGCTCAGTCGCTTTACTCTGCATGGATACATGAGATTCACAATTAAGGACATATTTTTCACTAATGCACGGGAGGAGGCAAGGAGGGGGCACTATGGAGGGTAGTGGATGGGGCTTTTCACATTAGGTGGTTTAGTTCTCCTTTAATGAGCCATTGCCCACAGCTAGAATATGGGGTTGACCACAGAATATTGACCTGGAAGCAGAGTGACAAATGATTTTGTCATTGTGAAGCTGATCCCGCACTGCCTCCAACAGGACCCTGGTTCGAACCCAGGTAGTTCCTGAAAGCGGCTTGGAACCTTCTTTTCATCCATTTGTGTGAGGGGAAATCCATGCCCCAACCACATTCCTCACCTTCTGTATAAAGAGGTTGTACAGCTTATCAGACAGGCACAACTTGTTTCTTGAAGTGATCAACTCCCCCTGCTATTAATCTTTATGGTTTTATTCTCAAAGAACTTTCTATTGTCTATGTTCAGCAGCCTTAGTTGGAATTCTTATTAAGTCAACCTATAACTTGTAAGGGTAAATTATCATTGCACGGTTGCTAGAGATAAAGTGCTAAGCGACAAGTGCATCACTACGGAAATAGCGTGTGCAGAGTTTTGTGATCTCAGGGGCCAATGATTTGGGCTCTCTGCTGCTCCCTAGCTTGTGGCCACACAAAGTGGGTGAGTAGTGGCCGTAGTGGGCCCTTGAGTTAACATTTTGCAGTGGGCCCAAAGTACCCCAGACCAAAGCACAGAAGTTGTTACAGAAGAGTTTATTTCAGCACTAGGAAAGACAAAAAACGTTAATATATATATATTTCAATCACGTGTATTCCCATCGCTTTCTGTTGAAGTCTGAGCCTATTGCGGATCTCATAACAAATGTATTACTATATTGACATGCACCATGCAATAGGCGAGAGAAGGTAATATTCCATGCACTGAACTGTCAGCCAAGAATCTGTATGAATAATTAAAATGTACAAGATGATCCTGAGGAAAAGTGCCGGAGACAGGTGCTTTGAAAATAAAGACGAATATAAAGTAGCGTTCTATGATAGAGAAACAATGAGGCGCAACATTAAAGCCAATTATTTAATTTAGAATATTGTCCTATATTGCTGAGCAGCAAGAGTTAGAACTATAAGAAATTAAGTGATTGGGTGAGATGGAGCAGGAGAGTAACAGAAATGTGCCCATACACTCCCCCTGTGCCATCTTGCCCAATCACTTTATTTCTCAGTGGGGTCCATGAGGGTTGGGTTTTTCCCCAGTATCCCACCGGTCCAGTACGACCCTATATAGTATTCAGCACTTGGCTATTATGTTCCTAGAGTCCATAACTTAGTTGTTGAATGAATTTAAGGAACATCATAGGGCTCCTTAAATTTACTGCCAAGGGAATATTCCCTCCTCCCAAGTGACCCTTCTTTCTTACTCCAAAACTGGCTCTGAGCATAGCCATAAGCAGGGCAACTGGAAGAATTGCTATAACAGAGGACTCGGATTAAAGTTGCCTATAAATGGGAAAAGAAGGTTGACCAATGTGAGCAATGTCAACAAACTTGGCCCAAAGTTGTGAATCTGTTTGGCCAATGATCATATCTACATATTAGTGGTCATTGGCAGGGAAGTTTCCTTTGCTTTGGCATCAGAGCGAGTCAAGATGGAGGCCAAATCACTATTGTGCTCTTTGCACTACAAGAGTCGAATTTTCATGAAAAAAAAATGGACATTTGTATCTTAAAGGGATACTGTCGTGGAAAAACATGTTTTTTACAAAATGTATCAGTTAATAGTGCTACTACAGCAGAATCCTGCATTGAAATCCGTTTTTCAAAACAATAAATGGATTTTTTTATATCTATTTTTAAAATTTGCTATGGGGCTAGACATTTTGACATTTCCCAGCTGCCCTCAGGTCATGTGACTTGTGCTCTGATAAACTTCAGTCACACTTTACTGCTGCGCTGCAAGTTGGAGTGATGTCATTACCCCTCCCTCCTACAAGCTGCTGTAATGTAAATAGAGCCTTGTCTGCTGAGCCTGTCAATTGAACAATAGGCAGGAATCAAGATAAGCTCCCACTGACACCACTTTAGAAGGACTGAAATAAGATAGTCCTGTCATCACTGCCCCCACCTACGTTTCAAAAATAAATATATATATATATATATATACACACAATTCATTTTGGACACTGGAAAAAATATTTTATATAGATAGTTTATTATACAAAAATGAATGGCAGAAACACAGGAGTACACTCCCAGGACTGATGACAGGGAATAGAAAAAAAGGATAAAATAAGGACATACTTGAAAACCAGGAAAATTTAAGAGGAAGTCTAGGAAGGGTTAAAATATCTCAGGAGAAAGGAGGCAGTAAGTAGTTAATGAAAAAAGAAGTATTGCAGGCAGGAAAGGAGTGCAGTGTGTGTGAGGTGGATAGCAGAGGGAACTCACAGCTCCTTTAACTCATCTAGTAACCAGTAAAACTAACTAGGAAGCAAAGAGAGAAAGTTCCCCCCTCCAAAGGAAAGCAGAGATCAAACTTACAGAAGGGGAGGAGCTTTGATAGTGTCTGTGGGAGGAGGGGCTGCTAGTGCAGCTGTAGAGCAGGACGTAGGAAAGTGAAAGTAATTGCTTCCCTGCAAACCATGTGACCTCTCTCCTCCAAACATCACACAGAAGCAGAGAGGGGAGGGGGAGGGTACAGCTAGATTCTCATGTCGTAGTGCGACTTGGCTTTTCATTACAGAGTGGCTGCCTCCATGCACACAGGTAATGCTGCGCCTGCTGTTAGAGCAGCACAGGATGAATGTGTAATGAGCACAAATGGAAGCCCCCATGACAAAATACAAACTAAAATAACTTATGCATGGATTTGTGGATTAACATTTTATTTGCCAGACAGTGTTTATGGATGTGTGTTTTTTATAAAAAAATTTTAAATGACGACAGATTCCCTTTAAAGTTACCAGAGGCATTTGTTTTTTTCACACTAGTAATTGGCTGTTTACAAGACTCTTACCTTGTCTCATGGCAGGAGCAGCCCTGGTCATTGGCCAGACATTTTTATCCAACCCAGAGGACATCGGAGCTCATTGGGGTATCATATGTACAGCTTGTGCTCCCATAATGGAAATCAAAAAGTTGCGCCAGTTTCTGTATCCAGAGCCTGCAGAACTGGGCAAGTACGTAGTTGACACATAGGAATATCCAAAAATGTTCCCTACAGAGCATGTGCACAATTGGAGGTTACACAGGCAGGCATTAAAACTCCAGGATCGTTTGCACCTTGTGTACCTTGTGCCAGGCTGGGACAGTTTTCTGCTAACAAGACCACCAGCCCAGGGTATCAGGTAAGGCATTGCAATCCTTGGGAGGGAGTGGCCTAACATTTGGCATCCCCCACCCTTGGATTGGAGCGCTTGTCATTGGCCAGACGTTTTCATCCACCCCAGAGGACATTGGAGCTCATTGGGGTATCATATGTACATCTTGTGCTCCCATAATGGAAATTAAAATGGTGCACCAGTTTCTGTATCCCAAGTCAGCAGAACTGGGTAAGTAGGTCGTTGGCACATAGGAATATCCAATCATGCCTCCTACAGAGCATGTGCACAATTGGGGGTTACATGGGCAGGCATTAAAACTCATTTTGCACCAGACAGTGAGCTGTACCTTGTGCCGGGGCAAGATATAAGGCACAGTCTCACAAACCATTGGAACAGACCCAAGTATATGAGTGTGGAGGGGATCAATGGTATTTTTCTATTTTTCACCTAGAACAATACTAAGGGCCCTATCAGGATCAGACTGGAGCATTTGGGGGCCCACCAGAGCCGCAAAATCAAGGGTCCTCCTGGCAGTCACTTAGGGCCCCTCCCAAGCTCTAAACTCTTGCAGAATGCCAACTTGCCACATTGTTGTTTATTATGGAGCAGCAGATCGAGGGAGCAGGTCTGGGCCAGCAGGGGGCCCATGAGGGCCAGGGGGCCAGAGATCCTGGGCCCAATATAAAAAGAGATGAATTAGTAAAACTGGAGATGTTTCACGTCTCTTTCCATACCTGTTTTTAAAACTTAATCTTATCAATAGCTTCAATGCTTTATTCAGTTGGACAGTTGGAACCCCAAGGTTGTTTGTTGGCTTTCTTTCTGCTAAATTAAAATCTTTTTTTTTTTTTTTTCAGTAAAACATAATTTTACTTGCGGTCTGATATTTACTTTTCTCATGTTAGGAACTGCCGTCCAGTTTGGCAGCGGAGAGCAAATGTTATTTAAAAAAAGGCAAATTGAAGCCTGGGGACCTGTGAGCTCACGGCCCCTGTAGGAGCTTCTAGTTTTCTTATTAACATCAAAACAGGAATTATTTTTTTTTTAGCTCTTGGGAATTCCCACTTAATATAAATAAGAAAATCTGAAAATTGCCTTTTATATCAAAGACACGGCAATTCTAAAATAAAAAGAATCCTCGAGAGCTCTTATTTCCAGCTTTAACAGAACACAATGGGGCAAATTCACTAAGCACCGAAGCGCCGAACTCTAGCGTTACTTCGCTAGCGTTTGGCATTTTCGTTACTGCGCAAATTCACTAACGAACGCTGGCGTAGTTTTGCTAGTGTTACTTCGCACCCTTACGCCAGGCGAATTTTCGCTAGCGACGTAACTACGCAAATTCACTAACTTGCGCAGTGTACTGAACGCTACCTTTTACGCTAGACTTGCTTCACCACCTCAGACCTGGCGAAGCGCAATAGAGTAGATAGGGATTGTTTCAAAAAAAGTCAAAATTTTTTCTAAGTCCCAAAAAACGCTGGCGTGTTTTCTACATGATGGGTGATAGGCTGAAAAAGATCGAAAATTATATTTGGGGCTCCCCTCCTTCCCCCCTACATTTCCTGACTCATGGCAACTTACCTAGACAGTGGGCACATGTGTAGGGCAAAATAACATTTATATTTGATGTTTTGAAGCTTTTCTAGGCCTTTGTAGTGCTGATACGTGTTCCTCCATTGAAATTTGAATTTGGCGCCGTATGCAAATTAGCCTTCGCTAGCGTAACTTCGCTTTATATAGCGAATCAATGCTAGCGCAACTTCGCAACCTTACGCTACCCCTGAGCGCAACTTCGGATTTTAGTGAAATTGTGAAGTGTGGCGAAGTGCGGCGATAAAAACCTTAATCATTTAGTTCATGTCATAAAAGGCATCTTATGGGTCAGAGCATCAGGGATGTCACAAAGCTATACAGTATATACTTGATAAAACGAGGGCACGAAAGTGAAAATTTAGAATGACTTCTGTGCCTTTTTTAATTATTATTTTTATTATTCATTATTGATTAAAGTTTCATTGAGGCCCACCATGGGGCTTGAATTTGGGTTTCTCCTCTAATAACTCTGTCTCCCTGTTCCTTTCTCCTTTTATAATGTTTTCCTCTTCTCTCTCTCTGTTATTTCTTTTCTCTTTCTCCCTTTGATTTGCTGATCTGTATTTATCTCTCTTTTCTATTCTGCTTACCCAGTTTGTCTTTCTTCCTTTACATCAGATCTCTTATTTTATCTCTGTTCTTGTTTCCGTTTTAATAGGGATGCACCCAATCCATCCAAAGTATTCGGATTCAGTTTGGCCAGGCACAAAGATTCAGCTGAATCCAAATCCTGCTGAAAAAGGCTGAATCCTGGCAAATTACCGAACCAAATCCTGGATTCTGCGCATCCCTACTTTTTAACTCCTATTTTGTCGCTCCTTATGTTCAGTCTCCCATCCTGTGCTTTTATTTTTCTCCATTCCCTGCTCTGGTCCCACTGATTTTCTTCATGCCGCCTCTCTCAGTTCCTCTCTCCTCTGCCTTTATAGCACTTTTAAGAGTAAAGCAGCCAAAATAGGTTTAGGGGATAAAACTGCAGAGAGAGTTCTGTCATTTTTGGTACCCTAAGGGGCCGATTCACTAACTTCAAGTGAAGGATTCGAAGTTAAAAAACTTCGAATTTCGAAGTTTTTTTTGGGCTACTTCGACCATCGAATGGGCTACTTCGACTACGACTATCGAAGGATTCGAACTAAAAATCGTTCGACTATTCGACCATTCGATAGTCGAAGTACTGTCTCTTTAAAAAAAACTTCGACCCCTAGTTCGGCAGATAAAAGCTACCGAAGTCAATGTTAGCCTATGGGGAAGGTCCCCATAGGCTTGGCTAAGTTTTTTTGATCGAAGGATATTCCTTCGATCGTTGGATTAAAATCCTTCGATCGTTCGATGGAATTTTCTGCGCGAAATCCTTCGACTTCGATATTCGAAGTCAAAGGATTTCAATTCCTAGTCGAATATCGAGGGTTAATTAACCCTCGATATTCGACCCTTGGTAAATCTGCCCCTACAAGTAACGATCCTAACTGCCCAATGCGTTATTGTTCTACCCAACTTTTCAGTTGATCTTCATTATTTATTTTTTTTATAGTTTTTTAATTATCTGCTGTCTTTTGACTCTTTTCCATTTTCAAATGGTGCTCACTGACCCATCTCATCTTTTTATTCAGGCCTCTCCTATTTACATTCCAGTCTCTTATTCAAGTAAGAGGGTAATTTGGACCCTAGCAACCAGATGGCTGAAATTACAAACTGAAGAGCTGCTGAATAAAAAGATAAATAACTCAATATAATAAAAAATAAAAACCAAATGCAAATTGTCTCAGAATACCCCGCTCTACATTATTGTAGATTGTAATGACTTATCTGATACACTGGGCCGGTGTTCTTGTTAGCGGAAAACTGGCCGGCCTGGGGCACTTGTGAGCAAGTCATCCTCTTCCTCCCTTCTACTTCCAGTGGCCAACGCATCCACAGTAGATCAGTAGGATCGCTCACTCGCAAGTGCCCCAGGCCGGGACAGTTTTCTGCTAACAAGAACACCGGCCCAGGGTATCAGTTAAGTCATTACAATTCTTGGGGGGTGCCCTAACATTTGGAATCCCCCCCTTGGATTGGAAGTTTCCTTCTCCTTTAAGCTACCTGTAGAAGTAAGTCAGAAGGAGCAACAATAACTTATAGGGCAGTTAGGATTATTGAAAATACTTTGGTTTGTGCTACTGCCACAATAAGAGTATCTATGGTACCACTTTACAAAAATAAATATTAAATCAATAAAGATACAAAAATGTATAATGAAAGAAATAATAAGGAGGAAAACACTCACAGTTCACCTCAGTCCCAAGGTGCAGAAACCAAAAACATTGTATCCAAAAAGTGTGAGGGTCTCCAAAAATAAAGAAACAGATGTAAAAAGTAGAACATTTATTAGGACATGAAGACCTAACGCGTTTCGTGCCTATAGGGGGCCTTATAGGGAGCCTATGAGTAAGTGCCCCTATAGGCACGAAACGCGTTAGGTCTTCATGTCCTAATAAATGTTCTACTTTTTACATCTGTTTCTTTATTTTTGGAGACCCTCACACTTTTTGGATACAATGTTTTCAGTTAGGATTATTGCTTTTAGGATACCAGAAATGGCAGAACTTTCCACAGTATTATCCCCTAAACCCCTAACATTTAGCACCCACTTTGATTGGAGCTTTCATTCTCCTTTAGGTGCATGAACACTGTGATTGGACATAAGCTCCAATAGTGGCCTAGAGAAAGAGAAGAGAGCCATGGTGCTGCCATGTAGTAGGTCACCTTCCTTAATAACTTAGGGCAGAGGTCCCCAAACCTTTTTACCCATGAGCAACATTCAGATGTAAAAACAGTGGATGAGCAACACAAGCATAAAATATTTTCCTAGGTGGTGAAAAATAAGTGCTGTGATTGGCTATTTGGTAGCCCCTCTCTTTGGTAGAGCATCTGGTTTTTATACAACCAAAACTTGCCTCCAAACCTGGAATTCAAAAATAATCACCTGCTTTGAGGCCACTGGGAGCAACATCCAAAGGGTTGGTGAGAAACATGTTGATCATGAGTCACTGGTTGGGAATCACTGGCTTAGAGCTGAGGAATACTGGGGGATCTGTCTCAATACTGATGGTCTGGGCCCTTCCAGGAGGTATAATAACAGCTTGTACAATAGTAAATAAGTGGCACTGCAGTAAATGCGAGACAAGAATCTGGATGAGAAAGAGGATCCATCCCGGCAGCAGAGCAGTTAGAATGAATACAGCTGGCACAGGAGCACAATTCCAATGGGAAAGCAGGTCTGGGAACGTGACTTTGTGCAGCAATACGTCTGTATCTGTCGAAAGAAAACCGATGGAATGGATAGAGGATAAAGAGCTCCCCAAACCAATTAAAGGCAAAGAAAAGTGTCCAGCGTGTGTAGGAAATTGCTCTCAGGAATGAAATCTTTAAGTGAGGTGTAAAGAACATAATGCTGACGGAACTATGTGATACCTGAGATACTATATACACTGCCTGTCATGAATTTTTATTTTCAACACAATACTAGTAGCAATAGCTTTTACTGAACCCTGGACTTCAGTTTTACCCTCAGTCTGGAAGTGTTAGGTGGCAAATGCACCATCTGAGGCCGACCCATCAATAACCCTTCCAACACTTTATCCTTGTCTGTATCCCTCTATACAGTATAAGCCACCTGGTTACATTATAGTCATCATATACTACAGACATGCCCTTTATTCTCCTCTTTGACATTGTTCTTTTAAACTGACATTACGTTCTGGACAAAATAAAGATGGCTGCCTACGTAGAACTGAAGGGCAGAAGGAGGTATGGAAAAAGAGAGACTTGTCATAGTAATAATTAGATGGAGAGTTTATTTGTTTTAAAAAGGCCAAGCATGGCCTAGTGGGAGAGCTTTGAGTTATGAATTATGAATAGAATGATGGAGGTGATATCCTTTGCAGACGATGTAGGTCTGCTGAGCTGGTTGGAAAGCTTCAGAAGAGGAGAGGAGGAATCTGGGCAAGCAGAGCTGGTAGTCAACAAGCAGAAGACCAAGTAGATTCTCATGACAAGGAGTGAAGCACAAGCAGCGCAAGACTCACTTCAAATAGGGGACTACAGCTATGAGAAGATACCTTCATTTTAGTATCTGGGATTACAGATTACAGAGAGCAATAAAACTCACTTAGAAATTAAGGTTAGAATTAGTGCAGACAACAGATGCTACTTCAGCCTCCAGAACCTGGTGAAATTGCAGCTCCTGATATGGAAAATGAAGAGGATATTCTACAAGACAAGGCCATCCTCAGGCCTGTGGTCACCTACAAGAGTGAGGCCTTCTCAACACCTGGGAACATAAGGAGTTGAGGAGAATACAAGGCCTGATCCAGGTTCAGGGAGAGTGGTGAATCCACAGCAATGTAGAGCTGTCTGACCACTCAGGGGAGTCCGGCATAACCTCCATCGTCAAGATCAGAAGGCTCCTCTGGGTCGGCCATCTGAAACGTATGGGAGAGGCGCGAGCCTTGAGCAAGTTCTGCCGACAAAATTCTGAAGGACAATGACTCATGGGATGTCCAAGAAATCAATGGCTGAATGAGGTGGAAGATGATTTGAAAACCATGGGAGCACATAACTGGCGTCGGAGGGCATTGGATCAGGAAGAGTGGAGAGGCCAGGGCTCGGCAAGGGTCATATGCTTCTTGTAAGTCTTCAACTACTTTTCAAAGAAAAGTAAAATATGTTTTCAAAACTACACACAGTAGTATTGCTAAAGAATATTACATACTCATGATCATGTATTAATAATCTCTCCAAAATCAAGGCCCATAGAGCCCAGTTGCATTAAATGTGCCCCCTGGTGCTTGTCTGTTGAATTACACAATAGCTTGGTATGTTCCAAAGGGGCACCCATTTTCCATCCCTCCTGAATGCAGAGCTGCTAAGTGCAAGTACTGCCTCATACAGGGGCTGAATTCTGGAAGCAACGTCACACTGGAGGGTCCGAGACCCACTGCAGCTTCAACCCCAGGGGCCCCAGCCACAACCTCACTTCCGTCCCCCGTCAACCTGACACCCCCCCCCTTGCGCTTACCTTTAGTTGTGGCCACAATTGAGCCAGGGAAGTGATGAGGGGGCAGCACAGGGTGTCAGCGAGTGGGTCTGGGTGTCCCTCCGGCACAGTCCGACCCTGCCTGGAAGCAGAGATTGCTGCACCAATGGGAGCTGGAACGGCTGGAGAGGGGAGAGAGTAAAAGTGCAAAGTGCAATAAACATGGAACTTCACTTGTTTATCAGATGTAGCATCTTGCACCTTCTTTGTAAAGCTTAAACAATATATGAATTATCTTACAATGAACTTGGCAAAGTGTCCAGAAGAAGCTGAGGAATCAGGTTTATACAGAGGCTCCGAGGCTCTTTATACTTTATATTTGTAGCGACGTAGGGCTCCTACTCCCCAGGCAGCTGCTAAATTGAGGACTTATTTATCATCGGGGAGAGTTCGCTGGGACCCCTAAAGTTTACTACAGAGGATTTGTCAGCATTTGGATTTCCGTTACAATTCCTAATTGGTTTACAAATCTCTTCAGCTGTAAACGTTTATTTAGGTCTTCGTGTTCTTTGAGGGAAGGAAATGTAATTCCTTTTGGAAATACTCAATGTCTATTCTGATATGTTTAACTGATTATTTATTCACTGTGGGGCAGTAATGAAACCAAGTCCTTAAGAGACCATCTCAGTTTTAATGAGAAGCAAGTTGATAAATCAGATCTATCTTTGTACAATCAACAGCCTGTCCCTTTAGATATGTGTAAAGTCAATCAAGTGGAGCGCTCACCTCTCTCATACACTGTTTGTAGTGCCAGGTGCTGTACTGTGTGACCCACTCCCGTCACTGGGTCACATCAATATACAGAGAAAACCAGCAGCACACTGAGTCAAGTTGTAGTTGTGTTCAAAAAAGAATTATTTTATTAAGCCCATATGCAAAAGGCCTTTTGCATATGGGCTTAATAAAATAATTCTTTTTTGAACACAACTACAACTTGACTCAGTGTACTGCTGGTTTTCCCTTTAGATATGTGTGACTTCTAATATCCTTATCATTTACAGTAGGGGGTACATTATCCCTTATAATACATGAGTGATACTCAGAGTTCCCTGTATAACTCAGCCTGTAGCCTTGTGCCTTTATATGGTCACAGAACAACCCCTCAGTGACTTCTAATATCCTTATCATTTACAGTAGGGGGTACATTATCCCTTATAATACATGAGTGATACTCAGAGTTCCCTGTATAACTCAACCTGCAGCCTTGTGCCTTTATATGGTCACAGAACAACCCCTCAGTGACTTCTAATATCCTTATCATTTACAGTAGGGGGTACATTATCCCTTATAATACATGAGTGATACTCAGAGTTCCCTGTATAATTCAGCCTGTAGCCTTGTGCCTTTATATGGTCACAGAACAACCCCTCAGTGACTTCTAATATCCTTATCATTTACAGTAGGGGGTACATTATCCCTTATAATACATGAGTGATACTCAGAGTTCCCTGTATAACTCAACCTGCAGCCTTGTGCCTTTATATGGTCACAGAACAACCCCTCAGTGACTTCTAATATCCTTATCATTTACAGTAGGGGGTACATTATCCCTTATAATACATGAGTGATACTCAGAGTTCCCTGTATAACTCAACCTGCAGCCTTGTGCCTTTATATGGTCACAGAACAACCCCTCAGTGACTTCTAATATCCTTATCATTTACAGTAGGGGGTACATTATCCCTTATAATACATGAGTGATACTCAGAATTCCCTGTAGACAAGTACATACAGTAAGTCAATGAAATGAAGGTTCCCTTTCTATGGGGGGTAGAGTCTGTGCAGTAGAATAATATAAATAATATATAGTAAAGCTGCTATTTGTCTGTGTCTGACACTGATGCAGCAGCTGTTTGGCAAGGAATGACTTTCCCAGTGATGAGCAAAGCACATGATGATACAGCATTTAGGGGTCCCGTGGGCAATGTAGGATCAAGGTAATTAGCCCTTTTCTTATTCCAGTTTGGTCAAAGCCATTTGTTAAATCTTGGCATTTCAGAGTGAACAGATTGTGCATGTTATGCAAAGCCACATTATATATCATTATATCAGCTCCCCCCCCCCCCCCATTTATATCTAATCCTGCTGATGGGGGGGAAAGAGAAAATTCCAACTGCGGCATCTGGGGCAGAGGATGAAAGTTATATCAGCTGCAGAAACAATAGAGGAAGCAAAATATCTGTAATAATCTCACTTTCATTTGTGTTTATTTATTAGGCTACAAATGTACAAATGTTATTGTTACTTTTTATTTCTCCTCTTTCTATTCAGGCCTCTCCTATTCATATTCCAGTCTCTTATTCAAATCGGTGCATGGTTGCTAGGGGGATTTGGATCCTAGCAATGAGATGGCTGAAATTGCAAACTGGAGAGCTGCTGAATAAAAAGCTAAATAATTTAAAAAAAAACAAATGAAAACCAATTTCAGATTGTCTCAGAATATCCCTCTCTATGTCATACTAAATGTTGATTCAAAGGAGAACTAAAGGGTAACTAAAGAAGTAGGTAGAAATATTGTACATGATGTTTTGTGCTTCTGTACCAGCCCAAGGCAACCACAGCCCTTTAGCAGTAAAGATCTGTGTCTCCAAAGATGCCCCAGTAGCTCCCCATCTTCTTTTCTGCTGATTCACTGCACATGCTCTGTGCTGCTGTCACTTACTGAGCTTAGGGAGCCACTCACAATATACAGTACACATAGAATAGAAATGTCACAATATAAGGCTGATTAGTAATTTGAATAAGAGACTGGAATATGAATAGGAGAGGCCTGAATAGAAAGATGAGGAATAAAAAGTAACAATAACAATACATTTGTAGCCTTACAGAGCATTTGTTTTTTAGATGGGGTCAGTGACCCCCATTTGAAAACTGGAAAGAGCCATAAGAAGAAGGCAAATAATTCAGAAACTATAAAAAATAAAAAATGAAGACCAATTGAAAAGTTACTTAGTATTAACCAGTCTAACTCTACAAACAGTTAACGGGTGAAACACTCCTTTGACAATCACTTTATAAACAAAGGAGGAGTGCGGAAATACTTCCATGCGGTTGGTCAGATTGAAGACAACCCCTGGACATAAGGCATATTCTGGAGCAGAAAGTATCCGAAAGGTACCAGTGAGTGGAATAAGGACCAGTAGTTGCAACAATGGTGTGTGTTATATGTCTCAGCATCAGTCACAGCCCCGGCGGAATTACATGATCAGGCTAAAAAACTAGTCCGGATTAGATACTTTTATAACAATTTAAGATAAGCAAAGAAACGATTGAAACAATTTAAGATAAGTAAAGAAATGATTGTAACAATTAAAGATAAACGAACAAAAAAATTGAAACAATTTAAAATATGCAAAGAAGCAATTGTAACAATTTAAGATAAGCAAAGAAACAATTGTAACAATGTAAGATAAGCAAAGAAACAAGTGTAACAATTTAAGGTAAGCAAATAAACAATTGTAACAATGTAAGATAAGCAAAGAAACAATTGAAACAATTTAAGATACACAAAGAAACAATTGTAACAATTTAAGATAATCAAAGAAACAAGTGTAACAATTTAAGATACGCAAAGAAACAATTGAAACAATTTAAGATAAGCAAAGAAACAATTGTAACAATTTAAGATAAGCAAAGAAACAATTGAAACAATTTAAGATAAGCAAAGAAACAATTGTAACAATTTAAGATAAGCAAAGAAACAATTGTAACAATTTCAGACAAGCAGGTCTCTTGGGGAAACTGTGATTTGCATCTTAAAGGACAATTCACCTTTTGTAGCAAAATTGTAATAATACATAAAAACCACAGAAACTGTCATAACCTGCCAAATTTTGTAAAATGAACATGGTAATTAGGGGGTGTGGTCACAACACTGGGCGTGGGCCACGCAGCAAATCTTTTTGTCCCTCTTTCTATTTCCAAAATGTTGGGAGGTATGATTTGGCAGCTTGTGAGAGTTTGAACACATTTCTGGGAGTTTTAGTGCAAATTTTGTTATAACAGTTTTGCTAATGAAGGTGAATTGCCCTTTAAACTGCGAGTCTCAGTTCTCCCAAGAGACCGGCTTATCTTAAATTTTTACAATTTTATCTAAGTGCAGCTGCTGAGTATTCTGGGCTCTCGTTTTAATTAAGTTAGAAACATTGTATTTGTTTCTGGCATCAGTGCAGGAGAAAAGAAAGGCGGGACATTTAAGTAATAAACCCGGGACTGGGGGCTGAGCTGCCAGAAAACAGGACACTTGGGAGGTATCCATACAGCAGATGCAGCAGACTTTGACAAACATCTGGTTATTCTCTGTCTGTTGTAATCTGAAAATGAATGAGCAGCGGCCTTAGACTGGGAAGCGCCTGTTTCTCGGGCCCCTGGGGCCCCTGTTTGATCAGGAAAAGCTCTCGCTACTTCTCTGACGCAGTCGGATGCCGTGGAGTCTCCAGTAACTCCCTCAGGATCAGGGGGATGAATCACAGAATAATGAGTCGAGGCTGAAAGAGAATCAGAAATGAAAACGTTCCCCGAGTCAGTCGACTTCAGAGCTCTCAGGATCTGGCGGAGTCTGTGAATAGCGGCACTTAATCAATCGTGCCCTCAAATCAAGAACAGAGAAAAAGACTTTATTTGTATTAAAATGAATATTTCAAAGCAACAAGGGGCCCTATGTTTATTTCTGCTGGAACTGATGAAACAAACTCATTCACTTATGTCATAAAGGTCTCCATCCCCTTTCACTCAACTCTTAGTACATTATAGAACGGCCAGTTCTAAGCAACTTTTCAATTGGTCTTCATTATTTATTTTCTGTTGTTTGTTTTTTTGTTGAATTATTCTTCAACCAGACAATTCTGACTCTTTCCAGCGTTCAAATGAGGGTCACTGACCCCCATCTAAACACAAATGCTCTGTAAGGCTACAATATATTGTTATTGCTACTTTTTATCACTCATCTTTCTATTAACATTTAGTATGTTATAGAATGGCCAATTCTAAGCAACTTTTCAATTGGTCATTTTTTATATATTTTTTTTAAAATTAGTTGCTGCCGCCTGACTTTTAAATGGGGGTCACTGACCCCATCTAAAACAAATTCTCTGTAAGGCTACACATTGCTACTTTCATGGTTCCCCTAGCATGGTTGCTAGGGGAATTTGGACCCTAGCAACTAGATGTCTGAAGTCGTAAACTGGAGAGCTGCTGAATAAAAAGCTAAATAACTCAAAACCCACAAATAATAAAAAATGAAAACCAATTGCAAATTGTCTCACAATGTCCCTCTCTACGTCATACTAACAGTTAATTTAAAGGTGAATGACCCCTATATTGATGAACAGATTTCCATTGCTGTGAGAGCAGAAATGTTTCATAAAGAACCTCTACTTCCTTCTCTCAATATGTTTGTGCACAAGAGTGGGAAATGCCATACTGGTTGCATGACCTGAGCAATTATCTGCCTCCAAGGAGGAGAAGACAGACATTTACTATGACTTCAGTTAGAGGATAATTTGGGTTAAAATTAAAGGGTTCCAGCTAATGATTAGCCCCCCCTTGAGTTCCTATGGGAGGGGCTTGTACAATGAATAGGCGCCCCCCGGTAACAAATGACACTGACAAAAATATCTGGAATTTGATTGGCTGCCAGTTTGGTGAGACCCAAGCAGACTCCTTGTTCTCCGTACGTATCAGGAGCTTCTTCCCAGAGCCGAACCTTTCCCCTCTGTCTATAATAATGAGGCCAAAAGAATTTGTTTTGCTAATATAAAGAGTTCTGCTTGTTGCTATAGAGGCAAGGTAGAAACGATAAACACAATCCTACAGTTCATGGACGAGTTATACAGGGAACTCTGAGTATCACTCATGTATTATAAGGGATAATGTACCCCCTACTTTAAATGATAAGGATATTAGAAGTCACTGAGGGGTTGTTCTGTGACCATATAAAGGCACAAGGCTGCAGGCTGAGTTATACAGGGAACTCTGAGTATCACTCATGTATTATAAGGGATAATGTACCCCCTACTGTAAATGATAAGGATATTAGAAGTCACTGAGGGGTTGTTCTGTGACCATATAAAGGCACAAGGCTGCAGGCTGAGTTATACAGGGAACTCTGAGTATCACTCATGTATTATAAGGGATAATGTACCCCCTACTATAAATGATAAGGATATTAGAAGTCACTGAGGGGTTGTTCTGTGACCATATAAAGGCACAAGGCTGCAGGCTGAGTTATACAGGGAACTCTGAGTATCACTCATGTATTATAAGGGATAATGTACCCCCTACTGTAAATGATAAGGATATTAGAAGTCACTGAGGGGTTGTTCTGTGACCATATAAAGGCACAAGGCTGCAGGCTGAGTTATACAGGGAACTCTGAGTATCTCTCATGTATTATAAGGGATAATGTACCCCCTACTGTAAATGATAAGGATATTAGAAGTCACTGAGGGGTTGTTCTGTGACCATATAAAGGCACAAGGCTGCAGGCTGAGTTATACAGGGAACTCTGAGTATCACTCATGTATTATAAGGGATAATGTACCCCCTACTGTAAATGATAAGGATATTAGAAGTCACTGAGGGGTTGTTCTGTGACCATATAAAGGCACAAGGCTGCAGGCTGAGTTATACAGGGAACTCTGAGTATCACTCGTGTATTATAAGGGATAATGTACCCCCTACTGTAAATGATAAGGATATTGCAAGGGCCAAGGTTCCTTGTATTTCAGAAGAGAGCTGCTGACATTCTTTTTTAACAATAAATCAACCAGA
This sequence comes from Xenopus petersii, assembly GCA_038501925.1. Taxonomy (NCBI): domain Eukaryota; kingdom Metazoa; phylum Chordata; class Amphibia; order Anura; family Pipidae; genus Xenopus; species Xenopus petersii. The sequence goes on along the minus strand of CM076674.1, from coordinate 3,535,215 downwards.
GAAATAACATGTTATGAATCGGCACAAAAATATTCAGGTTTTTTTTCCAGGCAAAAGACAATGAAAGGGGATTTGTGCATACGAAACAGAGAGGGAAAAGAAAGTTTAAAGAGAAGAAGTAGTTGCAATGAGAAATCATCCATCCCTGTCACAGAACCTGAAGGAAAGATACAGAAATGTTTATTTTCTCTGATTTGTCAGGGTTCGTCAGCTGAATATGACAACACCTGGCAGCTCAGTAATGTAACAGTGTTACCAGCAGGGAATAGCAGTTTCACCTTGTTTAAAGGGTAAATAAAGTCTAAAATTGAATAAGTCTAGAAATGTGGTATTTTTTATACTAAACATAAACATGAACTTACTGCACCACAAACCTAATCAAACAAATGATTTATGCTTTCAAAGTTGGCCACAGGGGGTCACCATCTTGTAACTTTGTTATACATCTTTGCAAGACCAAGACTGTGCACATGCTCAGTGTGATCTGGGCTGCTTAGGGATCGTCATAAATGATCAAAACAGCACAAGTCAAATAATATCTGCCAGAAGCCGATACACAAGACTGATTAATAATCAGAATATACAGACTGCACTGGCTCCTGTGTTGTCATGTAATCTAATGTGGATTTTATAGTTTTTGTATTGTTTAATACAAACTTTCTCCAACTCTGCAGAACCAGTGGCTGCAGCAAAATAATCCTCCAAATAGAATCCCAGTTTATCTGATTAAATCTGGCTCCATGATCTTTGTCCCTGCAGCTGGAGTTGGAAACAGTAAAGGGGATGTAAAGGCAAAAATAAAATCCAATACAGATCTCTACACAGTCGCTGACTGCTCTACAGGGAAACAAACAAAGCTGCTTGAGTTCTGCATGGCTGGGAAGTAAGGCTGGGGCTCCCCCTGCTGTTCATAAGTATGATTGTTTCCCTGCAGAGCAGTTAGGGACCGTCTGACAATTCCTATCCACTGCAGTAAATGAAGGGAGAATTTCACTGCATACAGTCAGGTTTCTTATAAAAACGGTACACTTTTTTAAAATCAAAGTTTATTGGAGATAGGTTTCTTTTTCATTAAACAAAGTAAAAATTGCATTTAATTTTTTGCCTTTATATGCCCTTTAATCGCCTTATTTATATACTACAGTGATACAAAGCATCCATTTAGTTCCAGCAGAGTATTGTTATTATTGTTACCATATTGTCTGACACAGAACAAAGAAAACCCAGAACCAGACTGAACATTGTACACTGGGAAGATGTCAGCGCTGAACTGGTGGTCTGGGGCCCACTGGGGTTGCCGCCTCAGGGCCCCCCACTCACCCCTTGCTTTAGCTTCCCCCATACACCTTGTTTTCTCTCCTTGTGGCTGTGATTGGGGCCAGTGGCGGAGGTGAAGAAAAGGGGAGTGGGTCTTAGTTTCGGGGCCCACCGGGTTTTTTCCCAGTGGCCCAATCTGTCCCTAGAAGATGACGCCAGAGATCCAAAGTTAAGTACGACATTAGCCTGACATATTTGAAGAAGTCCTTGGCCAAAGAAGCAGGAGGACAGAAGTAAGTGAAAGAGAAAGGATATTGGGGAATCATAAATCCCGACACAAAGTGGTAGCAAAAGGGCACAGGCAATACAGGAATATGGAGCAGAACTGAAAGAAGCCACAAAGAGCAGAGAAGAGAAGGAAATCACGAGACCATGGAAACAGTGTAAAGAAAGGACAGGGCACAAGAATGGCTGACAGAATGGGAATGAAAAGGTCTGGAGAAGATTGAGATTGCTGGGGATTGGTGGGGGGAGCGAATGTGAGAACGAAAGACAAAAGGGAAGGGGGAGCAGAAGTGAAAGTCAGGGGACAAGGTGATAACAGAAGAGAGAGGGAAATGAACCCATTATCTTCTGCATTTAACAACAGTGTCTCAGTGGGACTTATAGAGTGACTGGTATAAGACATACATTACATTCCCAATCTGATTGATCAGATGAGTCAGAGATTGGGTTGCGCCTGTGGCTTATTGATTGGTTATTGTGCTAATGTGGCAGCACTCGACTGGGTTTGGAGACATTTTCAGACAAGGGCATAAGGGTAAATGAAGAACATAAGTCAGGATTGTGTTGCATTTGTCCCTCTGCAAAGCCTGTCAGTATTCTGTGTCAGCGGCTGCAGCTTTATTGGGCTCTAACAGGTTAATAGGCTCCCCTCCCCCCCTATATACTGGACCATAGTCAGGATTTCAGTTTCCACACAAGAAAAACAAATACATTGAAGGACGTGGAAGGGCTCTTGGGAAATAGAAATGTCTGGATCCCCTGACTCTCTACTGTATGTCGGGTACAGAGGAATCAACTCAGAGTAGGAAATATATGAGAACAGGGGCAGAAATCTCATTAGTGAAACTCATGAAGTGTATGGGGGGTCGTTGAGTGAATGAGGCTACTGTTCAGTCGTGCAGTTAAGCGCATGTTAATTTATGGTTATTCTGTAATTGTTTTCTGTAATGCACTTTTTCTACTCTCCCATGTCTTTCCTCCCTGTTACCTCAGTCCTTTACTTCACCTTCCCATTTTCTTATTCCCTTTCCTTTATTTCTCTTCCTCTTTCTACTTTCCAAGAAATACTTGTACTAAATCTATTTGTGTAGTTATTAGATCAAAGACACAGCTACTGTATTATACAAGTTCCCTGTATAACTCAGCCTGCAGCCTTGTGCCTTTATATGGTCACAGAACAACCCCTCAGTGACTTCTAATATCCTTATCATTTACAGTAGGGGGTACATTATCCCTTATAATACATGAGTGATACTCAGAGTTCCCTGTATAACTCAGCCTGCAGCCTTGTGTCTTTATATGGTCACAGAACAACCCCTCAGTGACTTCTAATATCCTTATCATTTACAGTAGGGGGTACATTATCCCTTATAATACATGAGTGATACTCAGAGTTCCCTGTATAACTCAGCCTGCAGCCTTGTGTCTTTATATGGTCACAGAACAACCCCTCAGTGACTTCTAATATCCTTATCATTTACAGTAGGGGGTACATTATCCCTTATAATACATGAGTGATACTTAGAGTTCCCTGTATAACTCAGCCTGCAGCCTTGTGCCTTTATATGGTCACAGAACAACCCCTCAGTGACTTCTAATATCCTTATCATTTACAGTAGGGGGTACATTATCCCTTATAATACATGAGTGATACTCAGAGTTCCCTGTATAACTCTATGACTCCTAATATATATATATATATATTAGGGGTTGTGGGAGCACTCTAAAGGCTTTAAAGTATATATATATATATATATATATATATATATATATATATATGTATAATAAATGCTATTGCATATGTACCAAATAGGGGTTATTTTGTTACAAAGTTATGATCATAAAATTGATAAGCCACCATACCACGTCAAGGTAAACCCCGAATGGCGGTCCCTAACTTGTTTTATTTTTTATGTGCATTCTACCATTACCTGTAATCAATGTCCATTAAATGCTGTTTTTTCACTGAGGGCTAAATTCGGGGTTTACCTTGACTCGGTATGGTGGCTTATCAATTTTATGATCATAACTTTGTAACAAAATAACCCCTATTTGGGTACATATGCAATAGCATTTATTATACATATATATATATATATATATATATATATACATATATATATATATACTTTAAAGCCTTTAGAGTGCTCCCATAACCCCCCTGTTTTGATATTATATATATACACTATTGTGTAGAGCCGCCCCCACCCTGTCCGATTTGCTGATAGGTTAAGGGGTCATTGAGGGAGAGTCCAATCTGCACCGTTGTCAGACCTGTTTACTCCAATCATATATCTAGTAGAGGTGGGTGTGCGCACATGCGTACTGGACAACAGTATAACCGCCCGTAGCCTGGTCCCCGTCACTTAGCAACCAGGGAATTAGCATATTAGCAATGGACACAGCAGTCGCGGCTCCTGTGCCACTGCACAGCAGGGGGCCGTGCCTCGTCACAACAGTTACCCGTTGCCGGTAGCAACGGGTAGCAATTGGAGTAAACAGGTCTGACAACGGTGCAGATTGGACTCTCCCTCAATGACCCCTTAACCTATCAGCAAATCGGACAGGGTGGGGGCGGCTCTACACAATAGTGTGGGACCTTCAGGCACAAAAGATAGTAATTTCGGATTCTGGGCTCACATATTTATACGCCTACATGCTTTTTATTCCCTCCACCTACTCCCACACTCCACACTGCGGGTCCCTTGCTCCCCTTTGTTCTCCCTCGCACTTCACGCATCTGCGCACAGCTGTACAGCGGTTGACGGACAGCTTACACGGTTGCCAGGCAACAAGGTCTGGCGCCATTTCCTGTGTTTGGGGTTTAAATATTGGGACATTTTGGGATTTCTGAATGTTTGTTTGTGTTCTCCTGATGAAGATCCCTGTGGGGGATCGAAACGTTGAGCTTCAATAAACAACACTTTTGTTTTCAAACCTTCTACAAAACCTGTGAGTGTCGCTACTTTCAACTTCTGCATCTATATATATATATATATATATATATATATAAAAGATAAGGCCATTATGATATAGAATGTTGTTACAGTGTGTTCTCGTTTGTTGAAGTGAGTTCTCTTCTGTGTTGTTCTCTCCAGGATTTGATAAAGTTCAAGCAGAGACAATTGTTTCGGCGTTGGTAACACTGACAGATGTGAGCAGAGACACAATGTACAGGGATATGGTGACAAGAGCCCCGCAGGTAACACTTCTTTCTGTGTATTAGAGTTAGGCAATAACATAATATGGAGATACCACAAGAGTGTGTGGCTGTGCTTTTAGCAGCACAATTCTCATACATTGGAATTGGAAGCAGCATCTGCGTCTAGATGGTTTTCTTCATCCTGACAACAGTTCATAAATCAGGTGTGTACAATGGCCCTTAAAGAACAAGGAAAATTAAACTAAAGAAGTAGGTAGAAATGTTGTACATGATGTTTTGTGCTTCTGTACCAGCCCAAGGCAACCACAGCCCTTTAGCAGTAAAGATCTGTGTCTCCAAAGATGCCCCAGTAGCTCCCCATCTTCTTTTCTGCTGATTCACTGCACATGCTCTGTGCTGCTGTCACTTACTGAGCTTAGGGACCCACTCACAATATACAGTACACATAGAATAGAAATGTCACAATATAAGGCTGATTAGTAATTAATACACATAATTACTACATGGCAGCACAGAAACCAGTGCAATTAGCATCAGAATTGAATAATCAGCAAACCTGTAGCATCAGCTTATATTACAGCCAGGGAAGCTCATTTTCTGCTGGATAATTAGTGACGAGCCCTAAGCTTAGCTTCTCAACAGCCAATCAGAGCCCACTGAGCATGTGAGTGTCACAGACACTTTCCAAGATGGTGACCCCCTGTGACAAGTTTGAAGTCCTGGATCATTGCTGCTATTGACAAGCACAAACTTTAGCCTCGTGCAATAAGTTCACTATATAAAATAGGACATTTTTAGCCTCATTCATTTTTAGGGTTTAGTTCTGTTTTAAGAGAAACAGATGCTGATAGAGTAATAGTTAAGATAAACTTGATTATTTCAGAAACAATGCAGAATATTTAATTGATTGTATTTACAAACTTTCTTCTTTTCTTATGCTGGAGCTTATATTAAATTGTGTTTTTCGTGATATTTACCCTTTAACAAATCTGCCGCTAAATATCAGAGCAGAACATCTACACTGAGGCCCCTCAATCCCAGAAACGATGGACTGATCACTTTATTGCAGCTCCCTGTATAGTAAATGCCAGTTCCCTGTATAGTAAATGCCAGTTCCCTGTATAGTAAATGCCAGTTCCCTGTATAGTAAATGCCAGTTCCCTGTATAGAGACATAATCCCAGGCTCCTGTTATTTGGCTCAGAGACAGATAGTGATAGCTCTGCTTTCTCATTACGTGGCTGGATAGATATATATATATATTAAAGTTGAATTGCTCCCAGATCTGCTGTTACTGATGGATTTGTGTGCACCACAGGTTCCCCCACAGTACACTTTGTAGGGCTAAGCACTTGTTTGTGTCTGTCAGGAAATAACACTGCAGCAGATAATGGCTCACTTGGACTCCATCCGCAAAAACATGGTGATCCTGGAGAAGAGCGAGTTCGCCAAGCTGAGAGCGGAGGATGAGGAATGCTCTGGGCTTGAATAACGCTATTTATCTGCTGCCATGTTTTCTTTCTTAAAGGGACAAGCCCCCCGTGAACTTTTTTCCATGACTTTCGGAGCATGTTCTGTTGTTCGGTAGTGGAAAATTACTCCAACTGCGCATGCGCCGAAAACGACAGTTTACTTCTGAACTCTAACGAAGAAAAGAAGATGGCTGCCGCGAACTGCTGGGGACAGAGTCTGCACCGAGGGGTAAGATAGGGGCATTTGCACAGAGTACCACCTAGGTGGGGGGGGGAGGGAGGGGGTCTACAAAGGGTAGGGGGGCACGAATTTTTTATGTTATGGGTTTGTTTCTCCTTTAAAGGGGCGGGTTCTCTTTAAGTTAACTTTTATTATGTTATAGAATGGCCAATTCTAAGTCACTTTTCAATTGGTCTTCATTATTTTTTTTTTTGTTTATCGTTTTTGAATAATTTGCCTTCTTCTTCAGACTCTTTCCAGCTTTCAAATGGACCAACCTTAAAAACAAATGTTCTGTAAAGTTACAAATGTATTGTTATTGTTACTTTTTATAACTCATCTTTCTATTCAGGCCTCTCCTATTCATATTCCATATATGTATGGTTGTTAGGATAATTAGGACCCTAGCAACCAGATGTCTGAAATTACAAACTGGAGAGCTGCTGAATAAAAAGCTAAATAAGTCAAAAACCACAAATAATAAAAAATGAAAACCAATAGCAAATTGTCTCAGAATATCCCTCTCTACATCATACTGACAGCTGAACAACCCCTTGAAGGAAAGGAATATGAAGGAAACTGTGGGGTCAGTAAGATTTGCTGCTTTATAAACAGGACGGGCAGTTTAGCTGTTGTACCCACTGCACAGGATTGTGTTTATTTTACTCCATGAAGTTATAAATCCCCAGTGCCACATGAATCTATAAATGTATCTGTGTTGCACTCCATGGACTTTAAAAGGGAACTTTTTTTTGTTGGGTTCAAGCGGAGGGTTACGTGTTTGCCGGGTCTCCATTGTAAGACATGGGCTAATTACTCACCTGCTCATTTATCATCTGTGATCATGTCCCAGGGAAGCGGCTCCTCTGAGCAGAGAACAACTTGCCTCCTCTTTCCCCATCATCGCAGGGTTTTCAGGCAATTTATCTTCCAAATCTGCAGGGATGGATTGATTATAATGTAACAGAACTTTCCTACAGCAGCTCCGAACATTAATAGATCTGATTCTGTACCTGGACCTCTGCACATGTGAGACTGTAAAGGGAAACTAACATCTTGTATTTAGTGAAGTACAAACTGACACAAGAATTCCATCACCAGGGAATCGTCAGCTTTCCTCTTGAGTAGGATCTGTGCAGCCACTGGGACAGAATGTTCTGTTATACAGATAGCTAGAATCTCAGCTGCCATAAAGCAGGACAGGACTGCTGCTTACAATGGGGATCAGATAGGATCTGTGCAGCCACTGGGACAGAATGTTCTGTTATACAGATAGCTAGAATCTCAGCTGCCATAAAGCAGGACAGGACTGCTGCTTACAATGGGGATCAGATAGGATCTGTGCAGCCACTGGGACAGAATGTTCTGTTATACAGATAGCTAGAATTTCAGCTGCCATAAAGCAGGACAGGACTGCTGCTTACAATGGGGATCAGATAGGATCTGTGCAGCCACTGGGACAGAATGTTCTGTTATACAGATAGCTAGAATCTCAGCTGCCATAAAGCAGGACAGGACTGCTGCTTACAATGGGGATCAGATAGGATCTGTGCAGCCACTGGGACAGAATGTTCTGTTATACAGATAGCTAGAATCTCAGCTGCCATAAAGCAGGACAGGACTGCTGCTTAAACCAATTCCCAAATACACTACTAAATTATCTCTTGTTTAAATGAGTCATCTTACTCTAAGGTGTCTATCTTTTTCCTTTGGTCTTAGAAAATGAAAATTGAATTAGAACATGCAAGACAACATCTTTTGGTAAGTATTTACATTGCCAGGCATGAACATGTTAATTCTGTCTCTCTGTCTGAGTTAATAGTTTTAAAGCTAAGTATGGTATATATCAAATAAAATGTACCCCTACTGTACATGATAAGGATATTAGAAGTCACTGAGGGGTTGTTCTGTGACCATATAAAGGCACAAGGCTACAGGCTGAGTTATACAGGGAACTCTGAGTATCACTCGTGTATTATAAGGGATAATGTACCCCCTACTGTAAATGATAAGGATATTAGAAGTCACTGAGGGGTTGTTCTGTGACCATATAAAGGCACAAGGCTGCAGGCTGAGTTATACAGGGAACTCTGAGTATCACTCATGTATTATAAGGGATAATGTACCCCCTACTGTAAATGATAAGGATATTAGAGGTCACTGAGGGGTTGTTCTGTGACCATATAAAGGCACAAGGCTGCAGGCTGAGTTATACAGGGAACTCTGAGTATCACTCATGTATTATAAGGGATAATGTACCCCCTACTGTAAATGATAAGGATATTAGAAGTCACTGAGGGGTTGTTCTGTGACCATATAAAGGCACAAGGCTGCAGGCTGAGTTATACAGGGAACTCTGAGTATCACTCATATATTATAAGGGATTAGGGATGTAGCGAACGTCGGAAAAAAAGTTCGCGAACATATTCGCGAACTTGCGCAAAAATGCGAGCGGTTCGCGAACGGTTCGCGAACCCCATAGACTTCAATGGGAAGGCGAACTTTAACATCTAAAAAAGACATTTCTGGCCAGAAAAATGATTTTAAAGTTGTTTAAAGGGTGCAACGACCTGGACAGTGGCATGCCAGAGGGGGATCAAGGGCAAAAATGTATCTGAAAAATCTGCCTGTGTGTGCTTGGAAGAGATAGTGTAGGGGGAGAGCTGTTAGTGATTTCAGGGACAGATGATAGTAAGTTTGCTGGCTAGTAATCTGCTTGATACTGCTCTGTATTGGAGGGACAGAAGTCTGCAGGGATTTGAGGGACATTTTAGCTTAGGTAGCTTTGCTGGCTAGTAATCTACTGTTCTCTTTAAACAACTGCCATACGTTGACCTTGTAGGCATTGTTTGCCCAGTTTTTTTGGACGCAGCCACTGAAGCACAGTTGCCAGAAAAAATATGCCATATAAATGCTGAAAATAGTCATTTTTTTGGTCGCAGCCACTGAAGCACAGTTGCCAGAAAAATTATGCCATATAAATGCTGAAAATATAAATTTTTTTGGTTGCAGCCACTGAAGCACAGAGGCCAGAAAAATTATGCCATATAAATGCAGAAAATATGCATTTTTTTGGTCGCAGCCACTGAAGCACAGTTGACAGAAAAATTATGCCATATAAATGCTGAAAATATAAATTTTTTTGGTTGCAGCCACTGAAGCACAGAGGCCAGAAAAATTATGCCATATAAATGGAGAAAATATGCATTTTTTTGGTTGCAGCCACTGAAGCACAGAGGCTAGAAAAATTATGCCATATAAATGGAGAAAATATGCATTTTTTTGGTTGCAGCCACTGAAGCACAGAGGCTAGAAAAATTATGCCATATAAATGGACAAAATATGCATTTTTTTGGTTGCAGCCACTGAAGCACAGAGGCCAGAAAAATTATGCCATATAAATGCAGAAAATATGCATTTTTTTGGTTGCAGCCACTGAAGCACAGAGGCTAGAAAAATTATGCCATATAAATGGACAAAATATGCATTTTTTTGGTTGCAGCCACTGAAGCACAGAGGCCAGAAAAATTATGCCATATAAATGCAGAAAATATGCATTTTTTTGGTTGCAGCCACTGAAGCACAGAGGCCAGAAAAATTATGCCATATAAATGCAGAAAATATGCATTTTTTTGGACGCAGCCACTGAAGCACAGTTGCCAGAAAAAATATGCCATATAAATGCTGAAAATAGTAATTTTTCGCCATACGTTGACCTTGTAGACATTGTTTGCCCCGTTTTTTTGGACGCAGCCACTGAAGCACAGAGGCCAGAAAAAATTAAACCAGTAGGGTTTGCACCCTAGTTTGTAACGGTGGCGGAGGGAGGAGGACGCTAAAGGACAGCTGTGTGTGGAGTCATGAGGCTTGAAGAGAAGGACAGCTGCATAGAAGTCAGAACAAGTCTTCCGGCGTGCAGTAACCCTCCGAGATCCACCCCTCATTCATTTTAATAAAGGTCAGGTAATCGACACTTTTGTGACCTAGGCGAGTTCTCTTCTCAGTTACAATCCCTCCTGCTGCACTGAAGGTCCTTTCTGAGAGCACACTTGAGGCTGGGCAAGACAAGAGGTTCATGGCAAATTGTGACAGCTCTGGCCACAGATCAAGCCTGCGCACCCAGTAGTCCAGGGGTTCATCGCTCCTCAGAGTGTCGATATCTGCAGTTAATGCCAGGTAGTCCGCTACCTGCCGGTCGAGGCGTTCTTTGAGGGTGGATCCAGAAGGGTTGTGGCGCTGCCTTGGACAGAAAAACATTTGCATGTCTGACGTTACAGACCGGCCAAAGGGCTTTGTCCTTGCAGGTGTGCTCGTGGCAGGATTACTGGCACCTCTGCCCCTGGAATGTTGATGAGTTCCTGAAGTGACATCACCCTTAAAAGCATTGTACAACATGTTTTGCAGGCTGGTTTGTAAATGCCGCATCTTTTCGGACTTGTGGTATGTTGGTAACATTTCTGCCACTTTATGCTTGTACCGAGGGTCTAGTAGCGTTGCGACCCAGTACAGGTCCTTCTCCTTAAGCCTCTTGATACGGGGGTCCTTCAACAGGCATGACAGCATGAAAGACCCCATTCTCACAAGGTTGGATGCAGAGCTATCCATCTCCGCTTCCTCATTATCAAGGACTGCATCATCCACGGTCTCCTCCCCCCAGCCACGTACAAGACCAGGGGTCCCCAAAAGGTCACCACTAGCCCCCTGGGAAGCCTGCTCCTGTTGGTCCTCCTCCTCCTCCTCCACAAAGCCACCTTCCTCCTCTGACTCCACTTCTGGCACCTCTCCCTGCATTGCAGCAGATGCCTGGGTTCGTTCTGGTGATTCCGACCATAAATCGTGCGCTTCCAGCTCCTCGTCACGCTGGTCTACAGCCTCATCTGTCACTCGTCGCACGGCACGCTCCAGGAAGAAAGCGAAGGGTATTAGGTCGCTGATGGTGCCTTCGGTGCGACTGACCATATTTGTCACCTCTTCAAAAGGTCGCATGAGCCTGCAGGCATCGCGCATAAGCACCCAGTAACGGGGGAAAAAAATCCCCAGCTCTGCAGATCCAGTCCTACCACCCAGTTCAAAAAGGTACTCGTTGACGGCCCTTTGTTGTTGCAGCAGACGTTCCAACATAAGGAGCGTTGAATTCCAGCGAGTCTGGCTGTCAGAAATCAAACGCCTGACTGGCATGTTGTAGCGCTGCTGAATGTCAGCAAGGCGTGCCATGGCTGTGTAGGAACGTCTGAAATGGGCCGACACCTTTCTGGACTGGGTGAGAACGTCCTGGAATCCTGGGTACTTGGAGACAAAACGTTGGACTATTAAATTTAACACATGTGCCATGCAGGGCACATGTGTTAAATTTCCCAGTCTCAACGCTGCCAACAGATTGCTTCCATTGTCACACACCACTTTTCCGATCTGCAGTTGGTGTGGGGTCAGCCACCGATCGGCCTGTGACTGCAGAGATGACAGGAGTACAGATCCGGTATGGTTTTTGCTTTCCAGGCACGTCATCCCCAAGACAGCGTGACAACGGCGTACCTGGCACGTCGAATAGCCTAGGGGGAGCTGGGGGTGCACAGGTGTGGAGGAGGAGAAGGAGGACCCAGCAGCAGAGTAAGAAGAAGAAGAGGAAGAAGACGAGGTAGAGAGCGATGGAGGAGTAGAGGTGGTGGCAGAACCGCGTGCAATCCGTGGCGGTGACACCAACTCCACTGTTGTTGTTGTTGTTGAGCTACCCATTCCCTGCTTCCCATTCCCAGCCATTACCAAGTTCACCCAGTGGGCAGTGTAGGTGACATACCTGCCCTGACCATGCTTGGAGGACCATGCGTCAGTAGTCATATGGACCTTTGGCCCAACACTAAGTGACAGAGATGCGGTAACTTGGTTCTGCACATGTTGGTACAGGTGTGGTATTCCCTTTTTAGAAAAAAAATTGCGGCTGGGTACCTTCCACTGCGGTGTCCCAATTGCTACAAATTTGCGGAAGGCCTCAGAGTCCACCAGCTGGTATGGTAAAAGCTGGCGGGCTAAGAGTGCAGACAAGCCAGCTGTCAGACGCCGGGCAAGGGGGTGACAGTCAGACATTGGCTTCTTACGCTCAAACATGGCCTTCACAGAAACTTGGCTGGTGGCAGATGACTAGGAATGGGAACAGGTGGTCAAGGTGGAAGGCGGAGTGGAGGGTGGTTCAGATGGGTCAAGGAGAGCAGAGGTAGAGCAGTAAGATGCTGGACCAGAAGGAGTGTGGCTTTTAGTTTGCCTGTTGCCTTTGAGGTGTTGCTCCCAAAGTGCTTTGTGCTTGCCGCTCATGTGCCTTCGCATAGAAGTTGTACCTATGTGGCTGTTGGGCTTACCAAGGCTCAGTTTCTGACTGCACTCATTGCAAATTACAATGCTTTTGTCAGAGGCACACACATTAAAAAAATCCCACACTGCTGACTTTTTGGAAGTGTGCGATCTGGCGGTAACAGTAGAAGTTGGCGGCATTGGCGGCAATGGCGGGTGCGTTGGCTGGCTGAACACAGGTGCCGATACATGTTGTTGCCCTACTGATCCCTGCGGGCTGTCCTCCCTGCTTCTTCTAAGTCTTATTCTCCTACTGCCTCTCTGACTCTCCGTCTCTCCATCTGAACTACCCTCCTCTTGCTCTCTTCTACTAGGCACCCACAAAACATCAATCTCCTCATCATCATTCTCCTCAGATGCATCAATTTCTTCTGACACATCACAGAAGGAAGCAGCAGCGGGGACCTCCTCCTCATCACTCATCATTATGTCCATCTCTGTCGTGTTCTCTGCCAGAATTAAATCTGGTGTAACGTCCTCATCTCCTTCATCTTCTTCTGCCAATAATGGTTGCGCATTACTCAGTTCAAGAAACTCATGGGAAAATAACTCCTCTGACTCCAGTGAAGAAGGGGCACCGGTGGTGGAGGAAGTGTTACGTGGGGTGGCCATAGCAGTGGAGGATGAGGAGGATGTTGTGGTAAAGTTAGAAACGGTAGAGGATGGGGTGTGCTGTGTAAGCCAGTCAACTACCTCTTCAGCATTTTGGGAGTTCAGGGTCATTGGCTTTTTAAAACTGGGCAATTTGCTAGGGCCACAGGATTGCATAGCAGCACGGCCCCTAGCACGGCCTCTGCATGGCGGCCTGCCTTTGCCTGGCATTATTTTTAAAAAAACAACAACAACAAAAACTCAGTTGGTTTTTCTGGAAACGATAATACACACAGCTAGATGGCGGTTTGAAGAAAACACTGTGCAAATAATGCCTACAAGGTCAACGTATACACAGCGGTGGATACGGATTACGTAAAATATCAGAATGCTGCTTGAAAAAAAGTAACTCAAGTGGTTTTTCTAGAGACGATAATATTATCAATATTTAGACAAAATGTGAACAAGCTCACACAGCTAGATGGCGGTTTGAAGAAAACATTGTGCAAATAATGCCTACAAGGTCAACGTATACACAGCGGTGGATACGGATTACGTAAAATATCAGAATGCTGCTTGAAAAAAAGTAACTCAAGTGGTTTTTCTAGAGACGATAATATTATCAATATTTAGACAAAATGTGAACAAGCTCACACAGCTAGATGGCGGTTTGAAGAAAACACTGTGCAAATAATGCCCACAAGGTCAACGTATACACAGCGGTGGATACGGATTACGTAAAATATCAGAATGCTGCTTGAAAAAAAGTAACTCAAGTGGTTTTTCTAGAGACGATAATATTATCAATATTTAGACAAAATGTGAACAAGCTCACACAGCTAGATGGCGGTTTGAAGAAAACACTGTGCAAATAATGCCCACAAGGTCAACGTATACACAGCGGTGGATACGGATTACGTAAAATATAAGAATGCTGCTTGAAAAAAAGTAACTCAAGTGGTTTTTCTAGAGACGATAATATTATCAATATTTAGACAAAATGTGAACAAGCTCACACAGCTAGATGGCGGTTTGAAGAAAACACTGTGCAAATAATGCCCACAAGATCAACGTATACACTACTACAGCGGTGGATACGGATTACGTAAAATATATTATGGCTGCTTGAAAAAAGTCACTCCGGTGTTTTTTCTGGAGACGGTAATATTATGGATATTTAGACAGAATGTGAACAAGGTCACACAGCTAGATGGCTGTTGGTTGAATAACACACTGGGCAAAAAATGCCTACAGGGCAAATAATGCCTAAAAGGTCAACTTATACACTACTACAGCGATGGATACGGATTACGTAAAATTTATTATGGCTGCTTGAAAAAAGTCACTCCGGTGTTTTTTCTGGAGACGGTAATATTATGGATATTTAGACAGAATGTGAACAAGGTCACACAGCTAGATGGCTGTTGGTTGAATAACACACTGGGCAAAAAATGCCTACAGGGCAAATAATGCCTAAAAGGTCAACTTATACACTACTACAGCGATAGTAAAATAAAAAAAAGTAAAATAAAAAAAAAATGAATATTAAAAAAAAAAAATTACAGTTGGTGCTGCTGAACTACTAGGAGCAGCAGATTAGCACACCAGTCCCACTCCCCAACACTGCTAGACTAATAGCACTGGGCTCTTATAGTAGTAGTAGTAGTAGTAGTAGTAGTAGTAGTAGTAGTAGTAGTAAAACAACAAAAAAATAAATAAAAGCAGTCCTTACAAGGACTACTGTTATTGCAGCAGTCAGCAGATGAGATCAGAAGCAGGACAGCTGCCCACTGCAGCTACATACAGAGCACTGCAGTAGAAGGTAGATTACTAGCCAGCAAAGCTACCTAAGCTTAAATGTCCCTCAAACCCCTGCAGACTTCTGTCCCTCCAATAACAGAGCAGTATCAACACGATTACTAGCCAGCAAACTTTCAACTGTCCCTGAAATCACTAACAGGCAGCAGCTCTCTCCCTACACTATCTCTTCAGCACACACAGGCAGAGTGAAAAAACGCTGCAGGGCTTCGGTTTTTATAGGGAAGGGGAGTGGTCCAGGGGAGAGCTTCCTGATTGGCTGCCATGTACCTGCTGGTCTGGGGTGAGAGGGCAAAAAAAAGCGCCAACAATGGCGAACCCAAAATGGCGAACGTCGCGCGACGTTCGCGAACTTCCGGCGAGCGCGAACACCCGATGTTCGCGCGAACAAGTTCGCCGGCGAACAGTTCGCGCCATCTCTATAAGGGATTATATTATTGCTGGAATCCAACAAGAAACACTATTTTATGCTGAAAATCAATTGCAAGTGTCCTTTAACCTGCGCAGATTCATAACTGCTAATCATGATTTCTTTTAAGAATGAGACCAACAAGATTCGAGCCGATGCCAAACTGGATATCAACCTTGAGAGAAGCCGTCTGACTGACATGGTAAATAAATCTCCTTAAAAACAATGCAAAACTGGTGAGATAAAGTTGTACCCAGGCATTATAGAGTATATTATATTATCTGTGCTGCCATCTAGTGGCATTATATAAGTTGCAGTCATTTTTTTTCTTTCCATAGACACAATAGTTGGGCGATGAAAAGCTTTAGTTTTCCTTTAGTTTACAGAACAGGAGAAGAAACTAATGGAAGCCCAGCACTGAATTTCATAAAAAAGTAAGTTGGTCTCTGTGTGATTGAGTGACACCATCAAACTCCCCCAAATATACTCGGCAAATTTAAACAGACTTTCCTGAGCTATCATAAAACTATAGCAGCATAGGTATTCCCTGTACTAAGCACAATTCAGCAGGAACAGTCCCCTAAGTTTGCTCATAGTCTGTACAGAGAGATCCCATAAAACTATGGCAGCATAAGTATTCCTCTGTACTAAGCACAATTCAGTGATTATATTCCCCTGGGGGTGCTTAAAGGAGAACTAAACCCTAAAAATAAATGTGGCTAAAAATGTCCTATTTTCTATAGTGAACTTATTGCACGAGGCTAAAGTTTGAGCTTGTCAATAGCAGCAATGATCCAGGACTTCAAACTTGTCACAGGGGGTCACCATCTTGGAAAGTGTCTGTGACACTCACATGCTCAGTGGGCTCTGATTGGCTGTTGAGAAGCTAAGCTTAGGGCTCGTCACTAATTATCCAGCAGAAAATGAGCTTCCCTGGCTGTAATATAAGCTGATGCTACAGGTTTGCTGATTATTCAATTCTGATGCTAATTGCACTGGTTTCTGTGCTGCCATGTAGTAATTATGTGTATTAATTACTAATCAGCCTTATATTGTGACATTTCTATTCTATGTGTACTGTATATTGTGAGTGGCTCCCTAAGCTCAGTAAGTGACAGCAGCACAGAGCATGTGAATCAGTGAATCAGCAGAAAAGAAGATGGGGAGCTACTGGGGCATCTTTGGAGACACAGATCTTTACTGCTAAAGGGCTGTGGTTGCCTTGGGCTGGTACAGAAGCACAAAACATCATGTACAACATTTCTACCTACTTCTTTAGTTAGGCTTTAGTTCTCCTTTAATATCCCCCAGGAAATTAAACTGCTAACCGTGGACTCTTCTTCACCACAAACACAAAGGCCGTGGTTCATAGTTGAATATGACTTTCATTTAAGCATAAGATTTCCTAAATTTGTCTGTCGACTAAAAGTGATTTGGAGACATCAGACTGTCAGACTTTTGGGGGGCTCGGGGCAGTCATGGGGTCTGGATTATGTTTCCCCCTTCTGCTGCTTTTACCTTATTTACCATAAACAAGTGAGTGCAGTGGGTTCAGCAGTGGGAGGTCCCTGAAGGGTTTTTTTTTAATTGGGGGGCCTGACTGTGTCACATTAAAGCACTGAAGCAGCAGTGACACAATACAATACTCCTTGTTTATTTCTTTGTGTTTTGCAGCATCTGTATTTACCTGCCTGGCAATAGCCCTGGGCTTTTATTTACTCTGGAAATAACATTTGGGGAGCTCTTTAGCCTGTAAATAATTGTCCCCCTTCTGTATAAAGGAACCTTGAAACTAAGCACTCGGCCAGCGGCTTTCTTTTATGATATGACTGATCTACAACCCAACATCTGCCAACAGCCGAGTATCCTGGGAGTTGTAGTTCAACAAATATATAGTAATTATATAAACAGCTTGTTTATATAAACTATAGTAGTACTTATCTGTTATCTACTGTGTATCCTGTGCTTGAATGGCTGCCCCCATGGCTACACAGCAGCTTGTTTATATAAACTATAGTAGTACTTATCTGTTATCTACTGTGTATCCTGTGCTTGAATGGCTGCCCCCATGGCTACACAGCAGCTTGTTTATATAAACTATAGTAGTACTTTTCATTGTATAACCATAACATAGCAGGAGCCAAGACACCATTTCCCACAATTCTTTGCACGTTCTGTGATTATCAGACTAGAAAATAATTTGCAGAGGATGATGGGAAGTGGAGTTTTGACTTGAGCAGGTCTGACTGCTGAAACATTGATATTATGGTACAAGTAGTCGGAAACAGCAGTGCAGGGAATAGCCTGACAGTACAGATCTGAGCACATTGTGCCTGGTAATGGGCACGGGAGATTGATTGGCTAATTTGTGTACAGTCAGTGTATGTGATCAGCTCTCCGTTATTTCCCACTGACTCTTCTCACAAAGACCCCACCGGGATTTGATGGCTGCGTTGCTTTCTTCTTCTTCTTCTTCTTTTTCTTCATCGTCTTCTTTTCTTTATAAACCTCTGACAGCTTTTCCCCTGGAGAAATAACAAAGTGAGGCAAAACTTGGTGTTTCATGGGTCTCTCAGCCACAGATGGAAATAGCAAGAGACAATTAAACCTTCTTTATAACCAATGCAGGTATGGGAGGAGCAAGAGAAAACAAGTGCAACGAGGCTGTGACCACAAAATACATAGAGACAAATACAAGATCCTCTGCACTCAACCCATTATCAATATATTTAAGACAGAGACATTTTGTGCCTGAACCTAAATGCCTTACCCTTTAAACAAAACAGGGATTGTTTGTCCATATATTACAACTGAATTCTTAATGAATCAGATGAAAATTGAGTGTAGGACTGGCCAGATATGGGATGAGTGTGACGTAGTTGTTCAGCTTAAATATATTGTAATATATGGACAAACAATCCCTGTGTTGTTTAAAGGGGAAGGAATTTTCTAGTAGGTTAAGGCACAAAATGTTTCAATGTCCTTAATATATTGATAATGGGGTTGAGGGCGGAGGATCTCATGGAAGGAGCAAGAGATCAGCGTTTCTCATTGGCTGAAATCTGGTGCTCCTTAAGTTTGAGGGTTCACCCACAGTTGCTGAACTGATATATAGTAAGTGAGGTTGAAAAAAGACACACGTCCATCAAGTTCAACCTTTTACCTTTTTTCAACCTGCCTAACTGCCAGTTGATCCAGAGGAAGGCAAAAAACCCATCTGAAGCCTCTCCAATTTGCCTCAGAGGGGAAAAATTCCTTCCTGACTCCAAAATGTGACCAGTCCCTGGATCAACTTGTACTATGAGCTATCTCCCATATCCCTGTATTCCCTCACTTGCTAAACACCATCCAACCCCTTCTTATACCTATCTAATGTATCAGCCTGTACCCCTGATTCACTTCCCAGCTCTCCCTGTAACACCCCTTTCCCTCCTCTAATCTCATTGGCTCCCTCCTGTCTGCTGGGAGGATTTACTGTTGAATAAAGCATCCGACCCTTCCTTGTACCTATCTAATGTATCAGCCTGTACCCCTGATTCACTTCCCAGCTCTCCCTGTAACACCCCTTTCCCTCCTCTAATCTCATTGGCTCCCTCCTGTCTGCTGGGAGGAGCTACTGGTGAATAAAGCATCCGACCCTTCCTTGTACCTATCTAATGTATCAGCCTGTACCCCTGACTCACTTCCCAGCTCTCCCTGTAACACCCCTTTCCCTCCTCTAATCTCATTGGCTCCCTCCTGTCTGCTGGGAGGAGCTACTGGTGAATAAAGCATCCGACCCTTCCTTGTACCTATGTAATGTATCAGCCTGTATCACTGATTCACTTCCCAGCTCTCCCTGTAACACCCCTTTCCATCCTCTAATCTCATTGGCTCCCTCCTGTCTGCTGGGAGGAGCTACTGGTGAATAAAGCATCCGACCCTTCCTTGTACCTATGTAATGTATCAGTCTGTACCACTGATTCACTTCCCAGCTCTCCCTGTAACACCCCTTTCCCTCCTCTAATCTAATTGGCTCCCTCCTGTCTGCTGGGAGGAGCTACTGGTGAATAAAGCATCCGACCCTTCCTTGTACCTATCTAATGTATCAGCCTGTACCCCTGATTCACTTCCCAGCTCTCCCTGTAACACCCCTTTCCCTCCTCTAATCTCATTGGCTCCCTCCTGTCTGCTGGGAGGAGCTACTGGTGAATAAAGCATCCGACCCTTCCTTGTACCTATCTAATGTATCAGCCTGTACCCCTGATTCACTTCCCAGCTCTCCCTGTAACACCCCTTTCCCTCCTCTAATCTCATTGGCTCCCTCCTGTCTGCTGGGAGGAGCTACTGGTGAATAAAGCATCCGACCCTTCCTTGTACCTATCTAATGCAGGGCAGCCATTAGAACTCATGGGGCACCGTACAACAAAATTCCAGACCCCAAAGCCCCTCCCCAGATCCCGCCCACACCACAGTTAAAAGACCACACAGACATCGTCACTAAAAAAGGTAACACCCCCCCACACACACAAAGTTCTAAAAAGCTATTGATGGTCGGGCCCCCTTATAAGTTAAGAAAAACAGTGGTGCCAGGGCCCCCAATAAAAGTTTTTTTTAAAAAACATTGGCACCAGGGCCCACCTTACAATTTAAAAAAAATTGGGGTCCCAGAGAATATTTTTTAAAATAATACATTGGTGGCCAGGGGATTAAAAAAAATAACAAACACACATTGGTGTTTAGCAGAATTAAACTCGTGGCTTCAGGACTTCAACCCCTTTCGTGACTTCGGGTCTTTCTGCCTCTTCGTGACTTCAATTTCGGATGTTTTCGTGACTTCAGGTCTTTTCACCTCTTCAGGACTTAAATGTTGCCTGTTTTCATGACTTTGGGTTTTTTGCCTCCAGTTCTGTGATGTTCCTGCAGAAACAGAAGAGACAGAAGACATTGCTCATCACCTTCATTTTCTCTCAGTGTTAATACTCAGCTCACAACGGAGTTCCAACACCCTGGGAATTCCTGATGCTAATGGGACTTACTGGAAAGCATTCAAGTGCAGAAATGATTTAACGGATAACGAACGCTTAATTCAATATTCACCCAAATTCATCCCGAATACAGAATTAAACTTGGTTTTGTTACAAAAAAACTATTCGTTAGTGATGGGCGAATTTATTCGCCAGGCGCAAATTCGCGGCAAATTTGCGCGATTTGCCGCCAGCGAATAAATTCGCGAAAAGCCTGCGAAAATTCGCAGAAAAAATTCGCCGGCGTCAAAAATTTTTTTTGTCATAAAACGGATGCCGGCGTCAAAAACGGGCGCCGGTGTCAAAAACGAGACGCCGGCGCCGTTTCGTGAATTTTTTGCTGTTTCGCGAAATTCGCGAATTTTTCGGCGAAGCAAAACAGCGCAAATTCGCCCATCACTACTATTCGTTCTAAACCGCTAATGTCATGAAAACGAATTATGTGAATTGTAAAAGTGAGTGTTTGTGATTATTGAATTTTTTAGTTAATGGTCAGAGGGGAGGAAAATATTGTTTGTGTTTTCCTCTCATTTCGCCAGGAAGAAATGTATTTCCTTATAGACCAAACAAACTGTATAGATATTTCTCTTGAAAAAGCTGAAGACATTTGGGTAAAGTGAGTGAAATCAGTTGAAGAGAACATGTACTAAAAACTGAGAAGCAAAGTTGAAAGAATTCGGCTACAAGTTGTGAACATTATGTTTGTGTTTCTGTACCAGGTCCTCACAGTAGAGTCCTGCCCTGGTCTATTTTCTTACGACAGAAATTGTGAGTTTTCTCCAAAAAGAATCACCCAAAAATGGTAAAAAATCCAAATACTTACCTGTATTCTCCTATTAAATGTACTTGAAATTTCAACCAATTTTGGTTGATTATTTTTGGAGAAAACTCACAGTTTCTGTTGTTGCTACATATAAATGCATCCATAGGTTCAAATTTACTAAAGGGCGAAGTGGCTAATGCTGGCGAAAATTCGCCAATTCAGATTTACTAACGGTAGCTGGTGTAATTTCTCTGGCGTAATTTTGCCAAGGAGATCTCTGGCGCAACTTCGCACTCTAATACCAGGCGAATTTTCAGTATTGCGAAAGAGCGTTACTACGCAAATTCACTGTTTTTTCACAAAAAAGCGATGTGCGAGAAGTCAGCGCTGGCGAATTTTCACCGGTTAGTGAATTTGCCCCATAGACTGGGGTGAATTGTGAGTATATTTCCTCCTCTTTACTATTATTATTTTTGTCACTGTTATAGGATTTATTACATTGTCGTAGCGCTAAAATTGGCGTTTTGCACCTTTTCCTTGGAATTGAATCAAACTGAAAACTCGCATCGAATTTAAACGGTCAGGAAGGCTGCAAATAGCTCCAAATTGATCCCTGGACCACTCCCATTGACTCAAACAGCAATTCGGCAGGTTTTAGGTGGTGAATAGTCGAATTCGAATTCTTAAAGGGCCAGAGTATGATAAATCTCAAAAATCAAATTGGAATTTTTTTTAAAAAAAACTTAAATTTAAATAACTCCCTAGTCGAATTTGACAGTTTTCACCATAACATTTTTTTAGAAAATTAGAATTAGAATTTTCAATTCGACCCTTAATAAATCTGTCCCTAAGTGTGAGATGGACATGAAACACGCAAAGCTTAATATGATTGTCTAAAAGTTTTTTCTACTTCTTTAACAAATATTTTTGGTCTGAACTGCAGGTGGATTTCAGAGTGTCCTATACCTTCTATTTTTCTATACGTATTGACCGCTCCCCCGAGCTGAGGGACTGGGGTGGAAGCACCTGGGCCACTTCTTCACTTTGGTAAGTTTTCTATAAGAAATAGATATATTTGTGCTTAGATTTGTCTCTAAGATCTGTAGCTCCCCAACTTCTTTTCAGCCCATTCACAACACATACTCTGGGCTGCTGTCACTTACTTGAGCTTAGGCTGCAGGATAATGGAGTGCTCGACCTGTGAGGTTTCTACTTGTTGAAAGTGGTGGGTTCTCAACCAAACAAATTACCTATTTTGGATTTTGTCTATATTTACTCTCTACATTTACTCTCAATATATATGTATGTATTACAGCGGGCAGTTGGTTATTAAAGAGTTCTGCACTGAAATCCATTTCTCAAAAGAGCAAACAGATTTTTTTATATTCAATTTTGAAATCTGACATGGGGCTGGACATTTTGTCAATTTCCCAGCTGCCCCTGGTCATGTGACTTGTGCTCTGATAAACTTCAATCACTCTTTACTGCTGTACTGCAAGTTGGAGTGATATCACCCCCCTCCCCCCCAGCAGCCAAACAAAAGAACAATGGGAAGGTAACCAGATAGCAGCTCCCTAACACAAGATAACAGCTGCCTGGTAGATCTAAGAACAACACTCAATAGTAAAAACCCATGTCTCACTGAGACACATTCAGTTACATTGAGAAGGAAAAACAGCAGCCTGCCAGAAAGCATTTCTCTCATAAAGTGCAGGCACAAGTCACATGACCAGGGGCAGCTGGGAAATTGACAATATGTCTAGCCCCATGTCAGATTTCAAAATTGAATATAAAAAAATCTGTTGGCTCTTTTGAGAAATGTATTTCAGTGCAGAATTCTGCTGGAGTAGCACTATTAACTGATGTGTTTTGAAAAAAACGTGTTTTCCAATGACAGGATCCCTTTAATTTAGATTTATAGAACATGACAGCATAGAAACCATGACATGACACATTGGACCTCACTTTCTGCTCAAATTTCAATAAAAGCCCAGGACCCCAACATTAAGCTTCTCAGCAGCAGCTCAGAGCACATGGAGCATTAAACAGGGAGCTGCTGGTGACAACTTTCAAATAGGCATGGGCGAATTTGACCCGTTACATTTCGCCGAAAATTCGCCGCCAGTGAAATGTCGCCGACGCCCATTAAAGTCTATGGGCCGCAAAAATGTTTTTTTTGACGTGCGTCTTTTTATTTTGACGCACAACACCATACCAGTCTATGGGCGTCATTTTTACGGTGAAACAAGGCAAAAAAAATCGCCCATCCCTACTTTTAAAGCCTGGATTAAAATTAGGGATGCACCAAATCCACTATTTTGGATTCGACCGGCCGAATACCGAACTGAATCTGAACCCTAATTTGCATATGTAAATTAGAGGTGGGAATGGGAAAAAATTTTACTTCCTTGTTTTGTGACAAAAAGTCAAGAGATTTCCCTCCCACCCCTAATTTGCATATGTAAATTAGGGTTCGGATTCGGTTCGGCCGGTCAGTAGCATTCGGCCTAATCCGAATCCTGCTGAAAAAGGCCAAATCCTGGCCGAATCCCGAACCGAATCCTGGATTCGGTGCATCCCTAATTAAAATCATGAATTCTGGGTACCCATTTTTTACAAAAGAAAGGAAAAAAAATCAGTATTAAACAATTTCTTCAGTATAAAGATAAGAGCAGAAAACATGGAACAACATGGGCTGCTAAGGGAAAATTTAAAGTTATGTTGTTCATATTCCTTCTGTTCTCTTTTCCTTTGGTTGTCTTCTTCTAGGATTCCACCAAGCTGTTTGTAATTGCCTTTTGCAACCTCCATAAGTTTCTCAACATCTTTTATTCTTTTGTATTCTGTATTTATACTTTTGTATTCTGTATTTATTCTTTTGTATTTATACTTTTGTATTCTGTATTTATACTTTTGTATTTTGTATTTATTCTTTTGTATTTATACTTTTGTATTCTGTATTTATACTTTTGTATTTTGTATTTATTCTTTTGTATTCTGTATAGGGTTAGTGCACCGAATCCACTATTTTGGATTCGGCCGAACCCCCGAATCCTTCGTGAAATATTCGGCCGAATACCGAACCGAACCCTAATTTGCATATGCAAATTAGGGGTGGGAAGGGGAAAACATTTTTTACTTCCTTGTTTTCTGACAAAAAGTCACGTGATTTACCTCCCGCCCCTAATTTGCATATGTAAATTAGGGTTCGGATCCGGTTCGGCCGGGCAGAAGGATTTGGCAGAATCCGAATCCTGCTGAAAAAGGCCGAATCCTGAACCGAATCCTGGATTCGGTGCATCCCTAATTCTGTATTTATTCTTTTGTATTCTGTATTTATACTTTTGTTTTTTGTATTTATTCTTTTGTATTCTGTATTTATACTTTTGTATTCTGTATTTATACTTTTGTATTCTGTATTTATACTTTTGTATGCCTGCGCTGCAAGAAAAACAATGTGTCAGGACGTCCCATGCACCCTCTGGTTGAGTGTATAATGGAAAACCCAAATCCCTTCCCCGTGGGGCCAGGTGCCTTTCAGATACCTGCCACTTTGGTTGTTAAAAGATTAACAGCAGGGCCGGAACTAGGGGTAGGCAGAGTAGGCGGATGCCTAGGGAGCAAAGCTGGGAGGGCGCCAGGCACGTACCTGCTCTGTTGCCTACCCCATGTCCAGTCCCGTCTCTCCCCGACTGCCGCTGGTATCTTTCACATAATGCGCTTCTGCGCATGCGCACACACCATTTCGCACATGCCGCTGGAGCGAAGCTTTGCACATGTGCAGTCGAGCCGACATGGCCCGCCATGTTGCCTAGGGCGCCTGGCCCGGCTCTGGTTAACAGTAAGGCTGTGGCATCCCCTTAATCACTTAGAATTCCTTCTCCTCCTCTAATCCCCTCAGCCCCCTCCCTCAGGAATTTCCTATGGCTGTTGGCTCATGAGCATGCTCAGTTCTTTTCAGCTCAGATTACTAAACACACCCTCTAGTCTAACAACCAAGAAATAGCATTGCTGGTTCCCATAGAAACTCTAGCTGTCTGATCCTATTTTTGTTCTCCTAACCACCCCTCCTGAGCTCAGTTTAACTATTACACTGCTCAACCCCAGCAGAACTTTTTATCAAAGTATGTTGTGCCTGTGTAACCTGCATTCTGCGTTGTATGAACTTTATAGCAGACATGTCTCAATGTTACGGATTATGTGTCACAGGGAAAATGGCCGCCGGGTGAAATATGCTATTTGTTTTAGGAAAATGTGATGGCGCTGACAAAGGAGGGGAATATGCAATACAAATGATGTGGCTTGGGTGAGGAAGATACAGTCAGGCCAATAAATATTTGGACAGAGACAACTTTTTTCTATTGTTGGTTCTGTACATGACCACAATGAATTTTAAATGAAACAACTCAGATGTAGTTGAACTGCAGACTTTCAGCTTTAATTCAGTGGGTTGAACAAAAATATTGTATAAAAATGTGAGGAACTAAAGCCTTTTTTAACACAATCACTTCATTTCAGGGGCTCAAAAGTAATTGGACAGTCTAGGTGACTAAAGGCCTGCAGTTACCTACAAGCCTAAACCAACCTTCCCTTTTCCGTAGCAATGTCCATTAATTAAGACAGTGGGGTGACGGGGAGCACAGGAGACTCAAAGAACAGGCACTTCATCTGAGAAGAAATTCTGTAGGAGAACCCAGGAAAGGTACGCTCTCTTAATGGAATTGTTCATTATAAAAATGAAAACTGGGTAAATAAATAGGCTGTGCCAAATAAAAAATGTTTCTAATATAATTAGTTAACCAAAAATGTAATGTATAAAGGCTGGAGTGATTGGATGTGTAACATAATAGCCAGAACACTACTGACACCTAAATCCTGAACCAATGCCAAGCACCTTGGTCTGGGCTTGTGCTTCTGCCTGTAGCAGCCGCCTTTGGCCTGGGGAGGAGCCCTCAGCTACTCAGATGCCGCCAGGTCTTATAACGAGAGGTGCGAGGGGTTCTAGACAAGAAGAGGGTCACAACTGTAAGGCAAAGTCTTTGGGGCAGAAGGTCGCGATACAAGGCGTAAGACAGAATCGTATTCAAATCAGGCCGGGTCGGGGCAGGCAGAGTACAAACAAAGTCAGGCAGGCAAGGGTCAAACCAGGAGGTCAATCAGAGGGTTGCTGCAGAATCGAGGTCGGATATCAGACAGGGGTCAGGATACAGAATGTAGAATCGTCAAAAGCCAGGCAGGGGTCACAACAGGAAAGAAGGATCAGAATAACAAACTAGCACAAAGCTCAGAAAGCACCAGGAAACAAATCCTATAACAGACAAGGTCCCACAGCCCTAATGGGCTTTAAATAGTGTCCAAATTTCCCGCCTGTGCCTTTAAATTGTGAAGAGGTGCGCCAAAATAGCAGAACGGCGTGGCCTAGCGACGCTTCGGCCGTCCCCGCCAAGGGGGCCTCAGGCGTCTCTGCCATCCCCCCACTAGACCACCAGGTAAGTTTGTTACAACTACTTTCTGCTTTTCAGCTCTCTAACTCTGAGTTAGTCAGTGACTATAAGGGGGGCCACATGGGTCATAACTGTTGCTTTTGAATCTGAGCTGAATGCTGAGGATCAATTACAAACGCACTGAACAGTTATGTCCCATGTGACCCCCCTTATAGTCACTGACTAACTCAGAGTTAGAGAGCTGAAAAGCAGGAAGTAGTGTTCTGGCTATTATGTTACACATCCACTCACTCCAGCCTTTATACATTACATTTTTGCCTAACTAACTATATTAGATACATTTATTATTTTGCAAAGACTATCTATTTAGCCAGTTTTATTTTTACACTGAACTGTTCCTTTAATAGACACGGTGACTATCCTGACAGAATGTAAGTAGATCAGATTCTAAATATGGCTACTCCTTACAAAAGGAATAAGACACTATTTGGCACACTTT
The DNA here is from genome assembly GCA_038501925.1 of Xenopus petersii. Lineage (NCBI taxonomy): Eukaryota > Metazoa > Chordata > Amphibia > Anura > Pipidae > Xenopus > Xenopus petersii. The sequence goes on along the minus strand of CM076674.1, from coordinate 3,507,947 downwards.
CCCTTCTTAGGAACAGATGAACTCTTGATAACGCATCCGATTTTTATTGTTGTTTCCTCTACAACACTATTTACCCTTTGCAGGCAAGTCTCCAGGCTTAAGGTAGCCATACATGGATAGATCCGCTCGTTTGGCGATGTCGCCAAACGAGCGGATCTCCCTCCGATATGCCCACCTTGAGGTGGGCAATATCGGGCAGATCCGATCGTGGGCCCTAGGGCCCAACGATCGGATCCTAGCTTTCACAAACGGGCGGTCGGATCGAGGGACCGCATCAACGAACAGATGCGGCCGCGATCCGACCGGATTTTTAACCCCATCCGATCGAGATCTGGCGGACTTTCGGCCAGATCTCGATCGGGGAAGCCCGTCGGGGGCCCCCATACACGGGCCAATAAGCTGCCGACACGGTCTGTCGGCAGCTTTTATCGGCCCGTGTATGGCCACCTTAAGTCGTCTGAGACACGGCAGTTAAATAAGACTCTTATGATGGACCAATTGATGATTACTGAACATGATGGATGAGAACACAAGAGAGCTAAAGACAGCAATAGGAAATTGTAGATCCTGATCCTGAACTCTCACACTCATAGATATATACATGACATAGAGTGTTCCTCCCTTTTGCCTATTCTCCGGGCGTCTCCCATGCTGTCCTCGTTCTGGAAAGACGTCTCACAGTTATTAATTATACCAAGTGTTCCATATACTCACTGTCGCTAGGCTTTTAATTCCTAGAAAGTGGAAATCCATCGACATTCGGAATTTAGAAGAAGTAGTACATTTAACGGCTTCAAATTTATCTTACGAGAATTCAGTGCTCCCACACTCTCATCCAACTAAAGCACATTACCAACCAAATACGGCAGACTTGGAAAAGCAAATGAGCTCAGTAAATAAGTACATCGTTACATTTAAAGTTAAAAGCTATTTGATTTCACCAAGAAAAAGGCAATATACAATCTCCAAGTAATTAGTGGGACATCCCCCTCTTCCCACCTCTTTCTCACTCTCTTCCTTACTGTCTCTTTAAAAAAAAAAAAAAGCGAGAGTGTTACCGTTTGGCTGCATCTTTTGGGGTTTCCCTGGCTTCGTTGGTTATGTTGTAATCTGCTCCCATCTCCAGTAGCCACTTCAGGCATTCTAGCTGGCCCTGTCCTGCCGCTGGGTAAACACTGCTTAGTTAGTCCTTATGACTTTCATTAACTTAAAGGAAAACTATACCCCCAACAATGTAGGTCTCTATAAAAAGATATTGCATAAAACAGCTCATATGTAAAATCCTGCTTCATGTAAATAAATCATTTTCATAATAATATACTTTTTAGCAAGATGTGCCATTGGGTAATCCTAAATAGAAAATTGCCATTTTAAAATATAAGGGCCGCCCCCTGGGATTGTAGGATTCACGGTGCCCACAAACAAACCAAACATATTAGATCACATGAGCCAATTAACAGACAGAGTTGTGTCTTTTGCTTCCTCACTTCTTCCTGTTACAGTTAGAGCTGCAGTATTTCTGGTCAGGTGATCTCTTCCTGTTACAGCTGCAGTATTTCTGGTCAGGTGATCTCTTCCTGTTACAGCTGCAGTATTTCTGGTCAGGTGATCTCTTCCTGTTACAGTTAGAGCTGCAGTATTTCTGGTCAGGTGATCTCTTCCTGTTACAGCTGCAGTATTTCTGGTCAGGTGATCTCTTCCTGTTACAGTTAGAGCTGCAGTATTTCTGGTCAGGTGATCTCTTCCTGTTACAGTTAGAGATGCAGTATTTCTGGTCAGGTGATCTCTTCCTGTTACAGTTAGAGCTGCAATATTTCTGGTCAGGTGATCTCTTCCTGTTACAGTTAGAGCTGCAGTATTTCTGGTCAGGTGATCTCTTCCTGTTACAGTTAGAGCTGCAGTATTTCTGGTCAGGTGATCTCTTCCTGTTACAGTCAGAGCTGCAGTATTTCTGGTCAGGTGATCTCTTCCTGTTACAGTTAGAGCTGCAGTATTTCTGGTCAGGTGATCTCTTCCTGTTACAGTTAGAGCTGCAGTATTTCTGGTCAGGTGATCTCTTCCTGTTACAGTTAGAGCTGCAGTATTTCTGGTCAGGTGATCTCTTCCTGTTACAGTTAGAGCTGCAGTATTTCTGGTCAGGTGATCTCTGAGACAGCACACAGACCATCACAAAATGGTGGCTCAAGGGAAAAGATGTAAAAGGGTAATATTTACTTAAATATATATTCCATTTTGATAAGATTCTTTAATATGTCACTTAATATGATATAAACTATCTGTTGCTTAAAAATTCATTTTGGGGTAAAGTTTCCTTTAAGAGAACAATAGGGGGCAAATTTATCAATGGTCGAATTGAAAATTTGATTTAGAAATTCAAATTTTCTAATTTTTTTATGGTCAAAACTGTCAAATTCGACTATAGAGAGTCATTCAAATTCAATTTGAGTTTTTTTTAAAAAAAATCAGCTATTCGTCAAAATGCTTTCTCAAGAATGGTTCAATTGTGTAACTGATTACTACATTTGTAACTCTGTATTACTTTCATTGATGTAATTCCTTACAAAATGTCATGTTTTGTGAATGCTATTTTTTCTCTGAAAATTTCCATAAATAAAAACATTTTTTTTAAAAAAAGGGATCAATTTGGAGCTATTTGCAGCCTTCCAGACATTCAAGAGAAACAAAAAAAGCTGGAAACAAGTTTTTTAAATTCGAATTAAATTTGATTCGAGTTTTCTGATCAATTTGATTCATCCGTCTCTAAACAGACTTGTAGAGATCTTTACAGACAGAGGCAAGATCTGAGGAGTGATGGTTCCACCCAGTGGTCAGTATCAGTATAACATACACAGCAGCAGAAGAACAGTGTGGGGTTTGGACTGCAAAGACTTAAATAAATTTGAGATTCTCTGTAGTCCATCTCTGTGTATTATAATTACCTTTGTACAAACGGGACTCGCCAAGGCTGCCTGCTATCCCCACTCCTCTTCATCCTCTCGCTCCAGAGCTTTCTAAATAGGGTTAGGAATGACCCAAACATTAATGGCGTCACAATCGCTTCCAAAGAACACAAAATCGATGTGTATGCGGACGATCTGCTATTCTTATAGCGAAACCCCAGGATCTTGCTCCCGAACTTAATAGTAGAATTGGATAAATTTAATTCAGTCAGTAATTTTAAAATAAATCTGACTAAATCTGTCGCCCAAAACGTCTCTATTCCCCGGGAAGAGTTTTCAGCTGCTACTACTTCTTTTCCGATCAGAACATCCACTACATGCTTCACCTACCTTGGCATAAAAATATTTTCGGACGTGAAACAAATTATCAATAGAAACTATAGTGATCTCTTAAATTCTTTCAAAACGGACTTAAGAGACTGGACAACTAAAACGTTATTGTGGTTTGGCCGCGTTAACTCCCTTAAGATGAACATCCTCCCCTGCTTTCTATATGTTTTACAGGCCATTCCATACCCCCCTCCCAAGGGGACCTTACAAACACTGCATACTCTCTCGAAAAAGTTCATTTGGGCGGATAAAAACCCGAGATTGGCGAGATCTACATTAACCGCATCTAAAACGCAAGGTGGTCTAAGTCTTCCAGATTGGCAGATGTACCATCAAGCCACGATTATAAACAGATGCCTGGACTGGGCCTTTTACGGGAAAACCAAATTATGGATAGAGATAGAGCAGGAATCCCTAGCAACCCCTTTATGGGCGGCCCCCTGGTTATCTCCGGCTAACAGAATATATAGAGATAGAACAGATGCTAAACTTAAATACACATTAGACAGCCAAATGGATCAACTCCCCATTTCTGTCTATCTCCAGTACTTGGCACCAATTTCACACCAGGCCTGAATTTAGATAACTACAGGGGATGGGACATTCTCTTACACGCAGGAGCTGATTACTTTTACCGTGGAGGCAAATTGAAAGACCTTGACGACCTAATATCACGCCGTCCGACCTAGATAGATTTAAGTATCGGCAAATCAGGTACTTTTTACAGGCAACATTTCCACCCCATAAAGACAGGCCTACCCTCACCCACATAGAACATATTTGGTCCCAGAAAAACCCACCAAAACGCGCGATTTCTCGGATATAAAAACACATCACAGACCTTAAACCGACCCCACTCCCTATCCTTAAAGATAAGTGGCAACGAGACGTGACCATGACTATCTCGGACGACCAATGGGCAAAAATCACTCTATTGCTACACCAATCCTCTAAATGCGCTAAACTCCAAGAACTTAACTATAAATTACTAACTAAATGGTACTGATACTCTACCAAATTGAGCAAGATCTATAAAGCAGTCTCCCCCACATGCTGGAGATGTAAGGAACATCCCGGTACCCTAACACATATTTTTTGGGATTGCCCTATACTCAACTCTTTTTGGACCTCAATACGCAACACTATCAAAACTGTTACAGACATAGAATTCCTTGATAACCCTTTGGCTGTCCTCTTACACGACACCTCATTGCCACTGAAGACATACAAGTCTCTTGCTCCCATAATGCTACACTCCGCCAAAGCATTAATTCCCCTTAAATGGAGACAGACGGAAAGTCCGTCCGTGAAAGATTGGTCGCTCAAGATCAAAGAGATACATAAATTTGAGGAGCTGAAGACTGAAATTGCTAGTGATTTCCAGAATTTCATGACTAAATGGTATCACTGGATTGTATTTACCAATTCAGATTAGGGATGCACCGAATCCAGGATTTGGTTCGGGATTCGGCCAGGATTCGGCCTTTTTTAGCAGGATTCGGATTCGGCCGAATCCTTCTGCCCAGCCGAACCAAATCCGAATCCTAATTTGCATATGCAAATTAGGGGCGGGAGGGAAATTGCATGACTTTTTGTCAGAAAACAAGGAAGTAAAAAATGTTTTCCCCTTCCCACCCCTAATTTGCATATGCAAATTAGGGTTCGGATTCGGTTCGGTATTCGGCCAAATCTTTCATGAAGGATTCGGGGGTTCGGCCGAATCCAAAAAAGTGGATTCAGTGCATCCCTAATTCAGATTCTTATGTCCAATTGTGCACCGTGTGAGATTCGACCTGACATTTTCTGTATAATCCTGAGTTCCCTGTGGAGGGGATGGGATCCAGCGGTACCTACCCATGTGACCCATTCAGACCAATCACGTTGTTATAATGCTTACATTGGATCTTTTTCTACCCCTTGCAGGTTTCAATTAGTAATAAGTAGACTCAAGCTCGACCATGTCTGTTACAATTTTGAGTACTCCCAGGCCGGTATCCCATTTCTGTTATCTTTCTCTCTCTTTTCCCCTCCTTTCCCCCCTTTCCTTCCCCTCCCTTCCCTCTTTTCTCTCCTCCTTCTCACTGTACCTTCTACTTACTGAATCCGAAACCAGCCACATCGGCACTCTATGGTCAACCTTCTGGAGAGACTCGACACCTGCTGTTGATGCTTATTCCGGAATAATCTCCTTAGATTATTGATGTAGAGTCATTTTGCGTTTGTGTATGGCTAATTGAAAGATGCTATTTTCTGTATTGTTCTTGATGCTCTATCTCTGTATCGAATGTGCTGTTGTATACCTGTTTTTTCTTTTCCCTTTTCTGAAAAATCAATAAAAACTGATTTATAAAAAAAAAAAATAATTACCTTTGTACAACGGAGTGGCCCCCTTGTCATCTCGCTCATTAATATTGATAATTCTACTCTACTAGTTTCCAAAAAGTCACTAGATCCCCCTTATAGGCAGCCACATGTGCAGGGAAAGCCAAGTCTAGCAAATAGAAAACAAGTTACAAGATATTCTTAATAATGTATCCTAATAATATTTTCTGAATTGTGCTTAGTACAGGGAATACCTATGTACCATAGTTTTATGGGATCTCTCTGTACAGACTATGAGCAAACTTAGGGGGCTGTTCCTGCTGAATTGTGCTTAGTACAGGGAATACCTATGTACCATAGTTTTATGGGATCTCTCTGTACAGACTATGAGCAAACTTAGGGGGCTGTTCCTGCTGAATTGTGCTTAGTACAGGGAATACCTATGTACCATAGTTTTATGGGATCTCTCTGTACAGACTATGAGCAAACTTAGGGGCTGTTCCTGCTGAATTGTGCTTAGCACAGGGAATACCTATGTACCATAGTTTTATGGGATCTCTCTGTACAGACTATGAGCAAACTTAGGGCCTGTTCCTGCTGAATTGTGCTTAGTACAGGGAATACCTATGCTGCCATAGTTTTATGGTGTCTGTCAGTATAGACTATGAGCAAACGTAGGGGGCTGTTCCTGCTGAATTGTCCTGTAATATCCTCTGTACAAACAATGGAAGTTAAGGAGCAGATGTAGAGCACAAGGCTATTTAGCAATACACTTAGTTTCATCTTCTTCTGGATGGTCCTGTTCAGCTTCTGTGCCAAGTCTTTTGGAGTCTCTCCGTTCGTTGCTTCCAATCCCCCCGTCACACTGCTGACTTTACTCACCAGAAACTTGAGGCAGTGAAGTTGCCCTTCCATTGCAGCCAGATGAGCTTTAACACAATAAACAGAGTATTAACCTTTTAAGTGCCAGCAGAATTTCACATTTTGGTTACGCGAAATGCCAGCCGTTTTTGAAACATTTTGTGCTCTCTCACTTTAGGGGCATTTTCTGAGGGGAAACCTATAGTTTACCTAAGAAAACTATACATTGTTTTTTTCGGTAGAAACTGAGCTTTCTAAATCTGCCTGAGTTTTCATGTATTTACACCTGTGCAAAAAAATTTATAGTGCTAAATACCAAAAAAAAATGAAAAATTACCATTTTTCATCGTATATCAATTTATACCAGAAAAATATTTCATTTTACGGATGAAAATCCAACTGATTTGGAAAGCCTTATGTCTCTTGAACGTGCCAATACCAGATATGTATAGTTTTAGGGAGATTTAGGATTTCTGTACAGCAAAAACTCCCGGCAGTATATTACCAAATTTTGAAAGCACCAAGGCAGAAAACGGCATGCTTTAGATTCCAAGGCAAAAAATCCTGAAACCGTAGGTTTACCCCAGAAAACCATACATTTTTGAAAAGTACACATTCTGCCGATTACAAAATGGGTAACTATGTCTCTCTACTCCCAACTACCAAACATAAAAGCTTGTCTGAACATAGCGGTTTTTCAACAAAAAATTCAAAATTCTGAAAAATCATTTCAAAGGTTTTATTTTGCTGCTCCGCATATCCCAAACTATATTAGGTACCAAGAAAAAGCACCTGAAATATGATTGCCAGGGGTCCACTGAACAATTTGATACCCATTATGCATAGGTTTACCAAAGTATCTGGCATTTAGAGACACCAATATGTAGTTAGCACATCCAAATTGTTCAGGACTTTACTTCAGCTACTGAGAAATCAACACATTGACTGCATTTTTGTGGGGTAAAAACACAGAAATATATGTTTACCCCCCAAACCCATACATTTTTGGAAAGTACACATTCTACTGAATCTAAAATGGGTACCCATGCCTTTCTGCTCCAAACTACTGAGTCGCAAGGCTTTCCCAAAGTTGTCGGTTTTGGTGAAATATCTGAAAATTGCCTCAAAGCTTCAACTTCCCAGCACCATATCACCCATGTGTCATTACGTACTAAGAAAAAGCACCCTAAATATGATTGCCAGGGTTCCTCCGAACAGTTTGGTGGCCATTGTTCATAGGTTTACCAAAGTATCTGGCATTTAGAGGCCCCAAAATGAAGTTAGCGCATACAAACAGTCCCGTGGGTAACTTCAGCTAATGAAAAATCAACAAATTGACTGCATTTTTGTGGGGTAAAAACACAGAAATATATGTTTACCCCCCAAACCCATACATTTTTGGAAAGTACACATTCTACCGAATCTAAAATGGGTACCCATGCCTTATTGCTCCAAACTACTGAGTCGCAAGGCTTTCCCAAAGTTGTCGGTTTTGGTGAAATATCTGAAAATTGCCTCAAAGCTTCAACTTCCCAGCACCATATCACCCATGTGTCATTACGTACTAAGAAAAAGCACCCTAAATATGATTGCCAGGGTTACTCCGAACAGTTTGGTGGCCATTGTTCATAGGTTTACCAAAGTATCTGGCATTTAGAGGCCCCAAAATGAAGTTAGCGCATACAAACAGTCCCGTGGGTAACTTCAGCTAATGAAAAATCAACACATTGACTGCATTTTTGTGGGGTAAAAACACAGAAATATATGTTTACCCCCCAAACCCATACATTTTTGGAAAGTACACATTCTACCGAATCTAAAATGGGTACCCATGCCTTATTGCTCCAAACTACTGAGTCGCAAGGCTTTCCCAAAGTTGTCGGTTTTGGTGAAATATCTGAAAATTGCCTCAAAGCTTCAACTTCCCAGCACCATATCACCCATGTGTCATTACGTACTAAGAAAAAGCACCCTAAATATGATTGCCAGGGTTACTCCGAACAGTTTGGTGGCCATTGTTCATAGGTTTACCAAAGTATCTGGCATTTAGAGGCCCCAAAATGAAGTTAGCGCATACAAACAGTCCCGTGGGTAACTTCAGCTAATGAAAAATCAACACATTGACTGCATTTTTGTGGGGTAAAAACACAGAAATATATGTTTACCCCCCAAACCCATACATTTTTGGAAAGTACACATTCTACCGAATCTAAAATGGGTACCCATGCCTTATTGCTCCAAACTACTGAGTCGCAAGGCTTTCCCAAAGTTGTCGGTTTTGGTGAAATATCTGAAAATTGCCTCAAAGCTTCAACTTCCCAGCACCATATCACCCATGTGTCATTACGTACTAAGAAAAAGCACCCTAAATATGATTGCCAGGGTTCCTCCGAACAGTTTGGTGGCCATTGTTCATAGGTTTACCAAAGTATCTGGCATTTAGAGGCCCCAAAATGAAGTTAGCGCATACAAACAGTCCCGTGGGTAACTTCAGCTAATGAAAAATCAACACATTGACTGCATTTTTGTGGGGTAAAAACACAGAAATATATGTTTACCCCCCAAACCCATACATTTTTGGAAAGTACACATTCCACCGAATCTAAAATGGGTACCCATGCCTTATTGCTCCAAACTACTGAGTCGCAAGGCTTTCCCAAAGTTGTCGGTTTTGGTGAAATATCTGAAAATTGCCTCAAAGCTTCAACTTCCCAGCACCATATCACCCATGTATCGTTACGCACCAAGAAAAAGCACCCTAAATATGATTGCCAGGGTTCCTCCAAACAGTTTGGTGGCCATTGTTCATAGGTTTATCAAAGTATCTGGCATTTAGAGGCCTCAAAATGAAGTTAGCGCATACAAATAGTCCTGTGGGTAACTTCATCTAATGAAAAATCAACACATTGACTGCATTTTTGTGGGGTAAAAACACAGAAATATATGTTTACCCCCCAAACCCATACATTTTTGGAAAGTACACCTTCTACTGAATCTAAAATGGGTACCCATGCCTTTCTGCTCCAAACTACTGAGTCGCAAGGCTTTCCCAAAGTTGTCGGTTTTGGTGAAATATCTGAAAATTGCCTCAAAGCTTCAACTTCCCAGCACCATATCACCCATGTGTCATTACGTACTAAGAAAAAGCACCCTAAATATGATTGCCAGGGTTCCTCCGAACAGTTTGGTGGCCATTGTTCATAGGTTTACCAAAGTATCTGGCATTTAGAGGCCCCAAAATGAAGTTAGCGCATACAAACAGTCCCGTGGGTAACTTCAGCTAATGAAAAATCAACACATTGACTGCATTTTTGTGGGGTAAAAACACAGAAATATATGTTTACCCCCCAAACCCATACATTTTTGGAAAGTACACATTCTACCGAATCTAAAATGGGTACCCATGCCTTATTGCTCCAAACTACTGAGTCGCAAGGCTTTCCCAAAGTTGTCGGTTTTGGTGAAATATCTGAAAATTGCCTCAAAGCTTCAACATCCCAGCAACATATCACCCATGTGTCATTACATACTAAGAAAAAGCACCCTAAATATGATTGCCAGGGTTCCTCCGAACAGTTTGGTGGCCATTGTTCATAGGTTTACCTAAGTAACTGGCATTTAGAGGCCCCAAAATGAAGTTAGCGCATACAAACAGTCCCGTGGGTAACTTCAGCTAATGAAAAATCAACACATTGACTGCATTTTTGTGGGGTAAAAACACAGAAATATATGTTTACCCCCCAAACCCATATATTTTTGGAAAGTACACATTCTACTGAATCTAAAATGGGTACCCATGCCTTTCTGCTCCAAACTACTGAGTCGCAAGGCTTTCCCAAAGTTGTCGGTTTTGGTGAAATATCTGAAAATTGCCTCAAAGCTTCAACTTCCCAGCACCATATCACCCATGTGTCATTACGTACTAAGAAAAAGCACCCTAAATATGATTGCCAGGGTTCCTCCGAACAGTTTGGTGGCCATTGTTCATAGGTTTACCAAAGTATCTGGCATTTAGAGGCCCCAAAATGAAGTTAGCGCATACAAACAGTCCCGTGGGTAACTTCAGCTAATGAAAAATCAACAAATTGACTGCATTTTTGTGGGGTAAAAACACAGAAATATATGTTTACCCCCCAAACCCATACATTTTTGGAAAGTACACATTCTACCGAATCTAAAATGGGTACCCATGCCTTATTGCTCCAAACTACTGAGTCGCAAGGCTTTCCCAAAGTTGTCGGTTTTGGTGAAATATCTGAAAATTGCCTCAAAGCTTCAACTTCCCAGCACCATATCACCCATGTGTCATTACTTACTAAGAAAAAGCACCCTAAATATGATTGCCAGGGTTACTCCGAACAGTTTGGTGGCCATTGTTCATAGGTTTACCAAAGTATCTGGCATTTAGAGGCCCCAAAATGAAGTTAGCGCATACAAACAGTCCCGTGGGTAACTTCAGCTAATGAAAAATCAACACATTGACTGCATTTTTGTGGGGTAAAAACACAGAAATATATGTTTACCCCCCAAACCCATACATTTTTGGAAAGTACACATTCCACCGAATCTAAAATGGGTACCCATGCCTTATTGCTCCAAACTACTGAGTCGCAAGGCTTTCCCAAAGTTGTCGGTTTTGGTGAAATATCTGAAAATTGCCTCAAAGCTTCAACTTCCCAGCACCATATCACCCATGTGTCATTACGTACTAAGAAAAAGCACCCTAAATATGATTGCCAGGGTTACTTCGAACAGTTTGGTGGCCATTGTTCATAGGTTTACCAAAGTATCTGGCATTTAGAGGCCCCAAAATGAAGTTAGCGCATACAAACAGTCCCGTGGGTAACTTCATCTAATGAAAAATCAACACATTGACTGCATTTTTGTGGGGTAAAAACACAGAAATATATGTTTACCCCCCAAACCCATACATTTTTGGAAAGTACACATTCTACCGAATCTAAAATGGGTACCCATGCCTTATTGCTCCAAACTACTGAGTCGCAAGGCTTTCCCAAATTTGGCGGTTTTGGTGAAATATCTGGAAATTGCCTCAAAGCTTCAACTTTCCAGCATCGTATTGTCCATGTATCATTACCAGCATAAAGCATCCTAAATATAAACATATGGGTCTACTAAACAGTTTGATGCCCAATGTGCATAGATATACCAAACTATGTGGCGCACAGAGACCCCCAAATGACAATATGTATAGACATTTTCACGGCTGACGCTCTGACTGCTGCAATATGAGCACCTGGAGTGTGTATTATGCGACATTAGACCCCCCTAACAGTACAGAGACCCCAGAAAACCATATATTTTCAGAAAGTACACATTCTGACGAATCCAATATGGGTAAATAAGTGTTTCTACTGCAAACTGCCAAACAGCAAAGCAATGCTGAACATAACGGTTTTTATCAAATTTCTGAAAATCGTCACAAAGCTTGAATTTTACCCCATTATATGCCCCACATTTCGTAACGTATCAGCATAAAACATCCTAAATATGAACGCCAGGGGTCTACTGAACACTTTGATGCCCAATATGCATAGATATACCAAACTATGTGGCGCACAGAGACCCCCAAATGACAATAGTGTATATACATTTTCACGGCTGACGCTCTGGCTGCTGCAATATGAGCACCTGGAGTGTGTATTATGCGACATTAGACCCCCCTAACAGTACAGAGACCCCAGAAAACCATATATTTTCAGAAAGTACACATTCTGACGAATCCAATATGGGTAAATAAGTGTTTCTACTGCAAACTGCCAAACTGCAAAGCAATGCTGAACATAACGGTTTTTATCAAATTTCTGAAAATCGTCACAAAGCTTGAATTTTACCCCATTATATGCCCCACATTTCGTAATGTATCAGCATAAAACATCCTAAATATGAACGCCAAGGGTCTACTGAACACTTTGATGCCCAATATGCATAGATATACCAAACTATGTGGCGCACAGAGACCCCCAAATGACAATAGTGTATATACATTTTCACGGCTGACGCGCTGGCTGCTGCAATATGAGCACCTGGTGTGTGTATTATGCGACATTAGACCCCCCTAACAGTACAGAGACCCCAGAAAACCATATATTTTCAGAAAGTACACATTCTGACGAATCCAATATGGGTAAATAAGTGTTTCTACTGCAAACTGCCAAACTGCAAAGCAATGCTGAACATAACGGTTTTTATCAAATTTCTGAAAATCGTCACAAAGCTTGAATTTTACCCCATTATATGCCCCACATTTCGTAACGTATCAGCATAAAACATCCTAAATATGAATGCCAGGGGTCTACTGAACACTTTGATGCCCAATATGCATAGATATACCAAACTATGTGGCGCACAGAGACCCCCAAATGACAATAGTGTATATACATTTTCATGGCTGACGCGCTGGCTGCTGCAATATGAGCACCTGGTGTGTGTATTATGCGACATTAGACCCCCCTAACAGTACAGAGACCCCAGAAAACCATATATTTTCAGAAAGTACACATTCTGAAGAATCCAATATGGGTAAATAAGTGTTTCTACTGCAAACTGCCAAACTGCAAAGCAATGCTGAACATAACGGTTTTTATCAAATTTCTGAAAATCGTCACAAAGCTTGAATTTTACCCCATTATATGCCCCACATTTCGTAACGTATCAGCATAAAACATCCTAAATATGAACGCCAGGGGTCTACTGAACACTTTGATGCCCAATATGCATAGATATACCAAACTATGTGGCGCACAGAGACCCCCAAATGACAATAGTGTATATACATTTTCACGGCTGACGCGCTGGCTGCTGCAATATGAGCACCTGGTGTGTGTATTATGCGACATTAGACCCCCCTAACAGTACAGAGACCCCAGAAAACCATATATTTTCAGAAAGTACACATTCTGACGAATCCAATATGGGTAAATAAGTGTTTCTACTGCAAACTGCCAAACTGCAAAGCAATGCTGAACATAACGGTTTTTATCAAATTTCTGAAAATCGTCACAAAGCTTGAATTTTACCCCATTATATGCCCCACATTTCGTAACGTATCAGCATAAAACATCCTAAATATGAACGCCAGGGGTCTACTGAACACTTTGATGCCCAATATGCATAGATATACCAAACTATGTGGCGCACAGAGACCCCCAAATGACAATAGTGTATATACATTTTCACGGCTGACGCGCTGGCTGCTGCAATATGAGCACCTGGTGTGTGTATTATGCGACATTAGACCCCCCTAACAGTACAGAGACCCCAGAAAACCATATATTTTCAGAAAGTACACATTCTGACGAATCCAATATGGGTAAATAAGTGTTTCTACTGCAAACTGCCAAACTGCAAAGCAATGCTGAACATAACGGTTTTTATCAAATTTCTGAAAATCGTCACAAAGCTTGAATTTTACCCCATTATATGCCCCACATTTCGTAACGTATCAGCATAAAACATCCTAAATATGAATGCCAGGGGTCTACTGAACACTTTGATGCCCAATATGCATAGATATACCAAACTATGTGGCGCACAGAGACCCCCAAATGACAATAGTGTATATACATTTTCATGGCTGACGCGCTGGCTGCTGCAATATGAGCACCTGGTGTGTGTATTATGCGACATTAGACCCCCCTAACAGTACAGAGACCCCAGAAAACCATATATTTTCAGAAAGTACACATTCTGAAGAATCCAATATGGGTAAATAAGTGTTTCTACTGCAAACTGCCAAACTGCAAAGCAATGCTGAACATAACGGTTTTTATCAAATTTCTGAAAATCGTCACAAAGCTTGAATTTTACCCCATTATATGCCCCACATTTCGTAACGTATCAGCATAAAACATCCTAAATATGAACGCCAGGGGTCTACTGAACACTTTGATGCCCAATATGCATAGATATACCAAACTATGTGGCGCACAGAGACCCCCAAATGACAATAGTGTATATACATTTTCACGGCTGACGCGCTGGCTGCTGCAATATGAGCACCTGGTGTGTGTATTATGCGACATTAGACCCCCCTAACAGTACAGAGACCCCAGAAAACCATATATTTTCAGAAAGTACACATTCTGACGAATCCAATATGGGTAAATAAGTGTTTCTACTGCAAACTGCCAAACTGCAAAGCAATGCTGAACATAACGGTTTTTATCAAATTTCTGAAAATCGTCACAAAGCTTGAATTTTACCCCATTATATGCCCCACATTTCGTAACGTATCAGCATAAAACATCCTAAATATGAACGCCAGGGGTCTACTGAACACTTTGATGCCCAATATGCATAGATATACCAAACTATGTGGCGCACAGAGACCCCCAAATGACAATAGTGTATATACATTTTCATGGCTGACGCGCTGGCTGCTGCAATATGAGCACCTGGTGTGTGTATTATGCGACATTAGACCCCCCTAACAGTACAGAGACCCCAGAAAACCATATATTTTCAGAAAGTACACATTCTGACGAATCCAATATGGGTAAATAAGTGTTTCTACTGCAAACTGCCAAACTGCAAAGCAATGCTGAACATAACGGTTTTTATCAAATTTCTGAAAATCGTCACAAAGCTTGAATTTTACCCCATTATATGCCCCACATTTCGTAACGTATCAGCATAAAACATCCTAAATATGAACGCATGGGGTCTACTGAACACTTTGATGCCCAATATGCATAGATATACCAAACTATGTGGCGCACAGAGACCCCCAAATGACAATAGTGTATATACATTTTCACGGCTGACGCGCTGGCTGCTGCAATATGAGCACCTGGTGTGTGTATTATGTGACATTAGACCCCCCTAACAGTACAGAGACCCCAGAAAACCATATATTTTCAGAAAGTACACATTCTGACGAATCCAATATGGGTAAATAAGTGTTTCTACTGCAAACTGCCAAACTGCAAAGCAATGCTGAACATAACGGTTTTTATCAAATTTCTGAAAATCGTCACAAAGCTTGAATTTTACCCCATTATATGCCCCACATTTCGTAACGTATCAGCATAAAACATCCTAAATATGAACGCCAGGGGTCTACTGAACACTTTGATGCCCAATATGCATAGATATACCAAACTATGTGGCGCACAGAGACCCCCAAATGGATATAAAGTAGATAAAATTTACAAGGCAAAACAAAATAAGGCAGTAAAGAGTGAAATGCAAAAAAATCCAATAAAACCACAAAAATCAATGTTTTTTTTCCAGACTAGTGTTATTGGCCGTCAGAATCACAGTTTGAATATTTTAGCTGGGCCAAACAGGTTATACGGCTAGAAACAAGTGAACACAACATACGCAGAGCTGAAAATGCAATAAAATGGCTAAAAATTCAATAAAATGGCTAAAAATGCACCAAAATACCCAAAATTGCAATATAATCACCGAAATAACATAAAAAAGATATTGCACAGTACGGTTAGCGAATACGCTATTCGTAATGGCAATAAAACATTTTTTTCAGCCAAAAAAAGAGACGATGCGATAAGAAAAAAAAAAAAAAAGCCACAATGCCATGTATGTGCGTGTGCGTGTGTACAAATGGTAAATTACATGTTATGTGCGCGTGTGTGCACATGTGTGTAAGTGCAGTGAGTGTAAGTGACCCCCCCAATCCCCAAAAAGTATGTGTAAGTGTGTGTAAGTGTGAATCTAAGTGTGTATTACTGTAATAAGTGTGTGTTGGTGTGTTTGTGTGTGTAATTGTTGCACTAACCTGAAAAAATCGCTGGAGACTGTTGCAGGCGATCAGGAAGACTCCCTGGAAGACCTCTGCGTCGTGGTTCCTGTCTGTGTGCTGTGGGGGCGGAGATCGTCGATCCGGTGCAGGCTGCAGCAGCAGGACACGTAAGTAACACGTGCCTGCTGCTGTTTTTGGGCCCCTGGGCGATCGCGCCCCAGGGGCCACTCGATCCCCTGCTCTGCTCGTTGCCTAGGGGCAGGGGATCGAGCAGGAACGGAGCGAGCGGCTCTAACAGCCGCTCCTCCGCTTCTGAACCCGGAAGTGCTGCAGAACGTAGAATCTACGTTCTGTGGCATTTCAAGTACCTTTGCCACAGAACGTAGATTCTACGATCTGTGGCATTTAAAGGGTTAATGGGCAGCTTACAATCACCCTATTATTCACCCTTATTATTATTACATTCACCCTGTGTAGCTGCAGACATGTTCAGTAAAAGACAAATGAATGGTAATACAGTAATATAGTACATTAGGTTGAAAAAATCCATCAAGTTTAACCTTTTTGCCTAACGGCTGGTTGATTCAGAGGAAGCCAAATAATAATAAACATCTGAAGTCTCAGAGGGGACAATTGGACCAGTCCCTGGAATAACTTTGTACAAAGAGTTAATTTCAAAGACTTGGGGCAGATTTATCAAGGGTTGAATTGAAAATTAGAATTTCGAATTTTTGACTTTTTTTATGGCCAAACCTGTCAAATTCGACTTCGAGATTTTGAAGATTTATCATAAATCTCGAAAACTGGCCATTTAAGAACTTGAATTCAACTATTCACCACCTAAAACCTTCTGAAACGCTGTTTAAGTCAATGGCTTAATTTGGAGTTGTTTGCAGTCTTCCTGACATTCGAGGTTTTTTTGGGGGGGGGAATCTAATCGAGTTTTTTAAATTTAAATCGAATTCAGTTCGAGTTTTCGGATCGATTTAATTTATCCGAGTTTGTAAAATTCAATTTTTTTAATAAATTCGATCGGTCAAATTTTGAGTTTAGGGGAGATTTTAAAAACGTACATGAATTCAAAACTCAACCTTTCATAAATGTGCCTCTTGGGGTTTTGCCACTTTCAAAAATGCATCCAGCCCTTTCTTAAAACCATTGAATGTATCTGCCAATGACTATGCCCCTATATTACAGGTAATTCAGTTCTCTTGCTGCCGCATTACCTGGAATGTTTCCATCAGAATCTACTAAGGTTTCTGCCCAACGGTAAAGCAGCTGCAACACCCCAGTCTCCCATAGAATGCAGCATAGTCACTGCTGTTAATGTCCTGCTGAGATCATAGAGTTAGAGCTGCAATTAAAGGCATGCTCAGCAGTGACCTCTAGAGGCTCCTCAAAGCAATGGCTGCATGTACAATAAATACAAGGAAAGTACATAGGGCCTCAGAGATTCATCTCTTTTCTTTCTAGGGTCTTGCAGGTATGAGATAGTGTGTAGAGTAAGGCAAAGTGTTGTTAAGGTAGGGGCTACAACTATGGGTTAATGTGTATAGTATAGGGTTGTAGTAGCTAGAAATGTTGTACATGATGTTTTGTGCTTCTGTACCAGCCCAAGGCAACCACAGCCCTTTAGCAGTAAAGATCTGTGTCTCCAAAGATGCCCCAGTAGCTCCCCATCTTCTTTTCTGCTGATTCACTGATTCACATGCTCTGTGCTGCTGTCACTTACTGAGCTTAGGGAGCCACTCACAATATACAGTACACATAGAATAGAAATGTCACAATATAAGGCTGATTAGTAATTAATACACATAATTACTACATGGCAGCACAGAAACCAGTGCAATTAGCATCAGAAATGAATAATCAGCAAACCTGTAGCATCAGCTTATATTACAGCCAGGGAAGCTCATTTTCTGCTGGATAATTAGTGACGAGCCCTAAGCTTAGCTTCTCAACAGCCAATCAGAGCCCACTGAGCATGTGAGTGTCACAGACACTTTCCAAGATGGTGACCCCCTGTGACAAGTTTGAAGTCCTGGATCATTGCTGCTATTGACAAGCTCAAACTTTAGCCTCGTGCAATAAGTTCACTATAGAAAATAGGCCATTTTTAGCCATATTCAATTGTAGGGTTTAGTTCTCCTTTAAAGGGGACATCTACCATCCCATAAGGTATAATCGCTTTTCCGAGCACTTTTGCAATTAACATTAAAGGGATTCTGTCATGATTTTTATGGTGTAGTTTTTATTTCTAAATAACACAGTTTACACTGCAAATAATTCACTGTACAATATAAAATGTCATTCCTGAACCAGCAAGTGTATTTAGTTGTAATATTGGTGTGTAGGTGCATCTCAGGTCATTTTGCCTGGTCATGTGATTTCAGAAAGAGCCAGCACTTTAGGATGGAACTGCTTTCTGGCAGCCTGTTGTTTCTCCTACTCAATGTAACTGATGTGTCGCAGTGGGACCTGGATTTTACTATTGAGTGTTGTTCTTAGATCTACCAGGCAGCTGTTATCTTGTGTTAGGGAGCTGTTATCTGGTTACCTTCCCATTGTTCTGTTGTTAGGCTGCTGGGGGGAAAGGGAGGGGGTGATATCACTACAACTTGCAGTACAGCAGTAAAGAGTGACTGAAGTTTATCAGAGCACAAGTCACATGACTGGGAGCACCTAGAAAACTGACAATATGTCTAGCCCCATGTCAGATTTCAAAATTAAATATAAAAAAATCTGTTTGCTCTTTTGAGAAATGGATTTCAGTGCAGAATTCTGTGGGAGCAGCTCTATTAACTGATGTGTTTTTAGAAAATAAATTCCCATGCCAGTATCCCTTTAATAAGGAGCTCCAGAGCCTGTAGAGAGTATTATAGTGATGTTCTACCAGTTCAATATCGTTGCACTAATAAGAATGATTCTATTCATAGATTCCTGAAGGAAGAGCGGAAGTGACATCCCCCGGCCGCGTTTCTCGATATAATTCCCGCAGGCACATTATAGCGGGTCAGATTTTTCCTCCAGACGACGGCGCTTTCGGCTTCACCGTTCTTGACTGTAACAGTCGCCTGCTGAGCTCAACGGTAAACGGCCTCCAACCGGAATCCGGAACCTTTTCTCCGGATCATTTAAAGAAAGACTTGAGCAACTCCGGAAGCATCTTCAGCCCGAGCGTAAATAACGCGGATCTATGGCAGCAGTCGTTTGGTTTGACATCTTTAAATGCATCACAGGGATCTTTATCCAGGGAATCCATTGACAAGGACGGCCATTTTAACTGCCCCAGCCAAGATTTCCTCTGCACAAATAAACATTTAGACAACACTAACGGCGTCTCTGTGACTGCCCCGTCCATCGTCTCTAGCGCTGGTGCATTTACCAACAAATCCCCACGGCCGTCCTTCCATAATTCTTCTGTAGTCTCCGAAAATGGACGCAAGGTGTCGGGTTTTCTGGACTGCGTTTTAACATCAGATCCCCGTGACAAGGAATTGCACAAGTCGTGGCGCTCTGCATGCGGCCTCAGCCCAATCAGTCCTCCCTGCGCTGCTGCTGCTGCGCCTTCCAAAAACACAAAGGCAGCTGGAATCCATCAGGAAGGGGCGGAAATTTGGGACGATTCGATTTACTCTGAAAGTCTTAGTGAATTTTTAGCTAAAGTGGAGAGCAATGCGGAGACGCCAACTCACTCGTGTAAAAATAATTCCAAATTAGGAACAAGACGCTCCGATAGGAGAATTCCCAGAATGCAACGCTGGGTCGATATTACAAGACACAGCAGCAAGGAACATTATAGCATTGCTTCTGTAAATAACACAGATCCACCCTCTTATATATCACAACTTGCTCAATGTCCTTCTTCCCCCACTTTCCCTTTTATTAATCAGTCCCCGGTCACTTTATCTGCAGAAACCACTTCATCTGACAGTTTGTCCCAAACACCAGCTAAAAATGAACTCCTAACTCGCGTCTCCTCCTGCCTGTCCGCTATCTCTACCTGGATGTCGCAACGCTACCTTAAATTAAACCTCTCTAAAACTGAAATGGTTCTCTTTCCTCCAACTAACACCAGTAACATCCCGGAAGTATCCATCATAGTTAACAATTCCACTATCACCCCCTCTCCCCAGGCCCGGTGCCTTGGGGTTATCCTAGATTCTGCCCTGTCATTCACTCCTCATATCCAGTCACTTATTAAATCATGTCACTTCCACCTAAGGAACATATCCAAAATACCATCATTTATCACCCAAGATGCTGCCAAAATTCTTATTCACTCTCTCATCATATCGTGTCTAGACTACTGTAACTCTCTTTTAATTGGCCTCCCCCTCCAGAGACTGTCAGCTCTCCAGTCCATAATGAACACTGCTGCGAGGCTCATACACCTCAGCAACCGCTCCTCCTCTGCCTCGCCATTCTGTCAATCCCTGCACTGGCTTCCGTTACCTTTCAGAATCAAATTCAAATTAATGACACTGACTTTCAAAGCACTCAGGGGCGCTCCACCAATGAGGTGAGTTGAGACACTCGCCTCAGGCGGCAGCGCCCCCCTGGTTGCCAGGGGCGGCAAAAATGCCGCTCCTGGTAACTAAGAGCCGAATTTCCGGTTTTCAAACCGGAAATTCGGCTCTTCTAGTGCAGAGAGCGCTATTGTGCTCTCTGCACTAAGCATCGCGGACCGCCCCTGCCCTCTCCGGCGCTATAAAGGTTAGTGCCGTGGGGAGGGAAGGGGGCGGCGAAAGAAGGCCGCCTCAGGCGGCATTATAGCAAGAATCGCCCCTGAAAGCACTTCATAACTCTGCTCCACCCTACATCTCTGAACTCATCTCTATATACTCACCCACTCGTTTACTACTCTCCTCTACTGACCTGCTACTCAACTCTTCTCTCATTACCTCCTCACATGCTCGCATTCAAGACTTTGCAAGGGCTGCACCCCTCCTCTGGAACTCTCTCCCACAGTCTGTTCCACTTTCTCCCAACCTTTCTGCTTTCAAGAAATCTCTGAAAACGCACTTCTTTCGAGAAGCCTACCCTCACTCTGCTTAACTACCAAACGCAACACCACATACAATACCACATTTCTCACCCACTTAATTCCATCTTGCCCACTCCCACACCTTGTGTATTACTCCCTTCCCTTTAGACTGTATGCCTATGCATAGGGCCTTCCTCACCTTTTTGTACCTGTATTGATTGTGATGTTTGTTACTCCATATGTTCTATATATGTAATTCGTGTGATGTAGTTGTATAATCACATTTACTTTACAGTGCTACGCAATATGTTGGCGCTATATAAATACATGTTAATAATAATAATAATAAAAATGAGACCCCCCAAAACCCCTTAAATCCAGGGAATGTGCAGTGTTCCAAACATGCGACCTTCTGGGCCAAGAAAAAAGGCAACCGAAAAATAAGTTTGTCACAAATTTGCTCACCAAGTGCAAGTCGCACCCCTTCCCTTCTTAAAGGAACATGCAGAGATCCCAATGGACAAACGGACGGGCAGATATTTGCAGAAAGGGAAGAGCCGAGTCTCATTAGCAAGAGGTTGAGCGACTGTAAGGAAAGTTATAATGTTTCCTCTGACCTGTTTGATATCAGTAAAAGCCCCCAGGACACTGTACAAGACGCGGCTCTGTTTGCATCAGTTAAAGAGACATACCCAGAGGAATGTAGTCTTAATAGTCCCAAGACTGGATCTGGACCTGCACATGTTCCGAAATCCGAGTCCTTTAGGACTTATTGGTGGTCAGAGATTACAGAAGAAAGTGTTTTGGAAAGTCCTGGTTCTCTTCCATTCGCACAGTCTACTCCAGTAATGAAGCAACTCCCGGGGCCATCAGGTCTTGGCATCAACAGGCCTCCGCTCAAGCCTTTAAATGGCAGATCCACCTCCAGAACAAGTGCTTTGCTCAAAAAGGGCACCCACATGTCCCTGCACCTCAAACCGTCTACTTATTTGCACATTTCCAAAAGCCCCGACCTGTGGGGTCTTCATAACTGTTCAAAAACCTACACACCCCTTCCTTCCATAAAACGCCTTTCTGTATCTCCTCTTGTGAGTTCAGCCGTGAGTGTCCCACAGTGGTGGAGGAATCACTGGTCGGCCGAAGCTGCTGCAGAGAAAGATCATATGGAGCGTGAACGTAATGTAAAGAGATGCAAAGATGGAGACCCGGAGAGTCAGGGCGGTGAGTCTGGGAGGAAGGAATCAAAGATGGCGTCGTGTTTGATGACCTTCAATGGGACCACAGAGTCTCCCAGTAATTCTACAGTGGAGCATTTTCCTAGGGTTCAAGCCCCGATGTCTCCAGGCGACTGGTCTCCTGAGCTTTTTATTGAACATGCCCCTACCCCCAAACATTCTGACTCTCTACAGAGGCGTCTCTTTTAAATCCTTCTCTTACAGGAGTGAGAGGCCAGAAGAACGTTCATGTGGATCCCACCCTCCAACATCTGATCTCTGCATCGGGGCAACATAAAGTGCAGTCTTGTTTTCTCTGTATATAACACCGTACAGCGGGAATGGTTATAGCCAAAGAGACATGGAATAGTGATGGGCTACTTTGTTCCACTTCGCAGAAAAATACGCAAAATTAATTTGCGCCTGACAAATAAATACGCCCATCACTAACATTGAACTTATAACAACATGAAATGTTAATAATGTGACAGTGTCGTATAACTAATTTATGATCAAGTTTAATAATATTAGAAGTCGCAGTGCAGTTCCCAGCAGCCCCGGGTTTGTACGAAGGACTGGACCTTTCTATACAGATGGATATGATACAAGAACCCCTTTTTATCATTTGCAGCACCCATGTTCCCCAATACTTTTATGTAAATACTATTGTGGGGGGCCTTATTAACCATGAAACAATTTGGGGGCCCATTCACTAAGTTTGAGTGAAGGAATAGAGGAAGGAATTTCGAATGTTTTTTTTTGGCTATTTCGACCATTGAATTGGCTACTTCGACCTTCGACTACGACCTTCAACTTTGAATCGAACGATTCTAACTAAAAATCGTTCGACTAATCGATAGTCGAAGTACTGTCTCTTTAAAAATTTCTTCGACCAGCTAGTTCGCCACCTAAAACCTACCGAGGCCAATGTTAGGAAGGTCCCCATAGGCTTGCTAACAATTTTATGATTGAAGGATAATCCTTGGATCGATGGATTATAATCCTTCGAATCATTCGATTCGAAGGATTTAAACGTTCGATCAAACGATTATTCCTTAGATCTAACGAATTGCACAAAATCCTTCGACTTCGATATTCGAAGTCGAAGGATTTTAATTCGGCAGTCGAATATCGAGGTTTAATTAACCCTCGATATTCGACCCTTAATACATCTGCCCCTAACTGTAACTTTATAAAATTGACCCCCCCACACTCCCATGAATAAATAAATAAAAAAGCCTTGTGTCTGTATTTGTTCTTCTGCAGGAGCCATATGATATATATACACATAGGTTTCCTTGCCCTTTAAGCACCAGCCCCAAGTAATGGCACCACTATAAATGGTTTATATAAGGGTATATTGTACAGGTTATTTATTCCTCTTGTGCACCTGTAGTATAATGTTATTTTATATTTTCAGTGGTACAGGTATAGGATCCATTATCCAGAACGCTCCGAATTACAGAAAGGTCGTCTCCCATAGACTCCATTTTATCCAAATAATCCACATTTTTAAAAATAATTTCCTTTTTCTGTGTAATAATAAAACAGTCGCTTGTAGTTGATCCCAACTAAGATATAATTAATCCTTATTGGAAGCAAAACCAGCCTATTGGGTTTATTTCATGTTTATATGATTTTCTAGTAGACTTAAGGTATGAAGATCCAAATCTGATATCAGGAAAGCCCCAGGTCCCGATCATTCTGGATAACAGGTCCCATACCTGTAATATTACAACTGACCGATTATATGAGGGGATTGAGCCCCCATTGTGCAGTAGGTAAATTGTAATATCCTTATACAGAGCCAATATAGACAATATGATGGAATTAGAGAAATATCCGACACACTGGGACATCACTAGCTGCTTATATCATATTATTTCCTGGGAATATAATAGACTTTATGCCCCTATAGATAAATACTCATTTCCATTTATAGCAAATACTCCTCTTGTGCTGTGTTCTGGTCTGTCACAGCCTTACCATAAAGCAAGGTGGAACGGCCGTGTGTATTTGTGGCAAATAGGGGCTCGTTTCTAAATGATTGATCGGAGGAGATGGACAATGTTTATGTTGTCCTCCATTTGTTCCTATTAAATATGAATCAAATCCAGGATTCAGTTGGGGATTTAGGGAGGATTCCAGTCCAATTGTCCGGCCGAACCAAATCCAAATTCTAAAAATCGCTTGAGTTTTTGTCACATAAACAAGGAAGTTAAAGAGACACTGACACCAGTAATTAAACGTTTTTTTACATCTATAATAATATTGTCTTTGAAAGCAACTTATAACTTTGCCATAAAGTATTTGCCCAATGCTTTTTAGTGATGAGCCGGCCCTCTCGATACCCGCGGGTCCGTTGGTTTCGGCCAACCTCACACCCCCATTTGAGGGTCCGGATTGAGCTCTTCTTCCTGCTCTCCCCACCCCCCACCTTACACTGCCGACTTACGGGTTTCAGTTTTATCGCCCCGCCCCTTTTGTGACGTCATGAACGGGTCGGGCGCGGGTCTATAACAGGAACTCGGAAGTCGGGCTCAGACAGACGCGGGTTGTGAAAGGACAGGTGCGGGTCAGGAAAAATCATTCCCCCACATCACTAATACTTTTACTTTACCCGTCTGATGCCCCATGTTCCTGTATGAGGGGGCGGCCATATTTGTGCAGCAGGAGTCCGTTACCAGTAGAATCTCTAAAGCTGGCCATACACGGGCAGATAAAGCTGCCGATATCAGTCGTTTGGACCAATTTGACAGCTTATCTGCCCGTGTATGGGGGCTTCCGACGGGTCTTCCCGATCGATATCTGGCCACGATATCAATCGGGAAGGTTTGATTTTTACCCGACCGACCCGTCGGAGCCCTTTACGGCCGAACGTTCAAATTACCCCCGATATAGCCATGCCGTTAGTGCCATATCGGGGAAAGATTCGTTCGTTTGGCGATGTCACCAAACTAGCGGATCTTTGAGTCTATGGCCACCTTAACTGACAGACTGAGATGTGACTGGTTGGGACTTCAAGTAACAATTACTTACATAAACAAACCAGAAAACGATCAACATGACCTATAAGTAACTTGTACATTCATATTTTAAAAAGTAGTGTCAGTGTGACTTTAAATTATTTTTAACCATTAGGTTTCTTGGCATTAGAAGATTTCTGTTCAGCAAATATACACAGACTCTTGTATCTGACAGCGATTGTATAGCGTCACACACTGCTCCCCATCTCTACTTAAGCAACCCCGTTTTTTTATGTAAAAGAAAAAAAAAATGATAAAATGTAATTTTATATGTACTAAGCACAATTCAGCAGGAACAGTCCCTAAGTTTGCTCATAGTCTGTACAGAGAGATCCCATAAAACTATGGTACATAGGTATTCCTCTGTACTAAGTACAATTCAGCAGGAACAGCCCCTAAGTTTGCTCATAGTCTGTACAGAGAGATCCCATAAAACTATGGCAGTATAGGTATTCCCTGTACTAAGCACAATTCAGCAGGAACAGTCCCTAAGTTTGCTCATAGTCTGTACAGAGAGATCCCATAAAACTATGGCAGTATAGGTATTCCCTGTACTAAGCACAATTCAGCAGGAACAGTCCCTAAGTTTGCTCATAGTCTGTACAGAGAGATCCCATAAACCAGGAAGACACTAAGTACTCAGGGGGTAAAACACCCACAATTAGTGCATGTGCTGTAGGGACTAATGACTGAAAGGAGTGGGTTTCACCAATAATTGTGAAGTCAACATTTCTGGCATAAAACAAATCCTTTCAAGAAATTTGAGAATAATGAACCAATGTGCAGCCAGTATAAACTTCTAGATAATACACATTCTATGCCATAAACTCTGATCTCAGGACAGGTTTTATCTAATGTTCAATTGAGCAGAATATGGAACGTGTGGAACATAAAAATGGAAACTATCAGGTCGCATTCTCCCATGAATCCAGCAGGGGGCAGTGTTACTCTCTGTTTGACCAGCAGGTAGTGAAGAAGAGGAGATTTGGGCGACTAATGGAATCTGAGCGTCTGTCTCTGCCCTTAGACTGAAGGGTATAAAGTAACTGCTGAACTGGATCTTTATCCTCCTAACAATAAATAATACATTTGTAGCCATTCAGAGCGTTTGTTTTTAGATCAGTGACCCCCTTTATTCAGAAGAAGAAGGCAAATCATTCAAAAACTTTAAAAAATAAATAATGACCAACTGAAAAGTTGCTTAGAATTAGCCTTTCTATAAAGGTGTATCACCCTTATAAAGGAGAACTAAAGCCTAACTAAAGAAGTAGCTAGAAATGTTGTACATGATGTTTTGTGCTTCTGTACCAGCCCAAGGCAACCACAGCCCTTTAGCAGTAAAGATCTGTGTCTCCAAAGATGCCCCAGTAGCTCCCCATCTTCTTTTCTGCTGATTCACTGATTCACATGCTCTGTGCTGCTGTCACTTACTGAGCTTAGGGAGCCACTCACAATATACAGTACACATAGAATAGAAATGTCACAATATAAGGCTGATTAGTAATTAATACACATAATTACTACATGGCAGCACAGAAACCAGTGCAATTAGCATCAGAATTTAATAATCAGCAAACCTGGCGACTTTTTAGTCTCAGCAACATTTTTGTCTTGGCGATTTTTTTGTTCAAATTCCATAAAGTCAATGGGTGGCAAGAAATTTTGCGCAACAATTTTTACGTGCACAATTAAGTTTTTTCTCACGCCAGATGCATTAAAGTCAATGGGCATTTTGTCTCTGCGACTTTTTTGTCGCGTCGGAAGCGCCACTTCCTCCTCCTCCTCAATAGGGAACCGGTACTTCCATGTAACTGCCGCCTGGGAGGAATTCCCTGCTCTGCTGTCGGCTCATCTCTCGCAGAATATAAACTTATTATATATCAAGGGAATGTTCCATGCAGCTCCGATGTTTACTCTGTATGAAGTCCATGTGGGATAAATTAAAGGGGAACTTTGTCTGAAAATTAACTTTCTAACTTCCCATGGTTCTTGAAAGCAACTGTGACATAGGAGATGGCAGTTAATCAAATTAGAAGTCATCATAGAGTCTCTATGTATAATGAACTCCTCCTTATCTGTAAGCCTAAAACTGAATGCAGACAACTGTTCCATTTTTCGCTGGACAGTCCCGATTTTGACAGCTGCAGTCCCGGGTTTGTTACTGATATGTCCCGACTTTCCCTTTGATCTCCTGCCCTGAACAGCTAGAAAAAGATACAAAGTTTCTAAAACGTAATTAATTAAGAGGCTTTTGGCAAAGAGCCCAGAATATGTGGCTGGTGCACATAGAGAAATTTATAACAATTTAAGATAAGCAAAGATACAATTATAACTAGGGATGCACCGAATTCAGGATTCAACGTTTTTCAGCAGATTCGGATTCGGCTGAATCCTTCTGCCTGGGCTGAACCGAATCCAACCCCTAATTTGCATGTGCAAATTAGGAGTGGGAGGTAAAGCGTGTGAGTTTTGGTCACAAAACAGGGAAGTAAAAAATGCTTTACCATTCCCATCCCTAATTTGCATATGCAAATTTGGATTTGGTTTGGTGTTCGGCCAAAACTTTCGCAAAGGATTTGTAGGTTCGGCCGAATCCAACAATAGTGGATTCGGTCCATCCCTAATTATAACTATTTAAGATAAGCAGGTCTCTTGGGGAAACTGTGATTTGCAGCTTAAAAGGCAATTCAAGTTCATTAGCAAAACTGTAATAACACATAAAACCTGACCCTAAATCCCCCAGAAATGGGCTCAAACTTTCCATAACCTGCCAAATTTTGTAAAATAGATCTGGTATTTAGGAGGTGTGGCCATAAAATGGGCGTGGTCAAAAATGCAGGCACAGCACATCTTTTTATTCCTCTTTCTATTTTCCAAATGTTGGGAGGTATGCTGCAGCTAATAGACAGGGGGGGGTTGTTTACACAGAGCACATTCGCTTCATTTCTTATATGTGATTATATTTGTGATTCAGGTTGTTTCATTGCAATTTTCATAAATTCTTGTAAAATTCTAATTTTAAAAAATGTTCCCAATAGGAACGACGGCCGAATCTTGTCCTATGAATGTGGTGCTGTCTGTGTTTGGCAGGTTTTTGGGCCAGTAAGTGGGCACGGGTTTGATGCTTTGTAGTTTGCAAGACATTTAGCCCATGGGTTAGTTATAGGGATGTGTTGCAACTACAGCTCTGCACCTTCTTCAACATTTATCACATTTATGAAGTGCAAAACGCCGGCTACACTCTAGTCCCTAGACACAAATGTTGTGTAACTGAGAGGTGCAATTTTGAGCCCCTCAATACCCAAGCACCTGTGTCTGGTGGACTGATAATAACTCCGATGTTCCGAGGATATTGAAGGGAATTCTATAATAAGGTAAATTATTTCCTTTTCTTTCCTGCTCTCGGCAGTTTTACTGCAATTTCTGACAAAGACGTCGAGATTGTGAGTCATTTCAGTTCACACAGAGCCGGGATTGTGCTGAGACAATGGAAAGATGACAGACATCAGTAATGCTAATCTATACCCACCGCCTGCGCTTAAAGGAAAACTATACCCCCAAAATGAACACTTAAGCAACAGATAGTTTACATCAAATTAAGTGCCATATTAAAGAATCTTACCAAACTGGTGTATATATTTAAGTACATATTAACCTTTTACATCTCTTGCATTGAGCCTCCATTTTGTGATGGTCTGTGTGCTGCCTCAGAGATCACCTGAGCAGAAATACTGCAGCTCTAACTGTAACAGGAAGAGATCAATTGACCAGAAATACTGCAGCTCTAACTGTAACAGGAAGAGATCACCTGACCAGAAATACTGCAGCTCTAAGTGTAACAGGAAGAGATCAATTGACCAGAAATACTGCAGCTCTAACTGTAACAGGAAGAGATCACCTGACCAGAAATACTGCAGCTCTAACTGTAACAGGAAGAGATCACCTGACCAGAAATACTGCAGCTCTAAGTGTAACAGGAAGAGATCACCTGACCAGAAATACTGCAGCTCTAACTTTAACAGGAAGAGATCACCTGACCAGAAATACTGCAGCTCTAAGTGTAACAGGAAGAGATCACCTGACCAGAAATACTGCAGCTCTAACTGTAACAGGAAGAGATCACCTGACCAGAAATACTGCAGCTCTCACTGTAACAGGAAGAGATCACCTGACCAGAAATACTGCAGCTCTAACTGTAACAGGAAGAAGTGAGGAAGCAAAAGACACAACTCTGTCTGTTAATTGGCTCATGTGACCGAACAAGTATAGTTTGTTGGTATGTTTGTGTGCACAGTGAATCCTACGATCCCAGGGAGCGGCCCTTATTTTTTAAAATGGCAATTTTCTATTTATGATTACCCAATGGCACATACTACTAGAAAGTATATTTTTATTATATTTACATGAATCAGGTTTTACATATGAGCTGTTTTATGCAATATCTTTTTATAGAGACCTCCATTGTTTGGGGGTTTAGTTTTCCTTTAATGCACTGCATAGAATGTGAGCTCTACTTACAGGACTTACAGTAGCCACTGAACCACCAAATCATGGAGCACCAGGCAGCATTTGGGGTCATATAAAAAATCCAAATTTATTGAGAATAATCATAAAATGATGATGAGCAAACAAGTGAACATAGCCCCACGCTTGTTTGCTCATCATGATTTTATGATTATTCTCAATAAATTTGGATTTTTTATATGACCCCAAATGCTGCCTGGTGCTCCATGATTTGGTTGTTCAGTGGATCCGGTACTCAACGTGTTTTTCCGGAAACGCGTGCGGGTGTCAGCACAGACGGCAAGGTCGACATACAGCGTGTTCGGGTGAGTGCTCTCTATTATCTATTTTCTATATGACTTACAGTAGCAATGGGACTAATGATTGTTTGGGAATATAAAGACTTGTGTTTAAAGGCCACAATGAGGGTTCCCACCTTTTTAAAGGGGTGGATCACCTTTCCATTAACTTTTAGTATGTTAAAGAATGGCTAATTCTAAGCAACTTTTCAATTGGTCTTCATTTTTTATTTTATTTTTATAGATTTTGAATTATTTGCCTTATCCTTCTGACTCTTTCCAGCTTTCAAATGGGGGTCCCTGCCCCCATCTTATAAGCAAATGCTCTGCAAGGCTTCACACTTATTTTTATTGCTACTTTTTATTTATTACTCATCTTTCTATTCAGGCCTGTCCGATTCATATTTCAATCTCTTATTGAAATTGATGCATGGTTGCTAGGGGAGTTTGGACCCTAGCAACCAGACTGCTGACTTTGCAAACTAAAGAGCTGCTGAATGAAAGGCTAAATAAGTCAAAAATCACAAGTAATAAAAAATGAAAACCAATTACAAAGTGTCTCAGAATATCAGTCTCTACATCATACTGACCGTTAACTCAAAGGTAAACATTCCCCTTTAAGGACAATCTCCATCCAGAAAACAAGTGTCACCCATACCCCACTACGGAGGATATATATATAAAATAGGGAATGATCTATTCCCAGTACAGGTATGGGATCAGTTATCTGGAAACCCGTTATCCAGAATGCTCTGAATTACGGAAAGTCTCCCATAGACTCCATTTTATCCAAATAATCCTCAATTTTTAAAAAATTGATTTCCTTTTATCGCTGTAATAGTAATTAGGGATGCACCGAATCCACTATTTTGGATTCAGCCGAACCCCCGAATCCTTTGTGAAAGATTCGGCCGAATACCGAACCGAATCCGAACCCTAATTTGCATATGCAAATTAGGGGTGGGAAGGGGAAAACATTTTTTACTTCCTCGTTTTCTGACAAAAAGGCACGTGATTTCCCTCCCGCCCCTAATTTGCATATGAAAATTAGGGTTCGGATTTGGTTCGGCCAGGCAGAAGGATTCGGCCGAATCTGAATCCTGCTGAAAAAGGCCGAATCCTGGCCGAATCCCAAACCGAATCCTGGATTCGGTGCATCCCTAATAGTAATACAGTATATTGAACAGGTATGGGATCTGTTATCCGGAAATCCATTATCCAGAAAGCTCATAATCATGGAAAGGCCGTCTCCCATAGACTCCATTTTATCCAAATAATCCAATTTTTTTAAAACGGATTTCCTTTTCTGTGTAATAATAAAACAGTTGCTTGTACTTGATCCCAACTAAGATATAATTAATCCGTATTGGAGGCAAAACCAGCCTATTGGGTTTATTTCATGTTGATATGATTTTCTAGTAGATTTAAGGTATGAAGATCCAAATTACAGAAAAATCCATTCAGGTCCCAAACATTCTGGATAACAGGTCCTATACTTGTACCACCAGTTTATTCCATTCCTGACATGCTATTAGTTACAGATTTACTGTTTCTTTAACATGTCCTTGTCACAGACTGAAACTGGGTCTTAAGTGATAAAATAATTTGCCAATAAAATCCCAAGTCCAGATAGAAACACAGAGAGAATCACTAAGTTATGACCTTGGTAATGTTGCACCCACCAGCAATTTTATATTTAGCTTCTCCTCCGGGAACGATGATTTGGCCCCCCCGTGTGATCTACACAATGGAAGCCTTTTGTGCAACAAACCTCTTATAATAAGCAGGGCGGGCGCTGCAGAACCTCTTGGTTAAAGGGGAGGTGTTCCCATTCTAACACTATAGGTCTAGATCGAGGTTAATAGGAACCATGTCAGGGTAACAGCACATGGATTGATTCACATTGTTACCTATACAATTGGCATCATGATGGGCCACCAGCAGCAGATACTTGATACTACGAGCTGTGTTTTCTATCTCAAGTCTGTTCAATAAGTACGAGTTTTCCTCATTCTCATCACCAGTGCTAAGAAACATATTCTACATGAATGATGTGATACCTGAAACGGAGGTATTCTTTGTCTCTAACACAGCTAAAAAGCTCGACAGAAAGCTAAATAGTGACTTTATGGCAGCTGAGATTCTAGCTATCTGTATAACAGAACATTCTGTCCCAGTGGCTGCACAGATCCTATCTGATCCCCATTGTAAGCAGCAGTCCTGTCCTGCTTTATGGCAGCTGAGATTCTATCTGTATAACAGAACATTCTGTCCCAGTGGCTGCACAGATCCTATCTGATCCCCATTGTAAGCAGCAGTCCTGTCCTGCTTTATGGCAGCTGAGATTCTAGCTATCTGTATAACAGAACATTCTGTCCCAGTGGCTGCACAGATCCTATCTGATCCCCATTGTAAGCAGCAGTCCTGTCCTGCTTTATGGCAGCTGAGATTCTAGCTATCTGTATAACAGAACATTCTGTCCCAGTGGCTGCATAGATCCTATCTGATCCCCATTGTAAGCAGCAGTCCTGTCCTGCTTTATGGCAGATGAGATTCTAGCTATCTGTATAACAGAACATTCTGTCCCAGTGGCTGCACAGATCCTATCTGATCCCCATTGTAAGCAGCAGTCCTGTCCTGCTTTATGGCAGCTGAGATTCTAGCTATCTGTATAACAGAACATTCTGTCCCAGTGGCTGCACAGATCCTATCTGATCCCCATTGTAAGCAGCAGTCCTGTCCTGCTTTATGGCAGCTGAGATTCTATCTGTATAACAGAACATTCTGTCCCAGTGGCTGCACAGATCCTATCTGATCCCCATTGTAAGCAGCAGTCCTGTCCTGCTTTATGGCAGCTGAGATTCTAGCTATCTGTATAACAGAACATTCTGTCCCAGTGGCTGCACAGATCCTATCTGATCCCCATTGTAAGCAGCAGTCCTGTCCTGCTTTATGGCAGCTGAGATTCTAGCTATCTGTATAACAGAACATTCTGTCCCAGTGGCTGCACAGATCCTATCTGATCCCCATTGTAAGCAGCAGTCCAGCCCTGCTTTATGGCAGCTGAGATTCTAGCTATCTGTATAACAGAACAATCTGTCCCAGTGGCTGCACAGATCCTATCTGATCCCCATTGTAAGCAGCAGTCCTGTCCTGCTTTATGGCAGCTGAGATTCTAGCTATCTGTATAACAGAGCATTCTGTCCCAGTGGCTGCGCAGATCCTATTGCAACAGTCCTGTCCTGCTTTCTGTGTAAATAATACTCATTAGTACAATCTGCCCAAACAAC
Source organism: Xenopus petersii (assembly GCA_038501925.1). Taxonomy (NCBI): domain Eukaryota; kingdom Metazoa; phylum Chordata; class Amphibia; order Anura; family Pipidae; genus Xenopus; species Xenopus petersii. Next base: position 3,474,428 of record CM076674.1, on the reverse strand, counting down.
CACAATGTACGATTTTCTATTCTATGTAAACTCTGCACAAGAAGTACTAATGGCTTGAAATCTGATTTAAGATTTGCCTTTCTGAGGATTTCACCTTGGCCCAATTCTTTATTCTCTCTTTATATAAAGGTACCTGTATACAGTGTATAATAAGTACATGGGGCTCCTGCTAATATGACATTCAGAGAATACTCAGGGGGATTGAGTTTCTGTACAATTTCTTTCATATTAGACATAAATCCCAGGGGTGAATAAGCTCAGGGGCAGCAGCAAGAAATGTACTTGCCTTACCTGCTTCTCTCCTGCTGATGGAGAAACTTCTCTCTGACTTTGAGACAAATTCAGCAGAAATCAGTTTCTCCTCCAGGTGACCTCTGATACAGGTTTTGTTTCAGGAGTCAGAACTAGCAGTGCAGGGAATATCATCAAGTAATGAACAGATTTGGTGCTTTCACTATCGATTGCATTTTACAATGAACTTAATTAAAACCATTTGATGGATCAAATTTAATGAAGGTTTATTGGAACAAAAGCTGATAGGGAAATACAAGGGGTATAATAAGTTCAGTGAGTAAATGGAACACACTTTCCCTTTAAAGAAAGAGACACTGGGTTGTTACTTTAGAGGAAATAAACTTCCAGCCTGTCCCTGCTCCTTCCCTGTATCAGACACATTCCTGCTGCTGCTGCTGTTGCCTCCGCTATTCAACCCTCGCTGCCTCCCTCTGGGACTTGTAGTCCAGCAGCCGCCCCGTACGCCTGACGCAGAACGCGCATTGTCATCAGGAGGAACTACAATTCCCACAATCCCTCGCTCCCAGCTTGCTTTCCGAGCCTATTGGCCGCTGTCTCGAGGAATGATGTCATAGGGAGAAGAGGGAGAGCTCCCGTGTAGTCATTGTGCTCTCATGGAACGTTACTAGAGGTCGGGACCCAGCGCATCCCCATCAGCAGCAGCAGCAGCAGAAGGAAGAAGAGACCTCAGCTAGAGCCCATGTCCTGGTGACTGTGCAGCCAAGAGCCTCTCTCTTCCTTTGTATGTGAGAGACATCCCAGTCAAGGTGAGTGACAGGGAGATGCCAACTTGCCTTTGCCTGTGTGTCTGATGCCCAGGGCTGCCATGTAACTACTACTACTGCTTTGTCATGTGACTGTGCTGCAAAGCTGCAGTGTGTGTGTCAGTGCAACATCTGGGTCTGTCCTGATCCTACTGATCCTACTGCTCCTACTGCCCCTACTGATCCTACTGCCCCTACTGATCCTACTGATCCTACTGCTCCTACTGCCCCTACTGATCCTACTGATCCTACTGATCCTACTGCTCCCACTGCTCCTACTGCTCCTACTGATCCTACTGATCCTACTGCTCTTACTGCTCCTACTGCCCCTACTGCTCCTACTTATCCTACTGCTCCTACTGATCCTACTGCCCCTACTGCTCCTACTGCTCCTACTGATCCTAATGCTCCTACTGATCCTACTGATCCTACTGCCCCTACTGCTCCTACTGCTCCTACTGCTCCTACTGATCCTAATGCTCCTACTGATCCTACTGATCCTACTAATCCTACTGCTCCTACTGCTCCTACTGATTCTACTGCCCCTACTGCTCCTACTTATCCCACTGCCCCTACTGATCCTACTGATCCTACTGCCCCTACTGCTCCTACTGCTCCTACTGCTCCTACTGATCCTTCTGCTCCTACTGATCCTACTGATCCTACTGCTCCTACTGATCCTACTGCTCCTACTGATCCTTCTGCCCCTACTGCTCCTACTGCTCCCACTGATCCTACTGCTCCTACTGCTGCTTCACTTCTCCACCCCCAAACCCCAGCGCATCATCATCATCATCATTGCTCTTTCTGCTTATGCCATCAGTTTTGTCTTTGCCAAAATGGAAAAAAAGGGATCAAAACACCTTGGATGAGAGTGAGAAATAGGATTTACTGGCTCATGAGTTGTAATGTCAGAATGGAGCTGAGGTTGTGCTGGGGGAGGATCAAGAATAGACTTCAGCCATTGGACATTATAGCTAAGGGGCCCCACTGAGCAGCAGTTATAGGCTGGAACAGTCAATACTTAATAACGTAAAGATTCACTTCTTGACTGCACAGAGTGCATGGCATTACTGCCTATAGTAACTACTGTATCAGATACAGGGAAATCTGTAGTAAAATGACTATTGGTAGAAATAGGATGTTAGTCTCTGGGAAAGGACTGTGGGATAGCAGGTATAGTAGGGAGAGATGTGTCTATAGTAACAGTGGATAATAGTCTCTGGGAAGGGAGTGTGACTGTGGGATAGCAGGTATAGTAGGGAGAGATGTGTCTATAGTAACAGTGGATAATAGTCTCTGGGAAGGGAGTGTGACTGTGGGATAGCAGGTATAGTAGGGAGAGATGGTGCCTATAGTAACAGTGGATAATAGTCTCTGGGAAGGGAGTGTGACTGTGGGATAGCAGGTATAGTAGGGAGAGATGTGTCTATAGTAACAGTGGATAATAGTCTCTGGGAAGGGAGTGTGACTGTGGGATAGCAGGTATAGTAGGGAGAGATGTGTCTATAGTAACAGTGGATAATAGTCTCTGGGAAGGGAGTGTGACTGTGGGATAGCAGGTATAGTAGGGAGAGATGGTGCCTATAGTAACAGTGGATAATAGTCTCTGGGAAGGGAGTGTGACTGTGGGATAGCAGGTATAGTAGGGAGAGATGGTGCCTATAGTAACAGTGGATAATAGTCTCTGGGAAGGGAGTGTGACTGTGGGATAGCAGGTATAGTAGGGAGAGATGGTGCCTATAGTAACAGTGGGAGGTATAATTCCACATTTTCCACCTCTTACTACAACCTGTACCATTATAAGGTATGAATGACAAAACTCAGGTAGGAATGTCATAGTTATAGTTCATTGGCAGTTGGGTAAGGGCACACTAAACTGATTGTCAGCTTGAGGTTAAAGAATCAGCTGCTGGGATCAAATCTGAGCACTTCTGTGGCTGCACCTGGATCTAATGCTTAAGCCGCACAAGTATCAGAGTTTGGCAGCAAAATACATATTCAAGTGTTTTAGCCCAAAACTCCGTGTGCGCCTGGGCTGGTGCAGTGTTTCCACAAGCTGAGAACCAGCCCAGTGTGGCCTATGGGCTCTTACATGAGACTATATTTTGGGGTGTTTAGCACATGTTTGAGATGCTTATTGCACCGTTGTCACACAGACAATTAGATACAGTTGAATATAATGAAATGCCAGTTTCTCTAAGGCTTTTTAGTGGAAAGAGATCATCAGGTGCAACAAGACAGACAGCCCGTGTGACTTGCCTCATTGACATTAGTGCAACAAATTACTTTAGGATCCCAGTACCACTCCTATGTCCCATCCGCTGCTTCCCATAGAGATATATGGAAGACAAGCCTTAGGCAGAGGGGTGACCATCTCTTTGTACTGGATTTAAAGATATGGAATAATGAAAGGCAAGTTGTGATTAGTTGCTGATTTACTATTCAGCGGTAACATTCCCCTCCCCCTCCCCATAGTCCTCATTACAGGGGGATATTCCCTTCTTGTTTTATCTTAAATCAAAGTCCATAATAAAGATATGATGCAGAACAACTTGTCTTAACTTTTCATATTTTATTAGAACGGGCAATTCGAAGCAACTTTTCAATTGGTCTTCATTATTTATTTTTATTATAGTTTATTTTTGTACTATTTGCCTTTCTATCTTTCAAATGGGGGTCACTGACCCCATCTAAAAAAACAAATGCCCTGTAAGGCTACAAATTTACTGTTATTGCTACTTTTAATTCCTCCTCTTTCTATTCAGGCCTCTCCTATTCATATTCCAGTCTCTTATTCATATCAGTGCATGGTTGCTAGGGGAATTTGGATCATAGCAACCAGACGGCTGAAATTGCAAACTGGAGAGCTGCTGAATAAAAAGCTAAATAAGTCAAAAACCACAAATAATAAACCAATTGCAAATTGTTTCAGAATTTCACTCTCTACAGCATACTCACAGTTAATTTAAAGGGGAACAACCCCTTTAAGTTTGTTACATTTTATCTCTAAATCGTGGGCTAAGCAGCACAGGATTATACCCGCTGTCACGCGCTCATCATGGGTCTTTATTTATTTAGCGCCGCAGGGTTTTACAGGCGTTTGTAGCGAGGATCTTGTGCTACATTTCTTCAGGAGTCTGAACCTGGAATGCAGAGAATATTGTCACTATGTTAATATTGCAGTGTAAGATTATAAAGGTTTAGTTTGGAGCCTAATTGTACAGGGCAGGGCAGATTTAGTTGCTTTTCTGGTATTTACACGTAACAAGAATCAACGCTGACTGTACATTTGGCAGAATTCGGAATATTTTCGCCAGGAGCCTGCACAGTCTGCAAACAATTAACCCCTACAGGGGTCCCAATTCTGCTTTGTGTGTGTGGCCATATGGAGGGATAGGACTAAAGGAATGTGGGGCCCCAGCGCTCTTCTTCAGTTGGTTATAGGTCTGTATCATGCGGGCGCAGTTCTATTAATGTAAGCACCCCCCATGGGTCTCGTTTAGCCCCTGGTTTATTTCATACGGCCAGCGTTTGTAATTGAGAGAATGCTGGGAGTTGTAGTTAAGCCGAGGGCTCCCACCTCCTTGGAAACTTATGAAGTCCACTAAATGGCAGTGCTAAACTGCAGCGCTTATTATTTATGCAGAGGCGACAGTTAGGCTACAGCATTAAAGCAGGACAAAGTAACCTCAGCTCTTACTGAAATACAACTCCCAGCATGCTCTGCCAGCCTTTGGAAGGAAGACTCTGTTAGCTGAGAATAACACAAGCAACGACTGGGGCTGCTCTTTCCCCTGCCTGTGCCCTGTGCTCAGGTCCTGCTGAGACTTGGAATTCTCTCTCTCGCTCTCACTCTCTCCCCCTGGAAAGTTGTGGCGCTTGGGGGCAGAATTCCCAGTCCAGCTGTGTTTGATCAGGGGACGGGATGTTAGGAATTTGCAGGGTTTGGCCAGTAGAAATTCTCTCTTTCACTCGCAGTTTTACATTTCTTATAATATTAACCCATCTATGTACAGTTATGGGACCTGTTATCCAGAATGCTCGGGACCTGGGGTTTTTACGGATAAGGGTTTTTTTTCCGTAATTTGGATCTCCGTACCTTATACATGGGCGTCTTTTCCTGCGTTCCCCTGTGTTTTGCTTTCTTCCGTTCAGCCACAGGGGAGCGCAGGAGTAGACGCACTCAGTTATTGTGAAGGGGGCTGTACTCACACGGATGCATGTAAGCGCCAAACGCAGGTGGGACGCAGCATGTTGCATTTTACTTGTGTTTGGCGCTTACATGCGTCTGTGTGAGTACAGCCCCCTTCACAATAATTCAGTAAGTCTATTCCTGCGCTCCCCTGCGGCTGAATGGAGGAAAGCGAAATGCAGGAGAGCGCAGGAAAAGACGCCCGTGTGTAAGAGCTGCAAAAAAAATCATTTAATCACAAATTAAACCCAATTTGCCTCCAATAAGGATTAATTGTATCTTAGTTGGGATCAAGTACAAGCGACTGTTTTATTAATACACAGATAAAGTATATCGTTTCTAAAAATGTGAATTATTCGATTTAAATGGAGACTATGGGGTAGATTTATCAAAGAGTGACGTTCCGCCACTAGAGTGAAATTCCGCAGCTCTCAATTCATTTCTGTGGGATTTTGAAAGGCGTATTTATCAATGGGTGAAGTGAAAGTTCACCCTTTGATAAATACGCCTATAAAAATCCCATAGAAATGAATGGAGAGTGGCGGGATTTCACTCTAGTGGCGGAACCACTATGGGAGATGATTCCATCATTTGGAGCTTTTTGGATAATGGTTTTCCGGATAATTGATCCCATACCTGTAGGGCTATGGAGTCAGAATGCTGGGAAATTCCGGATAAGGGATCTCTGTGAGATTGGGCTTCATGGCAATGTAAATGGACAGAACCCTGGCGACGCCACACCCAGAGTCAGCTGTATATTCGCCCGTAATAATCTCCTTTATTTCTTCTTTCCCACAATCGCATTATACTGTGGGGCTATGGCACGTTCATCCCACGCAACACGAGATGCAGCAACACCATCTCACGTTTGTATTTCTTACCTTATTTTCTGTCGCATCCAACTTGACGCCTGCTTTGTGGCGCACTGCGTCGGATCCGCCGGAATCGCGTTGAAGACGCTTGTGTAGTTGTATCCTTATACGCGGGAGCTACATTCAAATGGAAAAAGTATAAAACGTTCCAAGGGTGCCAATTTGATTGGCTGTTTGACAGCCCTTATGGGAACTGGCAGCCTATAGGAGACTCTGTTTGGCAGTACAACTGTTTTTTATACAACTAAAACTTGCCTCCAAGCCTGGAATTCATAAATAAGCCCCTGCTTTGGGGCCACTGGGAGCAACATCCAAGGGATTGTGAGTAACATGTTACTAATGAGCCTCTTGTTGGGGATCACTGGCCTATGGAGACCCATGAGCGGCACCAACCCTCCAAAATGGAACTTGGGCCAGAGAAGGTCCCTTATATGGGGCAACAATGTGCCGAGGGTCAGCAGCTTATATAATACATGGCTAAAACCCTCTATTCTAGAAGAGCAGTTGCAGCTATTGAGCCAAAGAGCTTGCCGTAACAATCATTCACAGACTTCTGGGTTATTAGTAGTGACAGGGTCTGCCGGACCCCACTCTCACCCCTAGGTCATTACCAGTTTGTTTCTTATGGGAGAGCCTGGGTGCTGGGGAGTCATGTGACAGGACCAAGGTCATCTCCTGTCACCTTTAGCCTTAGGGCTGGTTTATAATGGAAGCTTTGGAGCATCTACAGAAATAGGCCGTTAGCTTAAAGCTACAGTCGCGCGGATTGAGTTGGCCATGATTTGCTCTGGTGCCATCGTTCTATTGGGTTCCCATCTTTATCCTTAGCATCTGGAGCGCTCTAGTGTGTACATCTCACACATGCAGGTTCCATACAAATAGGAAGAAGCAAAACTGTTCAGCAGAGCTTACAATTGAAGTGGAGACTTTCCATAGGGAACCCATTTTGGATGTTGGCAGTGCCCTCTGCCTAAAGGGCCCAGGAGATCAATAGAGGAATAAATGGGAAGGGGGAGCTGCTAATTTAGTCATACGGGGCCCCATAATCCCTGATAGGGGCCCTGCACTGCTACATTGGTGCCAATAACATGGATTCTGAGATTCCAGTGTAACCTGTAGCAATTACACACCGCCTAGAAATGCCTGGTGCTGCCTGCACTCACCTCGACTGGCACTTAAAGGGTTAAAGATTAGAGCTCTGCACTGGGGCACATTCACTACCCAATTCCCAATGCTGATGAGCACCCATGTGCTATTATTATTAGTAATCAGTATATATATGTATGGGATCCATTATTCGTAGGGATCCACCGAATCCAGGATTCAGTTCGGGATTCAGCCTTTTTCAGCAGGATTCGGATTCGGCCAAATCCTTCTGCCCGGCCGAACCCATATGCAATATGCAAATTAGGGGCACGGAGGGAAATCACGTGACTTTTGTCAACAAAACAAGGAAGAAAAAAATGTTTTCCCCTTCGGTATTCGGCTGAATTTTTTGCAAAGGATTCAGGGATTCGGCCGAATTCAACATGGTGGATTCAGTGCATCCCTTATTATTAGGAAACCATTATTAGGAAGGCCATCTCCAATAGAACCAATTTTATCCAAATAATCCAAATTTTTAAAAATGATTTCCTTTTGCTGTGTAATAAAACAATAGCTCGTACTTGATGTATTTAATCCTTTGTTTATTAAAGGGGTTAAAGGAATGATATTCTGAGACAATTTGCACTCGGTTTTAATTTTCATTATTTGTGGTTTTTGAGTTATTCAGCTTTTTATTCAGCAGCTCTCCAGTTTTGTAATTTCAGTCATCTGGTTGCTAGGGTTTAAATTCCCCTAGCAACCAGGCACTGATCTGAATAAGAGACTGGAATATGAATAGGAGAGGCCTGAATAGAAAGATCAATAACAATACATTTGTTGCCTAACAGAGCATTTGTGTTTTTAGATGGGGGTCAGCGACCCCTGTCTGAAATCTGGAAAGAGTCAGAAGAACTAATTGAAAAACAATATAAAATAAATAGTGAACAGTTGCTTAGAATTGGCCATCCTATTACATACTAAAAGTTAATTTAAAGGTGAAGACCCCTTTTTTCGACATGGACATATCCGGAGCCTTTCAATAATATATCCTTGAATCCAGGGACGGGTAGAGAGCAAGAAGACCCCACCACTGCTGGGGCCCCCGATACTTTATATATTCCTATAGACCATCTACTGTATCAACTTCTACCTCCAACTGAGATTTCAGTCTAAAGATACTTTTTCCCCTGCAGCGACAGACATAGTAGTACTGAGTATAATGGTGGGTCTGGCGGCTGGGTTCTTACCTAATTGGACGGAATTGAAGGCAGATGTTGGGGTCGGGCTCTAGGATCAGGTTTGTTATAGAGACATAACTGGGCCAAGAAGAACTGATGAATAGAGTCTAATGTTCATCAATATTTAGTTAAACCCGACTTGCACTTTTACCTTGAAACAGTATTTCCCTTTTTTAATTTTGTTGTGTTTTTTTTTAACTTCTCCTTTAAATGATCGCTGCTCTGTATTGGGATGTGACACGGGGATGAGAGCGCTGGGAGCGAGCGCAGATTTTAGATTTAGACGATGATGTCAGACGGAGAGAAGAAAAACGGTTATTTCATGTTAATGGCAGTGAGCGCAGAATATCACGCGGATACGAGATTAATGGCGTCTCACGTCTCCGTATCTTCTGCTGTTCCGCCTTTTCCTTTCCCAAGAGCTGGAACAGATCACTGTAACCTCGTGTGACACTTCTTTAGCTGCCAGTGTTGGGCCCCTGGAATCTGCTTGTGTTTGGCCTGAGATCTGCAAACAAGGGTCTGGGTTGAGTTCAATCTCTGTTATGCGTGAGATCCAGTGAAAGTCATTAGCAAGGGATATAGCACCAACATATTCCACAGCTCTGTACAGAGATTTTACATCATTCCCATCAGTCCCTGCCCCAATGGAGCTTACAATCTAAGGTCTCTATCATTTTCCCATCAGTCCCTGCCCCAGTGGAGTTTACAATCTAAGGTCCCTATCACATTCCCATCAGTCCCTGCCGCAGTGGAGCTTACAATCTAAGGTCTCTATCATTTTCCCATCAGTCCCTGCCGCAGTGGAGCTTACAATCTAAGGTCCCTATCACATTCACATCAGTCCCTGTTGCAGTGGAGCTTACAATCTAAGGTCCCTATCAGTCCCTGCCCCAGAGGAGCTTACAATCTAAGGTTCCTATCATATCCCCATCAGTCCCTGCCCCAGTGAGTTTACAATCTAAGGTCCCTATCACATTCTCATCAGTCCCTGTTGCAGTGCAGCTTACAATCTAAGGTCCCTATCACATTCACATCAGTCCCTGTTGCAGTGGAGCTTACAATCTAAGGTCCCTATCAGTCCCTGCCCCAGAGGAGCTTACAATCTAAGGTTCCTATCACATCCCCATCAGTCCCTGCCCCAGTGAGCTTACAATCTAAGGTCCCTATCACATTCTCATCAGTCCCTGTTGCAGTGGAGCTTACAATCTAAGGTCACTATCAGTCACATCAGTCCCTGTTGCAGTGGAGCTTACAATCTAAGGTCCCTATCACATTCTCATCAGTCCCTGTTGCAGTGGAGCTTACAATCTAAGGTCCCTATCTTAGTTCTATACACACTTTTGTTCTTTGGAGTCGCCTGCAGTTTTAGGGCCCCTATCCCGTAAAGCCTTGTGTTTTGCTGTGACAGTGAATGGTTCTTTTGAAGGGAACACACAGAGATTCCATTGTTCTCATCTTTATTTAAAGGGACAGCATCATGAAGAAAGAGATATTTACATCCAAACAGTTTAACAGGGGAGTAATATCATGTTGTTGCCCCTTTGTAGAAATGAAACCTGTATTGATGCGCCCCAACCACATATTCCTGCTGTTCTTACTGCCTGGCTGCAGTCCAGTGCATTGCATTAAAGGGGAACTAAAAGTATGAATTAGGTTGCGTAGGGCTGCTGTAATGTTTCCAGTGTAAAGCCGCTGTATTCAAATTAAACAATGACCCTTTGAGCTTTCCCTTTTTATTTCTGCGTTTGTTGCATGGTCTGACAACAACACCCAATGTGGGTGGACGGGTGCTGATGGGAACACAAGGGAAAGGGAGGAGGGCTGGGACAGGTTTCTATTACAATAGCTGCATGACCAGGGTTAACTGTATTCTACATGTCTGTATAAGACTTCACTTTCCCTTTAACTGGCCACTCCTGCCCTGTGACCTTGTCTTTTTGTTTGGGGAAGAAAAGGGAAAACCTGGAGGGACTTCAGGGGCCACTTGTCTCACATTGGCCCAAAGCCCAGGCCTTTTTATTTCTATTATAGTCTATACCCGAGACCCAGTCACCCTGTATGTCTGCTTATTGGTCAGCAGCTGAGACATATTGCTCAGGGTTCTATCATTAACTCCTCCTCTTAAACTTATAGGGGTAACATAACTATAATGTACCCCAAAGTAACTTAAAAGCGTATCTGGTTACTGAGCCCCTTCTCTAAGCAATAGAATCAGGCTGATAGTGAATGCTGGGAGTTGTAGTTCCATAACAGCTAAAGGAATCATCACACATTTGCCATACAGGGTTAGTTGCCTGCGCATCTTGATTCCTACATTCATACACTGCCTTTACCCCTTTAAACTTTTGGTATTTTATAGCCTGGCTAATTCTAAGCAACTTTTCAATTGGCCTTCGTTTTTTCTTTTTCACACTTTTTGAATTGTTTCCCTTCCTCTTCTGACTCTTTCCAGCTTTCAAATGGGGGTCACTGACCCCATATAAAAAAAAAACAAATGCTCCATAAGGCTCCACATTTAGGGGCATATTTATCAAGGGTCGAATTTCGAACAGGAAAAACGTCAAAATTCGAATTTAAAAAGACCAAACGAAATGAAGTTGAAGTTTTTTTTTTTGGTCAATAGGTCAGTTTTCGAAGGAAATAGCGCATTCGATCGATTTCAATTCGAAGTTTTTCCCCAAAAAAACTTCGATTTTTCAAAGTCCACCAATTGACTCCCAATAGGTTCTAGGCTAAAACAGCAATTTCGACAGGTTATAGATGGCGAATGGTCGAAGTCAAATTTTTAACGAGACAGTACATAATACATTTCGATATTCAAATTTTCGATTTTTTTTTTAAATTCGAATTTGGACTATTCCCTAGTCAAAGTACACAAAAAATAGCTTGAAATTCAAATTTTTTTCATTCGAAAATTCACCTCGACCTTTGAAAAATCTGCCCCATATTGTTATTGCTACTTTTTATTCCTCATCTTTCTATTCAGGCCTCTCCTATTCATATTCCAGTCTCTTACTCAAATCAATGCATGGTTGCTAGGGGGAATTTGGATCCTAGCAACCTGACGGCTGAAATTCCAAACTAGAGAGCTGCTGAATAAAAAGCTAAATAAGTCAAAAACCACAAATAATAAAAAATGAAAACCAATTGCAAATTGTCTCGGAATATCCCTCTCGACATCCTACCAAAAGTTCACTTAAAAGCGAAAGACCCCTTTAAAGGGCAAATATACAGTAGAATATATATATATTATATATTGAAATATATTTTTTATATAGTTTATGAATTTTTGTGAACAAGGGAAAGGGGTGATGTTTCTGTTCATGCCCCTGGCTGGTGTGTTTGGAGGTGCTGGGAGTTATTAGAAGGCGGAGCTGTTGCTGAGCAGATAAGAGCAGTTCCACAAACACACGGCACTTACAGGATTTGCTTTCCTTCTGCTCTCAGTTTCCTTCCTCATCTGGGAAATACTCACCCAGCACAGTAATGGGGGGGGGGTGACCTCTCACTTCCGAAATGCCATCCTTTTGTATCGTGTTCCTATGATTTCCCACGCTGTATTCTGCAGCATCGTGAGAGTTGTAGTTCAGTCTTGCAATAAGGCTAATAAGTAACAATATAAATATGTATATGTGCTGTATAAATCATAATAATAATAATAATTACACCCCAGACCATAGCTCTGGAATAACTGAAACAAACACAGAAATAAGTTCAAACTTTCATAACCTGCCAAATTCTGTAAAATGAACATGGTAATTGGGGGGGGTGTGGCCACGCAAATGGGTGTGGTCACAAATTTCCCCGCGCTATGTGCGCCAACTTTTTTGTCCCTCTTTTTATTTCCAAAATGTTGGGAGGTATGTCCCAAACCCTCCCCCCTGCCTATTGTTCCCATTGACTTTCCCAGGGGCTTTTTGTTGCCTCCTTAAACCTCTGCGCTGTTTCCGCCTGGGAAGGGACATTAGGCTTTGCGTTCAGGTTCCATTTCTCATGCTTGACCCTTGACACTGGAGATGCATCTCCCTCATTGTACTAAGTGAATGGCTCAGGCTTCCGCTCCTCCGGGTCACTCACATTGTAGCCATTAAGAGGTTAAAGGTCGTCCCAAGAGCTTGCATAGGATTCAGTTGTGGGCACTGGGAAGCCTCAAGTCACACGGTAAAGAACAATAACATCTGCAGCCAATATGTTCCCCATCTGATACTTTTACTTACCCTTTATATTCATTCCACATGCTGAAATATCTTTATTCTTGTTAATCCCAGAATTTACTGTGTACCAGACATTTATACACTCACTTTATTTTATCTTCAGGGTGGTCCTGTATTATTTCATCCTTTCACTGATACATCACTTTATTGTAGAGCAATAAATGTACCCCCTACTGTAAATGATAAGGATATTAGAAGTCACTGAGGGGTTGTTCTGTGACCATATAAAGGCACAAGGCTACAGGCTGAGTTATATAGGGAACTCTGAGTATCACTCATGTATTATAAGGGATAATGTACCCCCTACTGTAAATGATAAGGATATTAGAAGTCACTGAGGGTTTCTTCTGTGACCATATAAAGGCACAAGGCTGCAGGCTGAGTTATACAGGGAACTCTGAGTATCACTCGTGTATTATAAGGGATCATGTACCCCCTACTGTAAATGATAAGGATATTAGAAGTCACTGAGGGTTTCTTCTGTGACCATATAAAGGCACAAGGCTGCAGGCTGAGTTATACAGGGAACTCTGAGTATCACTCATGTATTATAAGGGAGAATGTACCCCCTACTGTAAATGATAAGGATATTATAAGTCACGGAGGGGTTGTTCTGTGACCATATAAAGGCACAAGGCTGCAGGCTGAGTTATACAGGGAACTCTGAGTATCACTCATGTATTATAAGGGATAATGTACCCCCTACTGTAAATGATAAGGATATTAGAAGTCACTGAGGGTTTCTTCTGTGACCATATAAAGGCACAAGGCTGCAGGCTGAGTTATACAGGGAACTCTGAGTATCACTCATGTATTATAAGGGAGAATGTACCCCCTACTGTAAATGATAAGGATATTAGAAGTCACTGAGGGGTTGTTCTGTGACCATATAAAGGCACAAGGCTGCAGGCTGAGTTATACAGGGAACTCTGAGTATCACTCATGTATTATAAGGGATAATGTACCCCCTACTGTAAATGATAAGGATATTAGAAGTCTCTGAGGGGTTCTGTGAATATAATTCTTCATAAATAAAAAGGATAATAATACAGTGTGTGTATTCAGTAGGGCTCATGTGTATGACAGACAGAGACTACTCAGCTTTGTGTTGGCTCAGTTACAGTCTCAGTGACTCTCATGTGGCTACAAACTTGATGAAGCCGCAGGGGTTCCTATAGGGACATTTAGATTCTTCATCTCAGCCATGAAACCCACTTGCTTGAGTATTAACATCATCCTTTTCCTTCCAGTGCTGCTTCTGGGCTTTAATTCAGGGAGATATAAACACAAGATGTTCATCATATTCCGAGTCGGTATAAACAGGAGGGCAGGGGAGCTGCTGAACTGTAAAGCAATAGATACACAATGTACCAGGGCTTTTACTACTCCCTGTACCAGTAGGACCTCAGTACTGCAAATAGAAATGACTTGGAGGGGTTGGACACAAGCAATATGGCAGCTAAAGCCTTTAAAGGGGTTGTTCACCTTTAAGTTAACTGTTAGTATGATGTTGAGAGGGATATTCTGAGACAATTTGTAATTGGTTTTCATTTTTTATTATTTGTGGTTTTTGACTTATTTAGCTTTTTATTCAGCAGCTCTCCAGTTTGCAATTTCAGCCATCTGGTTGCTATGGTCCAAATTCCCCTAGCAACCATACATTAATTAATTAAGAGACTGGAATATGAATAGGAGAGGAGTGAATAGAAAGATGTAAAATAAAAAATGGCAAGAACACTAAGGGGTTATTTACTAAAATCCCCATTTTTCTGATGAATACATTAAAAAACTCCAACAAAACTAGAATCCACGATTTACCCTCATTTATCATGAAAAAAAAATGGATCGGACAAAAACCGTGACTTTTTCGGATTGTCTCACGAAAACCGCGATTGTTGTCGCGTGAAAAATCCGAATATTTTTGGATTTGACTCCCAGAAAGTCAAATTTTTTCGTGAAATCAGCAGAAAAGCCTGAAATGTTGGGATTATTGTATAAAACTCAGCACAGATGAAAATATCTTCAAATTGCAAGTAGGGCCTTTGACGCTGATAGGTCTGAGATGGCGGATTTTGGATTCTGATTACTTGCAGCCTCCTGGTATAATAAATTTCAAAAAATGTCAGGTTTTTTTTTTGACACTAAACTTTTATAGTTAAAAAAACCTGTTTTTTAACTACTTTTTTTTTTTTTTTCCTATGAATTTTTAGCAGTCCGACCTTAATAAATAACTAGGGATGCACCGAATCCACTTTTTTGGATTCGGCTGAACCCCCGAATCCTTCACGAAAGATTCGGACGAGAACCGAATCCGAACCCTAATTTGCATTTGCAAATTAGGAGTGGGAAGGGGAAAACATTTTTTACTTCCTTGTTTTCTGACAAAAAGTCACGCAATATCCCTCCCGCCCCTAATTTGGATATGCAAATTAGGATTCGGTTCGGCCAGGCAGAAGGATTCGGCCGAATCCGAATCCTGCTGAAAAAGGCCGAATGCTGAACTGAATCCTGGATTCGATGCATCCCTATAAATAACCCCCTAAATGTGTCGCCTTACAGAGCATTTGTTTTTTTAGATGGGGTCAGTGACCCCCATTTGAAAATTCTGTAAAGAGTCAGAAGAAGGCAAATAAAAAAAGCTATAAGAAAATGAGTATTGAAGACCAATTGCAAAGTTCTTTAGAATGTGAATGGAGGTAAAGCAGCCCTAAAATAATAATAATAATAATAATAATATTAATGGTGCTATATAATGGGTATATCGTATTCATTTACAGTCTATAAGTGACCAGTAGGGGAGCAGTTTCAGTCTATAAGGAATATTTCTCCAAAACTATAATATGGTCACTGCCACGTACATCTTTATTCCTATCACATATATATAACTATCTGTATATAATATATAATCACATATGGACCAAATGTGCATCAATTAAACTGTTTCTTTTATTCTGTGTGAGTTGATTCCGGAGTCGCTTCCTCGCTGGGCAGGGTTTCCAGAAATCTCTGACATCATTTGTGCTCCCCGAGTTTGTGTATTTTACTGCCCTTGGGAAGATCGATGGATTGTGCTGGTAACTGAGCTACCGCAGAACTACACCTCCCCCGCCTCTCTATAAACATGGTGGAAGTACATTCCCATTGGCAGTGCTGCAGAGGCTTCTGAAGTTTTAAAGGGCCAATAACCTACTCCTGAAACAATGTAGCAGAAGCCCTGGGGATTAACAGACCTGGAGGAGAACTGACTTCTGCTACATTGTTTCAGGAGTCAGAACCACATTGTTTGTAAATGAGAAAAGGGTTAAAAGGACAAGTAAATGATAATAAACCGCTTTGTTTGATTAGAAATAATGGATGTGTATAATACATATATATCATATCACCCCCGCTCTGGTTATATACTGTTTATAGTGCATCTCATCACCCTTGGGTGCAGGGGAATGGGCTGCTTTTTGTATTATATGAGGAACAGGCCCTAATCCTAATGAAACAAGTTTGCTGAGGACTTTACTTATATTCAGGGTTGGACTGGCCCACAAGGACCCCAGCAATACACACAGGGGGCTCAAGCAGAACAGAAGGAAATACAGGTATGGGACCTACAGTTTTCCAGATAAGGGATCTTTCTGTAATTCGGATCTCCAGTCTACTAGAAAATAATTTAAATATTGAATAAACCCAATAGGCTGGTTCTGCTTGAATAAGGATTAATTATATCTTAGTTGGGATCAAGTAAAGGTATGGGATCCCGTTATCCGGAAACCCATTAACCAGAAAGCTCTGAATTATGGAAAGGCCATCTCCCATAGATTCCATTTTATCCAAATATTACAAATGATTCCCCTTTTCTGTGTAATAATAAAACATTAGCTTGTACTTGATCCCAACTAAGATATAATTAATTGGAAGCAAAACCAGCCTATTGGATTTATTTCATGTTTATATGATTTTCTAGTAGACTTAGTGTATGGAGATCCAAATTACGGAAAGATCGATTAGCTGGAAACCCCCAAGTCCGAAGCATTCTGGATAACAAGTCCCATACCTGTACCTTGTACTTGATCCCAACTAACATATAATTAATCCTTATTGGAGGCAAAACCAGCCTATTGGCTTTATTTAATGTTTATATGATTTTCTAGTAGACTTAAGGTATGAAGATCCAAATTACAGAAAGATCTGTTTTCCGGAAAACCCCAGGACTAGAGCATTCTGGATAATAGGTCCCATACCTGTATTTGGATAAAATGGAGTTTAAGGGAGACTGCCTTTCAGTAATTCTGAGCTTTCTGGATAATGGGTTTCTGGATAATGGATCCCATACCTGAATAGGCATAAAGTAGTGAAGAAGAGGTAAAATAAAGGTTAAAACAGAACAAGAGGCAACTAGAGAGAATAAAAGGGAGGATGGAAGGGCTGTTGTACAGGGAGAAAACTCATACCTTGTGCTTCATGCCCACTTCTCCTTTTAGATTGTAAGCTCTGTTGAACAGGGCCCTCTGTATCTTTGGTATGGGTCGGAATGTATATGTAATGTGTATATGTGATGTATGTGCTTTAGAAATACTTACTATATCAGTAAAGGTGATAGAAATGATGAGGAAAACCATTTGTTACAGTAAGTAAGTGACTGCAGGGTTTGTGATTAGTGATGGGCAAATTTGTCCCGTTTCGATTCGCCACCAATTTTGTGAATTTCTGGTGAAAAATTTGCGCAATGCCGGTTTTTTCGCCGGAGACAATTCGTCAGCGTCAAAATTGGCGGCGCTATTGGAACCGTCGCCGGTGACGAAAAAACTTTGACGCCGGTGCTGCAACCGTCACCGACGTCAACATTTTTTCGTCTACGCACAAGTTCACAAATAAATTCACAAATAAATTCTCCCATGACTATTTGTGAATGAAGGGGAGTGTGGGAGCTCAGTCTGCATTATCTGCACAGGGATAACTACATTGTAAGACTTGACTGTCAGCTTCTTAGCCCCAGACAGACACAACGTTAAGGTTCTGCTGAACTACAGCAAAGTCAGGCTACTAACAACTCTGTTGCTTTAACATCACTTAACCAGATTCTATTTCCAAGCCTCCCCAAGGCGCAAATTCACTAAGCGCCGAAGCGCCGAACGCTAGCGTTAATTCACTAGCGTTTGGCATTTTTCGCTAGTGCGCAAATTCACTAACGAACGCTGGCGTAATTTCGCTAGTGTTACTTCACACGCTTACGCCAGGCGAATTTTCGCTAGCGACGAAACTACGCAAATTCACTAACTTGCGCAGTGTACTGAACGCTACCTTTTACGCTAGACTTCCTTCGCCACCTCAGACCTGGCGAAGCGCAATAGAGTAGATAGGGATTGTTTCCAAAAAAGTCAAATTTAAGTCCCAAAAAACGCTGGCGTGTTTTCTACATGATGGGTGATAGGCTGAAAAAGATCAAAAATATTTTTGTGGCTCCCCTCCTTCCCCCCTACATTTCCTGACTCATGGCAACTTACCTAGACAGTGGGCACATGTGTAGGGCAAAATAACATTTATATTTGTTGATTTGAAGGTTTTCTTGGCATTTATAGTGCTGATACGTGTTCCTCCATTGAAATTTGAATTTTGCGCCGTATGTAAATGAACCATCGCTAGCGAAACTCGCTTCGCTTGGCGAATTAACGCTAGCGCAACTTCGAAAACTTACGCTACCCCTGTGTGCAACTTCGGATTTTAGTGAATTTGCGGAGCGCTGGCGAAACTACGCCTGGCGAACTGTGGTGAAGTGCAGCGAAGTTGCGCCTGGCACAACTTCGCATCTTAGTGAATTTGCCCCCAAGTGTTCATCTCATTGGGTCGTTAATAGTATTTTATCTGTAACCCAAGCTGCTTGTAACCCTCCCAACTCCCTGCCACCCACAGCGTAGCACCCAATGCATTTATATTTATATACTGTATATATATAGATATATCATCACATTATTCAGCCTGTTCATTCAAGGGAAAGTAAATCTCTTATTAACGTTCTGCCTTATGAAACTGAGATTTGAAGCTTAAATGTAGTTTCACCTTGATATATAAAATATATACCGGTATATGTGTGTGTGTGGACGCCCTTGGTTTACTTGTCCTTGCTCCTTTAAAACTGGGTCCATTTACTATGTGACTAATAGGTGTTTCATTAGCCGCATGGCTGTCCAAAATACCAGCGCAGCCTGCAGCATGAATTTAAATTGCACTTACTTGTATGGCCTCTATTCCCTATTCATACAGTGTATAGTTTGTAGTATGTTGTATCTGTAGCATAATGAAGATATGACAAGCTGCTCTTCTATTGTCCTAACCATAAAGTGCATGTTTGATATCCTTATATGTGACAGTAGGGGAATAATAATATCCACACTGGACACTACTGCCCTATTCTCCATCACAATAGTCACCGTCTGTCTCTTGCAGCCCTGTCTGTCTGTCTATCCTCAGCCAAGCAGCACTCTCCCTACCCTCTCCCCATCCCCTATTCTGCTGCCTGTTGGGTAACTAAGTAGGAGTCGGGGAATGCAGACAATTGTGGACGTTGGTTGGAAGGAGAATAGAAAGGAGACAATTGTGGGATTGGGGGGCGGAGGGAAGACCCTCCTGAAAGAGAAAGCGCAATACGATCTGAGATGGGCAGAAAGGAGGTATTTTTTATGGGTTCCCTATAGAGTGGGACCAAGCACATGAAAAATAGATTTTGTCTTACTGTTGTCTACTGCACCCTACTGTACTACTATACTATGTTCTACTATACTCTTCTGTAACTTACTCTACTGTACTATGTTCTACTATACTCTTCTGTAACTTATTGTACTGTACTATGTTCTACTATACTCTTCTGTACCTTACTCTACTATACTATGTTCTACTATACTCTTCTGTACCTTACTCTACTATACTATGTTCTACTATACTCTTCTGTAACTTACTCTACTGTACTATGTTCTACTATACTCTTCTGTAACTTATTGTACTGTACTATGTTCTACTATACTCTTCTGTACCTTACTCTACTATACTATGTTCTACTATACTCTTCTGTACCTTACTCTACTATACTATGTTCTACTATACTCTTCTGTAACTTACTCTACTGTACTATGTTCTACTATACTCTTCTGTAACTTATTGTACTGTACTATGTTCTACTATACTCTTCTGTACCTTACTCTACTGTACTATGTTCTACTATACTCTTCTGTACCTTATTGTACTGTACTATGTTCTACTATACTCTTCTGTACCATACTCTACTGTACTATGTTCTACTATACTCTTCTGTACCTTACTCTACTGTACTATGTTCTACTATACTCTTCTGTACCTTACTCTACTGTACTATGTTCTACTATACTCTTCTGTACCTTACTCTACTGTTCTATGTTCTACTATACTCTTCTGTACCTTACTCTACTGTACTATGTTCTACTATACTCTTCTGTAACTTACTCTACTGTACTATGTTGTACTATACTCTTCTGTACCTTACTCTACTATACTATGTTCTACTATACTCTTCTGTATCTTACCGTACCCCACTGTACTGTATACTATGCTACTGTACCCCACTGTATTCTACTGTATACTACTCTACTATAGGGATGGCGCGAACTGTTCGCCGGCGAACTTGTTCGCGCGAACATCGGGTGTTCGCGCTTGCCGGAAGTTCGCGAACGTCGCGCGACGTTCGCCATTTTGGGTTCGCCATTGTTGGCGTTTTTTTTTGCCCTCTCACCCCAGACCAGCAGGTACATGGCAGCCAATCAGGAAGCTCTCCCCTGGACCACTCCCCTTCCCTATAAAAACCGAAGCCCTGCAGCGTTTTTTCACTCTGCCTGTGTGTGCTGAAGAGATAGTGTAGGGAGAGAGCTGCTGCCTGTTAGTGATTTCAGGGACAGTTGAAAGTTTGCTGGCTAGTAATCGTTTTGATACTGCTCTGTTATTGGAGGGACAGAAGTCTGCAGGGGTTTGAGGGACATTTAAGCTTAGGTAGCTTTGCTGGCTAGTAATCTACCTTCTACTGCAGTGCTCTGTATGTAGCTGCAGTGGGCAGCTGTCCTGCTTCTGATCTCATCTGCTGACTGCTGCAATAACAGTAGTCCTTGTAAGGACTGCTTTTATTTATTTTTTTGTTGTTTTACTACTACTACTACTACTACTACTACTATAAGAGCCCAGTGCTATTAGTCTAGCAGTGTTGGGGAGTGGGACTGGTGTGCTAATCTGCTGCTCCTAGTAGTTCAGCAGCACCAACTTTAATTTTTTTTTTTTTTAATATTCATTTTTTTTTTATTTTACTTTTTTTTATTTTACTACCGCTGTAGTAGTGTATAAGTTGACCTTTTAGGCATTATTTGCCCTGTAGGCATTTTTTGCCCAGTGTGTTATTCAACCAACTGCCATCTAGCTGTGTGACCTTGTGACAATGTCTACAAGGTCAACGTATGGCGAAAAATGACTATTTTCAGCATTTATATGGCATATTTTTTCTGGCCTCTGTGCTTCAGTGGCTGTGTCCAAAAAAATGCATATTTTCTGCATTTATATGGCATAATTTTTCTGGCCTCTGTGCTTCAGTGGCTGCAACCAAAAAAAATTATATTTTCAGCATTTATATGGCATATTTTTTCTGGCAACTGTGCTTCAGTGGCTGCAACCAAAAAAACTGGGCAAACAATGTCTACAAGGTCAACGTATGGCGAAAAATTACTATTTTCAGCATTTATATGGCATATTTTTTCTGGCAACTGTGCTTCAGTGGCTGCGTCCAAAAAAACTGGGCAAACAATGCCTACAAGGTCAATGTATGGCAGTTGTTTAAAGAGAACAGTAGATTACTAGCCAGCAAAGCTACCTAAGCTAAAATGTCCCTCAAATCCCTGCAGACTTCTGTCCCTCCAATACAGAGCAGTATCAAGCAGATTACTAGCCAGCAAACTTACTATCATCTGTCCCTGAAATCACTAACAGCTCTCCCCCTACACTATCTCTTCCAAGCACACACAGGCAGATTTTTCAGATACATTTTTGCCCTTGATCCCCCTCTGGCATGCCACTGTCCAGGTCGTTGCACCCTTTAAACAACTTTAAAATCATTTTTCTGGACAGAAATGTCTTTTTTAGATGTTAAAGTTCGCCTTCCCATTGAAGTCTATGGGGTTCGCGAACCGTTCGCGAACCGCTCGCATTTTTGCGCAAGTTCGCGAATATGTTCGCGAACTTTTTTTCCGACGTTCGCTACATCCCTACTCTACTATACTGAACACTACTGTAAGTATGGGACTGGTGTAGGAATGGGATGAGAAGGCCTTGTATGCTGAGTGGCAGGTTAGACATATCAATGAGAGCTCCAGTATATAGTGTCCCTCACAGTCAGCTGCAGATACAACATGATTTGTATTAGTGAGTCTCACGCAGACACTTTTCTTCTCAGAATTCCTCCTCATAAGGCAAATAATAACTGTGACGCAGCACTTTGCTTGGGGGGGAGGGGGGCTCTCAGCTCAGGACACGGACTGAGTCATTTCAATTAAAGCTCCTGGTTCTCGGAGTGAAATCACTTGGTCTTTTACTTTTATACCATTTATTGGAAATGTTACAGCAAGCGACATATTTTACTGTAATTGTAAAGCTACTTATTAACACTTAGCAGCTCTTTCTTTATCAGCAATACTGTAACAGCATGGGGGTTATACAGTTCCCTGGTTTTCAGTTTGTTTTATGTCACTCATGTATTATAAGGGATAATGTACCCCCTACTGTAAATGATAAGGATATTAGAAGTCACTGAGGGTTGTTCTGTGACCATATAAAGGCACAAGGCTGCAGGCTGAGTTATACAGGGAACTCTGAGTATCACTCATGTATTATAAGGGATAATGTACCCCCTACTGTAAATGATAAGGATATTAGAAGTCACTGAGGGGTTGTTCTGTGACCATATAAAGGCACAAGGCTGCAGGCTGAGTTATACAGGGAACTCTGAGTATCACTCATGTATTATAAGGGATAATGTACCCCCTACTGTAAATGATAAGGATATTAGAAGTCACTGAGGGGTTGTTCTGTGACCATATAAAGGCACAAGGCTGCAGGCTGAGTTATACAGGGAACTCTGAGTATCACTCATGTATTATAAGGGATAATGTACCCCCTACTGTAAATGATAAGGATATTAGAAGTCACTGAGGGGTTGTTCTGTGACCATATAAAGGCACAAGGCTGCAGGCTGAGTTATACAGGGAACTCTGAGTATCACTCATGTATTATAAGGGATAATGTACCCCCTACTGTAAATGATAAGGATATTAGAAGTCACTGAGGGGTTGTTCTGTGACCATATAAAGGCACAAGGCTGCAGGCTGAGTTATACAGGGAACTCTGAGTATCTCTCACCCCCTACTGTAAATTACAAGGATAATATATGGTCATGAAACGCCTCGGCAACTTATAATATCCTTATATTTTACAAGAGGGGGTACTTTATTCACTATATATTTTACTAATGACATTTCCTCCTGTGCAGAGTGCCTTGTGTCCTTTTCGTGTATAACGTGCAGCATAACCCATAATATCTGATCAGCACAAAGCATTTACTCATCTGTCCTTTGGAAGCCAACATCTAAGTGGTTGCTGTGGGTTACTAGACCTGGGGCAAACGTCCTCCCTGTTGTAGATTGATTTACGTTTTACTGTTACATTTCCAGCGAGACGGGCGGAGCTGCCGGAGAATCTTCGGTCTATTCAGCCTTCATGCGTGAGGCTATTTGGGCCGATGAACAGGTTTCCATTGGCAGACGACTGGGTGGCAGCTGGGAATAACTGGCAGTTAGAGAAAGTGCTCGGTGAGAATATTCCGTAAACACAGAGATTTATTTCCTTTTAGGCAGGAGACTTGCTAATTGCACTTGACCTCTTTGTGGGCTGCGAGGCTGAGGTGCTGGTGAGGAAGAGGAGGGTACAGAGGTTCTCTGGGCCCTGTTTCATATGAGGGGTGGGCGTGTCAGAATCACAGTAGGAGGGAACAGCCAATCACAGCCCAGTAGTCACACAAGAAAAGACAGGCTTCAGTTCCCTATCAGGTCCTGCTAGCTGCTGATTGGTTCCTGTCCGACTGCCTGCAGGGTTGCCAGGTTACTAATTGAAAGCCCTGGCAGGTTTTGAAAGTACAAACTAGCCAAGTTAGGGGTTTGGGCTACCTTTTGGGCCTTTGGCTGGTTTGTACTTTGGAAACCAGCCAAAAATGTTTTGCTGCCTTTATGTACCAAGTCAGTGTCTCCCAGTGCATGTTGGGTAATGTCGTTTTTTGCGACTGCAAAGTTGAATGTAAGACTACAATACCCAGCATGCAATGGGACGTGTAAAAGTCGGGTGTTACCAGATTACGGGCCCTGTACCCCAGTCTCCCGTCACTCTTAAGCATTCTCACATTTTCTGGTGACTTTCGTTAATTTCAGACAATTTTGGGGCAAAAATCTGTTGACCACCAAAATGTCTAGAGGTTGTACCTGTTTTACCAATAGTTATTGAAATTGTATATGAATTCGGGCCTCATGGGGCCCCTCTGTAGTTCCTCCCCTCCTGGTTATGGATCTGTTCTATTTTGATTCATGGAAAAATTTGCAAATCAGTGAAAATCTGAAAAAAAGTTCATTATTATTATTTTTTTTAGACTTTTTTTTCACTGCACATATTGTGATATTTTTGGGCTACTTTTCCAGTGCCTCTTGGCTGGTTTTGTAGGCGACTTCGGCTGGTTTTAAAAATCAGACCTGACAACCCTGACAGCCTGGGAATTTGGGGAGCAGGAAGTGGAAGTGATGGGCGGGACTTGTAGGGTTTGCAGATATTTTCAATAAAGTAACCAGGAAAATTAGTTTTTTTAAGCACTTTCCTTTCAGTATAGAGTATAAAACACTGGCACATTCCTGTTTTTCACACAAAATGACGTCTCCTTTAAATACAAGCTCTGAACATAATTAGATTTAAGAGGATACGGCAGAAGCAATTCTGTTTCTAAGAACAATACTTTAGTATATTAAAGGAACAGTAACACCGAAATATGACAGTATTTCAAAGTAATTAACATATAATAAAGAAGAGCCACGAATAGCCTGTAAATGAAATCTTTATAAATAGTGCTTAGTGATGTCATTGATTATAAGCCGAGCTTAGTGATGTCATTTCTGTCACATGACTCACTGAAACGTATGTAAATATAATAAATAAAGTTCCCCCTGTTGCAAAATATGAAGATATTAGATGTCACCTCAGAGTTCCATAACCACAACTTGGCCTTCAGCCTCGAGTTTTTATATGGTCATGGAACAGTAACGTATAATATCCTTATATTTTATTCACTATATAATATACTGTTAGCATAACAGATAATACACCATTGTATTGTACAGAGCTTATCTATTATGTGGTATGTATCAAGTGCCTTTATTTCTTTTTTTCTAACTTGAATGGCTGCCCCCATGGCTACACAGCAGCTTGTTTATATAAACTATAGTAGTACTTATCTGTTATCTACTGTGTATCCTGTGCTTGAATGGCTGCCCCCATGGCTACACAGCAGCTTGTTTATATAAACTATAGTAGTACTTATCTGTTATCTACTGTGTATCCTGTTCTTGAATGACTGCCTCCATGGCTACACAGCAGCTTGTTTATATAAACTATAGTAGTACTTATCTGTTATCTACTGTGTATCCTGTGCTTGAATGGCTGCCCCCATGGCTACACAGCAGCTTGTTTATATAAACTATAGTAGTACTTATCTGTTATCTACTGTGTATCCTGTGCTTGAATGGCTGCCCCCATGGCTACACAGCAACTTGTTTATATAAACTATAGTAGTACTTATCTGTTATCTACTGTGTATCCTGTGCTTGAATGGCTGCCCCCATGGCTACACAGCAACTTGTTTATATAAACTATAGTAGTACTTATCTGTTATCTACTGTGTATCCTGTGCTTGAATGGCTGCCCCCATGGCTACACAGCAGCTTGTTTATATAAACTATAGTAGTACTTATCTGTTATCTACTGTGTATCCTGTGCTTGAATGGCTGCCCCCATGGCTACACAGCAGCTTGTTTATATAAACTATAGTAGTACTTATCTGTTATCTACTGTGTATCCTGTGCAAGGTGCATGGGGAGTCATATCATTACTGTATGAGGAACTGTAGCTGCTCAGAGCCTTTTACACTCCCTGACTATGTATCAGTTTATTCAATGGGACATATTATACTTTTATGTATCATCAATAATTCCATTTAGTTTCCTACACATTATCAGGAACTTGCTTGGAGAGAAACAGAATGCAATATTAATGAGGGCAGCTCGGGGTGTAAAGGGACACAAAGTCTTTTTTTATTGTACTGTTAACCCTTTTGCATTAAATGGATTGTTCACCTTTAAACTAACTAGCCATCTGGTTGCTAGGATCCAAATTCCCCTAGCAACCATGCACTGATTTAAATAAGAGACAGGAATATGAATAGGAGAGGGCTGAATAGAAAGAGGAGTAATAAAAAGTAGCAATAACAATACATTTGTAGCCTTACAGAGCATTTGTTTTTTATATGGGGTCAGTGACCCCCAGTTGAAAGCTGGAAATAGTCAGAGGAAGAAGGCAAATAATTCAGAAATAAATAATGAAGACCAATGGAAAAGTTGTTTAGCATTGGTGATTCTATAGCCAAAGTTCACTTAAAGGTGAACCACCCCTTCAAGTAACATTGTTTTATATATATATATATATATATATATATATATATATATATATTTATTTATGACTGAAACGTTAGTTAAATAAATTACCATTTTTTTTACACTTTGCAAAACCTGTGAGTACAGTTTTCTATGATGTTATATCGTTTTTTATTCTGGCACCCAGGCAAATCATTTTATGCAAATGGAGTGCAAAGTACAAGCTGGTACAGGTATGGGACCTGTTATCCAGAATGTTATCCAGAATCTATACATGCTCTATGCAATCTCTATGCACTCTCTATGCAATCTCTATGCACTCTATATGCAATCTCTATGCACTCTATATGCACTCTCTATGCACGCTCTTTGCAATCTCTATGCAATCTCTATGCAATCTCTATGCACTCTATATGCAATCTCTATGCACGCTTTATGCAATCTCTATGCAATCTCTATGCACTCTGTATGCAATCTCTATGCAATCTCTATATGCAATCTCTATGCACTCTATATGCAATCTCTATGCACGCTCTATGCAATCTCTATGCAATCTCTATGCAATCTCTATGCAATCTCTATGCATGCTGTATGCAATCTCTATGCAATCTCTATGCACTCTGTATGCAATCTCTATGCAATCTCTATGCACTCTGTATGCAATCTCTACGCCAGAATGACAAAAAGAACATTGAAACTAATAGGAATGACAACAGAGATTTCACGGCACAAGAGCTAACATCAAACCTCTGGGCCATATTAGTTATGTTTCCTATAAATGCCAAGCGGGACCTTCTCTTACTTGTATTAGTGGGGGGGCTTAAACACGGCAATAGTGTTCAATAGTCATTAAAATGTTTTTCTGTCAATTCTGCAGGTTACATATATATATAAATATGTCTTTCTTGTTAAATATTTGTATTTGATTTTCATTTGAAGCCCCACTTTTCTGCTCTAAATGTGTCCAGCTTTTGTTTGCCCATAACAAACCATTATATGAATTGCACTAGCTGTCATTTTACTTTTGTTCCACAGCACAAATAAACACTCGCCCCAAATCTCCCCCTAACTGACCTTCAGACTGGGCCCCCTTAGCTCATAACAAGGTTACAGATATATAGAAACATTGGGGTGTCACCCTACTATAGTTCCAGGGGTACCCAGGGTACAAATAAGCACTCACCCCAAATCTCCCCCTAACTGACCTTCAGACTGGGCCCCCTTAGCTCATAACAAGGTTACAGATATATAGAAACATTGGGGTGTCACCCTGCTATAGTTCCAGGGGTACCCAGGGTACAAATAAGCACTCACCCCAAATCTCCCCCTAACTGACCTTCAGACTGGGCCCCTTAGCTCATAACAAGGTTACAGATATATAGAAACATTGGGGTAACAGTCACCCTGCTATAGTTCCAGGGGTACCCAGAGTACAAATAAAAACTCACCCCAAATCTCCCCCTAACTGACCTTCAGACTGGGCCCCCTTAGCTCATAACAAGGTTACAGATATATAGAAACATTGGGGTGTCACCCTGCTATAGTTCCAGGGGTACCCAGGGTACAAATAAACACTCACCCTAAATCTCCCCCTAACTGACCTTCAGACTGGGCCCCCTTAGCTCATAACAAGGTTACAGATATATAGAAACATTGGGGTGTCACCCTGCTATAGTTCCAGGGGTACCCAGGGTACAAATAAACACTCACCCCAAATCTCCCCCTAACTGACCTTCAGACTGGGCCCCTTAGCTCATAACAAGGTTACAGATATATAGAAACATTGGGGTGTCACCCTGCTATAGTTCCAGGGGTACCCAGGGCACAAATAAAAACTCACCCCAAATCTCCCCCTAACTGACTTTCAGACTGGGCCCCCTTAGCTCATAACAAGGTTACAGATCTATAGAAATATTGGGGTGTCACCCTGCTATAGTTCCAGGGGTACCAGGGTACAAATAAGCACTCACCCCAAATCTCCCCCTAACTGACCTTCAGACTGGGCCCCTTAGCTCATAACAAGTTTACAGATATATAGAAACATTGGGGTGTCACCCTGCTATAGTTCCAGGGGTACCCAGGGTACAAATAAACACTCACCCCTAATCTCCCCCTAACTGGCCTTCAGACTGGGCCCCCTTAGCTCATAACAAGGTTACAGATATATAGAAACATTGGGGTGTCACCCTGCTATAGCTCCAGGGGTGACCAGGGTACAAATAAGCACTCACCCCAAATCTCCCCCTAACTGGCCTTCAGACTGGGCCCCCTTAGCTCATAACAAGGTTACAGATATATAGAAACATTGGGGTAACAGTCACCCTGCTATAGTTCCAGGGGTACCCAGGGTACAAATAAGCACTTACCCCAAATCTCCCCCTAACTGACCTTCAGACTGGGCCCCTTAGCTCATAACAAGGTTACAGATATATAGAAATATTGGGGTGTCACCCCGCTATAGTATAGTAGAAGGGGTACAGTGAGTAATAAAGGTACAGTGCAATAATACAGGTACAATAGTGAGATAAAGGGATGGGTGGGAGAGCTGTTGTTCAGATATAACAGGCTGATAAGCCGTGGGAGAGAGAGATATGGGTGGTATTGGCCTCGGGCTGGGGGCGACTATGAACACGCAGGGAACATGACGAGTCGAATTTTATTCCCATCAAAAACCTGAAGCCCTACAGCACAACTTTGTTTATTTCCCTTAAAGAGATACTGACACCAGAAATTGAACATTTTTTTTTAATATATATATATATACCATAAAATTGACTTTGCATGCTTCTTATAATTTTGCCAGTAAGTAGAGAAATAAGAGAAATATATATATATATATTGCGCCTCCGTTCATCAATGTATGAATCTCTCTATGTAGCAATTAAATAGAACTTTTATTGCGATACAATTAATTAAAAATCCAATGTTATTGAGCACATGTAAGAATTCCTCCAAATGACACTGATCACCAGTCCATAGAAATATCAAATCATCGATATATCGGAACCAGAGAGATACATGTCGGGTACACTGGGACTAATGATCCCCAAAAACCCAATTCACCTCCCACCAGCCCATGAATATATTGACATATGTGGGTTCTTTTTTGAATATCAGAATTAATGCAGGTCTTTAGGCCTCTGTAAAATCTCATTGGGTATTGGGGGGGGGGGGTGACCTGGAAAAGACACTTCTGGTCAAGGAAAGTGAATGGATTTTCACGAATGCCCTTGGCCCTATGGGACTAAATGAAAGTCTTGGCCATGAATGTTTTTATATGACTTAATACCCTTTGTATTCACTTTATCAACTTTCATGGTTTGAATTTGATGAAACATTAATACTGGATATGATACCACCGCTTTTTTGACGGCAATTTGGGGTTTTTGATAACTGTTACAAAATAATTTTATTTGTTGCGATTTTGTATCTAAGTAACATCCTCTAGACGCAATGATAGCGCACAAGGATATGGTATTAATTATGAAGGTTAGTAGAATCACCATTATATACCATTATAAAAAAAAAAACTCAGCAAAAAAAAATCAGCATGGCCTATAGGTAACTTTTAATGTACTTTCATATTTTAAAAAGTAATTTTTTAGTGTCTGTATCACTTTAAGGCAGTATGAGCTCTTTTTTGCTTTTCTGATTGGCTCTTTTTTATTTCTTTATTAAAGGGATATTGTCATGGGAAAATATTTCTTTTCAAAATGAATCAGTTAATAGTGCTGCTCCAGCAGAATTCTGCACTAAAATCTATTTTTTAAAAGAGCAAACAGATTTTTTTATATTCAATTTTGAAATCTGACATGGGGCTAGACATTTTGTCAGTTTCCCAGCTGCCCCTGGTCATGTGCCTGCACTTTTCCTTCTCAATGTAACTGAATGTGTCTCAGTGGGACCTGGATTTTACTATTGAGTGCTGTTCTTAGATCTACCAGGCAGCTGTTATCTTGTGTTAGGGAGCTGCTATCTGGTTACCTTCCCATTGTTCTTTTGTTTGGCTGCTGGGGGGAAAGGGAGGGGGTGATATCACTCCAACTTGCAGTACAGCAGTAAAGAGTGATTGAAGTTTATCAGAGCACAAGTCACATGACTTGGGGCAGCTGGGAAACTGACAAAATGTCTAGCCCCATGTCAGATTTCAAAATTGAATATAAAAAAATCTTTTTGCTCTTTTGAGAAATGGATTTCAGTGCAGAATTCTGCTGGAGCAGCACTATTTACTGATTCATTTTGAAATGTTTTTTTTCCCATGACAGTATCCCTTTAAGAAGGTGAATCTGCACTTGTTGAGTGTAAATCCTACTCACAGGTATAACACAGCACCCCCAGTGGTTATAAATATATATAAAGTGGTTATAAAGGAAACAATAGGCATTGCTATTAATAAAAATGTCCAACCCTAACACATACAGAGACAGAGGGAATGTAATGTGGTTGCCAAAGGAAACCATAGGGCAGCTCCCACCCTCAGTCAGATGTATAGTACATGGCCGCAGCCTCTGCTGTATCTTTAATTACATTAATAACCCATTTACAGCTAAATGAGCCAAGAAATTAATCTGAATTGAAAACAGCCCCGGCGCTGGGTTAATTTGATTGGAGAAACATCTTTCCGTTAATAAGATAATAATGACATTGTCACAGGCACTTAAATATCTCGTGTTTCATTTAACCCCCAGAGTGCCGGGGGAGCGTAGACGCGACTGCATTGGCGGTAAAGAAACATAGTGACGCGCTGATGTTTATATGGAAACGCGGTGCAGCAGATCAATCAGCCACTGGCATTAAAAGGGTTAAAGAGGAATTCTCCACAACCCTAGCTCTCTAGTCATTAAAGTGGTTGTTCACCTTTAAATTAACTGTTAGTAGGATATACAGAGGGATATTCTCAGACAGTTTGCAATTGGTTTTCTTTTTTTATTATTTGTGGTTTTTGAATTATTTAGCTTTTTATTCAGCAGCTCTCCTGTTTGTAATTCCAGCCATCTGGTTTTTCTGCTTAGGAATAAAATTAGAAACCTTTCTCACATCTTTCCTAAGCAGAAGAACATCAGCCTCTTTCTTTCTCCTGACAACTTCCTTGACTACTTGCTGGTCAGACTGGTGGGAAAATGACCAGCAGGTGGCGCTGCTGTAACACAATTCATTCATATTAACAGTACATGTATCCCTTAATATCTTGGAATTAAAAGAAAATAAATAACTAATATAAATTGCGAAAGTTCTTAGAATAACACTCTCGTCAATTTAACATTTACTTGTTTTAAAGGTTTACTTATCCTTTAAAAGAGAAGGAAAGTCGTCTTGCACTTGGGGTGCCAAATATTAGGCACCCCAAGTGAATGTAATGACTTACCTGAAACCCCGGGCTGGTGCTCCTATCAGCAGAAAACTGCACCGGCCCTGGGTTATACCAGTGACACCACATAGAGATCCTCTTTCAGCTTCTTCTTTCTTCAAATTTCCCGGGGAAAACGCATTCGCAGTTGAACGAAATAGTGACTTTTTGGTTAAAGTTCGGCTTTTCTCTCTAATGCGCACGCGTAGCCACGAGAAGAAAGAAGAAGCCAGAAGTGGATGGCTCCGAGGTGTCACTGGTATAACCCCCGGCCGGTGCAGTTTTCTGCTGATAGGAGCACCAGCCCGGTGGTTTCAGGTAAGTCAATACAATCACTTGGGGGTAGAGTCCTGCGTGGAACCAATTTCTAAGACCCGAACCCGCATATTTACCCACTTTGATCCGCAACTGCCTTATCCGCAACCCGACACTCAACCCGCCGACCACCATCAAGCAGGAAGTGATGTTGCTGCAAACTGGAAGTGATGTCATCAAAAGTGGGCGGGGACAGAAACAAGTTTTCTAAAACTTTAACAGGAGTAAAATATAGACAATATTACATAACATAAGAAATTTAGATGAGACCCGCAAACCGACCCGCGTCTCCGCAGGTTAACCCGTACCTGAAAATTCTCCCCTCATTCCGCAGGGTGCACGCTTTTTTTTGCGGGTACCCGACCCGCTGCAGGACTCTATTTGGGGGTGCCTAACATTTGGCACCCCCAAGTGCAAGACGACTTTCCTTCCCCTTTAAATTGATATTTCCTTTCATGAGGCTGATTTTTATTTTGGGCCTGTAACGATTGTGACATTTCTCATCCCTTGGCCCAATTTGGCAGAGAGACGTGAAATCCCCCTGGGCTGAGAGGTGCGTCAGTCTCGTACAATAATATTGTCACATGATGAGGCCAAATTGGGTTTATCAGAGTCACATGTGAAGTCTGTATCTAATGCTTATTAGTAAATATATCAATTTATCTGCCCGGCTCCTCTGGACTCCCATGTGCTTGTTTAATACTTTCATGGAAACCAGCTGGTTTTTAGAATTTATTTATGTTCCGCCCAAGCCCTGGGGACAGTAAATCTCTGGATCTGTGAGTTCAGCTCGGCCCGGTGTTGAGTTTCAGTCCTTGCGGATGTTCATTTGTATCTTGAAGGGCAACTAAACCCTGTAACAAACAAAGATTATTGAGTGCGCACCAAAGTCACTGTTACGGGTCGGTACCCCACATGCAGAGGCACATTTATCAAGGGTCGAATTTCAAATTAGTTTTTTCGAAATTTATTCTAGAAATCAATAGGGATGCACCCAATCCAGGATTCGGCCTTTTTCAGCAGGATTCGGCCAAATCCTTCTGTCTGGCCGAACCAAATCCGAATTTGCATATGTAAATTAGGGGGGGGTGAGGGAACTCGCGTGACTTTTTGTCACAAAACAAGGAAGTAAAAACTGTTTTCCCCTTCCCACCTAAGCTTAGGGGTTGTTGCAAATCATTAAAGGAGAACTAAACGCCCCCAATAAGAAAAGCCCCTACCTACTACCCTAGATAGTCCCCCCGCCTTGCTTCCCCCCTGCATAGTTTATTACCCATGAAAGTGCCCCAAAAACGGTACTCACGTATAGGTGCAGAGTTAGCGCAGAGGAACTCATGGGCGCCATCTTCTGGCTCTTCAGAATTCTTTCTTCCCTACGGCAATTTCTGGCACTTTTGTCGCATGCGCAGTTTCTATAAACGGGAAGACTCCAACTGCGCAGGCGCCAATACGGCGTTCACTTAATGAAGAGACCGATGAGCTCCGCTGCACTTACTCTGCACCGATTCATCAATACTGTGTTAGGGGCACTTTCAGGGGTAAAAAACTATGCGTGGGAGGGGCTGTGGCATGGCAGGGGGCGGGTGCATAATGTAGAGGGGGTGGGGTTATGATGTGGCGGGGCGAGGCTAATGCATCGACTGGGAATTCCTGCCCTGTTTTCCTAATTTGTAAAACCGGGCAGGCAGTTTTGACCCGGGCAGCCCTAGGGGGGAAGCAGGGTGGGGGGACTATCTAGGGTAGTAGGTAGGGGCTTTTCTTATTGGGGGGTTTAGTTCTCCTTTAAAGAAGATGGGGAGCTACTGGGGCATCTTTGGAGACACAGATCTTTGTTGCTAAAGGGCTGTGCTTCCCCTCAGTAATTTGCAAGAAAACAGAAAACTTTCTCTGGATCATTTATTTCTATATATTTTTATGGATATATATAGAATCTTTTTTTTTTTTTTTGTAGTTTCTTTCTTCTTTTTTTTTCTTTATTTTGTTTCGGTAATTCTGGTTTTATTTTGATACTGCTGTCATTTATTTGTGAGAAGCCATTAATTGGTAAATTGGCTCCTTACTTGGTGATTGGCTGTGATGTGTGTTATCCTCACGCCCCTATGTAAGAGGGGATGTCCATTGGCCTATGAGCAAGTGCCCCCAACAGGCACGAAACGCGTTAGGCGGCTGTTCACGATGTCAATAAATATTTTGTACTACCTTGACTTTTGGGTTTTTTTCCCAAAGGGCTGTGGTTGCCTCGGGCCGTTACAGAAGCACAAAGCATCATGTACAACATTTCTGTCCTTTTTCTTAAAAAAAAAACTGTGGGTTTTTTTTCCCCTAAATTGTGACAATTAAAAGTATAAATGGCTGGAAATGAAGGCCTATCCAACGACTTATACTCTTATTCAACTTTCTTGCCTTTTAATCTTGCTGTGTGTCCTATACAATAATGTCTTTCATTTGTAGGGATGCACCAAATCCAGGATTTGGTTCAGGATTCGGCCGAATCCTTCTGCCTGGCCGAACCGAACCCTAATTTGCATATGCAAATTAGGGGCGGGAGGGAAATCACGTGCCTTTTTGTCAGAAAACGAGGAAGTAAAAAATGTTTTCCCCTTCCCACCCCTAATTTGCATATGCAAATTAGGGTTCGGATTCGGTTCGGTATTCGGCCGAATCTTTCACAAAGGATTCGGGGGTCCAAAAAATGAGAATTCCTATCATACTTACCGTAATTCTCTTTTCCTGGAGTTCCCCCATGGCAGCAACTAATGGGTTAATCCCCTATCATGAGAAGGACAGGCTTAACAAGCAACCAATTAATTGTCCATAAGAACCCTCTCCCTCCCCCTATTCCTTGTCTTTGTCCAAGCCCCGAGGGTGGGAGCGAGTGCTGCCATGGGGGAACTCCAGGAAAAGAGAATTACGGTAAGTATGATAGGAATTCTCATTTTTCCTGGGTTCCCCCATGGCAGCAACTAATGGGAAATAAAAAGCTAATAGGGTGGGCAATAATCACAAAACGCCATCTGCACTCAAAAAAAAACTTTACTGATGAGGAACTAAATCAAGAACTGCAGAAGCAAACTGAAAGGCATCTGAAGGATTGACTTCCAACTTATAATGTCTCAGGAAGGTTCTGGTTGATCGCCAACTAGCTGTCTTGCAAATGATGTCAGTAGGAACCTTCCTCTCTGCTGCCCAGGATGTAGCCACTGCCCTCACAGAATGTGCTGTGATTCCCACTGCAATCTCCATCTTCTGCTCTACATAGGCCCTCTTAATCACCGAGATTAACCATCTGGCCAAAGTCGCCTTCGTAGCAGGCTGACCCTTCCTTATTCCGGCTGGAATGACAAAGAGACTCTCCGAACTCCTCCAAGGAGAAGATCTCTCCAAATATACACTCAAGCTTCTTACAGGATCTAGAAGGTGAAGAGTCTCCATTCCTCTGTTCTCCATGTTTGATAATGCTGGTAAGACTATCTCCCTATTAAGATGAAACTGGGAAACCACCTTTGGGAGTACTGAAGGAAGTGGTCTCAAAATGGCTTTTTCTTTGTCACACACTGTGAAAGGCGGAGAAGCCGATAAGGCATATAAATCCGAGACTCTACTTGCCGAGGCCAAGGCGATAAGGAAAACTGTCTTGAGCGTTACAAAGTAGTCAGAGACTTGTTCCAGGGGCTCGAACGGAGCCTTTGATACACCATGAAGCACTAGAGGAAGGCACCAAGGAGCAGACAGTTTTCTGCTTGGGGGTCTTAACTTTAAGACTGCCTTGAAAAACTGAATTATTAATTCTTGCTTCGCCCAATGGAAATTAGTAAGGGCTGTAAGAGTAGGGATGTAGCGAACGTCGGAAAAAAAGTTCGCGAACATATTCGCGAACTTGCACAAAAATGCGAACGGTTCGCGAACCCCATAGACTTCAATGGGAAGGCGAACTTTAACATCTAAAAAAGACATTTCTGGCCAGAAAAATGATTTTAAAGTTGTTTAAAGGGTGCAACGACCTGGACAGTGGCATGCCAGAGGGGGATCAAGGGCAAAAATGTATCTGAAAAATCTGCCTGTGTGTGCTTGGAAGAGATAGTGTAGGGGGAGAGCTGTTAGTGATTTCAGGGACAGATGATAGTAAGTTTGCTGGCTAGTAATCTGCTTGATACTGCTCTGTATTGGAGGGACAGAAGTCTGCAGGGATTTGAGGGACATTTTAGCTTAGGTAGCTTTGCTGGCTAGTAATCTACTGTTCTCTTTAAACAACTGCCATACGTTGACCTTGTAGGCATTGTTTGCCCAGTTTTTTTGGACGCAGCCACTGAAGCACAGTTGCCAGAAAAAATATGCCATATAAATTCTGAAAATAGTCATTTTTCGCCATACGTTGACCTTGTAGACATTGTTTGCCCAGTTTTTTTGGTTGCAGCCACTGAAGCACAGTTGCCAGAAAAAATATGCCATATAAATGCTGAAAATATAAATTTTTTTGGTTGCAGCCACTGAAGCACAGAGGCCAGAAAAATTATGCCATATAAATGCAGAAAATATGCATTTTTTTGGTTGCAGCCACTGAAGCACAGAGGCCAGAAAAATTATGCCATATAAATGCAGAAAATATGCATTTTTTTGGACGCAGCCACTGAAGCACAGTTGCCAGAAAAAATATGCCATATAAATGCTGAAAATAGTCATTTTTCGCCATACGTTGACCTTGTAGACATTGTTTGCCCAGTTTTTTTGGACGCAGCCACTGAAGCACAGAGGCCAGAAAAAATTAAACCAGTAGGGTTTGCACCCTAGTTTGTAACGGTGGCGGAGGGAGGAGGACGCTAAAGGACAGCTGTGTGTGGAGTCATGAGGCTTGAAGAGAAGGACAGCTGCATAGAAGTCAGAACAAGTCTTCCGGCGTGCAGTAACCCTCCGAGATCCACCCCTCATTCATTTTAATAAAGGTCAGGTAATCGACACTTTTGTGACCTAGGCGAGTTCTCTTCTCAGTTACAATCCCTCCTGCTGCACTGAAGGTCCTTTCTGAGAGCACACTTGAGGCTGGGCAAGACAAGAGGTTCATGGCAAATTGTGACAGCTCTGGCCACAGATCAAGCCTGCGCACCCAGTAGTCCAGGGGTTCATCGCTCCTCAGAGTGTCGATATCTGCAGTTAATGCCAGGTAGTCCGCTACCTGCCGGTCGAGGCGTTCTTTGAGGGTGGATCCAGAAGGGTTGTGGCGCTGCCTTGGACAGAAAAACATTTGCATGTCTGACGTTACAGACCGGCCAAAGGGCTTTGTCCTTGCAGGTGCGCTCGTGGCAGGATTACTGGCACCTCTGCCCCTGGAATGTTGATGAGTTCCTGAAGTGACATCACCCTTAAAAGCATTGTACAACATGTTTTGCAGGCTGGTTTGTAAATGCCGCATCTTTTCGGACTTGTGGTATGTTGGTAACATTTCTGCCACTTTATGCTTGTACCGAGGGTCTAGTAGCGTTGCGACCCAGTACAGGTCCTTCTCCTTAAGCCTCTTGATACGGGGGTCCTTCAACAGGCATGACAGCATGAAAGACCCCATTCTCACAAGGTTGGATGCAGAGCTATCCATCTCCGCTTCCTCATTATCAAGGACTGCATCATCCACGGTCTCCTCCCCCCAGCCACGTACAAGACCAGGGGTCCCCAAAAGGTCACCACTAGCCCCCTGGGAAGCCTGCTCCTGTTGGTCCTCCTCCTCCACAAAGCCACCTTCCTCCTCTGACTCCACTTCTGGCACCTCTCCCTGCGTTGCAGCAGGTGCCTGGGTTCGTTCTGGTGATTCCGACCATAAATCGTGCGCTTCCAGCTCCTCGTCACGCTGGTCTACAGCCTCATCTGTCACTCGTCGCACGGCACGCTCCAGGAAGAAAGCGAAGGGTATTAGGTCGCTGATGGTGCCTTCGGTGCGACTGACCATATTTGTAACCTCTTCAAAAGGGCGCATGAGCCTGCAGGCATCGCGCATAAGCACCCAGTAACGGGGGAAAAAAATCCCCAGCTCTGCAGATCCAGTCCTACCACCCAGTTCAAAAAGGTACTCGTTGACGGCCCTTTGTTGTTGCAGCAGACGTTCCAACATAAGGAGCGTTGAATTCCAGCGAGTCTGGCTGTCAGAAATCAAACGCCTGACTGGCATGTTGTAGCGCTGCTGAATGTCAGCAAGGCGTGCCATGGCTGTGTAGGAACGTCTGAAATGGGCCGACACCTTTCTGGACTGGGTGAGAACGTCCTGGAATCCTGGGTACTTGGAGACAAAACGTTGGACTATTAAATTTAACACATGTGCCATGCAGGGCACATGTGTTAAATTTCCCAGTCTCAACGCTGCCAACAGATTGCTTCCATTGTCACACACCACTTTTCCGATCTGCAGTTGGTGTGGGGTCAGCCACCGATCGGCCTGTGACTGCAGAGATGACAGGAGTACAGATCCGGTATGGTTTTTGCTTTCCAGGCACGTCATCCCCAAGACAGCGTGACAACGGCGTACCTGGCACGTCGAATAGCCTAGGGGGAGCTGGGGGTGCACAGGTGTGGAGGAGGAGAAGGAGGACCCAGCAGCAGAGTAAGAAGAAGAAGAGGAAGAAGACGAGGTAGAGAGCGATGGAGGAGTAGAGGTGGTGGCAGAACCGCGTGCAATCCGTGGCGGTGACACCAACTCCACTGTTGTTGTTGTTGTTGAGCTACCCATTCCCTGCTTCCCATTCCCAGCCATTACCAAGTTCACCCAGTGGGCAGTGTAGGTGACATACCTGCCCTGACCATGCTTGGAGGACCATGCGTCAGTAGTCATATGGACCTTTGGCCCAACACTAAGTGACAGAGATGCGGTAACTTGGCTCTGCACATGTTGGTACAGGTGTGGTATTCCCTTTTTAGAAAAAAAATTGCGGCTGGGTACCTTCCACTGCGGTGTCCCAATTGCTACAAATTTGCGGAAGGCCTCAGAGTCCACCAGCTGGTATGGTAAAAGCTGGCGGGCTAAGAGTGCAGACAAGCCAGCTGTCAGACGCCGGGCAAGGGGGTGACAGTCAGACATTGGCTTCTTACGCTCAAACATGGCCTTCACAGAAACTTGGCTGGTGGCAGATGACTGGGAATGGGAACAGGTGGTCAAGGTGGAAGGCGGAGTGGAGGGTGGTTCAGATGGGTCAAGGAGAGCAGAGGTAGAGCAGTAAGATGCTGGACCAGAAGGAGTGTGGCTTTTAGTTTGCCTGTTGCCTTTGAGGTGTTGCTCCCAAAGTGCTTTGTGCTTGCCGCTCATGTGCCTTCGCATAGAAGTTGTACCTATGTGGCTGTTGGGCTTACCAAGGCTCAGTTTCTGACTGCACTCATTGCAAATTACAATGCTTTTGTCAGAGGCACACACATTAAAAAAATCCCACACTGCTGACTTTTTGGAAGTGTGCGATCTGGCGGTAACAGTAGAAGTTGGCGGCATTGGCGGCAATGGCGGGTGCGTTGGCTGGCTGAACACAGGTGCCGATACATGTTGTTGCCCTACTGATCCCTGCGGGCTGTCCTCCCTGCTTCTTCTAAGTCTTATTCTCCTACTGCCTCTCTGACTCTCCGTCTCTCCATCTGAACTACCCTCCTCTTGCTCTCTTCTACTAGGCACCCACAAAACATCAATCTCCTCATCATCATTCTCCTCAGATGCATCAATTTCTTCTGACACATCACAGAAGGAAGCAGCAGCGGGGACCTCCTCCTCATCACTCATCATTATGTTCTCTGCCAGAATTAAATCTGGTGTAACGTCCTCATCTCCTTCATCTTCTTCTGCCAATAATGGTTGCGCATTACTCAGTTCAAGAAACTCATGGGAAAATAACTCCTCTGACTCCAGTGAAGAAGGGGCACCGGTGGTGGAGGAAGTGTTACGTGGGGTGGCCATAGCAGTGGAGGATGAGGAGGATGTTGTGGTAAAGTTAGAAACGGTAGAGGATGGGGTGTGCTGTGTAAGCCAGTCAACTACCTCTTCAGCATTTTGGGAGTTCAGGGTCATTGGCTTTTTAAAACTGGGCAATTTGCTAGGGCCACAGGATTGCATAGCAGCACGGCCCCTAGCACGGCCTCTGCGTGGCGGCCTGCCTTTGCCTGGCATTATTTTTAAAAAAACAACAACAACAAAAACTCAGTTGGTTTTTCTGGAAACGATAATACACACAGCTAGATGGCGGTTTGAAGAAAACACTGTGCAAATAATGCCTACAAGGTCAACGTATACACAGCGGTGGATACGGATTACGTAAAATATAAGAATGCTGCTTGAAAAAAAGTAACTCAAGTGGTTTTTCTAGAGACGATAATATTATCAATATTTAGACAAAATGTGAACAAGCTCACACAGCTAGATGGCGGTTTGAAGAAAACACTGTGCAAATAATGCCTACAAGGTCAACGTATACACAGCGGTGGATACGGATTACGTAAAATATAAGAATGCTGCTTGAAAAAAAGTAACTCAAGTGGTTTTTCTAGAGACGATAATATTATCAATATTTAGACAAAATGTGAACAAGCTCACACAGCTAGATGGCGGTTTGAAGAAAACACTGTGCAAATAATGCCTACAAGGTCAACGTATACACAGCGGTGGATACGGATTACGTAAAATATATTATGGCTGCTTGAAAAAAGTCACTCCGGTGTTTTTTCTGGAGACGGTAATATTATGGATATTTAGACAGAATGTGAACAAGGTCACACAGCTAGATGGCTGTTGGTTGAATAACACACTGGGCAAAAAATGCCTACAGGGCAAATAATGCCTAAAAGGTCAACTTATACACTACTACAGCGATGGATACGGATTACGTAAAATTTATTATGGCTGCTTGAAAAAAGTCACTCCGGTGTTTTTTCTGGAGACGGTAATATTATGGATATTTAGACAGAATGTGAACAAGGTCACACAGCTAGATGGCTGTTGGTTGAATAACACACTGGGCAAAAAATGCCTACAGGGCAAATAATGCCTAAAAGGTCAACTTATACACTACTACAGCGATGGATACGGATTACGTAAAATTTATTATGGCTGCTTGAAAAAAGTCACTCCGGTGTTTTTTCTGGAGACGGTAATATTATGGATATTTAGACAGAATGTGAACAAGGTCACACAGCTAGATGGCTGTTGGTTGAATAACACACTGGGCAAAAAATGCCTACAGGGCAAATAATGCCTAAAAGGTCAACTTATACACTACTACAGCGATAGTAAAATAAAAAAAAGTAAAATAAAAAAAAAATGAATATTAAAAAAAAAAAATTACAGTTGGTGCTGCTGAACTACTAGGAGCAGCAGATTAGCACACCAGTCCCACTCCCCAACACTGCTAGACTAATAGCACTGGGCTCTTATAGTAGTAGTAGTAGTAGTAGTAGTAGTAGTAGTAAAACAACAAAAAAATAAATAAAAGCAGTCCTTACAAGGACTACTGTTATTGCAGCAGTCAGCAGATGAGATCAGAAGCAGGACAGCTGCCCACTGCAGCTACATACAGAGCACTGCAGTAGAAGGTAGATTACTAGCCAGCAAAGCTACCTAAGCTTAAATGTCCCTCAAACCCCTGCAGACTTCTGTCCCTCCAATAACAGAGCAGTATCAAAACGATTACTAGCCAGCAAACTTTCAACTGTCCCTGAAATCACTAACAGGCAGCAGCTCTCTCCCTACACTATCTCTTCAGCACACACAGGCAGAGTGAAAAAACGCTGCAGGGCTTCGGTTTTTATAGGGAAGGGGAGTGGTCCAGGGGAGAGCTTCCTGATTGGCTGCCATGTACCTGCTGGTCTGGGGTGAGAGGGCAAAAAAAAGCGCCAACAATGGCGAACCCAAAATGGCGAACGTCGCGCGACGTTCGCGAACTTCCGGTGAGCGCGAACACCCGATGTTCGCGCGAACAAGTTCGCCGGCGAACAGTTCGCGCCATCTCTATGTAAGAGCAGAAACTTGCACCTTTAGTGCACTCAAGCTCAATCCTTTCTCGAAACCTGTCTGGAGAAAGGATAAAATACTGCCAATAGGTGGAGAATATGGGTCCACAGCCTCCTTGGTAGCAAACTGAATAAACCTCTCCCAAATACGATGGTATGCAGCATTAGTCGAAGGCTTCCTTGCCCTTAAAAGCGTAGACACTACTGGAAGGGCAATCCCCTCCTTTAGTAACCTTGACCGTTCAATTTCCATGCCATTAAATTCAAGCTTTGAGGGTCTGGATGGAAGACTGAGCCCTGTCTCAAGAGACCCAGCCGACTCGGAAGTTTCAGGGGAGGCCTTACTGCTAAGCTCAGAAGAAGAGGAAACCATGGCCTGCGTGGCCAATATGGGATTACTGCAATTACCTTGGCCTTCTCCTGACAGATCTTCTTCAGCACTGCATGAATCAACGGAATTGGAGGAAAGATGTATCCCAGTGGGAAAATCCAGGGTATCGAAAGAGCATCCCCTGCCAGCGCCTTGTGATGTGGTTTCCAGGAATAAAAGCGGGGGAGCTTGGTGTTCCAAGGGGAGGCCATGATATCTACCCACGGAACCCCTAACTTCGATGTTATCCATAAGAACACTCTCTGATCCAGCTCCCACTCGTGATGATCTATGAATCTCCTGCTTAACCAATCCGCCTTCTGATTCTGTGCTCCAGGTAGATGTATTGCCATCAAACTCTTGACATGAGTCTCCGCCCATTGCATGATACATGCAGTCTCCTCTAGCAACTTCCGACTCTTGGTCCCTCCCTGCTTCCTTATGTACGCTACTGCTGTAGAGTTGTCTATTCTTAACTTTACATCCTTTCCCTCTAGGTGATCTTGAAAGGTAAGTAGAGCCATCCTCACTGCTCTCAGTTCCAGAATATTGGACGAGTCTCTCGACTCTAGAGAACTCCATTTCCCCTGTACACTGAACTGTAGGTAATGCGCTCCCCAACCTAATGTACTCGCGTCCGTGGTCACCAGACTCCAGACTGGCTCTTTGATAGGCAGACCGTCCTGCAGATTCTTTGTTACTAACCACCATTCCAACTGTTCCCTGAGCCCCTCGGGGATTACTATCTTCTGGTTCATGGAGCAACGATTCCACTCCTGTAGGAAGGAAAACTGAATGGCTCTCGTATGCCAACGGCTCCATCTCACCATCTGAAAGGTCGACGTAAGAAGCCCTAAGAGGCAAAGCCACTGTCTTGCTGACAACCATTCCTGCGCAAGAACCTCCGCTACTACTTGCTGTATCTTGTTCACCTTTAATTCGGGAAGCGATACTCGATTCCTCTGTGTATCGAGGAGGGCTCCTAGATAGATCAGCTGTTGTCTTGGTACTAAACTGCTCTTCTGATAATTCACCAGCCAGCCGAATTGCTGCAAGACTCGAAGCACCTGCTCCGATATGGTCAGTAACTGCTCCCGGGAGGATGCCAGAAGGAGGAGGTCGTCTAAGTAATGGTAAATTCTGACTCCCTGTTCTCTTATCAGAGCAATTAACGCCACCAGAATCTTCGAGAATACTCTGGG
Organism: Xenopus petersii; assembly: GCA_038501925.1. Taxonomy (NCBI): domain Eukaryota; kingdom Metazoa; phylum Chordata; class Amphibia; order Anura; family Pipidae; genus Xenopus; species Xenopus petersii. The sequence continues at coordinate 3,430,835 of CM076674.1, read as the reverse complement.
AGAGGTGGACAGACCGAAGGGGAGACAGACAAACTGGAAATGACCCTGTCTCGTTGCGAATCTCAGGAACTTGTGATGCTTTTGTGCAATCGGGACGTGTAAATAGGCATCTTGAAGATCGATAGATATCATCCAATCCCCTAACTGCACCATTTGAACAATTGTCGAGAGTGATTCCATCTTGAAATGTTGAGGACTGATGGATTTGTTGAGTTCTCTTAGGTCCAGAATTGGTCTGTATTCTCCTGAGGCCTTTAACACGAGAAAGAGAGGTGAATAGAAACCTTGAAATCTCTCTTCTTCTGGCACAGGTAGAATTGCCTTCTGGAATAGAAGCTTCTGGACATAGAGATGAATTGCCTGTAACTTGGCAGGAATAGGTGGAATGGTTGAAGGAACATAATGAGGGGTTTGAGGTCTTTGATTGAACTCTATCGAATATCCCTCGCTCACCACTGTGCGTATCCAATTGTCTTGAATTGAACCAGCCCAAATGCCAGCAAAATTCTTTAAGCGACCTCCTACTTCCTGGAGTTTGGCTGGCAGGTCTTCAGAAAAATCTTGTATTCTTGCCTCCTCGAAAGGAAGGAGAAGGTCTTTCCTTCTCCAACTTAACAGAAGATTGACCCTCCTTCCATGTCCGTGGCCTTCCATACTCCCTTCCCGGCCTATAATTCCTCTGATTATTGGAGAAGAGGTTATCTCTGAAGGATCTCTTATTAGTAGAAGAGAAGAACCGGTTCTGGCGTCTCTCCTGCGGTAGAAACATAGTCTTTCCACCCGAAACCTTCTTGATGGCCTCATCCAGCTTCTCTCCAAACAACTTCTGACCCAGAAAGGGAAACACACAGAGATTATACTTGGAATTATTATCCGCCTGCCATGAACGAAGCCATAATGCACGTCGAACCGAGACCGAAAGGGCCACACTCCTAGCAGAAAGTCGTATCAGGTCTAGAGAGGCTTCTGCCATGAAATCTGCTCCCAATTTGAGTTCATTCATAGCCTCAATGATTTTCTCTCGGCTAATCTTCTTCCTTAAGGCTTCTTCGATATTCGCCACCCAGAATCTGAAAGCTCTAGACAAGGCAGAGAGAGCTACCGCTGGTTTAAGGGCAGATCCGGAAACCGTGTAGGCACTCTTAAGCTCCTTATCCATCCGTCTTTCCATAGGATCCCTGAAGCTGGTAGCATCCTCCACTGGAAGCGTGGATCGTCTAGCCAATCGAGCTAAGGCTGCGTCAACAGCTGGAGGAGAATCCCAAAACTTAGAGTCTTCCAGAGAAAAAGGATAAAGTTTTGCTAATCTGTTTCTGATAGATGGTTTCTTCTCCATCTTGCTCCATTCCGAAGCGATCATTTCCTTTACTTCCTCAAAAATCGGGAAAAAATTGGATCTCTTAGGTTTCGACATGAATAATTTCTTAGTGGTAAAAGATTTATCTTCTTCTTCCCCACAGTTCAAGGCTTCCTTAATGGCCCTAACTAATGAATCCACCATCTTGAAATCAAATAAATGTGTAGAATCCGTCTCTGATTCTTCCTCAGAAAGGATTACTGAATGTTCATCCGTCTCTGACTCCTCCCCGCTCCCATCTTCCTCCTGAGAAGTCTTTCTCGATCTCTTCCTAGGCTTCTGAGCTGAGGAGGATTGAGTCGCAGAGCGCATACCCTCTGTGACAGCTCTTTTGATCATCTCCAAAACATCTGAAGATTCATTGGAGGTCTCTCCAGCCACCTCGGTAAGGCACTCCCGGCACAGGTATTTCCCATTCAAAACCCTATTAGGGCATGCTCTGCATATGGGAGTCGCTGTATCTTCCCCAGCGATAGGTACTGAACCTTCCTTGGAGCCAAGCTGACCCTCTATATTGCCAGAACGAGACCTTTTCGCAGAGAGCCTGTAAAGAGAAGAAAGAGAGAAGGAGAGAGGAAAAAAAAAAAAAAAAAAAAGCAGACAATGAATAAAAGCGCAAGAAGAGAGACAACAACAATGAAAATGTCTCATGGTCCCACCTAGAACTAGAGCAACGAGCGCTACGGGCAGTGGGGGAATCCATGGTAAGGGCTACTCAGACCAGGACACCGCAACAGCAACAGCCAGAACAGCAACCCGCACAGCTACCTTGGCGTCCTTTTAAATACCTTGGACGCCACGATCCGAAAGAAACCCCGGAAGTGACGTCACTTCCTGCCGATGGAACGCAATGGCGCTGTGGAACGCAAAGCGCTACCAGCACTGGTCTTCCCCCACTCCCAACAGCGCCTAGTCTCTCCCCAACCACGCAAATCATCCTGGCGTCCTCAGAAGGGAAGGGGGGGGGGAGAGACCCTCTGACAGGCAGAGCGCCGAGCGGATACCCTTTGCAGAGGCTTCACCGAAGTGGAAAAAGGCCAAGATAACCCAGGTGAGACCAAAAACAAAAAATAGCCTATCCAACTCAGACAGGAAAAAAAAAGACAAGGAATAGGGGGAGGGAGAGGGTTCTTATGGACAATTAATTGGTTGCTTGTTAAGCCTGTCCTTCTCATGATAGGGGATTAACCCATTAGTTGCTGCCATGGGGGAACCCAGGAAATAGTGGATTCGGTGCATCCCTATTCATTTCATTTCATCTTATTCCTCCTTTATCTTTTTTTAAGGCAGAGCCGGGGGGAAGACGTTCTGCCCATAGGAGCTTTGCGGCACATAATTCAGCATGTGTTTACTCAGGACTAGTGATGGCGAATTTGCGCCGGCGAATAACGTTTTTTCGACACCGTTGACGGTTCTGATGCCGGTGGCAATTTTGACACCGTTGGCGATTAACGGACGCCCATTGACTTTATTGGGCGACGGCGCCAACTTTGATCCTGGTGCCCATTTTGACACCGGTGAATTGGTGCCGGCGCAAAAAAACATATTTTTTCTGAATTTTGCTGGAAATTCTCGAAATTCCTGGCGAAGCGAAAAGTGACAAATTTGCCCATCACTACCCAGGACAATTAAAATCTCATTTTATTCTCAGTAAAACGGACACTTTTTGTTAAAAAAAAAAAAATTCTGAATTTTGCTGGAAATTCTCGAAATTCCTGGCAAAGCGAAAAGTGACAAATTCGCCCATCACTACCCAGGACAATTAAAATCTTATTTTATTCTCAGTAAAACGGACACTTTTTGTTAAAAAAAAAAATGTGCTTGTTTGTTGGGCAATTTTTACACCCCCTTACTGGCAAGTTGGGCAGGTTTAGGCGCCGAACGCGTGTAGGCGCCGAACGCAGGAAAAATGCAGCATGTTGCGTCTCAACCTGTGTTTGGCGCCTACACGTGCCTGTGTGAGTACAGCCCCATTGGAAAAAACTGAATGCGTCTATTCCTGCGCAGAACGCAGAAAAACGAAACGCAGGGGAGCGCAGCTACAACCACTCGTCAGTAAGAGCCCTTATAGAATGGCTAAATCTAAGCAATTTTTCAATTGGTCTTCATTATTTATTTATTTTTTTTAGGGATGCACCGAATCCACTTTTTTGGATTCGGCCGAACCCCCGAATCCTTCACGAAGGATTCGGCCGAATACCGAACCGTATCCGAACCCTAATTTGCATATGCAAATTAGGGGTGGGAAGGGGAAAACTTTTTTTACTTCCTTGTTTTCTGACAAAAAGTCACGCAATTTCCCTCCCTGCCCCTAATTTGCATATGCAAATTAGGATTCGGATTCGGTTCGGCCGGGCAGAAGGATTCGGCCGAATCCGAATCCTGCTGAAAAAGGCCGAATCCCGAACCGAATCCTGGATTCGGTGCATCCCTAATTTTTTTTATAGTTTTTTTAATTATTGGCTTTTTTCTTCTGACTCTTTCCAGCTTTCAAAAAAGGGTCACTGACCCCATCTGAAAGCAAACTCTCTGTAAGGCTACAAATGTATTGTTATTGCTACTTTTTATTACTCCTCTTTCAAGCTATTTTTTGTGTACTTGGACTAGGGAATAGTCCAAATTCAATTTCGAATTTGAAAAAAATTCAAAATGTATCATGTACTGTCTCTAAAAATTCGACTTTGACCATTTGCCATCAAAAACCTGCCGAATTGCTGTTTTAGCCTATGGGGGACCCCCTAGAACTTATTTGGAGTCAATTGGTGGACTTTGCAAAATCGACGTTTTTCTTGGGAAAAACTTTGAATCGAATGCGCTATTCCTTCGATTCATACGATTAGAATTCGGCCGAATACGGACCTATTCGATCGAAAATGGACCTATTCGACCAAAAAAAAAACTAGACTTAATTTCAGTTGGTCTTTCTTGAATTAAAATTTCGAAGTCTTTTCAATTCAAAATTTGACCCTTGATAAATATGCCCCTAAATGTAAAGGTGAACAACCCCTTTTTTGACTTTTGACTTTTTTTTATTTATTGAAACATTTTTTGAGACTCCTGTTTGATCCCTGTTCCAGCTGCGGGATTAGAAGCGTCACTTCACCGTATAAAACCAGCCACATATTATATTCTTCATGGTTCATTTTCAGCTCCACTTCAGTGGGGAGACCAAAAAATGATGGATTGCTGCTCCCCAGAACTAAGTATCAGTGACGGGCGAATTTGTCCCATTTCGCTCCGCCGAAAAAATTGCTTGTTTCCCCTGAAATTTGTGAAACGACAAAAAATTCACGAAACACGAATTTTGTCGCCAGCATGAATTTTGATGCCCACATTACAGTTAATGGACGTCTGAATAATGTTAGTGCGCGACAGTTTTGATACAAGCGACGATTCCGACGCGTCCAAATCTTCACAAATGTATTTGCTGGAGGCGATGCGTAGAAATTTGCTGCGAATTTATCTGCCCATCACTACTAAGTATCGATAGGTTGATGTGGGTCCCTATTCTGGAACCAGCTTTCTTTCCAGATCACCTTGACACTAGGGGCAGATCAAGGTCGAATTTCTAAAAACTCCCATCAACTCCCATGAACTCGAAATTCGGGGAAAAAACACGACCAATCGAAATTTATTTAAAAAAACTATTTTTTTTTTTAAAAAAACAGGTGAATAGGATCGATCTGCAAATTCGAATCAAAGAATTCGATTTGAGGCTTTTTTTTTTTTTTTTTTTCAAAAGTCCACCAAATTACTCCAAATTGATTGTAGGAGGTCCCCCATAGGCTAAAACACCAATTTGGCAGGTTTTAGATAATGAATAGTCAAATTTGAATAAAAAAAATTAAATGATAAAAAAAATTAAATTTGAATCGAATTTGGACTATTCCCTAGTCGAAATACACAAAAATTACTCGAAATTATTATTTATTGATATATATTTATTATTACATTTGAAAATTCACCTCGACCTTTGATAAATCTGCCCATAAGTAGCATTTCTTTGAGCACAAAGGCTGTTGTTGGTGGGTACTGCTCCTTTGTTCACCTCAACTACTATGTAGTGTTATCCAAGGCTGGAAAATGAATGTCTTTCTAAGAATTTTTTTTTTTTTTTTTTTTTACAGTTTTTTAGTTATTTGCCATTTTCTTCTGACACTTTCCAGCTTTCAAAGGGGGTCACTGACCCCATCTTAAAACAAATGCTCTGTAAAGCTACAAATTACTTGTTACTTTTTATTACTCATCTTTCTATTCAGGCCTCTCCTATTCATATTCCAGTCTCTTATTCAAATCGATGCCTGGTTGCTAGGGTCGTTGGGACCCTAGCAACAAGATGGCTGAAATTACAAACTGGAGAGCTGCTGAATAAAAAGCTAAATGACTCAGAAATTATAAAAATTTCAAACCAATTGCTAATTGTCTCAGAATATCAGTCTCTACATCCTACTAACAGTTAATTTAAAGGGGAACAACCACATTAAACATAAAAAGATGTAGTAGAACTGTAATACCATCCCTTGTTCCAAAGTAATAAATCCTACCTAGGTGCAAATAAGATCCTCAAACCCTCGGCCATGCAAATGCTTCGACAAATGCAGAACAAATACCAGAGGAAAGGCAGCAACTTACAGCATAGGAAAAGAAAAAATAATGATAATTAAAAAAAAAAAACTGATTAAAAAAAAAAACTGATTAAAAAATGTTACTTGTGCTTTTAACAATGGAACCAGGAATTTCCCTTAAAAGTAAGGGGCAGATTTATCAAGGGTCAAATTTCGAGTTTATGGGAGTTTCTATTAAACTCCCATAAGCTCCAAATTCAAAGAAAAAAAAACAACCAATCGAAATTTATTTAAAAAAATATTTTTTTTTAAAAACGGGTGAATAGGATCGAGCTGCGAATTCAAACAAATTCAATTCAAGTTTTTTCACCAGAAAATAAATTACATTTTTTTAAAAAAAATAGTTTTTTCAAAATGATTGTAGGAGGTCCCCCATAGGCTAAAACACCAATTTGACAGGTTTTAGATGGCGAAAATTCTAATTTGAATTCTTAAATTTCAAAATTCGAATTTCAATTATTTTTTTTACATTCGAATCAAATTTGGTCTATTCTCTAGTCAAATTACACTAAAAGAAACTCAAAATTTGAATTTGATTAACCTGCCCTAAGGACAGATTCAAATTATTTTCCAAAAAAAAAACAAAAACCTTCGATTTTTCAAAGTCCACCAAATGACTCCAAATAAGTTCTAGGAGGTCCTCCATAGGCTAAAACAGCAATTCAACAGGTTTTAGATGGGGAATGGTCGAAATCGAATTTTTAAAGAGATAAATATTGATATTCGAATTTTCGAGGTTCTAGAATCTGTTACAGGCTTGAGCATACGGGAAGCTTAGCTGCTTGGGAAGGTAATTGTGGAAATGACCCACTTGTGCACAAATACAAACTTATCACATAGACTCCATTTTATCCAAATATTCCTAACGTTTATAAATATTTTTTTTTGTGTAATAATAAAACAGTCGCTTTTACTTGATCCCAACTAAGATATAATTAATCCTTATTGGAAGCAAAAACAGCCTATTGGGGTTATTTAATGTTTACATGATTTTCTAGTAGACTTAAAGGGCATTTAAAGGCAAACAAATAAAATATAATTTTTACTTTCTTTAATGAAAAAGAAATCTATCTCCAATATACTTTAATTAAAAAATGTGTACCGTTTTTTATAAGAAACCTGACTGTATGCAGTGAAATTCTCCCTTCATTTACTGCTGTGGATAGGAATTGTCAGACGGTCCCTAACTGCTCTGCAGGGAAACAATCATACTTATGAACAGCAGGGGGAGCCCCAGCCTTACTTCCCAGCCATGCAGAACTCAAGCAGCTTTGTTTGTTTCCCTGTAGAGCAGTCGGCGACTGTGTAGAGATTTGTATTGGATTTTATTTTTGCCTTTACATCCCCTTTACTGTTTCCAACTCCAGCTGCAGGGACAAAGATCATGGAGCCAGATCTAAACAGATAAACTGGGATTCTATTTGGAGGATTATTTTGCTGCAGCCACTGGTTCTGCAGAGTTGGAGAAAGTTTGTATTAAACAATACAAAAACTATAAAATCCACATTAGATTACATGACAACACAGGACCCAGTGCAGTCTGTATATTCTGATTATTAATCAGTCTTGCTGTAACGGCTTCTGGCAGATATTATTTGACTTGTGCTGTTTTGATAATTTATGACGATCCCTAAGCAGCCCAGACCTCACTGAGCATGTGCACAGTCTTGGTCTTGCAAAGATGTTTAACAAAGTTAAAAGATGGTGACCCCCTGTGGCCAACGTTGAAAGTATAAATCATTTGTTTGATTAGGCTTGTGGTGCAGTAAGTTCATGTTTATGTTTAGTATACAAAATACAGCATTTCTAGCCTTATTCTAGTTTAGACTTTACTTCCCCTTTAAGGTATGAACATCCAAATTATGGAAAGATCTGTTATCCGGAACACTCACAGTCCCAAGGATTCTGTATAATAGGTCTCATAGCTGTATTCCCACTACAACCTACAACAACTCATCCCTATTAGGACTTGCTAACGATGTCTCTGACTAGGATTGATGGCAGTTTGTAGAGAGTAATTTAGACTGGAGTCGGTGAGTTGAGGGGAGTTGAGTTGAGTGCTGCTTGGTGGTTGCCCCGGTCTAAAGAGACAAGAGAGAGTCAGAGAAGGATGGAGATATTTGAAGGTCCAAGAGGTGGGTGAGGACCATGCCCATCCCAACACACGACCTTCCTATTTACATAGAATTCTCTTTGTTCAGCGGATCACTGTGCCGTCTCGGCTCCCTTCATAATAAAGCCGGGTAATTATTCCTGGGCAGATAATTATCCATTTATTAGGTGGTTGCCTGGATACCTCCACAGTGCTGCGCGCAGCCAAGAGAAGCCCTCAGTCTACTTAATACAAACTGTCGGCTGTACTTAATACAAACTGTCGGCTGTACTTCGAGGGATATTAAAAGGCATACAAGCTAGTGATCCTCTTTCCCCCTCCTGTTGCGTCTGCCCGACCCTGGTTAGAGAGGTCGGCACCTCTCCCACTTTCTATTCAGGAATACGATGGCTAGTGTAGCGGGGTTAACCCCTGCACGTGTTAACCCTGCTACACTACCGTGTGTTTAGTATCTATTCCGGGGTATTTAAAGGAACAGTACCTGCACCGCAAATCTCCGTGATAAAATTCTACAGATTATTGATATAATTTATTTATAAAGTGCCCCTCACCCAAGGCAAGCCTGCAGCCTCCTCTATTACCCCCCCCAAAAAAAAAAATCTCCCCTCCTCCTAATTACCCCTCCTTGGCCACCTTTTTGTCCACAAAATTATCCTTATTTCCCCTTTAAATCCGTAAGTGTGTAGTGTGAGCAGGCAGGACCACTTGGTGCAATCTGCTGGGTATGTAGAAGATTTTTAATAAATCTGTTTTATAGATGGGCTTTGGTTACTCAGATAAATGTCCATAGCAACCAGACACAGTTTAAGCTTCGGTTTAGAGAGGGGCAAAAAGTTGCCTAGTTAGGTAGATGCCCTCTGTCTACAACAGTCTAAATCTAAAGCTGGCCATAGGTGTAAAGATTTTTAAAAGATCTTTTTGTTATCGTTAGACCAAGCTTATCTTGAAACAATTGTTAAAAGGAGAAGGAAAGGCGAAAATTAAGTAAATTTTATCAGAAAGGTCTATATAAATACACCAGTAAACCCTCAAAGTAATTAGGGATGCACCGAATCCAGGATTCGGTTCGGGATTCGACCAGGATTCTGCCTTTTTCAGCAATATTCGGCCGAATCCTTCTGCCCAGCCGAACCGAATTTGCATATGCAAATTAGGGGCGGGAGGGAAATTGCATGACTTTTTGTCACAAAACAAGGAAGTAAAAAATGTTTTCCCCTTACCACCCCTAATTTGCATATGCAAATTAGGGTTCCGATTCGGTTCGGTATCCGGCTGAATCTTTCACGAAGGAATCGGGGGTTCGGCCGAATCCAAAAAAGTTGATTCGGTGCATCCCTAAAAGTAATGCTGCTCTGAGTCCTCTGTCAAAAGAAACAGCACATTTCTTTCCTTCTATTGTGTACTCATGGGCTTCTGTATCAGACTAACTGTTTTCAACTTCAACCTCCAGGGCTAGGGCTTGAGCATGCTCAGTTTGTTCCTCTCTCCCCCTCCCTGCTGTAATCTGAGCCCAGAGCTATGAGTGAGCAGGGAGAGACTCAGGCAGGAAGTGATGTCACACCAAGCTAATATGGCAGCTGCTATCCTAAACAAACAGAGAGCTTCTAGAGCTGTTTACTCAGGTATGGTAAAGTATTCTGCAGAATAAATATAGTCTTATAGCTGCACTATTGTGGCTAATCTATTGGCAATAAACTGCTTCTGTAGCTTTCCTTCTCCTTCAAATTTATGAATTGTCCATCAACTAAAAAGTCCATTTCACGTGATATTGTTTAGTTGAAGGCAGGAAAACCGAGGGGAGCTGCCGGCCTGGCCCTGCAAACATAGATTTCACGGTGACCGATGAACCTAACCTGGCCGATAAATTTTCTGACCGATGTTGGACGGGAAATCGTTAGATGCACAATCATTCGATTCCCACTAACCTCACGATAATTTGACGGATTGGTTGGATTGCCCTAAAATCAGTCGTCCTGAAAGAAAAATCTTCGCATCTATGGGGGGCTTTAACTTCCCCTTTAAATGCTTAAGAGATTGCACGAGAGAATTTGCTGCTGTTGGATGTTTAGAAGCAGGAGCAGCAGTGAGCAGTGAGCGAGGGCGCGTCAGCCAACGAAGGAGACGGAATAAATGGAGGCAGCGATGGGCAATTTGCTCGCCATTTATCACAATCAGCTTTAATCCATCAATCGGATTGGTTAAATAGTTAATATGGGGGATAAGTGGCCACCAGCAGCGGTCGCTCACAGATCTGCGGGTGATTCTGCGTCCCAGGCCTGGAGGGGCACAAACAAGGCTGACAGATGGCGCCTCGCTCGGGGGGGGGGGCTGCATTTCATTCCGTTATTAAGGGGAACCATTCAGCTCATTAGATTTATTGAATTTACTGAACGTGATTCATAGCGATCGGCAAATTGGAGAAAAGCTCATTAATAATTATTTGTTTTGCCTGTGGGAAGTTACTTGAGTCACAGCAGCCTGCAATTTATTTTATATCTACAGGTATGGGATCTGTTATCCAGAATACTCAGGACCTGGGCTTTTCGGGGTAGGGGGTCTTTCTGTTATTTGGATCTTCATACCTTAAGTCTACTAGAGAATCATATGAACATGAAATAAAGCCAATAGGCTGGTTTTGCTTCCAATAAAGATTAATTATATCTTAGTTGGGATCAAGTACAAGCGACTGTTTTATTATTACACAGAAAAAGGAAATAAGTTTTATGGATTATTTGGATAAAATGGAGTCTATGGGAGACGGCCTTTATGTAATTCAGAGCTTTTAGGACAACAGGTTTCCGGATAACGGATCCCATACCTGTGCTTCTATTTGGTTGAGGCCATAACAAGGGCAAAGGCTGTGCAGTTTCAGTCACGTAACATTCACTGGCCACTGATTTGAAAGCAGATATCTGGTTGGTTGCTATTGGTTACTAGACCCAGTGCATAAGTTGTTTCTCCAGCAAAGCTAATAAAATGGTACATGATGATGAGGGCTGAGCCTTTCCCTGCTTCTAACAGAATTCATTTATCCAGGGGATGCGCCGTGACAAACATCCTGATAACTGGATATGGATTCAGGTGATGCTGCTCCATGATACTCACTGATGCGGTTGCCAAGGTGACTGGCTGGGAAATCACAGGAATTATGTTAAAGGATGGGGTCATTGCTACGGTCCAGCTAATGGATGGCTTATAATTATTTCTTTACTCATTTCATTGAAATCAGTCAACTTAGGGGACTGTTCCTGCTGAATTGTGCTTAGTACAGGGAATACCTATGTACCATAGTTTTATGGGATCTCTCTGTACAGACTATGAGCAAACTTAGGGACTGTTCCTGCTGAATTGTGCTTAGTACAGGGGATACCTATGTGCCATAGTTTTATGGGATCTCTCTGTACAGACTATGAGCAAACTTAGGGGACTGTTCCTGCTGAATTGTGCTTAGTACAGGGGAATACCTATGCTGCCATAGTTTTATGGGATCTCTCTGTACAGACTATGAACAAACTTAGGGGCTGTTCCTGCTGAATTGTGCTTAGTACAGGGAATACCTATGCTGCCATAGTTTTATGGGATCTCTCTGTACAGACTATGAACAAACTTAGGGGCTGTTCCTGCTGAATTGTGCTTAGTACAGGGAATACCTATGCTGCCATAGTTTTATGGGATCTCTCTGTACAGACTATGAACAAACTTAGGGGCTGTTCCTGCTGAATTGTGCTTAGTACAGGGAATACCTATGCTGCCATAGTTTTATGGGATCTCTCTGTACAGACTATGAGCAAACTTAGGGACTGTTCCTGCTGAATTGTGCTTAGTACAGGGGATACCTATGTGCCATAGTTTTATGGGATCTCTCTGTACAGACTATGAGCAAACTTAGGGGACTGTTCCTGCTGAATTGTGCTTAGTACAGGGGAATACCTATGCTGCCATAGTTTTATGGGATCTCTCTGTACAGACTATGAACAAACTTAGGGGCTGTTCCTGCTGAATTGTGCTTAGTACAGGGAATACCTATGCTGCCATAGTTTTATGGGATCTCTCTGTACAGACTATGAGCAAACTTAGGGACTGTTCCTGCTGAATTGTGCTTAGTACAGGGAAGTAACTGTTAGAATTACAACACTGGTCCCCATAGCTGTACCTAAAACTCAGTATATGTGAGTGACCTCTCAATGGGATTGACACCCTCAGATCTGCACTGAGTAGTTTCGGCTTTGATCATTTGGGGTTGGGCACATGACATTACCCAGTTTAGGGATACTAAAATTGCCAAATTTAGGCTCCTCTATGGGGCTGGATGTGCCTCCTTAATAAGCTGTTATAAATAACATATTTTAATTGTGATGAATAACTGGTACAGCTTGAATCTCAATAAGACACCTTCATTATTTTTTTTTCAAAGGCCTAAGGCTATTGTCAGGAAGAAGAACACAAGGAATCACAATGTCTTTGCTGGAGGTGCATCAGTTTGAAACATATCGTCAAGCAGGAACAGCCCAGGGCTGCAGCTATAGGGAGGGAACAGTCGATGATTTTCATCCTGCAGAACATAACTGAGCCAGTGAATACCCGCCAGACTGCAGAGGGTTAATGATAATTAAATGAAGTCATAGTAAATGAGTCTAATTACAGAAGGAGTCGCAGGTCTGGGGTAACGAGACAAAAGGTACAAAAGTCACAGTCTCACTAATCACTTCACATCAGTCGCTGTTTGCTGGAACTTTGTCCTGTTTACTTGGAGGGATCAAGTTCCCCAGCGAATGACACAACAAACGCGCGTATTTATTGGTTGCACAATAGAAGCCGCGGGATAAAGTTATTTGCCGGTTCTGGGGATCTCAGTGGAGACAGAGGACTGATCCGTTCTCTCCCTAATTGTGTATTGCAGCTGAGTGATGAGTATGGAAGATTATGATTTCCTCTTCAAGATCGTGCTCATTGGGAACGCTGGCGTGGGGAAGACCTGCCTCGTCCGACGCTTTACTCAGGTAACGTCCAAACCACTTGTGACTAACTACAGACTCTAACGTACAGATATATATATATATATATGAACTTATGGACTTGTCATAACTGGGATTAGATAGGATCTGTGCAGCCACTGGGACAGAATGTTCTGTTATACAGATAGCTAGAATCTCAGCTGCCATAAAGCAGGACAGGACTGCTGCTTACAATGGGGATCAGATAGGATCTGTGCAGCCACTGGGACAGAATGTTCTGTTATACAGATAGCTAGAATCTCAGCTGCCATAAAGCAGGACAGGACTGCTGCTTACAATGGGGATCAAGTAGGATCTGTGCAGCCACTGGGACAGAATGTTCTGTTATACAGATAGCTAGAATCTCAGCTGCCATAAAGCAGGACAGGACTGCTGCTTACAATGGGGATCAGATAGGATCTGTGCAGCCACTGGGACAGAATGTTCTGTTATACAGATAGCTAGAATCTCAGCTGCCATAAAGCAGGACAGGACTGCTGCTTACAATGGGGATCAGATAGGATCTTTGCAGCCACTGGGACAGAATGTTCTGTTATACAGATAGCTAGAATCTCAGCTGCCATAAAGCAGGACAGGACTGCTGCTTACAATGGGGAGGTTGTGCCAATGATACAGACGATATATTCCTGCTCTATGTTCTTCTGCACTGAGTAACAATTCCCATCACTGTCAGGTTGCCGTGACTACAGCATAGCCTGACCATATAATGAACATGTTTGAGTCTGTGATCTCTTTATAAATTAAATATCTGTAAATATTTCCCCTGCTAAGGATTAGTGCAAAAAATAGATAAACATGAGTGAGTGCAGAAAAGAATAATGAATGTATTAGGAGGAATAATTCACTTTCAGTATGAAGCAGATTGTGATATCCTGAGACAAATTGCAATTGGTCCTCGTGTTGTTGTTTTTAGTTATTTGTTCAGCAGCTTCCCTGTTAAGTAATTGCAGCAGCTGTCTGGTTGCTAGTCTCCAGCTGAACCTAGCAACCAAGCAGGGGTTTGAATGAGGAAATAGGAGGGTCTGAGCAGAAAGATAAGGAATAAAAAGCAACAATTGTATCATTTACGGCCCTTGGATTTCATAAAAGTGAGTTAAACGGCTGCACTTTATTTATTTAAAATCTGTGTATTTTGTATCCTTGCAGGGCCTCTTCCCCCCGGGCCAGGGAGCCACCATAGGGGTTGATTTTATGATTAAAACGGTGGAAATAAAAGGGGAAAAGATAAAGGTGAGTTGTATCCATGTGGCATTTATTCTGAACACATTGGTATTTCTGTTGTTTCACTAGGGCTGCCGGGGCCGGTATTACATATTTACCAGCAATATAGTTTTCAGTAAATTTGTAATACCCTTAAAAAAGCCCTTGGCCCACCCTCAATTCACTTAGAACTTACCTTTTTTTCGGCCTACAGGCCATCGCTTGGCGTGGCTCCGCCCCCTTTTGTGACATGTTGCTTGGCTCCACCCCTTTAACATCATGGAACGCCACCTCTTGTTCCCGCCCTCCCCACCAGCCGGTAAAAACTTTTGGAAAAGGTGGCAACCCTAGGGCTGCTGTCAGGGGCGGCCTGAATCCCGCAGGATATGGTGGTTGGCAGGTTCTGGCCTGATCCCGCAAGAAGTCTTCTTCTAGATTTGCACCAGCCCCACCCCTTTCGTGACTTCACTGCAGGCAGGTTGGGCCTAGGATTTCTCAACCCGCACATCACTAGTACTCAGGGGGGGATGTGAGGCCCACTGGGGCCGCTACTTATGGGCCCCCTCACCCACGGGGCCCCCTCCACCCTTCCCCACACCTTATACTTAATTTTTCCATGATTGGAGGGAGGGCAGCAGGAGAGCGATGGAGTAGGGCGGGGGGATTGGGTCTGGGTCGGTGGGGCCCACTGGGTTTTTTCCCACTGGCCCAATCTGACCCTGGGGTTACTGCAGTCAGGGGTCTCTTGGGAGATGGGGCAACAAGAGTGTAATTTGCTGCTTGTGAAGGGGAATGGGGCTTAGGGGGATTGGGGTAGATCAGGGTTATGGCATGATGGGGATGGGGCCCATTCTATTTGTTGGCAAGGCTCTCTGATCAGGCGCCCAATGACGTACCTAGTAGTATGATGTCACACTCCAGGGGCGGGACTATTAGCCGAGACCTCCCTGCTTTCTATATTAAAACATTGGGACTGTGAGAATACCTGGTGGTCCAGTGGGGTGGAGGGGATGCTCACAGAGCTAGCTTCAGGCACGAAATCAAATATTTAAAGGCGCATGTCCCTTTTTCACACTGCCCAACGTAGGTCTATCTTCATAGTTCCTGGGTGTGATTTCTAGTTTGCTGCCTGTCCCTGACCTTTGCCCGTTTATTGACGACTGTCTTGGATCCTGTTACTGTACAGCGATATTGGTGTATTGACTCTCTACTCTCTCATCTACTGATTTGCTCTGCCCAGTTGATCTCGACTCGGCCTTTCCCTTGGCCACGCTCCTTGTTCCCCGTTCCTCTAGTTCACGTTCGGTTCCCTTTCTTGCCCAGAACCCTCTCCTTAGTCCTCTCACTATAAAACCTGGTGGCATCCGAGTAGCGGAGGGCTCCTCCCGGGGCGAAGGCGACTGGGAATCGTGAGCCGAGGCCGGGACCTTGGAGTTTGTTCTGGGTTTGGGATTCCTTAGTTAACAGGAACATTCCACTTTATCATAGGCCAACACTATTATTATTATTTTTTGACGCTAGAGGCTGTGTAAGTAGAACAGAGAAGGAACAGAATATATATTCCCATTGTTTTATCTCCCTTTAAATTGTATGGAGGCATTTAATCCTCTGGACAAACATGTAGAAAATGCTCTTTCCTATGTGACAACCATGAACTTTGTGCAGAAATAAGTATTGTATTTGTATTACAAAAGGCATTGGGATGTATGAGATAGATTGTTATACAGATTGTGGGGTGAGTGTCAGTAAGGAAATATTCTCTGTTCAGTGTAACGTTGTGTTGATACACAGGTGCCAATGAGAGAACATTGTACGGCCCTGTCCTTGGGCCCACGCGGCAGCTGTTTATCCTTTGTGGGGTTTTTTTGTTCTTGGAACAGCATCATAGAGAATAATCCAAATCAAACAAATTGGCCCGGCGCCCCCCAAATCAGCATTGTTTCTCTTTATTAATGAGCTGAAGTGACCAGTAACACAATGACATGTAAATGAATCGTTGGAACCGATGCCCCTGTCATTCCTGTGCTGGATGTGACGCTGAAGTCTGTTACAGTGTTTGTTGGCAGACATGGTGCCTAGTGGCATTTTAACGGCCACTGTTACTCCATTTTTTAATTGTCACTGGGTTTGTCTAATGCAGTGATCCCCAACCAGTAGCTCGTGAGCAGCATGTTACTCACCAACCCCTTGGATGTTGCTCCCAGTGGCCTCAAAGCAGGTGATTATGTTTGAATTCCAGGCTTGGAGGAAAGATTTGGTTTTATAAAAACCCGATGTACTTCCAGAGTCTCCCGTAGGCTGACAGTCCATATAGGGGCTACCAAATAGCCAATCACAGGCCTTATTTGGCACCCCCAGAGACTTTTTCGTGCTTGTGTTACTCCCCACTCTTTTTACATCTGAATGTTGCTCACACTTAAAAAAGTTTGTGGATTCCTGGTCTAAGGACTCCATTTAACTTAACATAGAGCTATGCAACACATCTTAGATCCGTGCTACACGTTGTAGAGCCGTGCATCCTATCTTAGAGTGCTGCATCACATCATAGAGACCTGCAACGCATCTTAGAGCCTTGCAACATACCATAGAGCAGTGATCCCCAACCAGTAGCTCGTGAGTAACATGTTGCTCCCCAAACCCTTGGATGTTGCTCCCAGTGGCCTCAAATCAGGTGCTTAATTTTGAATTCCAGGCTTGGAGGCAAGTTTTAGTTGCATAAAAACCAGGTGTACTGCCAAACAGAGCTTCAATGTAGGTTGACAATCCACATAGGGGCTACTAAATGGCCAATCACAGCCTTTATATGGCCCCCCAGGAACATGTTTCATGCTAGTGTTGCTCCCCAACTCCTTTTACTTTTGAATGTTGCTCACGGGTTCTAAAGGTTGGTGATCCCTACCAATAGAGCCTTGCAACATATTATAGAGCAGTGCACCATATCATAGAGCCTTGCAACATATTATAGAGCAGTGCACCATATCATAGAGCCTTGCAACATATCGTAGAACCCTGCAACATATCGTAGAGCCCTGCAACACATTATAGAGCTGTGCAACATATCTTAAAGTCATACATCATATCTAAGAGCCGTCCAACTTACCACAGAGCCCTGCAACATACCTTTTATTTCATGTCTCAAACCTGACTTCAATAATCTGACGGGGGATACTTGTTTAGCTTATACATTCCAAGTTGGTCACTGTAAAACTGGAACTGTAATGTTTGTGTTCTTATCAAGCTGAAAGATATCCAGCTGGCAACTATTTAGCAGCATGGGAAGCCTCCAAATCAGAGCCAGGCCAAAAAGTATTGGCACCCAAGGCCTGGTGTCTTGGCTACCTGCTTCCAACCAGCACAACATCCCCTCCTCCCTCTGCTTTACACACACTGTTCCCCCCATTCAGTTTGCATGGCTGCCATTTGCATCTCACTAAACTACTCCTGGCTCCCCCTTGATCCAGTTCTGCTCCAGATATTGGAGGTAGTAGTTCTACAATAGTATGGACATCATGAATTGAACCTTTGGGTAACATTGTAAGAAGGTGCCCAACAAGAATCAAAAGTGCCTTGTTTTCCAGTTGATATAAAGATTGTTCAGATATTGATTTGGTTATATGAACAATCTGATCCCACACAGGAGGAACCATGGCCAACCCATGGAAACAGTTCATTTGCCCAAGATGAAGGCAGATTTAAAGCCAACTTCATTCAGATCTTTACACGTTTGGCCGACTACCCTGTTCCATATTTGAGACTAAACATCTCTACAGTGCCTTGGCCATGAGCTTTTATGAGAATTTAAGAACATTTAATGAATCCTCCTCATCCTCTCTTGTCCCAAACAGCTACAGATCTGGGACACGGCCGGCCAGGAGAGGTTCCGCTCCATCACTCAGAGTTATTACCGAAGTGCCAATGCATTGATCCTGACCTATGACATAACCTGTGAGGAATCTTTCCGGTGCCTTCCAGAATGGTTACGGGAGATAGAGCAATACGCCAACAGCGAGGTCATCACTGTGCTTGTGGGTAAGTGGTGGCTTAAAAAAAAACATTTGGTTAGAGAAAAGGCCTCTGATAGGCTATCGTTCTCTATCTGTCTGGCCATGACCTTCTATAGACTAGTGACCAAATAAGTGGACAATGTCTGAAGTCTTCAGACATTAGGCATTACCTCAATAGGAACATCTCCCTAGGTTTTCCAATGCAAAGCAGTGTCATGAAAGCTTTTCACTTGGGTCTGAGCTAGAACTTCATACATTTCCCATCATCCCCTTGACTGAATTGTAATATTTTAAAGTGAAAGCTCACTTGTACATGTTCTTATGTTTGCTTTACTTAGGGAATAAGATTGACCTGGCAGAAAGGAGGGAGGTCTCCCAACAAAGGGCCGAAGAATTTGCCGGGACTCAAAACATGTATTATCTGGAAACCTCTGCCAAAGAGTCGGACAATGTTGAGAAACTCTTCCTGAACTTAGCATGTCGCCTGATTGGCGAGGCACGGCAAAATGCTTTGGTGAACAATGTAGACTCCTCATTGCCGGGAGAAGGGAAGAACATCACTTATTTGAACTGTTGTAACTTCAATTAAATACAAGGTCCTATTGGAACAGCCAACGTAAACATTAAGAACGAGCTGGGAGATACTCGATGAGAACCTTCCTGTGATTCTGATCTTCTGAGTCACGCCAACCGGTTCAGTTTTTGAGTTTAAGCATGACGGACCCAACGCTTCTTCTGGAGATAAGCCAACCATGGTGGAAGAATAAGATGTGGGGAAAGATGACCTCAGTTGGCCATGGCGAGCTACAGAGCATTGTGGGCCCCCTTGGCTTCAGAAGGGAGAAACCATTTAGTTTCCTAGTAAATAGTAAAAGCCTCTTTCAAAGACCAAGTAGAAACCACTAGTATCTGTGTATCAGGATAGGGGAAACTTTGCATATATTCATTTACTGATCTTTATTTTTATTTGGAAAACTTTAGACTGTCTTTCATTTTCAGGATCTCTTCAACCTCGTATCTCAGATTTATTACTGCAGCACAACATCTGTCCATGTTTAAGAGTGATGGTGGACATGGTATTCAACTCATGAGATGTTTGACCAGTAGGTCAGGTCTGGCTCAGAGATTTTGGAAATACAATGTTTTAAGGTCATTGCCTCATTTCTAGTTTCCTTCAGTGTGGCACTTGTCTAGTCAAGCAAACTCACACGGCCTTTGCACCCCAGTGCAAAAAAAAGGAGGTGCTTCTCAGATCTAGGGGTTCTTTGATCTATCATGGGAAACATATAATAAGAGTGATGGGTTGGTGGTGGGGCCTGTAAGATGTTGACGTCCTCATATGTTGGTGTGTTTCCCCATGACTATTTCAGTTGTACTATATGACAGCATTCTTTGTCTTCACTGGATGGGCTTTACCATGGGAAATAATTGAAGAGGTGGTTCCCCTTTAACTTAACTTTTACTATGTTATAGAATGGCTAATTCTAAGCAAATTTTCAATTGCCCTTCATTTATTTTTTTTAATACATTTTTAATTATTTGCCTTCTCCTGACTCTTTCCAGCTTTCAAATGGGGGTCACTGACGAATGTTCTATAAGGCTACAAATGTATTGTTATTACTACTTTATATTACTCATCTTTCTATTCAGGCCTCTCCTATTCATATTCCAGTCTCTTATTCAAATCAGTGCATGGTTGCTAGGGGAATGTTGGCCATAGCAACCTGACTTCTGAAATTGCAAACTGGAGAGCTGCTGAATAAAAAGCTAAATAACTCAAAAACCACAAATAAAAAAAATTAAAGATAATTACAAATTCTCTCAGAATATCAGTCTCTATATCATACTAAAAGTTATTTAAAGGTGAACAACCCCTTTAAATGAGCTTTTGCTTACACAAGTCATAGCATGAGATACAGCTAGAATGTGGGCAGAGCGTGTAATAAGTAGCTGATATGAGATGTGTCTGGTATCTACGTGTGTTGTGTATGTAACATGGTTAGTCAGAATGTCAGAGGAGAGGGTGGAGCATGTTACAATCCACTCATAGGAGGCACCTTTCATATTCAGGTGCATTTTGCCCTCTATTCAGTTATACATGTGAGATAAATATATATATATATATGCACAAAATGACACACACAGCAGTAATGCACCTCACTTTATGGTTCTGCTGTAACTGTGCAAGAAACGGATCTAAGGGATGATAAGCAGATTGTTGTCAGGCCAATAAGGTATGAGTGCATGGAATCATTATATATATATATATATATATATATATATATATATATATATATATATATATATATATATATATATATATATATATATATATATATATATATAACCTGCTATAGTTCCAGGGGTACCCAGGGTACAAATAATCACTCACCCCAAATCTCCCCCTAACTGACCTTCAGACTGGGTCCCCTTAGCTCATAACAAGGTTACAGATATATAGAAACATTGGGGTGTCACCCTGCTATAGTTCCAGGGGTACCCAGGGTACAAATAAGCACTCACCCCAAATCTCCCCCTAACTGACCTTCAGACTGGGTCCCCTTAGCTCATAACAAGGTTACAGATATATAGAAACATTGGGGTGTCACCCTGCTATAGTTCCAGGGGTACCCAGGGTACAAATAAACACTCACCCCAAATCTCCCCCTAACTGACCTTCAGACTGGGCCCCCTTAGCTCATAACAAGGTTACAGATATATAGAAACATTGGGGTGTCACCCTGCTATAGTTCCAGGGGTACCCAGGGTACAAATAAACACTCACCCCAAATCTCCCCCTAACTGACCTTCAGACTGGGTCCCCTTAGCTCATAACAAGGTTACAGATATATAGAAACATTGTGGTGTCACCCTGCTATAGTTCCAGGGGTACCCAGGGTACAAATAAGCACTCACCCCAAATCTCCCCCTAACTGACCTTCAGACTGGACCCCCTTAGCTCATAACAAGGTTACAGATATATAGAAACATTGGGGTAACAGTCACCCTGCTATAGTTCCAGGGGTACCAGGGCACAAATAAGCACTCACCCCAAATCTCCCCCTAACTGACCTTCAGACTGGGCCCCCTTAGCTCATTACAAGGTTACAGATATATAGAAACATTGGGGTGTCACCCTGCTATAGTTCCAGGGGTACCAGGGTACAAATAATCACTCACCCCAAATCTCCCCCTAACTGACCTTCAGACTGGGTCCCCTTAGCTCATAACAAGGTTACAGATATATAGAAACATTGGGGTAACAGTCACCCTGCTATAGTTCCAGGGGTACCAGGGCACAAATAAGCACTCACCCCAAATCTCCCCCTAACTGACCTTCAGACTGGGCCCCCTTAGCTCATAACAAGGTTACAGATATATAGAAACATTGGGGTGTCACCCTGCTATAGTTCCAGGGGTACCCAGGGTACAAATAAGCACTCACCCCAAATCTTCCCCTAACTGACCTTCAGACTGGGCCCCCTTAGCTCATAACAAGGTTACAGATATATAGAAACATTGGGGTCACTGGGATAAATGTCAAAGCAGCTCCAGAGAACGCAATAACATGTGGAAAGGTAGAGCTTTCGTCTGACACCTTTTGAGACACTGCCCAGTGAGTGGACCTCTGTGAACAAAACCTTCAGAGACCACATGAGAATCTGAACAACCCCCAGGGCAGACTTGGGGTCTGGGTGTTTCTGTGTTTACTTGTATTTTAATAATATTTCCAGAGATACTCAATGCTGTGCTTGGCTCCGTTCTAGAGGAATTTACTTGCAGTAGTATCTCACTTGTAGGATGGAACCGGAGCAGAAGACGGTAGAACTCCATGTTCCTTTGAAGAAGGGTCCAAAATGTGGGTTAAGGATACACCAAATTTTACCTCCTACACTGAGAACTCCATCACTAACATTAAAACCCAACACTCAATCCCCCAACCTCTACCTTCCCTTTGGAACCAAATTGTTCGCCCCTTCCCTATAACCCTGTACAGCCAGAAGCCTGGAGCTTCCCAACCCACGAGAGTCTGTAGTTGCGCATGAATGAATGTGAATGAATATTTCAGGCGCTGGATGAGGCAATGTGGAGATGTGTTAATTCTGGGCAGCAGCTCCTATAATCAATGATCATGAAAAAAGCAAAATGAAAAGCAATTTGATATGCGCATTGACCGCAGGCAAGAGACAATCAATGGTCCAAACTTCCCATCAAGCACAGATAATAAAGATGGGGGGCTGCATGATCCTTATAGAGCTCACGTTATAAACCGGAGCAACGATATTGAATATGGAGTGTGACCCACTGAGCTGACACTAAGCAGCGTTTGTATTTTCTGTATGAACGGGTGCCGCCATATTGTTCCTTAGCAGAGTAATTAGATCAGCGGTGGCCAGAAACCATGAAGACTTTTATTACTCTTCAATGTGCCGACGGGGCATTTCGTGGCACTTTCATTCTCAGTTTGGGGCAAGATCAGTAGAATACGCACCAGGGGCAGCATTTTCCATTCTTGCTGAAGTGCCACAAGTAGGGATACACCAACTCCTGCTCTTTTTTGGGGTTCGGACGAATCCTGGATATTGAACTGAATCCAAACCCTTCTTCCTCGCTGGAAAACCTGCCAGACGGGTGGAAATTCCAAGATGACTGGGTAATGTGCTGAGTTTTTTTTTTTAATGTATATAAGGTTCGGATTTGGTTTGACCAGGCTCTTGAATTCTGTTGAATCTGAATCCTGATTCAGGTCAGATTCGGCCAAATCCCGAACCAAATCCTGGAATCGGTGCATCCCTACCCACCAGCTTCAGCTTGCCTCATGGATGGAGCACCCCAGAGTAGCAACACCCACACTTCAGCAGACAAGTATCTCTATATGGGCAGTGCACCGGTCATGGACCCCAACAGGGAAAGGACTTACCCAAAAGAGGGCAAGACTTGGGGCTCATTTGAGCATAAGTGAACCACTGCATTCATGAACAATGACAATTGTACCTAGGGGTGAACCGAATCCAGTATTCAGGTCGGGATCCAGCCAGGATTCAGCCTTTTTAAGTAGAATTCAGATTCGGGCGAATCCTTCTGCCTGGCCGAACCCAATTTGCATATGCAAATCAGCAGCGGGGAGGGAAATCGTGTGGCTTTTTGTCACAGAACAATAAAGTAAAAAATGTTTTTCCCTTCCCACCCCTAATTTGCATATGCGGATTCGGTTAGGTATTCGGCCGAATCTTTTGTAAAGGATTCAGGGTTCAGCTGAATCCAAAATAGTGGATTTGGTGCATCCCTAATTGTACCATATAAACCCAGCTGATGTCTCTAATCCGTTCTCCATGCATTTGTCCCGATGTCTCAGTCGCACCCATGAGAGGCCATGATCCGGGAACCGTAACTGAATCTGTATCTGTAAAGTGAGCAGCAACCAAGCGCCTGTCAGGCTGGCGGAGATTCTGCGTAACTGTATCACTCACCCTCTCTGAAGGTCATCATTACATTACATGATTTTTTCAAAACACATCAGTTAATAGTGCTGCTCCAGCAGAATTCTGCACTGAAATCCATTTCTCAAAAGAGCAAACAGATTTTTTTATATTTAATTTTGAAATCTGACATGGGGCTAGACATATTGTAAGTTTCCCAGCTGCCCCTAGTCACGTGACTTGTGCTCTCATAAACTTCAGTCACTCTTTACTGCTGTACTGCAAGTTGGAGTGATATCACCCCTCCCTTTCCCCCCAGCAGCCAAACAACAGAACAATGGGAAGGTAACCAGATAGCAGCTCCCTAACACAAGATAACAGCTGCCTGGTAGATCTAAAGGTGGCCATAGACGCAAAGATCCGCTCGTTTGGCGTTCTTTCCCGATATGCCATTAACGCGCATGGCTATATCGGGAGGTAATCTGAACGTACGGCCGAACAATCCGATTACGATGCGCAATGGGCTCCGGTGGGATCGGCCAGGTCAAAATCAAACCTGCCCGATCGACCAAACGTCTAATCTCCGCCGGACGAAAAATGTCGGCACACTCTACACACGATCCGAAAATCGTACGAATCTTCGATTCATACGATAGGATCTTTGCGTCTATGGCCACCTTAAGAACAGCACTCAATAGTAAAATCCAGGTCCCACTGAGACACATTCAGTTACATTGAGTAGGAGAAATAACAGCCTGCCAGAAATTATTTCTCTCCTAAAGTGCAGGCAAAAGTCACATGACTGGGGCAGCTGGGAAATTGACAATATGTCTAGCCCGATGTTAGATTTCAAAATTAAATATAAAAAAATCTGTTTGCTCTTTTGAGAAATGGATTTCAGTGCAGAATTCTGCTGGAGCAGCACTATTAACTGATGTGTTTTGAAAAAAACATGTTTTCCCCATGACAGTATCCCTTTAATGTCTCTTTATAAAAACAATGGAGGCAACATAGGAGAGGTGCGTGTTTATAGATCTCATCTCTTTCTAAGCTCGTTTGCAGTGGCAGATTAAGGACACGTGAGGCCCCTAGACTACACTTTCCTCAGTGCCCCCTTCTAGAGCGCTTGGCGGCATGTTTGTTTTTTTTAAAAAAGCCAACCGCCATGTAAATACGCTAGCGGTTTCAAGCTTAGGCAATGGCACACGATGATAGAGTATTTACGCAGCGATCAGCTTTTTTAAAAAACCGTGGTGCGGAGCTCACAGAGATTCTGAATGGCCACTGGCACCTGCTGCTGGGTAGCTGGCTTGATATGTCAAAAAATATTTTTGTTTTTTTTTAAAGTTATCTTTAGAAAATATCAGGTACGCAGCTATTGCCTGGGAGTGGGACCAATGCTGAGCCCAACAGTGATGCACAGCCAGCGGTACCGGCTCATACAGTCTTTTTGGGCCTGGCTCAATTTTTTAACTGATCT
Source organism: Xenopus petersii (assembly GCA_038501925.1). Lineage (NCBI taxonomy): Eukaryota > Metazoa > Chordata > Amphibia > Anura > Pipidae > Xenopus > Xenopus petersii. Next base: position 3,405,621 of record CM076674.1, on the reverse strand, counting down.
TTAAAAAAAAGATTTCTATGTAAAGTATTGTCGGACCGGGTGCTGCCGCCTGCCTTGCTGCTTTCTAGACAATTTAGGAAGGATTCAGGCAAGATATAGCTAGATTTAGGCAAGAAGTGCATTAGACTGTGTGTCTTCTGCCGGAGATTCGGATCGCGTGTGCGCGTTCAAGTCTCCAAAGCCGCGTGAGCAGTGATGTCAGCGATGCTCGCCAATTCCACCAATGACAGCCCGACTTTAGAGAGATTTGCACTCACATGACTTATAGACATTCAGCACCCGGGCTCCTTGCCTAAATTTGCTCCCAGCCAGCAGCATCGGCAAGCACCACGCAGCTACAGTGGACGGTGACATTTTTTATTTTTTTTAAAAGAAAAAAAAAATTTACAAAAAAAAAAAAAAAACCCCATGGACCCCTAGGCTATAGCCTATGAGTTAATCCACTACCCGTTTGCATGAGAATAAACAGCCCAAATGTATATATAATAGGGATACACGCAATCCACTATTTTGGGTTCGGCCAAACCCCTGAATCCTTTGCGATAGATTCGTCCAAATACCAAATCCTAATTTGCATATGCAAATTAGGAGTGGTAAATGGAAAAAAAAATTTACTTCCTTGTTTTGTGACCAAAAAGTCATGTGATTTCTCTCCTGTCCCTAATTTGCATATGCAATTTAGGATTCGGTTCGGCCGGACAGAAGGATTCGACCGGATCTGAATTGTGCTTAAAAAGGCCGAATCCCGAACAGAATCCTGAGTTTGGTGCATCTCTAAAATATAATGCTCTGTCCCTCCCATGAAATGATCCCAATATCCCATTATATACGTTCAACCGGCACAGGCTTCTTTACTTGACACCAGTAATTAGCAATTAGCAAGCGATTAACGTCTCCCCCAATCATGAATGATCTGCGCTGGATAAAAGTCGGGGTTTTTGTCCGATAATCCAGAACAGTCAAGTTTCCGCAGGAAAAATTCGATAAAATCAATTGTACGATTTGAATGGACGCTTGATTTTGCCGCAGCATTTCCCCCGCTATGTTTTCAGCGGGAATGATTGATAAATGACTTTGTAGAAGGGCGTTTGGCCGACTTTGTTTTAGAAAAAAAACTGAAATTAATTAGAGTTTTAGTAAATCAGCCCCCCAATTTTTCCTTAATCCAAACTTCCCCAACAGGCTGGTGACCCCTCAGGTTTCAGGTCAACCCACTCATCACCCATTTTTATTGTAGATCTTGCGCAGAGTAATGGGCGCAGTTAATCGCACTAGTCCTCACTATTTACCCTTTATTTATACAAGACGGACGCGCTATACGGAGACTCCCCATCATCCAGAGTCATGTGACTATAGAACTGGGCATAGGAGGGATTTTGCTTAGATTTCATTGGAATTCTGCCATCTCTTTTTTGAGATTCCAAAAATGAGGGATTTGGTAAATTCCTAGCAAAAAAACAAACAGGTAAGGGACCTGTTGTCCAGAATGCTCGGGACCTGGGTTTTTCTGGATAATGGATCTTTCTGTTATTTGGATCTTCAAACCTTAAGTTAAGTCCTGCGTTGGGTCCATTTTTTGGAACCCTTGGCCCGTACCCGCAAACTGCATCTTACTCGCTACCCGACCCAACCTGCAAGTAACTTATCCGCGACCCGCTGACCGTCAAGAAGTGACATCATCGAAAGTAGGCGTGATCAGAAAAAAGGAGTAAACATCGCGGCCCGTCCTGCGACCTGCAGAACCGCCGACCCACGTCTATATCCGCACCCGGAACTTCTACCCGCAACCCGCTGGAACCCGCCCTGCTGCAGGACTACCTTAAGTCTACTAGAAAATCATATAAACATGAAATAAAGCCAATAGGCTGGTTTTGCCTCCAATAAGGATTAATTATATCTTAGTTGGGATCAAGTACAAGCGACTGTTTTCCTTTTTCTGTGTAATAATAAAACAGTTTTAAAAATCTGGATTATTTGGATAAAATGAGTCTATGGGAGACGGCCTTTCTGTAATTCGGAGCTTTCTGGATAATGGGTTTCTGGATAACGGATCCCATACCTATGTTTAATAAAAAAAAAAAACATTCACTTTATAGGATCCCAAATCTTAAAATATTGTTATATAATGATTGAACTACACACACACACAATTTCACAAAGTGTATGGGGGATGAAAGGTCTGCAATCTAATATTGTATTTATTGTATCTATCCTACAGCTGTGCAGCAAGGGAAATTAAATGTTGCCCCTCAATGTAATTCTTTATTCACAGTTCTGACCACCGAGCCTCGAAACTGCTCCACTTATCAACCATTTATCTTCAACAAAAGTTTTGTAATAGTAGGATAAGTCATGACTCATGAGCAGAATGTCCTTGGCATTATCAATACTGCAGGTCAACTTACCCTTTGCTTAGGAACAGCAAAGAGATTTTAGGCTTAACTGATACCAAGATAACAGCGATATCCCAGAGCTGCAACAGAAATGTGGGGAGTATTTTAGCTTTAGATGGTGTTATGTATATTTCTTCCATGTCAGTACTTACAAGAGCATTTAGTATCTCTCTGTACAGACTATGAGCAAACTTAGGGGATTGTTCCTGCTGAATTGTGCTTAGTACAGGGAATACCTATGTACCATAGTTTTATGGGATCTCTCTGTACAGACTATGAGCAAACTTAGGGGACTGTTCCTGCTGAATTGTGCTTAGTACAGGGAATACCTATGCTGCCATAGTTTTATGGGATCTCTCTGTACAGACTATGAGCAAACTTAGGGACTGTTCCTGCTGAATTGTGCTTAGTACAGGGGAATACCTATGTACCATAGTTTTATGGGATCTCTCTGTACAGACTATAAGCAAACTTAGGGGACTGTTCCTGCTGAATTGTGCTTAGTACAGGGGAATACCTATGTACCATAGTTTTATGGGATCTCTCTGTACAGACTATGAGCAAACTTAGGGGCTGTTCCTGCTGAATTGTGCTTAGTACAGAGAATACCTATGTACCATAGTTTTATGGGATCTCTCTGTACAGACTATGAGCAAACTTAGGGACTGTTCCTGCTGAATTGTGCTTAGTACAGGGAATACCTATGCTGCCATAGTTTTATGGGATCTCTCTGTACAGACTATGAGCAAACTTAGGGGACTGTTCCTGCTGAATTGTGCTTAGTACAGGGAATATCTATGCTGCCATAGTTTTATGGGATCTCTCTGTACAGACTATAAGCAAACTTAGGGGACTGTTCCTGCTGAATTGTGCTTAGTACAGGGGAATACCTATGTACCATAGTTTTATGGGATCTCTCTGTACAGACTATGAGCAAACTTAGGGACTGTTCCTGCTGAATTGTGCTTAGTACAGAGAATACCTATGTACCATAGTTTTATGGGATCTCTCTGTACAGACTATGAGCAAACTTAGGGACTGTTCCTGCTGAATTGTGCTTAGTACAGAGAATACCTATGTACCATAGTTTTATGGGATCTCTCTGTACAGACTATGAGCAAACTTAGGGACTGTTCCTGCTGAATTGTGCTTAGTACAGAGAATACCTATGCTGCCATAGTTTTATGGGATCTCTCTGTACAGACTATGAGCAAACTTAGGGGCTGTTCCTGCTGAATTGTGCTTAGTACAGGGGAATACCTATGCTGCCATAGTTTTATGGGATCTCTCTGTACAGACTATGAGCAAACTTAGGGACTGTTCCTGCTGAATTGTGCTTAGTACAGGGAATACCTATGCTGCCATAGTTTTATGGGAGCTGTTCCTGCTGAATTGTGGTTAACACATATAAAATTAATTTTTTTAATTTTTTTGCTTTTACATAAAAAAACGGGGTTGGTTTAGTAGAGATGGGGAGCAGCGTGTGACGCTATACAATCTCTGTCAGATATCTGTGTATACTGTATGTGCTGAACAGAAATCTTCTAATGCCAGGAAACCTAATGGTTAAAAATAATTTAAAGTCACACTGACATTGAAAAACTACTTTTTAAAATATGAATGTACAAGTTACCTATAGGTCATGTTGATTTTTTTTTTGAGATGTTTGTTTATGTAAGTAATTATTAGTTGAAGTTCCTAAACCTGACAGTTTTGCCAACCTGACTGTCACATCTCAGTCTGTCAGTTAGAGATTCTAATGGTAACGGACTCCTGCTGCACAAATATGGCCGCCAAAATCAAGCATATATATACCCCCAAAAAGGGATATGTATAAGAAGTGATCAGCGCCTGTGGCAACAGAAATAAAAAACAGACATAGCGCAGTATGTTCACAATATGAAATATCACCCCGTGCATGCACTGGATGGTAAGTGGATGTGTTCTTCCCTTCTCCTTTAAATGACCACTTATAGGGGTATAGAGTGGCAATACAGGTGGACAGAAGAAAAGAAAAGTATTTTTCCTGTGGATTAAAATATATATTCCGAAGATGCAGATGCCTCCACCTTCTATATAAAATGCCTACGTACAAACCACTACCGTGGTATGATGTATTTAACATGAAGCTCTTTCAAGTTCCTCCTTCAGCGCTCACCGCTCCTTCCAAGTTCCCCAGCAGGAATACAAATCGATAATAGTATAACACCGTTTATTTAAAACATAATTAAAAACAATTAAAATTCTCACTCACATTTCCCTTGCGGGTTTTTGCGCATTGAGTCCAAATAAAAGTCTTTCTGGGGTCCCCCAAGGGCAATCCTGTCCGCTCACTCCAAGCTCTTGTCAGCTCACTTCAGGTGCCTTGGTCTAGATTGTTATGTCCCCCAAACTATGCCTAACGCGTTTCGCTGGGTGTTACCAGCTTCCTCAGAGGCGTCTCTGCCATTTTCGTTTGTATCCTTCCTTTTAAAGGCCATTCCAGCGTGTTCGTTCAACTTCCGCCTTCACTTCCGGTTTGTGCGTTCCAGCTTGTGCGTTCCAGCGTCTTCACTTCCGGTTTGGCGCATACAACTGCGCATACAACTGCGCATACAACTTCTCAGCATTATAATAAAGGCAGTATATTTCTCTCCTACACCTCCTTTTCATCACCCCTCTAGCTTAGATACCCCACCAAGTCCCAATACAACATCCCGGCTCAAAAAATATATACAAAAAAAGCACATTTTTAACATCATATAAGGACAATGATCAGAGAGGATCATGGGAGATGTAGTTCTCCCTTTTTTTCTCTAAATCGATAAACTTCGTTTTTGTACAAATGATGCATACTTTTTAATAGCATATGGAAGCAATAACTAAGGAGAATCATGGGAAATGTAGTTTTTTTCTGGTTTTTGCATAAAAAACTTTTTTTCGTGTATTTTTTCATTGATCTCTCCCACATGTATTCCCCTTATGTTATTGTTTTGCTTTTCTATTTCCTGTTTGTATTTTGTTTGTTTTTATATTCAGTGTTTTTCATAAAAAAAGCTCTCAAATTGATGTCTATGTTTAACCCCTGAGGTATGAATGTGTGCATTTTATAAATCCATTTGCTTTCTTCTTGTAATGTTTTCCTTGTTAAGTCTCCCCCTCTCCAATCTTTTTGTACTATGCTTACACCCCAAAATTTCAAACCTTTGGCTTTCTGATTGTGACACTCTTTAAAGTGCTTTGACACACTGTGGTTCATAACTCCCTTTTCTATGTTTCTTATGTGTTCGTTAATTCTTTCCCTTAGTTTCCTATTGGTTTTGCCAATGTATTGAAGGCCACAGGGGCATTCTAAGCAATATATAACATTTTGTGTTGTACATTTAATACAGTGATCAATGGTATATTCCTTTTTTTGTCACATTAGATATAAATTGTGTCCCTTTCTTCCCGTACCTACAGGCTTTATAGAGTGCACATGGAAAGAAACCTTTCCACTCCTCCTTTTGTTTTTTAATTTGTGTTCTCTCAGTGGGGATGAAATTACGTACTATTATTTGACTTAAGTTATTTGCCCTTTTGTATATTACCTTTGGCTTTTGGGGGATTTGACAAATATGGCCGCCCCCTCATACAGGAACATGGGGCATCAGACGGGTAAAGTAAAAGTATTAGTGATGTGGGGGAATGATTTTTCCTGACCCGCACCTGTCCTTTCACAACCCGCGTCTGTCTGAGCCCGACTTCCGAGTTCCTGTTATAGACCCGCGCCCGACCCGTTCATGACGTCACAAAAGGGGCGGGGCGATAAAACTGAAACCCGTAAGTCGGCAGTGTAAGGTGGGGGGTGGGGAGAGCAGGAAGAAGAGCTCAATCCGGACCCTCAAATGGGGGTGTGAGGTTGGCCGAAACCAACGGACCTGCGGGTATCGAGAGGGCCGGCTCATCACTAAAAAGCATTGGGCAAATACTTTATGGCAAAGTTATAAGTTGCTTTCAAAGACAATATTATTATAGATGTAAAAAAACGTTTAATTACTGGTGTCAGTGTCTCTTTAACTTCCTTGTTTATGTGACAAAAAGTCAAGCGATTTTTAGAATTTGGATTTGGTTCGGCCGGACAATTGGACTGGAATCCTCCCTAAATCCCCAACTGAATCCTGGATTTGATTCATATTTAATAGGAACAAATGGAGGACAACATAAACATTGTCCATCTCCTCCGATCAATCATTTAGAAACGAGCCCCTATTTGCCACAAATACACACGGCCGTTCCACCTTGCTTTATGGTAAGGCTGTGACAGACCAGAACACGGCACAAGAGGAGTATTTGCTATAAATGGAAATGAGTATTTATCTATAGGGGCATAAAGTCTATTATATTCCCAGGAAATAATATGATATAAGCAGCTAGTGATGTCCCAGTGTGTCGGATATTTCTCTAATTCCATCATATTGTCTATATTGGCTCTGTATATGGATATTACAATTTACCTACTGCACAATGGGGGCTCAATCCCCTCATATAATCGGTCAGTTGTAATATTACAGGTATGGGACCTGTTATCCAGAATGATCGGGACCTGGGGCTTTCCTGATATCAGATTTGGATCTTCATACCTTAAGTCTACTGGAAAATCATATAAACATGAAATAAAGCCAATAAGCTGGTTTTGCTTCCAATAAGGATTAATTATATCTTAGTTGGGATCAACTACAAGCGACTGTTTTATTATTACACAGAAAAAGGATTTTTTGGATTATTTAGAAAATGGAGATGACATTTCTGTAATTCAGAGCTTTTTGGATAATGGATCCTATACCTGTACCACTGAAAATATAAAATAACATTATACTACAGGTACACAAGAGGAATAAATAACCTGTACAATATATAGTGAATAACGTACCCCCTCTTGTAAAATATAAGGATATTATAAGTTACCGAGGAGTTTCATGACCATATAAAAGAGTGTTTTTATACAGGTCAAGGAACTCCGAGGTAACTTCTAATATCCTCATATTTTACAGCTGGGGGGACTTTATTCATTATAATACACAAATTTCAATGAGTCATGTGACAGAAATGACATCAGAACTCACAGTTTATAACTGATGACATCAGAACTCACCGTTTATAAAGATATAATTTACAAGATATTTATGGCTCTTGTGTATTATACCCTTATATAAACCATTTATAGTGGTGCCATTACTTGGGACTGGTGCTTAAAGGACAAGGAAACCTATGTGTATATATATCATATGGCTCCTGCAGAAGAACAAATACAGACACAAGGCTTTTATATTTATTTATTCATGGCAGTGTGGGGGGGTCAATTTCATAAAGTTACAGTAAATTGTGGCATGGTTAATAAATCCATTTATACAATGCAAAGGCCCTCCTTTCCAATCGTATTTACATAAAAGTATTGGGGAACGTGGGTGCTGCAAATCAAAAAAAAAGGGGTTCTTGTATCATATCCATCTGTATAGAAAGGTCCAGTCCTTCGTACAAACCCGGGGCTGCTGGGAACTGCACTGCGACTTCTAATATTATTAAACTTGATCATAAATTAGTTATAGGACACTGTCACATTATTAACATTTCATGTTGTTATAAGTTCAATGTTAGTGATGGGAGTATTTATTTGTCAGGCGCAAATTAATTTTGCGTATTTTTCTGCAAAGCGTAACAAATTGGCCCATCACTATTCCATGTCTCTTTGGCTATAACCATTCCCGCTGTACGGTGTTATATACAGAGAAAACAAGACTGCACTTTATGTTGCCCCGATGCAGAGATCAGATGTTGGAGGGTGGGATCCACATGAACGTTCTTCTGGCCTCTCACTCCTGTAAGAGAAGGATTTAAAAGAGACGCCTCTGTAGAGAGTCAGAATGTTTGGGGGTAGGGGCATGTTCAATAAAAAGCTCAGGAGACCAGTCGCCTGGAGACATCGGGGCTTGAACCCTAGAAAAATGCTCCACTGTAGAATTACTGGGAGACTCTGTGGTCCCATTGAAGGTCATCAAACACGACGCCATCTTTGATTCCTTCCTCCCAGACTCACCGCCCTGACTCTCCGGGTCTCCATCTTTGCATCTCTTTACATTACGTTCACGCTCCATATGATCTTTCTCTGCAGCAGCTTCGGCCGACCAGCGATTCCTCCACCGCTGTGGGACACTCACGGCTGAACTCACAAGAGGAGATACAGAAAGGCGTTTTATGGAAGGAAGGGGTGTGTAGGTTTTTGAACAGTTATGAAGACCCCACAGGTCGGGGCTTTTGGAAATGTGCAAATAACGAGACGGTTTGAGGTGCAGGGACATGTGGGGGGCCTTTTTGAGCAAAGCACTTGTTCTGGAGGTGGATCTGCCATTTAAAGGCTTGAGCGGAGGCCTGTTGATGCCAAGACCTGATGGCCCCGGGAGTTGCTTCATTACTGGAGTAGACTGTGCGAATGGAAGAGAACCAGGACTTTCCAAAACACTTTCTTCTGTAATCTCTGACCACCAATAAGTCCTAAAGGACTCGGATTTCGGAACATGTGCAGGTCCAGATCCAGTCTTGGGACTATTAAGACTACATTCCTCTGGGTATGTCTCTTTAACTGATGCAAACAGAGCCGCGTCTTGTACAGTGTCCTGGGGGCTTTTACTGATATCAAACAGGTCAGAGGAAACATTATAACTTTCCTTGCAGTCGCTTAACCTCTTGCTAATGAGACTCGGCTCTTCCCTTTCTGCAAATATCTGCCCGTCGCTTTGTCCATTGGGATCTCTGCATGTTCCTTTAAGAAGGGAAGGGGTGCGACTTGCACTTGGTGAGCAAATTTGTGACAAACGTATTTTTCGGTTGCCTTTTTTCTTGGCCCAGAAGGTCGCATGTTTGGAACACTGCACATTCCCTGGATTTAAGGGGTTTTGGGGGATCTCATTTTTAGCTGCTGTTTGGGACAAACTGTCAGATGAAGTGGTTTCTGCAGATAAAGTGACCGGGGACTGATTAATAAAAGGGAAAGTGGGGGAAGAAGGACATTGAGCAAGTTGTGATATATAAGAGGGTGGATCTGTGTTATTTACAGAAGCAATGCTATAATGTTCCTTGCTGCTGTGTCTTGTAATATCGACCCAGCGTTGCATTCTGGGAATTCTCCTATCGGAGCGTCTTGTTCCTAATTTGGAATTATTTTTACACGAGTGAGTTGGTGTCTCCGCATTGCTCTCCACTTTAGCTAAAAATTCACTAAGACTTTCAGAGTAAATCGAATCGTCCCAAATTTCCGCCCCTTCCTGATGGATTCCAGCTGCCTTTGTGTTTTTGGAAGGCGCAGCAGCAGCAGCACAGGGAGGACTGATTGGGCTGAGGCCGCATGCAGAGCGCCACGACTTGTGCAATTCCTTGTCACAGGGATCTGATGTTAAAACGCAGTCCAGAAAACCCGACACCTTGCGTCCATTTTCGGAGACTACAGAAGAATTATGGAAGGACGGCCGTGGGGATTTGTTGGTAAATGCACCAGCGCTAGAGACGATGGACGGGGCAGTCACAGAGACGCCGTTAGTGTTGTCTAAATGTTTATTTGTGCAGAGGAAATCTTGGCTGGGGCAGTTAAAATGGCCGTCCTTGTCAATGGATTCCCTGGATAAAGATCCCTGTGATGCATTTAAAGATGTCAAACCAAACGACTGCTGCCATAGATCCGCGTTATTTACGCTCGGGCTGAAGATGCTTCCGGAGTTGCTCAAGTCTTTCTTTAAATGATCCGGAGAAAAGGTTCCGGATTCCGGTTGGAGGCCATTTACCCTTGAGCTCAGCAGGCGACTGTAACAGTCAAGAACGGTGAAGCCGAAAGCGCCGTCGTCTGGAGGAAAAATCTGACCCGCTATAATGTGCCGGCGGGAATTATATAGAGAAACGCGGCCGGGGGATGTCACTTCCGCTCTTCCTTCAGGAATCTATGAATAGAATCATTCTTATTAGTGCAACGATATTGAACTGGTAGAACATCACTATAATACTCTCTACAGGCTCTGGAGCTCCTCATTAAAGGTTAAGTAAACCTTTAAAACAAGTGAGTGTAAAATTGATGAGGGGACTATTCTAAGCACTTTTGTCATTTACATTCATTATTTGTTTTGTTTTTATTCCATGATATTAAGGGATACATGTGCTGTTAATATGAATGAATTTTGTTACAACAGCGCCACCTGCTGGTCAGTTTCCCACCAGTCTGACCAACAAGTAGTCAAGGAAGTTGTCAGGAGAAAGAAAGAGGCTGATGTTCTTCTGCTTAGGAATAAAATTAGAAACCTTTCTCACGTCTTTCCTAAGCAGAAGAACATCAGCCTCTTTCTTTCTCCTGACAACTTCCTTGACTACTTGCTGGTCAGACTGGTCAGAAAATGACCATTCATTCATATTAACAGTACATGTATTCTTTAATATCGTGGAAAAAAAACAAAATAAATAATGAATGTAAATTACAAAAGTGCTTAGAATAACCCCTTCGTCTGTTTTACATTCACTTATTTTAAAGGTTTACTTATCCTTTAAAGGGATACTGGCATGGGAATTTTTTTTCTAAAAACACATCAGTTAATAGAGCTGCTCCCACAGAATTCTGCACTGAAATCCATTTCTTAATTTTGGCATGGGGCTAGAGATATTGTCAGTTTCCCCATTGTCCCCAGTCATGTGACTTGTGCTCTCATAAACTTCAGTCTCTCTTTACTGCTGTACTGCAAGTTGGAGTGATATCACCCCTCCCTTTCCCCCCCAGCAGCCAAACAACAGAACAATGGGAAGGTAACCAGATAGCAGCTCCCTAACACAAGATAACAGCTGCCTGGTAGATCTAAGAACAACACTCAAAAGTAAAATCCAGGTCCCACTGAGACACATTCAGTTACATTGAGTAGGAGAAACAACAGCCTGCCAGAAAGCAGTTCCATCCTAAAGTGCTGGCTCTTTCTGAAATCACATGACCAGGCAAAATGAGCTGAGATGCACCTACACACCAATATTTCAACTAAATACACTTGCTGGTTCAGGAATGACATTTTATATTGTACAGTCAATTATTTGCAGTGTAAACTGTGTCATTTAGAAATAAAAACGACATCATAAAAATCTTGACAGAATCCCTTTAATGTTAATTGCAAAAGTGCTCGGAAAAGCGATGATACTTTATGTGATAGTAGATGTCCCCTTTAAAGGAGAACTAAACCCTAAAAATTAATGTAGGTAAAAATGTCCTATTTTATATAGTGAACTTATTGCACGAGGCTAAAGTTTGAGCTTGTCAATAGCAGCAATGATCCAGGACTTCAAACTTGTCACAGGGGGTCACCATCTTGGAAAGTGTCTGTGACACTCACATGCTCAGTGGGCTCTGATTGGCTGTTGAGAAGCTAAGCTTAGGGCTCGTCACTAATTATCCAGCAGAAAATGAGCTTCCCTGGCTGTAATATAAGCTGATGCTACAGGTTTGCTGATTATTCAATTCTGATGCTAATTGCACTGGTTTCTGTGCTGCCATGTAGTAATTATGTGTATTAATTACTAATCAGCCTTATATTGTGACATTTCTATTCTATGTGTACTGTATATTGTGAGTGGCTCCCTAAGCTCAGTAAGTGACAGCAGCACAGAGCATGTGAATCAGTGAATCAGCAGAAAAGAAGATGGGGAGCTACTGGGGCATCTTTGGAGACACAGATCTTTACTGCTAAAGGGCTGTGGTTGCCTTGGGCTGGTACAGAAGCACAAAACATCATGTACAACATTTCTACCTACTTCTTTAGTTAGGCTTTAGTTCTCCTTTAACAGGCCCTGTGCTATGACTTCTCTCCCCAGTTAAAAGCTTAATAACTTGTATTATTATTATTCCCTGTACTACAGAAGCAGTGGGAAGACTTTTGTACTTATAAGAAAGGCATGAAACAACACAAAACATAAGGTGCCGCACAGAATGTACTGATTCAGATAGAGCCAAGGACAGAATTTTTATACTATTTCTTACTATTCTTTACTATTCTTATAGCCATTCCTGTGGACATTCCACTTCATACTCGTGTATCTGCAGCAGGCACCATATTTGCGGGTGTGTTGCCTGTGACAGAAATCTTACCTACTGTATTAAACCGTACACCACACCATACATGTTTCGGTTCTCTCTGAACCGTCGTCAGGATGCACACAGAAGTCATCACGTGATACATTAATTCAAAAATCCACCAATCAGTGAAAAGTGTTAATTAGCGTGTTCTTCGTTAAAATGTTAACATCAGTTAAAATACTAATTATCAGAGTAATTCGTGTGTAATTCGCACAAATCTTTGTATGTTTTAAAACGATTTGATGGTTCACAATTATGCATTTCACAATTGTTCTTAATAATGCGGTTATTCCTTTTACACTTTTGTATATTTATTTTAAATATGTGCTTGGACTCTGATAATTAGTATTTTAACTGATGTTAACATTTTAATGAAGAACACGCTTACTGTTACTAATACCTAATTAACACTTTTCACTGATTGGTGGATTCTTGAATTTATGTATCACGTGATGACTTCTGTCTGCATCCTGACGACGGTTCAGAGAGAACCGAAACGCGTTGATGTGGGGTAGTTGGTAAAAGTACCGTATATACCCAAGTATAAGCAGAGTTTTTCAGCATCCAAAATGTGCTGAAAAAGTCTACCTCAGCTTATACTCGGGTCAGCAGTACCGACCCGAGTAGCTGAGATTGCAGTCACTTTTAATCATTCCTATACCAACAGTACACTTGGGGAGAGACTGCAATATCCCACAATGCCCTCTGTTGGTTATATGAAAGAATAACAGTGATGGCAATATCACACAGCGCCCTCTGTTGGTTATATGAAAGATTAACAGTGATGGCAATATCAAACAGCACCCTCTGCACATGGTAGTGGGACAGTGGGACAATGCACACAGTAATTCGTTTGGCAATTCTCTGTCACCATCAACTTTGCAAAGAAGTCCGGTTGATCGCTGGGGGGGTCGCTTTGGCAGAATGTGCGCTGCTGGGAGACAGGGCTGTAGTTGTGTCTAGGCTTATACTCGAGTCAATACATTTTCCCAGTTTTCGTAGGTAAAATTAGGTACCTCGGCTTATACTCGGGTCGGCTTATACTCGAGTATATACGGTACATTAAAACTTCTATTTCACTATACCCGTGAGTGCTCTTCTTTGAGGAGCACCCGGGACTTGATTGATGGTGAGTGCCGGTTAATAATATGACTCTCTCTCTCTCTCTCTCTCTCTCTATGGAATTCTGCAATACTAGGGTACATTTAATTATCAGACTTAATAACTGCATGATTAATGTTACCTTCATGCCAAATAGGAAGTTCCTGCCAACAAAGAACTGTTCCACCGCCTGATTTAATAACTCCTGGGCTCCGTCGCTTGCCAGGTTACTCCAAGTCTCTATTGAACCCTGAAGGTGCCTTTAAAAGAAAAAAAAAAATAAGTAAAAGGGCCTCTAAAACCAAAAACATAAATTACTGTTGTTTTACTTTAAGAGGCAGTTCTGTCTTGTCTGTGGACTGCTTCAGAGCAAAGGTGCCAAACTTGCACCCAGAGACTGTTCCAAACACATCCAGCCACACAAACAGATAGAGGAATGTAGATGAAGAACTAGGTAAAGGCCACAGTGTGGGACAGAGGGCTTCTTTTAAGGTGGACGGTTCTATTGCCTTTCCTAAAGAGGAGCTAACCCCTACTTTAAAGGGGTTGTTTATCTTTGAGTAGGGATGCCGTAAAACCAGGATTTGTCCTTTTTCAGCAGGATTCTGATTCAGCCGATCCTTCTGCCCAGCCAAACCAAATCTGAATTTGCATATTCAAATTAGGGGCGGGGAGGGAAATCGAATGACTTTTTGTCACAAGACAAGGAAGTAAAAAATGTTTTCCCCTTCCCACCCCTAATTTGCATATGCGGATTCGGTTCAGTATGCTCCCGAACCTTTCACAAGGGATTCAGGGGTTCGCCCAATCCAAAATAGTGGAATCAGTGCATCCCTACCTTTGAGTTAACTTAGTATGATGTAGAGAGGGATATTCTGAGACAATTTGCAATTGGTTTTTCATTTTTTTATTATTTGTGGTTTATTTAACTTTTTATTCAGCAGCTCTCCAGTTTGCATTTTCAGCCATCTGGTTGTTGGGGTCTAAATTCCCCTAGCAACCATGCACAGATTTGAATAAGAGACTGGAATATAAATAGGAGAGGCCTGAATAGAAAGATGAGGAATAAAAAGTAGCAATAACAATGGGCACGTATCTTTTCAGAGCATTTTTTTTTAGATGGGGTCAGCGACCCTCATTTGTAGCTGGAAAGAGTCTAGAACAAGCAAATAACGAAGAAACGGAAGAATTAGCCATTCTATAACATACTAAATATATATTATATTTATAGTTTTTTTTTTTTTTATTATTGTTATATCTTTGTTTCCCTACATTACCTCTGCAAAGAGCTGGCACTGGTTCCAAAAATCTTATCCAGGCAACTTCCAAACACTGTAACAACGTAAAGTTGGCTCCATTCTGCCACCTTCAGGCACAGCTTGTACCTCTGCTTCGCCTCTTTGCTGCCGCTGCCACATCGGGGGCATTGGAACCTAAGAACAGGAAGAGACCACTTTCATTTCAAAGGGTAAGATTTCATAAATGGAACACACCATATGCAAGTAAATGTATGGGATCCGTTATTTGGAAACCCGTTATCGAGAAAGCCAATCGAAGAATCCAAATTTTTAAAAAATGATTTCCTTTTTCCGTGTAATAATAAAACAGTAACTTGAACTTGATCCCAACTAAGATATAATTAATCCTTATTGGAAGCAAACCCAGCCTATTGGGTTTATTTAATGTTTACATGATTTTCTAGTAGACTTAAAGGGATACTGTCATTGGAAAAAAGTTTTTTTTCAAAACGCATCAGTTAATAGTGCTGCTCCAGCAAAATTCTACACTGAAATCCTTTTCTCAAAAGAGCAAACTGATTTTTTTATATTTCATTTTGAATTCTGACATGGGGCTAGATATATTGTCAATTTCCCAGCTGACCCCAGACATGTGACTTGTGCTCTGATAAACATCAGTCACTCTTTAGGGTCAGGGCACACGCTTAGATTCGGGGAGATTAGTCGCCTGGCAACAAATCTCCTATTCTTCGGGGCATCTAATCTGCCTGAACTGCCTCCCACTGGCTAGAATGTAAATCGCCAGCGGGATGGCACTTAGAGTGCTTCATTTTCCGAAGTTGCCCAAAGTTTCCTTGGGCGACTTTGGAAAATAAAGAGCTCAGAGTGCCATCCCGTCTGCAATTTTCATTTTAGTCGGCGGGACGGCAAGCGAAAGCAGTTTGGGGAGATTAGCCACTCCAAAGAAGAGGAGATTTGTCGCCGGGCGAATAATATCCCAGAATCTGCCCTTACTGTTGTACTGCAAGTTGGAGTGATATCCCCCTCCCCAGCAGCCTAACAAGAGAACAATGGGTAGGTAACCAGATAGCAGCTCCCAAACACAAGATAACAGCTGCCTGGTAGATCTAAGAACAGCACTCAATAGTAAAATCCAGGTCCCACTGAGACACATTCAGTTACATTGAGTAGGAGAAACAACAGGCTGCCAGAAAGCAGTTCTATCCTAAAGTGCTGGCTCTTTCTGAAATCACATGACCAGGCAAAATGAGCTGAGATGCACCTACACACCAATATTACAACTAAATACACTTGCTGCTTCAGGAATGACATTTTATATTGTACAGGGAATTATTTGCTGTGTAAACTGCGTCATTTAGAAATAAAAACTACATCATAAAAATCATGACAGAATCCCTTTAAGGTATGAAGATCCAAATTATGGAAAGATTTCCCCCAAACATGATTCGTCTCAGGCAGGCAAGCATCTTGGGGTGAGTTAGTGTAATAGTTAATAATCTAATACAGGGGCCTTCAACTTTTTTTTATACACAAGACAAATTCAAATATAAAAAAATGGGGAGCAACGGAGCATGAAAAAATAAAAGTCCCTGGTAATGCCAAATAAGGGCTGTGATTGGCTATTTGATAGCCCCTATGTGGACTGGCAGCCTATAGGAGACTGTTTGGCAGTATATCTAGTTTTTATAGCTAGAATCTGAATACTGCTGAAAAAGGCTGAATCCCAAGCCGAATCCTGGATTCGGTGCACCCTACTGCGTAACTTGTCTGCGCTATATAAATAAATGATGATGATATTACCGGTTTGCTGCTCGGATCAGCCTGGTGAAGCAGTGCTGGCATGCTGGGTATGTACAGGAAGAGCCCAGAACAGAGAGTACGGAAGCCCGGAGGAACCTTCTTTTGCCATTCATAGGGCTGCGGAGACTTCTGTTTGTTAAAAAAAATTATCCAATAGTCACCCATAGTCATCAACGGATAGTGACATGTCCCCATGATGCACAGCAGGACAGACAGGTAATCATTATTATTACATGAATAGACTCTGCAACAGATTATCCCCCATATGTAATAAAAGGCACTAAGTTTGCCCAGGAGCAGTAACCCATAGCAACCAATAAGATGTTTGCATTTAGAGAGGTGACCAGTAAATGCTACTTGCTGATTGGTTGCTACGGGTTACTGCTCTTGGCAAACTTAGTGAATTTAATTACATAACCCCTATGTGTTCTCTGGACTCCCAGCATCCTCTCTCTCTCTCTCTCTATAGGTCAATATTGTGGAACATGCTGGGAGTCACTGATCAGCCAATACTGTGGTGCAGCATTAAAGCGAAACGAAACAACGCAGAGAACTTTAAGATCTTAAAGTGGTACCGACACTTTGGTTCTGAGTTGCAGATGCACATCCTACTCCCTTTGCACACAATGTTCATGAATTATTAACCAGTCATTTTTTTTTTTTTTAAATGTAGTTAGTATGCATCGAAAAAGACAAATTTAACTCCGCTTGCGCTCCTCTTCAGAAATCGATTGGGCAATCCATCGTGCGGCGCTCAATTTCTCCTCCCTGCCTTCCTTATAGGAGATAGCCAAGGAGGAGAAATCGAGAGCCGAATGATGGATCGATCCCTGTCGCATTTTCTGAAGAGGAGCGGAAGCGGAGTTTTGGCAAGTTATTTCTTAATAAAGAATAAAGTGATTTTAAAGTTTAATTTGTCTTTGTGTTTTTTTTTTCAATGTATACAAACAAATTTTTTAAATAATTTTTTTGATGTTACTGGTTCTTTAAAGAGCTAAAACCTATACAGACCTCTTGTGTGTCAGACTTCTGGCATTGCAGGTTTGTTATATCACTGCCCAGCGCTGAATGATAGAGACTGGCCGCTTGGGGCATGGAGTTCTTTCATCCGCATACACTCTAAAGAGGAATAACGGGAGAACGTTAATTAATTTTGCTGCTTATGACAATATAATGAAGGTCAAGAGGGGTTCTTCACATTTAAATTAAAGGGGAACTCCACACAAACATAACTTAAGCTTTTTTGAAAAGTAAACATAATTTCAAGCAACTTTGCAATATACATCAATTTAAAAATATTCAGACTTTTCATGATTTTTAATGGTTTCTGACAGTTCCCTAAGCCCAGCCCCCTGCTCTCCTGCTGATCTGTCTGACTACTTTGCTGAGCTGTCTGACTACTGTTACTTTGTATCAACAGCATCTGTCCTCAGCCTGTATCCTCCAAACCCCACAATTCTCTGCACATGTGATTTCTATAAGGAAAGGAACATCCCAGTGCAATGCATTGTGGGTTATGTAGTTCCTGCATGCTGTCTGTAAGTACAATGTGTAACATCAGTGTTTAGTCCCTCCTTCCCTGCCAGGATTTCAAATGATGCAGAAAGAGAAGAAATGTTACACAGCTGGATTTCAGCATAGAAAGTGCCATTTATTCAAACAGGTAACTGTGATGGATATATTAGAGGTTTCTGTGTTATGTGGCCTCTTTATCTAATTTTGGTATGGAAGCCGGAGTTCCCCTTTAACTGTTAGTATGACGTAAAGAGTGATTTTCTGAGACAATTTGCAATTGGTTTTCATTTTTTATTATTTGTGGTTTTGAGTTGCTTTTTATTCAGCAGCTCTCCAGTTTGCAGTTTCAGTAATCTGGTTGGTAGGGTCCAAATTCCCCTAGTAACCATGCATGGATTTGAATAAGAGTCTGGAATATGAATAGGAGAGGCCTGAATAGAAAGATGAGGAATAAAAAGTAACAATAACAATAAATGTGTAGCCTTACAGAGCATTTGGTTTTTTAGATGGGGTCAGTGACCCCTATTTGAAAGTTCTAAAAACCTGTAGTATATAGAAAGCTTGTTAACAGAGTCATTTAATAAACATGGATTTAGTAGTACAACATTCTGAAGAAGAGAATCAGAACCTATTAAATCGAATCCCTTGGTTGGCCGGCCTTGTTTTTATGAGCTTTCAGAAAAGACAGATTAGCAGCGCCCCCTGGTGCCCAGAGACAGCAAGTGAATATTTATTTCATAACTGTGACATCAAGATTTTATTGTCATATGTGCAGCGTACAGGTATGGGACCTGTTATCCAGAATACTCAGGATCTGGGGTTTTCCGGATAACAAATGTCTCCATAATTTGGATCTCCATACCTTAAGTCTACTGGAAAATCATATAAACATGAAATAAAGCCAATAGGCTGGTTTTGCTTCCAATAAGGATTAATTATATCTTAGTTGGGATCAAGTACAAGCGACTGTTTTATTATTACACAGAAAAAGGAAATCATTTTTAAAATTTTTAATTATTTGGATAAAATGGAGTCTATGGGAGACGGCCTTTTTCCGTAATTCAGTGCAATTTGTGCAAGGGGCGGGGTGTGACACGGCAGGGGCGGGCCAGTGATATCAGGGGAGGGGCTATGGTGCAGTGACCAGGCCCAGGCAGGAGGAAACCCTAGAGATGGCCTTTCTGTAATTCAGAGCTTTCTGGATAACGGAGCCCATACCTGTACAATGAAATTCTTGAATGCCTTCTTCACAGACTAGACAGTATATAGCTTCCAGCTGCTTTTATTGATAATGAAAGACATTTATTACCCTTCTCCCCTTTCCCTGCTCCATCCTCATGTTTCCAGGCTGTACCCAATTTATTATCCTGTTCTTTCTTCCTATTCTCTATTCGCTTCTGTTCCCTTGATTTGAATAATGGGTCTCTAGTTATTTTCAAGTAACATGTACTATTATTAAAATGACAATATCCTTAATGTTCTATTATACATGGTTTGCTGCATATGTTATATGTCCCCTTTAAAGGGCAAGTGCAAAGTGTAGTGTTTAGCCGTCTTTAGCATTTGTTGTATATGAGCAATATTGCACTGCTAAACATATATTACACATTATATTGTATCAACATTTATTATTGCACATTGTAAACTGTCTCATAAACATTATTTCTTACTACATTTATTAGTTACTACAGATATTACTTATTACGTATATTACTTACTACGTATATTACTTATTACGTATATTACTTATTACGTATATTTCTTACTCTGTATATTACTTCCTACATATATTACTTATTACTTACTCCGTATATTAATTACTACGTATATTACTTACTATGTATATTACTTACTATGTATATTACTTACTATGTATATTACTAACTATGTATATTACTTGCTCCATATATAACTTATTAAGTATATTACGTATATTACTTACTCCGTATATTACTTACTCCGTATATTACTTACTCCGTATATTACTTACAACGTATATTACGTTCTACATATATTACTTATCACATATATTACTTACTACTTATATTATGTACTACGTACATTACTTACTACTTATATTATGTACTACATATATTACTTACTACATATATTATGTACTACGTATATTACTTATCACGTATATTACGTATCACATATATCATTTACTACATATATTATTTACTACATATATTATTTACTACAGACTTTCATTAATGTTTATAGCGTCAGCGAGTGGAACTCCAGTCATTTATGCCAAGCAGGGGTGTTAAATAAAGCAGAAAAGAAGAGTTAGGGGGATAAAAAGAGGGCGGGAAGGTCGTACAATAAAGAACTTGGCTGCAGGTTATTTTCAGGTGACCCCACAGAAGTGAATGAGAAGCTGATCCGTTGTGTGACAGTCAGTAGAGAGTAAGGGTTATTAGTTGCCTGTTACTCATTGATGTCCAGCCTGTCACCCTCCAACTACAACTCCCACAATCCTCCAACAGCTGATGGGACTGATAGGATTTGAAGTTAAACAGCAGAGGGATGAAGGACATTTACACAATGAAACTTTCCCTCCAAGGAGCCTCGAGATACTGGGACCTACACAAACACCCCCTCCTAACACTGACTTACTGTACACCCAGCCCTTACTATAACCCCAGATTTACTATAACTCCAGCCTTACTATAACCCCAGCCTTACTATAGTCTCAGACTTACTATAAGCTCAGCCCTTACTATAAGCTCAGCCCTTACTATAACCCCAGACTTACTAGAAGCTCAGACGTACTATAAATTCAGACTTACTATAAAGTCAGTATGGGCTGCAAACAACGGAATTCTTTTGAATAATTTCCAATTTGAAGTTATACAGAGTTGTCATTAGAGTCCAGTACAGCAGAGATCTGGTGTATAGAGAGCTGGTGACTAGAGTCCCACACACTCAGCTCAGCCATCAATACTCAGTGCCCCTCACAAACACACACGCACGGCCCGCCATTATATGAGAAAATAAATAAACACACGCACTTCCTCATTATTACCTTCCGAATAAGTAGCAGCCGTACTTCCTCCCTGCCAGCTCTAGACGTCATCACTCAGCGACGACGCTATCCTCACAACCAATGATAACCAAGAGCGGCGTTCTTTTCTCGGCACCGCCCACCAACGTACCCGCCAATCATTGGGCAGGCAGGCAGCGCCACTTTTGAAAATACAAGGGATGTGCGTGTCATGCTGGAACGCAATGCGGATATTGTTCAGTATTGGGTCCGGCTTCCTCAGCAGAACCCACAACAGAGCAATTAACTCAGTGCTCTATTGGTGGTTCCCAGTCAGGCCCGGACTGGCAATCTGTGGGTTCTGGGCTGCTATAAGGTCCCATAGAAAGTCAGTATTTAGTGAGCTGGTGGGAGCTGATTGGGCCTCTGTGTACCTGAAATGCCAGGGCCTATTTTAATTCTCAGCCGGAACTGTCCGGGTAAATCCCGCATCTATTCAGCAATCAGTCAGCTTGCGCTGCCTCAATATTATCAATAGAAATGGGATCTGCTCGTTCCATATGGCCGAGTCCATCCAGCCCCAGAACTAGAGTTGCCATCCGGCCCGTATTTTACCGGCCCGTATTTTACCGGCCCAGCCGGTATTACAGATTTGTAATACTCTTTTAAAAAAGCCCCTGGCCTGCCCCCAATTCGCACAGAACTTACCCTTTATCCAGCGCTGTGGACATCTCTGCTATGTTGCTGCGCCCCTTTTGCGGCATGCCACATAGCCCCGCCCCTTTTGCATCTCAGACCGCCCCCTTTTGGTGCCCGCCCTCCATTGGCCAGTAATATTTTTTAGTAAAGGTGACAACCCTACTCAGAACTAACTGTTAAATGACTGCGGCTGATGTATCTCCCACATTTGCAGTAAATAAATCAACCGTTAAGGATCTTACCCTGTTGGAGTCCGTCACTAAGAAGAACGTATCCCCCATATATTCACTAATAGTTTATACTGGGGCACTCTAGGGTCATCCCAATAGAATCGCTGAATTCCAGGTTGTACATAAAACAAGGATTACTTTATTGATACATAATCTAATACATCATTAGAAATCAGCACCCGAGGTCTATCGACTCTTTTGGGGTGACCCTGGAGTGTGTCGCTACAATCGAGTTGTGTATATACAATATAATAACTCGCAACAGACACACACTGACAATGTAATTATTAATGTGACCAATGTTATTTTGTACTCACTCAACCTGGCAGGGAACTGAGAAGAAGAGAATACCCTGCCCAGTGAGTTACAAGGAGTCACTATTCCTTTATTTCCTTTCTCTCTCAGAATGCTCTGTTATACAGATAGCTAGAATCTCAGCTGCCATAAAGCAGGACAGGACTGCTGCTTACAATGGGGATCAGATAGGATCTGTGCAGCCACTGGGACAGAATGTTCTGTTATACAGATAGCTAGAATCTCAGCTGCCATAAAGCAGGACAGGACTGCTGCTTACAATGGGGATCAGATAGGATCTGTGCAGCCACTGGGACAGAATGTTCTGTTATACAGATAGCTAGAATCTCAGCTGCCATAAAGCAGGACAGGACTGCTGCTTACAATGGGGATCAGATAGGATCTGTGCAGCCACTGGGACAGAATGTTCTGTTATAGAGATAGCTAGAATCTCAGCTGCCATAAAGCAGGACAAGACTGCTGCTTACAATGGGGATCAGATAGGATCTGTGCAGCCACTGGGACAGAATGTTCTGTTATACAGATAGCTAGAATCTCAGCTGCCATAAAGCAGGACAGGACTGCTGCTTACAATGGGGATCAGATAGGATCTGTGCAACCACTGGGACAGAATGTTCTGTTATACAGATAGCTAGAATCTCAGCTGCCATAAAGCAGGACAGGACTGCTGCTTACAATGGGGATCAGATAGGATCTGTGCAGCCACTGGGACTGTTTATAACCATTACTCTGTCACTGTCACCTATTCTTTAGCCTTTCTTTCCCCCAGATAACAGTAGCTTTTGTTGTAGTTATTTATTAGCTCTGCTCATTATATAACACAATAGTCCCCCTCAGTAAGCAACAGATTATAAATGTGTTAGTTATTGATTAACTCTGTCATTTGCTTAATGGAGGCCCTGCATTTCCTGGGCAATTATAGCTGCATTGTATGCCATTGCTGTCAGTCACATCTGATTATATGGATCAGAATTAAATTTTTTCACTTTTTTCAGAAGAACATCAAAAAAAAAAAAATCCTATTTCATTTCCTGCTCTGGCCAGAGATTCGCTGTTTATTCCCTGTGTTTGTGCTTTGCCTGTTCATGTTCATACCCACACATTCCATCTACAGTATCTGTTTTGTGACCCCTTGCCTGTCTCTGCTTATTGTCTGTCTCTGGCTTCTGCCCTTTCACTTCCCTTCATCCTTTGTATAGTGACTTGCTGGTTATTGAACTTGACTTGTCTGATGGTTCTTCTGTCTGGTTCCGAGCAATGTCTGCCTTCAGCTCCTGCTAGTTATCCCTCCCCATGTGCCCTGGTGCCTCACAGTTATTCCCAAGCTGCATTGCTCCTAGTGCTTAAAGGGACACTGTCATGGGAAAATATGTTTCTTTAGTGCTGCCCCATCAGAATTCTGCACAGAAATCCATTTCTCAAAAGAGTAAACATATTTTTGTTATATTTAATTTTGAAATCTGACCTGGGGCTAGACATGTTGTCAGTTTCCCAGCTGCCCCAGTCATGTGACTTGTGCTCTAATAAACTTCAGTCACTCTTTACTGCTGTACTGAAAGTTGGAGTGATATCACCCCCCTCCCTTTCCCCCCAGCAGCAACAAAAGAACAAAAGAACAATGGGAAGGTAACCAGATAACAGCTCCCTAACACAAGATAACAGCTGCCTGGTAGATCTAAGAACAGCACTCAATAGTAAAATCCAGGTCCCACTGAGACACATTCAGTTACATTGAGTAGGAGAAACAACAGGCTGCCAGAAAGCAGTTCCATCCTAAAGTGCTGGCTCTTTCTGAAATCACATGACCAGGCAAAATGAGCTGCACCTACACACCAATATTACAACTAAATACACTTGCTGGTTCAGGAATGACATTTTATATTGTAGAGTGAATTATTCCCAGTGTAAGTATCATTTAGAAATAAAAACTACACCATAAAAATCATGACAGAATCCCTTTAATGATAGCTGATTCCATTGTACCTTGCCCCCTATTGTTCTACACTGTGTCCTGCCTGAGTCCTGATATAAAGCCATTTCTCACTGTACTATGGATCCATTGGGAAAACTGTCTCTCAAGCTTGTAAGTGATCTCAGAATACTGGGCAACTTGTCTGCTGCTTCTACTAGATCATCTCTCAAGCACTGACCAGCTAAAGTCCTCCTGTTAAAGTACAACTCTTACCAATTCCCCAGACCAGAGACCAAGAGGGTGATCCCCGAATCCGGAGATCTGACTTCCACAAGGAAGATCAGGAATATATAAGATTTAATAGTAAGCAGAAAGAACACACTTAAACACATGCTTACACACATACTTATTACAGGCTTACTAGGGATGCGCCAAATCCAGGATTCGATCAGGATTCAACCTTTTTTCAGCAGGATTCGAATTTCGGAAGTGTGTATGCATGTGTGTTTGCATTAGGGATGCCCGAATCCACTATTTTGGATTTGGATGAACCCCCGAATCCTACGCAAACGATTTGGCCGAGCCAAATACTAATTTGCATATGTAAATTAGGGTCAGGGAGGGAAATTGCGTGACAAGGAACAAGGAAGTAAAAAATGTTTTCCCTTCCCACCCCTAATTTGCATATGTAAATTCAGAGTCGGTATTCCCTGCATCCCTAATGCTTACACACATTTACACAGTGTCAGTGATCTGGAGACTGATGGGGAATTCTGAACAATTGGTTTGGGGGCAATTGCCTTTAGGCAAAAAAAAGGTGCAAAGAACAGTCTAGACAAGGTAAGTTGGTTGGTTGGGTAAAGACCCAGAGATAGCAGCAGGCAAGGTCGTGAAAGAGATGGAGCAGGCAAAGTTTTGGGTGGAATATAGTAAAGCAATGCAGGATTCATCGTATTTCAAGAGCCTTTTTAATCCAGAAGAAGACTGGTATCATTGGTTTCACTGGGAACTGCAAGAGAACTATAAAGAGTGAGAATCGCTGATTCAGAACTCGTTCATGTGGGTGGAACGTGGCCGTCACAGTACCCCAAATCAGCCAATCAGTTATTAGCTTTCAACAGACAGCCGCAAATAGAACATTTAAAACTGAAATGTGATTGGCCGCCATGAATTACTGCACAAGGGCAAATCGACCCAGTATTAGTAATGAGCCCTAGTGTCTCCTAATGCCCCCACTGTACCCAGGACAGTTATTTCTCCCATGTGGTATCAAAACATTATTTATTTGCTATAACAGTAATATTTGTTTATCCCTTTCTGGTCTCTGGGTCTGATTGCAAACAATGTAACAGGTGCCAGTTCCCACTCAGGTCTGTTAATTAGCTGAAACATTGTTTCAGGCATCAGAACCAGCAGTGCAGAGACTAGAAACAAACCCTTTCGGCTTTTGTATATTGGGAAGTGGCTCAGATTCAATTTCCTTTCAATATGCAAAAAACAGGGGAGTGGAGTTCCCCTTTAATAATTGACTTCTGCTTATCAAGATCCTTTAAATTCTTCTGTAAAGTTGATGAAAACAAGGGGGGGATCAGTGACCAGTGGAAACAATGTGCAATTAGAATGTTGACAGCAGAACTCAGAGATAAGCTTCCAGGCGAATAGCTGTAGTTCACCTTTGAGAACAACAACTATTGTTGTTGATGTAGAGAGGGATATTCTGAGACAATTTGCAATTGGTTTTTATTTTTTATTATTTGTGGTTTTTGAGTTATTTATTCAGCAGCTCTCCAGTTTCAGCAGTTTCAGCCATCTGGTTGCTAGGAGCTAAATTCCCCTAGCAACCATGCATTGATTTGAATAAGAGACTGGAATATAAATAGGAGAGTCCTGAATAGAAAAATGAGGAATAAAAAGTAACAATAACAATACATTTGTAGTCTTACAGAGCATTTGTTTTTTTAGATGGGGTCAGTGACCCCCCCATTTGAAAGCTGCAAGAAGAAGGCAAATAGAAGAAGGCAAATAACTATAAAAAATAAATAATGAAGACCAATTGAAAAGTTGGTTAGAGCTGACCATTCTATAACATACTAAAAGTTACCTTAAAGGTGAACCACCCCTTTAAACTGCTATGTGGTTGCTAGGGGTTAATTACTCTAGCAACCAGGCCACATTCTTTTTTTAATGAAAACAGACCGTGGCTAGCAGGATAAAAGATAAGCAATTATAAGAATAAAATTGAATTAGTCAGTTTTCTTCTCTAAAATGTAACCAAGAATAACCTAGAAAAAAAATGAAGACTAATAGAAACGACGAGATGCATATACTACATACTAAAGGTTGATGTAAAGCTGGACTTCCTCTTTAACGTGTTGGCTGGTGGGTATTTTTTCAGCTCCCTGGCAGAACTGTAACTCCCAGCTCTAGTCTCGAGGTTCCTACAGGCTTGGGACTCACTGGCTGACCTACATCTCCCACAATGCACAGCAGCAAACACTTATTGGTTCTGTCATTCGCCTGCAAAGCCCAAGCTGACTGGAAAGGAACAGGTTAAAGGGGAAGGGCCAAGGTTCCCTCCCATTGCTGGCTCCGCCCCAGTTCTCCTATCTGGCAGTTAGCGCAGGGATTCCCCGATCTCAGTGAGCACAGACCGGGTCAGATGGCATCTCTAGGGGTCTCTCCTGTGTCTGGCGGTCTCTTCCTTGTCTGGAAGCTGCTGCTCATGATCTTGGCTGCTCATTCCTTCAGTCTGTCCCGGCAGGTGGGATCAGGGCAGCAGTATGGCAGCAGCACCCCGGGACCCAACTACCAGACCTACTACTTCACCCAGCAGGTAAATCAGCAGCACCCTCCCCTGCACCCAACCTACAGCAGCACCCTCTGCCCCACCCACTACATCCCAATCACCAGCTCCCACCCAAACACATACACCCCCCCCCAACTGCCACATCACCTGCACCCACCAACTGTCACATATTTATATATAATACACAAGAGCCATGAATATCCTGTAAATTATTTCCTTATAAACGGTGAGTTCTGATGTCATCAGTTATAAACGGTGAGTTCTGATGTCATCAGTTATAAACAGTGAGTTCTGATGTCATTTCTGTCACATGACTCACTGAAACTTGTGTATTATAATAAATAAAGTACCCCCTGTTGCAAAACATGAGGATATTAGAAGTTACCTCGGAGTTCAATGACCTTCGGCCTCTTGTTTTTATATGGTCAATAGGGGGTACTTCATTCACTATATATAGCAGCACCCCACACTTACCCAGCTCATTCCTGCCTTCCAGGCACATACATAGCACCCCCACTAGGTAAGTCGCACCCTATAATGGACTACTGAAATTACCTGTACAGGCAGCACCCTCTACACTACCAGCACCCCCATCTGGTGAATTAGCCCCGCCCCATTACTTGCGCCACCAAACAGCTCTCAGCACTAGTGATGGGCGAATAAATTCACCTTGCATGAATTTGCAGCGAATTTCTGCGTATCACCGCCGGCGAATAAATTCGCGAATCTCCCATGAAAATTCGCCAGCGTCAATTTCCAATTTTCACAATTTTTTCGTGAAAGCGTGCGAATTGCTAGATTTTTGTGTGATAACTTTGAATTGCTCAATTTTACAGGTAACGTTCAAATTGCTCGATTTTGGTGAAAACTTTAGATTGCTCGATTTTTTTGTGAAAATGTTTGAATCTATAGATTTTTCGTGAAAGTTTTCGAATTGCTAGATTTTTTCCTGAAAACGTTCGACTTTCATGATTTTTTGTGATCTTTCCGATTGGCCGGGAGAAATTGGCCCATCACTACTCAGCACCCTTTGCAGGTAGTATCACTCAGGTACAGGTGACCTCAGTACCCCCAGATTAGCATAGTCAGTGTCACCAGGTCTGAACCCCTACACCCCATGCACTTCCTTCAGCTCAGTATCACTGTCAGGGCTGCTACACTGAGCTCTAACACCTCCAGCTGAAACTTCAACACCTCTGATTGGTCCAAAGCTTGTGTTACCCTTTGTACTGCAGGTTGCCCTCTAGTCTGAAGCCCTACAGGCTGGCATATGGGTCATTATGTGAATGTATAGTAACTTTACAGCAGGCTGGCCCTGATCTCTTACACTTTAGGCGGGTGTTAGTTACCCTGTCTGCTTGTTAACTAGTTCCACCCAAGTATATGCCCTGTTCCCCCAGGCTGACATACAGCAAATCTCTATAGGTCTTTACTAAGTGCCACTGTCACCCGTATTCTAAACACCACACCCCATGCTGACATGCAGCACCCTAGGGTCCTTAGTGATTGGCACCCAGTTCACATTAAAGGGAAGCTCCTACTTCCTGGATTTCACAAGTTGTTTTTAGCAGCTGAATTCTGTGCTGGATACAAGTGAATATCTGCTGACATGTTCCTCGCTCATGTCTGTCTCCTGGCTCAGCAGTCACATGATGTTGGGGGGTCACTTCCCTGTAGCACAATCCATTGTTAGCGCTGCTCTGAGTGTTCCCCACTTATCATCTGTATTTAATAAATCTGCCAGGGGGAGGGTACAGTAACCTGAGATCTGAATCTGAAGCTCTCCTCCAGCCTGAATATGTCTAAGCAACTATTCAGTATGTCTAAATGTAATTACTATTGACTGTGTCTGTCCCTTTCTGCTCTCAGGGTCTGTCTCATGAAACAATGTAGTAGAAGCCAGTTAGGGGGAGATTTGGGGTGAGTGATTATTTGTACCCTGGGTACCCCTGGAACTATAGCAGGGTGACACCCCATTGTTTCTATATATCTGTAACCTTGTTATGAGCTAAGGGGCCCAGTCTGAAGGTCAGTTAGGGGGAGATTTGGGGTGAGTGTTTATTTGTGTCCTGGGTACCACTGGAACTATAGCAGGGTGACACCCCAATGTTTCTATATATCTGTAACCTTGTTATGAGCTAAGGGGGCCCAGTCTGAAGGTCAGTTAGGGGGAGATTTGGGGTGAGTGATTATTTGTACCCTGGGTACCCCTGGAACTATAGCAGAGTGACACCCCAATGTTTCTATATATCTGTAACCTTGTTATGAGCTAAGGGGGCCCAGTCTGAAGGTCAGTTAGGGGGAGATTTGGGGTGAGTGCTTATTTGTGCCCTGGGTACCCCTGGAACTATAGCAGGGTGACACCCCAATGTTTCTATATATCTGTAACCTTGTTATGAGCTAAGGGGGCCCAGTCTGAAGGTCAGTTAGGGGGGAGATTTGGGGTGAGTGCTTATTTGTACCCTGGGTACCCCTGGAACTATAGCAGGGTGACTGTTACCCCAATGTTTCTATATATCTGTAACCTTGTTATGAGCTAAGGGGGCCCAGTCTGAAGGCCAGTTAGGGGGAGATTTGGGGTGAGTGCTTATTTGTGCCCTGGGTACCCCTGGAACTATAGCAGGGTGACACCCCAATGTTTCTATATATCTGTAACCTTGTTATGAGCTAAGGGGGCCCAGTCTGAAGGCCAGTTAGGGGGAGATTTGGGGTGAGTGTTTATTTGTACCCTGGGTACCCCTGGAACTATAGCAGGGTGACACCCCAATGTTCCTATATATCTGTAACCTTGTTATGAGCTAAGGGGGCCCAGTCTGAAGGTCAGTTAGGGGGAGATTTGGGGTGAGTGTTTATTTGTGCCCTGGGTACCCCTGGAACTATAGCAGGGTGACCCCCCAATGTTCCTATATATCTGTAACCTTGTTATGAGCTAAGGGGGCCCAGTCTGAAGGTCAGTTAGGGGGAGATTTGGGGTGAGTGCTTATTTGTGCCCTTGGTACCCCTGGAATTAACTAAATGTTTCTATGAGATCCTTCCTCTAATGAGCCCCACGGTTACCCTTCCATCTTGTGTAAAAGTGCAAGAATGCCACCGATAGTCATGAGAGAATCACGAGGATCTTGCACAGCCGCTGGTGTCTATCACTGTTGCTATTTTGGATGAGTTGTGTAGGTGCTTTATGGTATTGTCACATGTCTGGCATAACTGCGGCTCTTGTTCTTATCTCAATGCCATTCACTCTCTCTATCCCATATCAGCTCACTGGCCCAGAGTATGGACGTGAGACTTCTTGGCTGGTTGGTCTTGGTCGATATAGCCTATTATTAAGGGGTGTTCCCCAAAAGCGTTAGGTGCCCATTCCACAGCAGCCACCTGTGCTGTTTAATGTCTTAATAAATAGCATTTTTTTTTTACTTTTATTTTAAGCTACAAGGAAGTGTGGCCAATATTCTTTCTATTTTTATCTTGGTTGATATAGGCCAAAAAAAGAACAAATCAAAGTTGTTTTTTTTTTTTATTTTTTACTATGGCACAATTTTTCTTAATTTCTAGACCATGCGTGGAACCTTTGGAGGCAGTTTCATCAGGCTCTACTGATATCATGTCATTTTGCAGTTGGTCTGTATTTATTATCCAACCTAATTACTGTGAATATGCAAAGCAAGTGGAGACCAGAGAACCTCCCAGTGCTCTTCGGAACTGCCCACATTGGAGAGGGACCTTGGATTGTAAGCTCCACATGGGCAGGGACTGATATCTATAATGAAATCTGTAGGAAAATGATGAGCAGCAATTGGTGCCGCCCCATTGGTCGGGCCCAACCCAAGATTTTAAAGCAAATGACCTACGGCCAGCCATGCATGGAGCGGAATGTGAATGGGAAATGGAGCAGAACAGTGCTGGGCAGAGTTCAGCCTCACGTCCTCCTAAAGTTTCCCTTTAGTAACTTGATATCAGCAGAAATAACCTCAGAATGGAATAGGGGGTATTTAAGTTAAGGCTTAAAGGCAACACTAACCCCCCTGCACCTCTAGGGATGGGGGGGGGGGGGCAATGTACAAACTTGTACATCAAACCAACTATTAACCAGTTGGGTATTGGACCCTGTATCTACAGCTTCTATAGCAAAGTAGAAATAAACCCAGTTCTGCTCCTAAATTTCCCATTCTCATGGAATCCCCTAACTCACCATTAAAGGGTTTGTTCACCTTCAAATTAACTGTTAGTATGCTGTAGAGAGGGATATTCTGAGACAATTTGCAATTGATTTTAATTCTTTATTATTTGTGGTTTTTGACTTATTTAGCTTTTTATTCAGCAGCTCTCCAGTTTGCAATTTCAGCCATCTGGTTGCTAGGGTCCAAATTCCCCTAGCAACCATACATTGATTTGAATAACAGACTGGAATAAGGATAGGAGAGGCCTGAATAGAAAGACGAGCAATGAAAAGTAACAATAACAATACATTTGTAGCCTTACAGAACATTTGTTTTTTTAGATGGGGTCAGCGACCCCCCATTTGAAAGCTGGAAAGAGCCAGAGGAAGAAGGCAAATAATTAAAAAACTATACAAAATAAAAAACGAAGGCTGATTCAAAAGCTTTGAATTAGCCATTCTGTATGTTGCTAAAGGTTAATTTAAAGGTGTACTACCCCTTTCTGATCATGCTATGAATATTACATGTAAATGAGTCGCGGTTCCTTTTCTCTGAATAACTGTCACAAGACATTCTGAAAGTGCCTGAAAACAGGAACATGTTCCAAGTTTATGATTATGTCCGGAGGGTTTTTTTTTATATAACTTTAAACTGATAACTTCAAACCTGTTAAAATGTTTTCATTTATACTGGAAATGTGCAGAGAATAACTTTCTGTTTGGGTTTATATTCCCTTTAAAGGGGTTGTTCACATCTGAGTGAACTTTCAATATGCTATAGAGACTGACATTCTGAGACAATTTGCAATTCGTTTTCATTTTTTATTATTTGTGTTTTTTGACTTATTTAGCTTTTTATTCAGCAGCTCTCCAGTTTACAATTGCAGCCATGTGGTTGCTATGGTTCAAACTACCCTAGCAACCATGCAAGAGCGACTGGAATATGAATAGGAGAGGCCTGAATAGAAAGATGAAAAATGTCAGCAGGTATCTGGTTGCTAGGGTCCAAAATCCCCTAGCAACCATACATTGATTTGAACAAGAGACTGGAATATGAATAGGAGAGGCCTGAATAGAAAAATGAGGAATAAAAAGTAGCAATAACAATACATTTGTAGCCTTACAGAGCATTTGTTTTTAGATGGGGTCAGTGACCCCCATTTAAAAGATGGAAGGAGTCAGAAGAAGGCAAATAATGCAAAAACTGGTAAAAATAAATAATGAAGACCAATTGAAAAGGTTCTTAGAATCGGCTATTATATAACATATTAAAAGGCAACTGCAAGGTGAACCTCCCCTTTAAGCCGTTGATTTCCAGTAGAAATGTGAGCCAATGGGGCGATTGTTTGTAAGGACCCCAGCGGCGCGGAGCAGCGTTTCGCCACACACTGAGGCTGTTTGTTCCCGTGGCTCTAATGAGGCTAATGGATTTGGCTGGCTCCTAATGAAGAGCAGAACAGTGCAATGGAAACAATGGGCTTGATGAAGACAATGGAGTTTGCTTGGCAATTGAGTAATATAAGGAAGTAGTTGTTTGGGGCGGCCAGTGAAATGATATATTAATTCTCTCTCTCACACCCGCTCTGAACATTTGTATCATTCAGTCCCGAGCAGGAAACCTGCCTCATTTCCTCTCTACCAAACTGTCAGTTTCCTCCACTCTCTTAATGAGCCTTCAAGGCTGCTGTCATATTAACCCTGTAATGGAATAGCTGCTTTAGTTACACATTGGGGGGACCCTGCGCAAAACAATCTTCATGTTTTATGTTTTTGATAGTTTCCAAATTATCGCTGACCCCAACGAAGTTATAATTACAGACTGACTGTAAGTCTTCACTTACTGCTTAACTTTCTGTTCAGACCCTTCGTTATTCATCTTCCATTCTGGATCCCAAACAGGTTTCTGGTTGCTATGGTAATTCGGCCCTGGCAACCAGATAACGGTGAAATTCCAGAATTGAATCCAAAACACTTAAAATGACTGGACCAAACCTAATTTTGATAATCACACATGAGCCAAAGCAATGGAAACCGTTATATGAAGTTACGCTGGACATTAATAGGCTGATAAAAGTTACCGACTCAATACAACCCGACCAAGTCAACATCATATTGGCCTGTAAATGGGGTAGACAAACAGCCAAATATCTAGGAGAGGTGTATAAAAATTAATTGAGGCCCGAATTGGCGAGTTTACATATCCTGATCCAATAAGTCTCCATAGGCCCCTATAGGCTGATTTTTTTTTATATTTCATTTTGAAATCGGACATGGGGCTAGACATATTCTCCGTTTCCCAGGTGCCCCCAGTCATGTGACTTGTGCTCTGATAAACTTCAGTCACTCTTTAGAGCAGAGACACATGCTCAGATTTGGGGGAGCGACAAATCTCCTCTTCTTTAGGGCGACTCATCTTCCCGAACTGCCTTCCCGCCGGCTAGAATGTAAATCACCGGCGGGATGGCACTCGGAGCGCTTCGTTTTCCTCGTGAGGCAACTTTGGATGACTTCGGAAAACGAATCGCTCCCAGTGCCATCCTGCTGCCAATTTACATTGTAGCCGGTGGGAAGGTTAGAATGGGGATATTAGTCACCCAAAGAAGAGATTTGTCGCCAGGCGACTAATCTCCCCTGAATCTGAGTGTGTTTCTCTGCCGTTACTGCTGTACTGCAAGTTGGACTGATATCACCCCCTCCCTTTCCCCCCAGCAGCCAAACAAAAGAACAATGGGAAGGTAACCAGATAGCAGCTCCCTAACACAAGATAACAGCTGCCTGGTAGATCTAAGAACAACACTCAATAGTAAAATCCAGGTCCCACTGAGACACATTCAGTTACATTGAGTAGGAGAAACAACAGGCTGCCAGAAAGCAGTTCCATCCTAAAGTGCTGGCTCTTTCTGAAAGCACATGACCAGGCAAAATGACTAGTGATGGGCAAATGTGTCCCGTTTCACTTGGCCACGAAATTTGTGATTTTCCCGCGAAACGGGATTTTTGACGCCGGCGACAATTAACGCACATTAAAGTCAATGGGCGTCCGTTTAATTGTTGCCGGCTTTGGAACGGGCGCCGGTGTCAAAAATTTTTTTCCACGTCAGCGAATTTTCGTAACAAATTTGCGAATTTATTCACCAGTGGCGAAACTTGCAAATTCGCTGCGAATTCGCCCCTGACGAATAAATTCGCCCATCACTAAAAATGACCTGAGATGCACCTACACACCAATATTACAACTTAAAGAAATTATTTAGAGTGTGAATTATTTGCAGTGTAAACAGTTTAATTTAGGAATAAAAATGACACCATGAAAATCACGAGGGAATCCCTTTAATGATAACGAGTCCATCATCAGTGGAGAGGTTTTATTTGTTGGTGCTGATGTTGTATTTGTGGATGAAACAAAGAAGGCTCTGGAGGATTTTATTTTATTTTTCTTCTGCAGTCGGAACAACAGAGGATGAGTTTGTTTGTCCATCCCGAGCTCGTCCCCCTTGATTAGATGTCCATCTGCTTTCTGGAAAGGTGACACACGTTTTCCTTTGGGATTTTACTCCAAGTTGCTGTTATTGAGAAGAGGATTCTGCTTGTTGTTCCATGGAGGAGGGGCGAGGCATTTATTTATTTTCCATGAGGCCTATGGTCCCCAGTTTTCATCTCACTGATACCCCCCCATACATAATTTGTACTGCTTGACATTAGCTTAAAGGCGTAGTTCACCTTTAAATAAACTGTTAGTATGACGTAGAGAGGGATATTCTGAGACAATTTGCAATTGGTTTTCATGTTTTATTATTTGTGGTTTTTGACTTATTTAGCTTTTTATTCAGCAGCTCTCCAGTTTGCAGTTTCAGCCATCTGGTTGCTAGGGTCCAAATTCCCCTAGCAACCATGCATTGATTTGAATAAGAGACTGGCATATTAATAGGAGAGGCCAGAATAGAAAGATGAGTAATGAAAAGTAGCAATAACAATATATTGGTAGCCTTACAGAGCATTTGTTTTTTTTAGATGGGGTCAGTGACCCCCATTTGAAAGCTGAAAATTCAGAAGAAGAAGGCAAATAATAAAAAAAAACTATAAACAAAAAAAATCAATAATGAAGACCAATTGAATAGTTGCTTAGAATTGGCCATTCTATAACCTACTTAAAGTTAACTTAAAGGTGAACCACCCCTTTAAAGAGGAACAAAACATCTTCACTTCTTTCCTTTAGTATTTATAATATTAGCAGTTTTACGCTTCGAATATGTTCATTTGTAATAGCAGGTTCTGGGGCAGATTTACATAGGGTCGAATATCGAGGGTTAATTAACCCTCGATATTCGACTGCCGAAGGTAAATCCTTCGACTTCGAATATCGAAGTCGAAGGACTTAGCGCAATTAGTTTGATCGAATGATTAAATCCTTCGAATCGAACGATTCAAAGGATTTTTATCCATCGATCGAACGATTTTTCTACAACCAAAAAAAGCTTAGAAAGCCTATGGGGACCTTCCCCATAGGCTAACATTGCACCTCGGTGGGTTTTACTTGCCGAAATAGGGGGTCGAGGTTTTTTTTTAAAGAGACAGTACGATTTTTAGTTTGAATCGTTCGAGTCGAAGTCGTAGTCGAAGGTCGAAGTAGCCAAAAAAATTATTCGAAATTCAAAGTTTTTTTTATTCTATTCCTTCACTCAAACGAAGTAAATGTGCCCCTTTGTGTTGGGTGCTTGCCATGCAACCATAGGATGAAATGACAAGGAACCCCTTACTCCTGCACCCCCTTTCTTTTAAAGAATCACACCTTCAGGGGTTCTCTTCTGCAAGGCATGGGCATTTTTGGGTCCTGACCCATAGCTTACATAACAACTCCTGAGCTAGAAGCTTGAGGTTGGAGCTAGTGATGCGCAGGCTGGTCTGACACCCGCAGGACCTGTGGATTGGACGGGTTCAGGCCGACTTGCTGGGTCACCAGTGGGCTCAGGCTTTCCTTGCCAAACTGCCGGATTATGGGCTGACTTATAGCCACGCTCCTGCCCATCTCCTTTTGTGATGTCAGAGATGGGCTGATTGGATATGGGTCTATATATAGGGCTTCCACACTGGGTTGGGTAGGGTTCATGTTGGGAAGGATTGGTTTAGGGTTGGGCATGAATTGTATTTTTATTCACCCGCACATCACTAGCTGTAACTGGTTGGCTACAGGCAAAAGCTTCAGGACATATACATTAAACATGAAGAGCACTTACAAAT
Source organism: Xenopus petersii (assembly GCA_038501925.1). NCBI lineage: Eukaryota > Metazoa > Chordata > Amphibia > Anura > Pipidae > Xenopus > Xenopus petersii. The sequence continues at coordinate 3,369,103 of CM076674.1, read as the reverse complement.
TGGGGAGATTGCTTCTTTGCTCCCCTAGATACCCCTGAAAGCTCAGCTTGAAGGTCAAGTAGAGAGATGTTTGGAGTAGGGATGCACCGAATCCAGGATTTGGTTCGGGATTTGGCCAGGATTCGGCCTTTTTCAGCAGGATTTCGATTTGGCTGAATGCCGAACCAAATCCTAATTTGCATATACAAATTAGGGGCGGGAAGGGAAATTACTTGACTTTTTGTCACAAAACAAGGACGTAAAAAATGTTTTCCCCTTCCCACCCCTATGCAAATTAGTATTGGGTTTCGGTATTCGCCGAAACTTTCTCTAAGGATTCGGGGGTTCGGCCGAATCCAAAATAGTGGATTCGGTGCATCCCTAGTTTGGAGCAAACACTCATTTGCTATAAGTGGTATTCATAGACCTAGGGCTAATGCACCACTGTTTTTCTGTATTCAGAGACGTAACTATAATAAAAGCAGATCCTGCACCTGCAGGGGGGGCCCCAGGAGGTATAGGGGCCCCATTTATATACAATTTAATATATATTGGAAAAACAGGTCAACTTCTAGACAGGGGCATAACTACAGAGGAAGCAGACCCTGCAGCTGCAGGGGGGCCCTGAAGATATAGGGGCCCCATGAGACCCTACTTAATGAGCAATTTCAATATATACTGGTAAAGCAGGACAACCTCAGATATGTTGGGGGAGCCAGTAAAATCTAGTTACACCACTGCTTCTAGACATGCCTTCCTCTGGACCAACTGCCAGTTTGGCTGGTTCAAAAAAGTAAAAAGGTTGCACTTGATGAACGTGTGTCTTTTTTCAACCTCACTTACTATGTTACATGTCGGAGGCCTGAAAAATTATTTGCTGCGTAATAATTTGCTGTGTAATATCTAGTTACACCACTGCCTGGATCCGTAACCTTGTCATGAGCAAAACCAGAGCCTTGACCAAAGGTTGGACCTTCAAGGAGAACTTGAACCAAAAAATGTCCTTCAGCAACTGTGCTGCGTAATAGTTCAGGACCCAAGTACATGTTGCATTGATTGTCCTTGTTGGCCAAAGGGTTTGAGGAGGGTTGGGATTGACCTTGAAAACAATGAGGTGGCACCTTGTGGGTGAGGCCAGGAAATCCTTCTTTCCTTTTATCTCTACAAAATAAGGAAACTGATGAGACAGGATGAGCATGGGGGGGGGGGGGTTGTGCACATTTAGAGGTTCCGTTGTCCTTCACTGGTTTCCTTGCAGCGAGGCCTCGCCAACACCCTTGTTTTGGAATAATATCCTTCCCAACGAGTTTCCCAGATGTCTCTTGTTAGCCCCGCTTTAATTACCCTCGGAACCCTGGTGTCACACGTTAAGCGAAGCGATAAATCCATTAACTGCTTAAATGATCCTTTACAGCGGGTGTGTCGAACTCAAAGGACAAATAAATTGGGCAGAACTTATTGAGGGTCTCATTACTTGTAAAGGAGGTGGGAGAAGAAGCAATAAAGAAAACAAGGGGATTAAATGCCTCTTATTCCTTTTTATGCTTTCATGATATTTTAGTGGCTGCCATTGAATTGGTGCTAATCCCTGAATTTTAACTCAAATTTCAAAATAAAGGCCAGGAATTAAGAATTAAAAATGTTTCTGCTGAACAATATGAAACCCCCCTAAAATGGGATATAGAGCAGAACAAATGATAAGGATATATCATGAAGAGCGGGACTGAAAGGGACACAGGATTATTGACAGACCAACAAACTCAATTACAAACAGGGGCAACCAATGAAGGAACCTCATACATCGGTAGAAACCTTAGACTGGGGGTTCCAATGAGAAATTAGGGGGTACCCAAAATAGATATTTGTTAATCCTTTTCTACAAAATTGTACAGCCAGATGTAATAGCACATGAAAAAACCTTCCCATTGCATTATGGTTACATGGAGTTATGCCGATTAGCCCTGGTTATCTAAATCAAGCAATGGTAGATTATTTTTACCAAAAATGAACAAGATTTTATAACTGCAACAACCTCCATGTTTCTGCAGGTGGACCACTTTGGTTTTTTTGAGGACGCCACCTTCAAGCAGCGCTACTTAGTGTCGGCCACCCACTGGAAGAAACCTGGGGGCCCCATATTGTTCTATACTGGCAACGAAGGAGACATTACTTTGTTCTGTAATAATACAGTGAGTACAGGGTGGGGCAGTGCAACCAATGGGCTTGTGTTTGATTTGGGTGGGTCTGTTTTATTGACTTTATGGGCCTCCCACTGGTAGGTCCTTGAGGTTGAAACTCTACCCAAAAACCCACCAAAATAATCTTTCTTCTTAATTAAACTAACCATTAATAAAGGTGACATGTTAATGAGCAGCTGTATGACTGTCTGTTATTTCCATCTAGGGGTTCATGTGGGATGTGGCTAAGGAGATGGGAGCCATGTTGGTGTTTGCCGAACATCGCTATTATGGAGAATCCATGCCCTTTGGAGATTTGGCATTCAGTGTAAGTAGCTTTACCCGGCACACTCTCAATGGGAGGTCAACATTTCAATTAACTTTAAAGGGGAAGTAAAGTCTAAAATAGAATAAGGCTAGAAATGCTGTATTTTGTTTAGGAAACATAAACTGCACCAGAATCCACAGGGGGTCACCATCTTGTAACTTTGTTATACATCTTTGCAAGACCAAGACTGTGCACATGCTCAGTGAGGTCTGGGCTGCTTAGGGATCGTCATAAATGATCAAAACAGCACAAGTCAAATAATATCTGCCAGAAGCCGATACAGCAAGACTGATTAATAATCAGAATATACAGACTGCACTGGGTCCTGTGTTGTCATGTAATCTAATGTGGATTTTATAGTTTTTGTATTGTTTAATACAAACTTTCTCCAACTCTGCAGAACCAGTGGCTGCAGCAAAACAATCCTCCAAATAGAATCCCAGTTTATCAGTTTAAATCTGGCTCCATGATCTTTGTCCCTGCAGCTGGAGTTGGAAACAGTAAAGGGGATGTAAAGGCAAAAATAAAATCCAATACAAATCTCTACACAGTCGCCGACTGCTCTACAGGGAAACAAACAAAGCTGCTTGAGTTCTGCATGGCTGGGAAGTAAGGCGGGGGCTCCCCCTGCTGTTCATAAGTATGATTGTTTCCCTGCAGAGCAGTTAAGGACCGTCTGACAATTCCTATCCACAGCAGTAAATGAAGGGAGAATTTCACTGCATACAGTCAGGTTCCTTATAAAACGGTACACACGTTTTAATTAAAGTACGTTGGAGATACGATTCCTTTTCATTAAAGAAAGTAAAAATTGGATTTTATTTTTTTGCCTGTACATGCCCTTTAAACATGTGGTGCAAATCCAATGGACTCCCAAGAGCAGCAGGACAACCTTATGGCTTTGCTGCTCATTAATTAATTCTTCACCCATATTGCTAAGTTCATTTTCACTCTACTTTTTTTAGGATCCCAAACATTTGAATTATTTGACATCTGAGCAGGCCTTGGCCGATTTCGCTGTTCTACTGAGATACTTTAAAGCCACTACGGAAGGAGCTCAGGATAGTCCGGTCATTGCGTTGGGCGGGTCCTACGGTGGGATGCTGGCTGCCTGGTTTAGAATGAAGTACCCAGACGTGGTTGTGGGGTAAGAAGATGGGACTTGGAGCTTGTTTAGCAGAAATAATCACTTTTTTTTCCCAGGGCCAGAACACAGCTGTGAAAGTGATACGGGAGTTAAGTGCCGTGACTAATGACACCCAGCCCTGAGCAATCGATTAGCCACGCTGCTTGCTCTTCCCTTGACATGTCAATAAGGCTAGAAACATGCAGGCTTAGCAGTCCAGTGCTCCAAAAAAAATTATCCAAAATTTTTCTTTGTTGACCCAACCAACACTCATATCTCTTCAAATGATCTCCAAGCCAAGCAGTTCCCCCTGGTCAGCCCTCTAGGTCAGGGGTTGCAAGACTTTGTCAGTTCAGGACCCACAAATCTCATCCTAAATTGTCTTCAAGCTTATTCTCTAGGAAACAAAATAGGCAGTTTATCTTAAATTTCAATGTAATTGTCATCAGGTAGTGCCCAACCCACACCACTGGCTCTGGTACCCCTTTACTTGTGCCATCCCCTCAGCTTGGAGATCGCTGTTCTAGAAATGGGCTCAGATGGGCTGTGACTAAGACTTCCCTTGTATACACCCCCATTTGATTTGGATTTTGGTTTATTGAGCCCTCCCAAGTTCCAATGCCCTTAAAGTACATAAAGTTTAGTTTAGCCACTGTGCATGGAGTCCTCATTGGAGCTTAACTCGACTTTTCTTTCTCTTCTTCAGGGCCGTTGCATCATCTGCCCCTATCTGGCAGTTTGAGGATTTAGTTCCCTGCAATGAATATTATCAAATTGTAACAAATGACTTCAAGAAGAGCGGGCCTGGATGCTCAGAAAGTGTCCGGAACTCTTGGGAGGCCATTAACCGTATGTCTGAAACAAGTAAGTGATAAGTCAGGAAAAGCAGGTGCTGTTGTTAAGGATTAGTATGAGAATTTCATAGTCACAGACCCAAACAGTGGGTGGGACTAGAATACTCTGATGGAAGCTTACAGGGGGTGGGACAGGAAGCCTATAACTCAAACAGTGGCTGGGACTAGACTACTCTAATGGAAGCTTACAGGGGGTTGGACAGGAAGTCTGTAACTCAAACAGTGGGTGGGACTAGAATACTCTGATGGAAGCTTACAGGGGGTGGGACAGGAAGCCTATAACTCAAACAGTGGCTGGGACTAGACTACTCTAATGGAAGCTTACAGGGGGTTGGACAGGAAGTCTGTAACTCAAACAGTGGGTGGGACTAGACTACTCTAATGGAAGCTTACAGGGGGTTGGACAGGAAGTCTGTAACTCACACAGTGGGTGGGACTAGACTACTCTGATGGAAGCTTACAGGGGGTTGGACAGGAAGTCTGTAACTCACACAGTGGGTGGGACTAGACTACTCTGATGGAAGCTTACAGGGGGTTGGACAGGAAGTCTGTAACTCAAACAGTGGGTGGGACTAGAATATACTCTGATGGAAGCTTACAGGAGGTGGTACAGGAAGCCTGTAACTCAAACATTGGCTGGGACTAGACTACTCTAATGGAAGCTTACAGGGGGTGGGACAGGAAGTCTGTAACTCAAACAGTGGGTGGGACTAGAATACGCTGATTAAACTTTACAGTAGGGTGGGACAGGAAACCTGTAACTCAAACAGTGGGTGGGACTAGACTACTCTAATGGAAGCGTACATGGGGTTGGACAGGAAGTCTGTAACTCAAACAGTGGGTGGGACTAGACTACTCTGATGGAAGCTTACAGGGGGTTGGACAGGAAGTCTGTAACTCAAACAGTGGGTGGGACTAGAATATACTCTGATGGAAGCTTACAGGGGGTGGGACAGGAAGCCTGTAACTCAAACATTGGCTGGGACTAGACTACTCTAATGGAAGCTTACAGGGGGTGGGACAGGAAGTCTGTAACTCAAACAGTGGGTGGGACTAGAATACTCTGATTAAAGTTTACAGTAGGGTGGGACAGGAAACCTGTAACTCAAACAGTGGGTGGGACTAGACTACTCTGATGGAAGCTTACAGGGGGTTGGACAGGAAGCCTGTAACTCAAATAGTGGGTGGGACTAGAATACTCTGATGGCAACTTACAGGAGGAGGGGTAGGGATTCTGTAACACAAGCAAAATGTGGGCCTAGAACACTCTGAAGGAAACCTCTAGACCTGAGGCTTTAGAGTCCATTCATATTTCTGCCTCTCCTGTGTGCATTAGGTGATGGGCTGCAGTGGCTCTCCAACACTTTTCACTTGTGCTGTCCCCTAAAGAACAAGGAGGATATTGTGGGCTTCAAGGGTTGGCTGAGTGAGATGTGGGTGAGCTTGGCCATGGTGGATTATCCTTATCCCGCCAGCTTTCTGGAGCCTCTGCCTGCTTGGCCTATTCAGGTAAGGGGAAATAACACAACTATTTAGAAAGCCAAACCTACCCTTTAATTCTCACTGACTCCACAAGCTACAGGCCTGGAAGGACCCTCATTGGCTTTGCTTTTTTCCCATTACTTGTATGCAGGTAGTTTGCAAATTCCTGAAGAACCCCAAGAGTGGAGACAAGGATCTGCTGCAGGACATATTCCAGGCTGTCAATGTTTATTACAATTATACCGGCAACACCCAGTGCCTTAATACGTCTCAGACTGCCGCTGGGAGCCTCGGGGACCTGGGCTGGAGTTACCAGGTAATGGCTAGTGATATAAGTGCAAGTAAGTAATATCTATGGGTCTGTGTGGGAAACATTGGCAATGCTGGTGAGCTGTTGAGTAATCGGAGGGCAGTAGTGGCTCAGATTTTGGGGGGCTATCAGCCAACACTCAACACTCACCCACAAATTCATGGAATATTAAAGATTATTCTTTTGTAATGATGTACAAAATGCTGCAAAGCTTTTATCCTTCATGAAAAGGGAGCACCTTACACTGTATTAGTATTTGTACAGGGCCACGTCTATTGTTCTTGACTGCCATCTAGTGGCTAAGAATCAGAAGACCGTTCAGAGATTCTATCTGACAACATAGTAATGTAGTTTGGTGAAATCCTAAATTTGTCCCTGTTAAAAAAATAAGGAAATTCAGACCCAAAGACCCATTAAAGATGTATTAATTAATCTTTAAAACAAGAGAGATTTCAGAAGATATCAGGAACTCATGGGTAATATCATAATGGGTGACTAGTTTGCTTTATGTCTAGGGCCCCTTATGGGATGACTTTATGGCAGCTGAGATTCTAGCTATCTGTATAACAGAACATTCTGTCCCAGTGGCTGCACAGATCCTATCTGATCCCCATTGTAAGCAGCAGTCCTGTCCTGCTTTATGGCAGCTGAGATTCTAGCTATCTGTATAACAGAACATTCTATCCCAGTGGCTGCACAGATCCTATCTGATCCCCATTGTAAGCAGCAGTCCTGTCCTGCTTTATGGCAGCTGAGATTCTAGCTATCTGTATAACAGAACATTCTGTCCCAGTGGCTGCACAGATCCTATCTGATCCCCATTGTAAGCAGCAGTCCTGTCCTGCTTTATGGCAGCTAAAATTCTAGCTATCTGTATAACAGAACATTCTGTCCCAGTGGCTGCACAGATCCTATCTGATCCCCATTGTAAGCAGCAGTCCTGTCCTGCTTTATGGCAGCTGAGATTCTAGCTATCTGTATAACAGAACATTCTGTCCCAGTGGCTGCACAGATCCTATCTGATCCCCATTGTAAGCAGCAGTCCTGTCCTGCTTTATGGCAGCTGAGATTCTAGCTCATTGGCTGTACAGTACAGAATATTAATCTGGTTTATATGTGCCCCAGGCTTGCACAGAGATGGTGATGCCGTTTTGCTCTGATGGGGTGACTGACATGTTTGAGCCTCAGTCGTGGGATTTTCAGGCTTATTCTGAGGAGTGTTACAAGCAGTGGGGAGTCAGACCTCGGGGCTCATGGATTACAACTGTGTACGGTGGGAAGAACATCAGCTCCCACAGCAATATCATATTCAGGTATGAGACTAGTGGCCACTCACTACTGACTGACACATATATCTTAATGCCTTTGTTAAAATATGATTATTTTTGTACTTTTATTTTTATAAATTCCTTACATGCTCTAGTGTCTCCTTTGTCTCCTCCTATTTACCCCTTTGTTCTTATGCCGGCAGGCCAAGTTAATAGTGCAGTTATATGGTCCAGTTTACTTTGTTTGTTATCTTCTATGAATCCGAGGTTCTCCTCATATATCAGCAGGAACAGTCCCCTAAATTTGTTCATAGTCTGTACAGAGAGATCCCATAAAACTATGGCAGCATAGGTATCCCCTGTACTAAGCACAATTCAGCAGGAACAGTCCCCTTAGTTTGCTCATAGTCTGTACAGAGAGATCCCATAAAACTATGGTACATAGGTATTCCCTGTACTAAGCACAATTCAGCAGGAACAGCCCCCTTAGTTTGCTCATAGTCTGTACAGAGAGATGCCAATATTCCCCTGTACCAATGATAATTCAGGAAGTCGATCTCATGGTAAATTAACTAAACCTTTAATTAGTATTCTGGACTGATAATGTTTTTCCTTTGCAGTAATGGTGGTTTGGATCCATGGTCGGCTGGAGGAGTAAAGGAGAGCCTGAGTGACTCCTTAGTTGCCATTTTGATTCCGGAAGGGGCTCACCACTTGGATTTGCGCTCAAACAATGACTGTGACCCCAAGTCGGTGCTGCTGGCCCGTGGACTGGAAGTGGAATATATGAAGAAATGGATTGTACAGGCAAGAAATGGGAGAGACTAAAGATGCTGCTGATAATCCATGTGAACACCAGTTAGTCTAAAGTATCATTGGCCAATGGATAATAATCCCTGTGCTGTTAATGATTAGTGTGTCTTCTTTTTCAAATGCCCAAAGCAGGACACACTCATCATGTTAATCAGCATCAACTGTTCAGCTGAAATCCAGAAACTAGCGGTCCAAAACTGCTCATAACTCAAACCACTGCTCAGAGGAGCACTCTTGGTAAGTTTAAATCATTTTCAGAGGGGTTAGTTGCCCTTTAACTAATTCATCATTCACTCAAACCAACCCAAGTACTTTTACCAGGGCTACAGTTATGAAGAGGAAACTCAGGTTTAATTTGGCGTAATTGTTGTTGACTGTTTAGGTGAGCCAGGGATGGCGTATTTATCAAAATCAGAATTATCGGAGTATTTAAATTAAAAAATTCCGTCCAAACCAGAAAAAAAGCACAAATTAATTGGTTCAGGGGGAAAACCCGATTGATTTTAGCCTGAATAGTCTGAAATAGTTGAATTTTCGGGTTAAAGGTGGCCATACATGAGAGATCCGCTCGTTTAGTGATGTCGCCAAACGAGTGGATCTCTCCCTGATATTCTCACCTAGGGATGGGAGCGATATCGGGCTGATCCAATCATGGGCTCTAGGGCCCAACAATTGGATCATAACGGGCGGTCGGATCGCAGGACAACATCAACGAACAGAACATCGGTCCGCGATCAGACGGGATATCAGCCATACAGTATATGGATCGGGGAAGCCCGTTGGAGGGTCCCATATATGGGCCAATAAGCTGCGGACTCTGTGGTCTGTCTGTAGCTTTATCAGCCCGTGTATGGCCGCCTCTATTCCAGCGCAGATCACAGAAACTTCCAAATACGATAGGTCGTCTCTCATTGACTTATCCACAACCTCGGCAGGTCTGAGATGCCGGATTTTCGGATTCAGACTTTTTTTTTTCCAGTAAAAATTCAGATTTTATATATAAAAAAAAAAAAATAGAATTTTTCAGGTTTTTGGAATTCGGATTTTGATAAATAATCCCCTACATGTTTTAAGGAAATCCAGTGTCTCTTCCAGCTGGTAGGGGGCTGTATCACCCAGATAATGGGCTTTCAGAGGGAACTTTACAATCTATTTAGAATAACATTTATTTATTTAACCCCCAGCACAGGACTCCAGAGCTCACTTTAGCTGTACCAGTGGTCTTAACCAATCAGCGCTCGTTTGCAGGCTTAAAAGCAAGCATCTGATTGGCTGATACTAGAAATGCAGTAAACTTTGCACCTTTTTTTATTGCACAGCCAATGGGATTTTGAGAGTTGTAGTTTACCGAGAGCCACTGGTTTTTAACAGTAAAACGTGTAAAGCTGCAATGCCTTCTGTCTTTATCTAATTGTAGTTGTAAATTAATGTATAAAATATAAACTGACAGAGGACTGGATCCTTCTGTGTGGGACTTGTTTAGTGGCCGCTCTTTCTACATTCCCACCCCTCTATGATAAAGAGAAGCCAAGGGGAAGTCAGATTAGGGGGCACCAAGTTTCAAATATGCAGTGAGTAAAAAATGTAACATATTGAGACCAAGTAAAATTCATTGTAGCTGGGAGGGTCAGTGACTCCGGCAACCAGAAAGTAAGTAATTGTGGCACTAGATTTTTGTCCCTTTTTATTTGTTCTGTTCAGCACCTGTGCTGTTTATTTTCCAGTTTTTCCATACAGGTCACTGGTTGCTAGGGTGAGTGGGGCCGTAGCAACAGGTTAATTAGTGCAAATCATAAAGGCAGCGGTGCTGCTCTCATAAAAATAAAGCAACACAAAAATATACAAAACTTAAGATTTATGGTACATTATCTTAAAGATCTACTGTCTATTACATAATAAAACATGGAATTTGAAGGTAAAATTCATTTGGAACCCCCATTCCTCCGTACGGGTTTCTACACGATTGTGATGTGTGTAATGGGGTGCACTCGGCTTGTTGTGGTTTAAGCATCATCCCCACCCCGAGAACTTTGTTGACTTGTTTTTTTCTTGTGGACTAGAGAAAAATGTGACTGATTAATAATTGACACATTTTGTATGTTTTCATATAATAAATTCTGATTTAAAAACCCAGTGATCCCCTTGTTTTTTTTGTTTTTTTTTATTACAACCACTTGTGAAGGGTGAAACTATAATTCTGCTGTAACATTGAATAACGACTATTTAAAGACAGTGGGGACCGATCTGCAAGGGTCTGAATCCATTGCTGGCAGGTCTGGGGTTAATGCAATGGGCTGAATCCACTTTCTACAATGAACTTAATGGCATGGCTGGGGTTAATACAATGCTCTGAATCTTACCAGAATGTATGAGGATTAATGCAATTTTTAATACATTTTTTACTGTAATCTTACAGATGTTTCATGGCAGGCAACTAAATGTATTTTCTATAGTGGTTTTCTATAGTGGTCTTACTGGCATGTCAGTGGTTAATGCAAAGCTGGGAAGCCATTTTCTACAGTGCTCTTACCAGCATGTCTGGGGTTAATGGAATGCTCCAAATCATTTTTCTAGAGTGATCTTACCAGCATGTCTGGTGTTAATGGAATGCTCCAAATCCATTTTTCTACAGTGATCTTACCAGCATGTCTGGGGTTAATGGAATGCTCCAAATCCATTTTTCTACAGTGATTTTACCAGCATGTCTGGGGTTAATGGAATGCTCCAAATCCATTTTCTAGACTGATCTTACCAGCATGTCTGGGGTTAATGGAATGCTCCAAATCCATTTTTCTACAGTGATCTTACCAGCATGTCTGGGGTTAATGGAATGCTCCAAATCCATTTTTTACAGTGATCTTACCAGCATGTCAGGGGTTAATGGAATGCTCCAAATACATTTTCTAGACTGATCTTACCAGCATGTGTGGGGTTAATGGAATGCTCCAAATACATTTTCTAGACTGATCTTACCAGCATGTCTGGGGTTAATGGGATGCTCCAAATCATTTTTCTAGAGTGATCTTACCAGCATGTCAGGGGTTAATGGAATGCTCCAAATCCATTTCCTAGACTGATCTTACCAGCATGTCTGGGGTTAATGGAATGCTCCAAATCCATTTTTCTACAGTGATCTTACCATTATGTCTGGGGTTAATGGGATGCTCCAAATCCATTTTCTAGACTGATCTTAACAGCATGTCTGGGGTTAATGGAATGCTCCAAATGCATTTTCTAGACTGATCTTACCAGCATGTCTGGGGTTAATGGAATGCTCCAAATCCATTTTCTAGACTGATCTTACCAGCATGTCTGGGGTTAATGGGATGCTCCAAATCCATTTTCTAGACTGATCTTACCAGCATGTCTGGGGTTAATGGGATGCTCCAAATCCATTTTCTAGACTGATCTTACCAGCATGTCTGGGGTTAATGGGATGCTCCAAATCCATTTTCTAGACTGATCTTACCAGCATGTCTGGGGTTAATGGGATGCTCAAAATCCATTTTCTACACTGATCTTACCAGCATGTCTGGGGTTAATGGAATGCTCCAAATGCATTTTCTAGACTGATCTTACCAGCATGTCTGGGGTTAATGGAATGCTCCAAATCCATTTTCTAGACTGATCTTACCAGCATGTCTGGGGTTAATGGGATGCTCCAAATCCATTTTCTAGACTGATCTTACCAGCATGTCTGGGGTTAATGGGATGCTCCAAATCCATTTTCTAGACTGATCTTACCAGCATGTCTGGGGTTAATGGGATGCTCCAAATCCATTTTCTAGACTGATCTTACCAGCATGTCTGGGGTTAATGGAATGCTCCAAATGCATTTTCTAGACTGATCTTACCAGCATGTCTGGGGTTAATGGAATGCTCCAAATCCATTTTCTAGACTGATCTTACCAGCATGTCTGGGGTTAATGGGATGCTCCAAATCCATTTTCTAGACTGATCTTATAAGAATTCTGGTTTGTTTCTCCTTAATGAAAATTGAAAATGTTTTCTCTGCTGTTTGTTGTTAGTCTAGTGGCAGATGCAGGTGTATTTATTAATAATAATAATAATCATAATAATAATAAGAATAATAATAATAAGAATAATAATACAGAATATAGAGTGACCAAAAAGAAAAGTAAGAATGTATCTAATTGTATTTAATTGCATAAAGTAAACTCAATCTAATGCAAGACAATTATCCCCAATGTAACGACTGTGGGGGGAAATGACTGTGGGATTGATGGGAACTTGCTGTACCTCTGAGCAGCCACTAGAGGCCTCTGTTACACCACCCTGAGTATTAGACACTGATGGGAGTCTCCATTGATCATTGTGTTACATTAATGCCTAACGTTAACTCTCTGTGTGCCGACAAGGTTTTTAGCTGAATATAAAACACCAGCAAGTAGAAAGCTGGGTCAGACGTAGCTTTATAAGAAATAAGGGAGCAGTTAGATGCTCCTCAATGTCATATAAAGTAGAAGTTGAACATCATTTAGATCCCTTGTCCTGCCCTTTTCTCTAGAGCAATTCCCCACTGCACATACAGGGGATCCAGAGGGGGTGGCCCCAGCCTGGGGTCCCTAGTTGTGGGGTTTATGTCAATGTAATAACATTTACTTCTTACAATTAACTAGGGATGCGCTGAATTCGGTTCGGCATTCGGCCAGGATTTGCCATTTTCTCCCGAATTCGAATTCAGCTGAATCCTTGGGCCTGACCGAACTGAATAGGAATCCTAATTTACATATGCAAATGTGTATATGCTAATTAGGGGACTTTTCATCACAAAACAAGTAAATACATTTTTTTCCCCCAGCTTTTGCTTTTGCACATGCAAATTAGAATTCGGATTCAGTTCGGTATTCGGCCGAATCGTTCACAAAGCACTCGGGGATTGGGCTGAATCCAGAATAGTGTATTTGGGGCATCTGCTGCTGAGTGGTTGCTATAGGTTACAAGGGCTCCACAAACTGAATGAGTCCCCTGTGTAAAGGCAACATATGAACTGACCTTGTGCAGCGGCAAATCCTGAGCCTCTACTTTTATTTATATATAATTATCTAATAAAGTCTCAGGCACCAGCAGGGGCCACGTGAATAAAGTGCAAGATCCTGAGTTATAGAGGGAACCTGCTGAATTCCTCGGCCAGAGCCATTTCTACGCCGTTTATTTCTTATTCGGACAATTCCCTCCCCTGTGGGACCCGAATGTCCTGCTGATAATAATATTAATTCCATCAACAAACAGCGGGACTGCGGTGTGAAGAGAAGGGCTGCAAAGAGCTGCCGGCTGATAATTAAACATTAATATTCACAATTAGGGGCACGAGGAGGTTTCACTCCGTGTTCTTCCCCAAATTTCTAATCGTCATAAAAATGAGCGTCTGGATAAATCCAGTGACATCACTTGTACATGAATGGAGGCTCCATAACCCCTTCACTGCCAGACTTCATTTTCATTCAATTCCGGACGATTTTATTGAAAAACGTCTGCTCTTTCACTGTAGGCGGAGCAATGTAGGACGCGGTGACCCCAGCAATATACGACATGGTTACCCCAACATTTCCTGACAAAGAACTATCTCCACCATTTAATGACACAGTGGGTCCAGTATATATATATATATATTACAGTCACCCTCTTATATACCAACCCCCCAGCATTTCTTCTCCTCCTGCTTAGTGACGCCTGTCATAAATTTGCAGCGGATTTCTGCATTTCGCAGCCGGCGAATAAATTGGCGAATCTCGCATAAAAATTCACCTGGTGAAAATTAGCCTGCGTCAAAATCTTTTTCCAAAAAGTCACTTGCGTCAAAAACGCTGCACATCAACACTATTTAGACGCGCATTGACTTTAACGCCAGCATCAAAATTGACGTCAGCAACTTTTCGGATGTGTGTCCAAAATTGGATGCGGGCATCGATTTTGACGATTTTTCCAACAATTTTTCGCCTTTTTCTGTATTTTGCACATTTTTCGGCAAAACAGGAGAAATTTACCCATCACTGCTCCTGCTACCTCTGTGGCACATGGAGAAGAAGCTCTAAAATGGAAATATTAAAGTTCAGTTATGTGCAGACCTTCCAACTGTCCCGTTTTCAGAGGGACAGTCCCGCTTTTGACAGCTCAACCCGCAGTCCCGTGTTTGTATTGAAAAGTCCCTATTTTCTCTGCACTGAACAGCCAGAAAAAGAAACAACGTTTCTAACTTAATTGGCTTTTGGCAGAGAGCCCAGAACAGCCGCCAGGTGATACTAAGGTAAGATACTTTTGTAACAATTTTGAGATAAGCAAATGAGTAATTGTAACAATTTAGATAGGGAGGTCCCTTGGGAGAAGTAAGACTCACAGCTTAAGGGTCAGGCCACACAAGCAAATTCGGGGAGATTGGTCGCCCCAGCGACAAATCTCCTTTTATTCGGGGTGACAATCTCCCGGAACTGCCCTCCGCCGGCTAAAATGAAAATCGTCTGGGGGAAGGCGCATGCGGCGATTCATTTTCCGAAGTCGCCTCATGAGGAAACTTCGGAAAAGGAAGCGACACGCGTGTGCCAGGTGATTTTAATTTTAGCCGGCGGAGGGCAGGGGGAAGGCAGTTCTGGGAGATTGTGACCCCGGATTTGTCGCTGGGGCGACCAATCTCCCCAAATCTGCTCGTGTGGCCTGACCCTAAAGGACAATTCACCTTCATTAGGAAAACTGTAATAACTGAAAACGACAATTTGTAATTGCTTTTCATTTTTTATTATTTGTGTTGTTTGAGTTATTTAGCGTTTTATTCAGCAGCTCTCCAGTTTGCGATTTCAGCCATCAGGTTGCTAGGATCCAAATTCCCCTAGCAACCATGCACTGATATGAATAAGAGATTGGAATATGAATAGGAGAGGCCTGAATAGAAAGAGGAGGAATAAAAAGTAGCAATAACAATACATGTGTAGCCTTACAGAGCATTTGTTTTTAGATGGGGTCAGTGACCCCCATTTGAAAGCTGGAAAGAGTCAGAAGAAGAAGGGAAATAATTAAAAAACTATCAAAAATAAATGATGAAGACCATTGGAAAGTTGCTTACAATTAGCCATTCTATCACATACTAAAAGTTAACGTAAAATTGAACCATCCCTGTAATAAAATACCCATGTGAATAATGTAACAAAAGGAAACCCAAAGCAACTAATCAGCTGTAGTGATGGGCCAATTTGTTCTGTTTTGTTTTGCCGAAAAATCTGCGAATTTCCTGCAAAATTCACAAAATGGCGAAAAGTTTGCGAAATGCATTGACGTCAACGGGCGTCAAAATTATTTTGACAATTTCGACACCCGCCACAATTGTTATACGTGCGCCTATTTTGGCCAAATGCATTAAAGTCAATGGGCATCCGAATAATTTTGATGCACGACAATGTTTATGTGTGCGACTATTCTGCCGTGCGCCCAATTTTTTGGTGATTTGTATTGGATTTTATTTTTGCCTTTACATCCCCTTTACTGTTTCCAACTCCAGCTGCAGGGACAAAGATCATGGAGCCAGATTTAAACAGATAAACTGGGATTCTATTTGGAGGATTATTTTGCTGCAGCCACTGGTTCTGCAGAGTTGGAGAAAGTTTGTATTAAACAATACAAAAACTATAAAATCCACATTAGATTACATGACAACACAGGAGCCAGTGCAGTCTGTATATTCTGATTATTAATCAGTCTTGTTGTATCGGCTTCTGGCAGATATTATTTGACTTGTGCTGTTTTGATAATTTATGATGATCCCTAAGCAGCCCAGACCTCACTGAGCATGTGCAGAGTCTTGGTCTTGCAGAGATATATAACAAAGTTACAAGATGGTGACCCCCTGTGGCCAACTTTGAAAGCATAAATCATTTGTTTGATTAGGCTTGTGGTGCAGTAAGTTCATGTTTATGTTTAGTATACAAAATACAGCATTTCTAGCCTTATTCTATTTTACACTTTACTTCCCCTTTAACAGGGGCAAAGAGACAACAGCTGATAAAGATAAAATTGGGCTAAAATTACAAAACTTAGATTTTTTTTTTTCATTGCAGGCACTTACATTTATAGAAGGAAACCAAATACCCTTGATTTAATTATTCTGCAACATCAGATACAAAAGCTTGCACAAAACATGTTTCATTTGATGGGAAATATCCAAAAATGTGTCTTTTTGCCACTGCCAGTTATAGACAATCGGTGATTATGTGACGAGAAGAAGAGAGAACAATGTGGGTCGATTATCAGTGAGAAGCCTGGGGACGGGATCAGCAGCGGATTGTGTAGCCTTTGTTGTAACACACAGGTGTTTGTCATGATATTTCCCAGATTTCAGAGAAAAACAGAGACGGGTTTTATCAGCATCGCCCAAGCGTCTGCTCCAAATGCAAATCAGCTCCGCGTAGTAAACGGCGTTTGGTTTTTATAAACCGTTCAGCCGACTTGACATTCTCAGGCTCCTTCCCAACTTGCCGCTAAGTCATTAAAAGTCACTTCCAACCTCAAAGCAGTTGCAAAACCTCATTGCGGAAATCTGAAAAAATATAAATAAAATGAAAACACAAAAAATATGCAGGTTTTGTGGGCATTAAAGGGTTGTTTACCTAAAAATATTTTTTTAATGAGGTAGAGAGGGATATTCTGAATAATTTGCAATGGTTTTTTTTACTTTTTTATTATTTGTGGTTTTTGAGTTATTTAGCCTTTTATACAGCAACTCTCCAGTTTGCAATTTCAGCCATCTGGTTGCTAGGGTCCAAATTACCCTAGCAACCATGCATTGATCTGAATAAGAGGCTGGAATGTGAATAAAATGTGAATAAAAGAGGCCTGAATAGAAAGACGATAATAAAAATATATTTGTAGTCTTACAGAGTATTTGTTTTAAGATGGGGTCATTTGGGAGATGGCAAATAATTAAAAAACTATTAAAAAAGAAAAAATGAAGTCCAATTGAAAAGTTGCTTAGAACTGGCCATTCTAAAACATACACAAAGTTCATTTTAATGTGAACTGCCTCTTAAACTGATTGAAGTCTTCCACATGGGAAGACTTAGACCAACGTGGGTACTTACCCTTAAATGCACAAATATCAACCCGTGTGGCTTTTCTGGACGTCTCTCTGTTTGGGGTGGGGCTTGGGCTGTAACCGGGCAGATTAGGTATGTAATGGGTCATTAATGGGGTGGCTCAGGGGTAGAAAATGTCTTGACGTCTGAAAATCTACTTTAGGGGGCAGATTTATTAAGGGTCGAATAGTAAATTTGAATTCAAATTCTAATTGTATTTCTGGTCAAAACTCTCAAATTGATTGGGAATAATCCAAACTCGGTTTGAAGTTGAGATTTATCAAAACTTGACCCTTGGAACAATTTTGAATTTGACTATTCGCCACCTAAAACCTTCCGAGTTCATGTAGAAGTCAACGGCAGAGGTCCAGTGACCCATTTGAAGATGTTAATAGCCTTCCTGACATTCAAGTTTTTTTTCGAGTCGGTAATATTCGTTAGAGTTTTAGTCGTTCAAATTTTTCTTAAATAACCTCCCATTCGAATTTTGAGTACATTCGAATTTCTTAGAGTAAGAAATAATTCACATGAATTCGAAATTCGACTTTTGAGAAATGGGCCTCCCCGTGCCTAAAGACAGTTTCTTCTCCAGGCCTTACACCTTGTGGTACTGCAGAAGGCATGCGGAGTAGATGCTGTAGAAAGAGACGACATATTGGAGCAAAACGAGTGGGGCTTGTAGGGCAAGATGATTCCACTAAGACTTTATATTCATCTGTTCCTTTGACTCCCAGTGGACTATAGGGCATCCGTGAAGACTCTCCATTCAGATCTATTTGTTGCTATTCCCTTGATCTCATTCCATGTTTTTCCATATTTATAATTTCTTCTTCCACTGATCTTCTTCATGTTTTTCGAGGCCGTCCCCTTCTTCTTAATCCTTGTGGATTCCAGACTTTATATTAGAATTGCAAAATGTGTTTACTTTCCCCAGTCACCACCACCACCATCACATTTTATGCTACTGATGCCTCCTAGCCCTGGTGTGACCCCTTAGAACTAAAGGCCAAGGAATCCTTGTCAATAACTCTCTATAGCTTTAATTAGAGAGGAACAGTTAATAGCAACATTTTAATCCACAACTCCAATAAGCCCTGACGGCAGTTAGTTATTGCAAAATGTGTGGCCTTTCCAAGTCACCACCACCAACATCAAATATGGCCACATTTTATGCTACTGATGCCTCCTGGCCCTGGTGTGACCCTCAGGAGTCCCCAGCCTTTTTTTACCCATCAGCCACATTCAAATGTAAAAAGAGTTGGGGAGCAACACAAGCATGAAAAATTTCCCTGAGGGTGCCAAATAAGGGCCCCTATTGGTAGCCTATGTCTGGCAGTCTACAGGAGGCTCTGTTTGGCAGTACACCTGTCTTTTATACAACCAAAACTTGCCTCTAAGTCTGGAATTCAAAAATAAGCCCCTGCTTTGAGTCCACTGGGAGCAACATCCAAGGGTTTGGGGAGCAACTTGTTACTTGTGAGCCACTGGTTGGGGGTCACCGCTTTAGAACAAAGCAGGCCAAGGAACCCTTGTTTATGATCTTTCTCTTTAATTAGAGAGGAACAGTTAACAAGGGCAAATAGGCCACAACTCCAATCAGCCCTAACCCCAGTTAGTTATGCAAAGATACTCACTCACTCATAACCCTTATTCCCTTTTCAGGGTCTGCAAATCAGGACTGTCCCACCTACATCAGGATACTTGGCAGGCATGAGATTGAAATGCCAAAATGTAACTGAAATCCCATTAATTATAGAGAACATTGATCATTTTTATTAAAACTTGCCCAACACAATTCTCCAGTCCCCCGTGGAGAAAAAGGAATTTAGCGGAGAGCAAAGGTTGGGCGAAATTCTTTATAAATATTCTAAAATGAGCCAAAATGGTTGAATTTATCAAAACTATGCTTTTTTTTATGCAAAATACATGGGTCAATGAGAAGAATGTTGCGATTGTTACCTTATTTTTAATTTTGGCTGTTTATTAATGTGATCAACCTCAGTTTTAATAATCCCCCCCCCATTGCTTTGTATGTGCACAACTAATGAACCAAACATAATTTTTCTCTTTCTATTCCCATTGCCGGTGACCCTATTCCCCACATCCTTTGTCCCCCCCAACCAACATTTCACCCCTTATTCAATGTTGTTGTAAATAAAGTCCCTTTGAACCAATACTCCTCTCCAAGGACCTCCGTTCTGCTCTTTCTGCCTGTGCCTCCAAACTACTCAAGCAAACTGTGTTCAATCTTTTCTTTCATTTCACTACTTGACCCTCTACCATCAGACGTTCACTTTCCACATTCCCAGGAGAGAACTTCAGCCATTAGAGCTAATGATCTGCTGCTTGACAAGTCCTCACATCTGTTTGACCACAGGCCTCTAGATGGTTTTCTTCACTATTGACCAATCACTTTTCTTGAATCCTCTAGTTTAAACGGGTGCCTCCTTGTTGTGATTACCGCTTTTTGTTCTTACTGGGGCTTGTTTACTATATGCTTAAAAGCACATGCCATGGCCCAACATTCATATATGGAGAACATCAGGGGAGGCCATTGAAAAAAGAGTCTCCATGTCACATTGACTGGTGTAAATTGTAACAAACTAAGTTTATTGGCCTGAATGATAACATTTGTAGCCATTTTGGCCCTGTGCATGGGCCCCCTGCAGCACTGGTGATTGGCTGACCTGATTGCTATGTGTGTGGTCAGTTCCAACAGTTCAGTGCGGTAAATCTAAGAGCCAAGTTTATTGCCCACAAGCAACAAAGAATTGCCTCATCCAGTGTCACTTCTCCCAAGGAAAGGCAAAGTTGTGGGCCTTGTAGGCGACACTTGCTTCTTTATGGGACTCGTTTCTGGTGATGTGGCTCTGTTCCTTGGTTCTAGTTGTATTTATTTAGTTACATTGGATCATACCGATTCAGTGACAATAGCAACCAATCAGATATTCTATGTGCAGCAGAGTGATTATGTATTTATTTATACCTATGTGCAGCACTGTACAGCAAAACAATATAATACCCCAACAAATAGGGGTCAAAACATTAATAAAATACAAATACATTCAAACTAAGTACTGTCAGTTACTTGAGGTAATTCTAGTGTTAGTGAGGGGGATGGCATTTTTTAGGGGAGCTTTCTTGCCCGCGGTAGTGCCGATTTAACCATGGAAACAAATGTTCCTGTGTGCCATTGCCCTTAGTCACCCAAACTAACCTTCATACTGGGCCCCCTTAGCTCATAACAAGGTTACAGATATATAGAAACATTGGGGTAACAGTCACCCTGCTATAGTTCCAGGGTACCCAGGACACAAATAATCACTCACCCCAAATCTCCCCCTAACTGACCTTCAGACTGGGCCCCCTTAGCTCATAACAAGGTTACAGATATATAGAAACATTGGGGTAACGGTCACCCTGCTATAGTTCCAGGGGTACCCAGGGCACAAATAAGCACTCACCCCAAATCTCCCCCTAACTGACCTTCAGACTGGGCCCCCTTAGCTCATAACAAGGTTACAGATATATAGAAACATTGGGGTGTCACCGTGCTATAGTTCCAGGGGTACCCAGGGTACAAATAAGCTCTCACCCCAAATCTCCCCCTAACTGACCCTCAGACTGGGCCCCCTTAGCTCATAACAAGGTTACAGATATATAGAAACATTGGGGTGCCACCCTGCTATAGTTCCAGGGGTACCCAGGGCACAAATAAGCACTCACCCCAAATCTCCCCCTAACTGGCCTTCAGGCTGGGCCCCCTTAGCTCATAACAAGGTTACAGATATATAGAAACATTGGGGTGTCACCCTGCTATAGTTCCAGGGGTACCCAGGGTACAAATAAGCACTCACCCCAAATCTCCCCCTAACTGACCTTCAGACTGGGCCCCCTTAGCTCATAACAAGGTTACAGATATATAGAAACATTGGGGTGTCACCCTGCTATAGTTCCAGGGGTACCCAGGGCACAAATAAGCACTCACCCCAAATCTCCCCCTAACTGACCTTCAGACTGGGCCCCCTTAGCTCATAACAAGGTTACAGATATATAGAAACATTGGGGTGTCACCCTGCTATAGTTCCAGGGGTACCCAGGGTACAAATAAGCACTCACCCCAAATCTCCCCCTAACTGGCCTTCAGACTGGGCCCCCTTAGCTCATAACAAGGTTACAGATATATAGAAACATTGGGTTAACAGTCACCCTGCTATAGTTCCAGGGGTACCCAGGGTACAAATAAGCACTCACCCCAAATCTCCCCCTAACTGACCTTCAGACTGGGCCCCCTTAGCTCATAACAAGGTTACAGATATATAGAAACATTGGGTTAACAGTCACCCTGCTATAGTTCCAGGGGTACCCAGGGTACAAATAAGCACTCACCCCAAATCTCCCCCTAACTGGCCTTCAGACTGGGCCCCCTTAGCTCATAACAAGGTTACAGATATATAGAAACATTGGGTTAACAGTCACCCTGCTATAGTTCCAGGGGTACCCAGGGTACAAATAAGCACTCACCCCAAATCTCCCCCTAACTGACCTTCAGACTGGGCCCCTTAGCTCATAACAAGGTTACAGATATATAGAAACATTGGGGTGTCATCCTGCTATAATTCCAGGGGTACCCAGGGTACAAATAAGCACTCACCCCAAATCTCCCCCTAACTGGCCTTCAGACTGGGCCCCCTTAGCTCATAACAAGGTTACAGATATATAGAAACATTGGGGTAACAGTCACCCTGCTATAGTTCCAGGGGTACCCAGGGTACAAATAAGCACTCACCCCAAATCTCCCCCTAACTGGCCTTCAGACTGGGCCCCCTTAGCTCATAACAAGGTTACAGATATATAGAAACATTGGGGTAACAGTCACCCTGCTATAGTTCCAGGGGTACCCAGGGTACAAATAAACACTCACCCCAAATCTCCCCCTAACTGACCTTCAGGCTGGGCCCCCTTAACTCATAACAAGGTTACAGATATATAGAAACATTGGAGTTTTTTCTGACTTTTTCCAAAAAGCCCACATTTTTTGCATTTTTTCCCAAAAAGTTTGGATTTTTGGGCTTATACCAGCTCAGACCACAGAAACTTCAAAATAGGATTTTGCCTCTGCCATTGATTTAGGCACAACATCGGCAGGTCTGAGATGGTGGATTTTTGGATTCTGCTGCATCGGACTTAAATAAATCTTGAAAAATTTGAGTTTGAAAAAAAAAAAAAAAACATGAAAAATTCAGGTTCTCCCCAAAAAAGCTGGCTGGTGTTTAGTAAATATCCCTCTAAATGCTTTTTCAAAGAATTTATTTTGCCGATAAATAGTATTTTTCAAACTATTATCAAGTGATGTCCTGGAAGAAAATATAGAAGTCTGGCTTTTTCAGCTTTGTGGCGAGTACTAAAACAGTTAATTACCCCGGCAGCAAGAGAAAAAAAAAAAAGTTTCTCGTAAAAATTTCCATTTCCACTAAACAATGCGGCCTTTATTTTGCAGTCTTGGAATCAAGCCTAGATGCCCCTGTAAACAAAGAAGGGAGAGACTCGGTGAACCAGCCCAAGACATAAAACCCGACCATGTGTAGCTTTGAAGTCCCCTTTATGTTCTTTGGAAAAGTTGGGATTACAGGGGTGTTCTCTTCTGTGAGAGGGAAGTGCAGCAAGGGAAACTTTCCCTTAAACCGAGCAGAAGTCATTAATTAGTTCCCCTTTCTTTCCTCTGACACCAACTCATCAATCAGATGTCCTTGTTGCATTGTGATGACCTGAAAGACCTTCAAGCTCTGAACTGTCTGCTCCAAGAAATGAGAAATCAGACCACACACGGAAACAGAGAACCTGTTGGCTGCAAACAAGTTGAAGATAAGACTAAAGAATGTTGTGAAAATATTCAATTTAAGATTTATTTAAAAAAATATTAAATTGATAAAATCATGTTCCGTTTATTTTGGAAAATGATACATAGGGTCTCTGAAGTTCTTCTAACTGACCATGGCAATTAATCCATTAGTATCCATTGTTTGTAGAAATCATTTCATGTATTTATATTTTACCATTCTTTTATATTTTTAAATGTATTTTTGATTTTTTTTTAAATAAATTGCACAACTTTCCAGGCATGTTCAAAACGGAAGTTTCATTTTTGCGAGGTTAAAATAGGGAGAAATCAGCGATTTTAGGACAAGGAACTCAACTTTTGTGTTCGTATGACTTCACTGTGAAAGGCAGTGAAAAAAAAAATTGAGAATTGATAATTCAGACTCAAATTGTAGAATTTGTTTTGGTAGAGCACAGTACAGAGAGTTTTAAAGGGGAAGTAAAGTGTAAAATAGAATAAGGCTAGAAATGCTGTATTTTGTATACTAAATATAAACATGAACTTACTGCACCACAAGCCTAATCAAACAAATGATTTATGCTTTCAAAGTTGGCCACAGGGGGTCACCATCTTGTAACTTTGTTATACATCTTTGCAAGACTAAGACTGTGCACATGCTCAGTGAGGTCTGGGCTGCTTAGGGATCGTCATATATGATCAAAACAGCACAAGTCAAATAATATCTGCCAGAAGCCGATACAGCAAGACTGATTAATAATCAGAATATACAGACTGCACTGGGTCCTGTGTTGTCATGTAATCTAATGTGGGTTTTATAGTTTTTGTATTGTTTAATATAAACTTTCTCCAACTCTGCAGAACCAGTGGCTGCAGCAAAATAATCCTCCAAATAGAATCCCCGTTTATCTGTTTAAATCTGGCTCCATGATCTTTGTCCCTGCAGCTGCAGTTGGAAACAGTAAAGGGGATGTAAAGGCAAAATTAAAATCCAATACAAATCTCTACACAGTCGCCGACTGCTCTACAGGGAAACAAACAAAGCTGCTTGAGTTCTGCATGGCTGGGAAGTAAGGCGGGGGCTCCCCCTGCTGTTCATAAGTATGATTGTTTCCCTGCAGAGCAGTTAGGGACCGTCTGACAATTCCTATCCACAGCAGTAAATGAAGGGAGAATTTCACTGCATACAGTCAGGTTTCTTATAAAAACAATAATCATTTTTTATTAGGGTAGATAGAAGATAGGTTTCTTTTTCGTTAAAGAAAGTAAAAATTGGATTTTCAAGGCTACAGAACAAGAAAACTTTGTTCTATAAGCCTTCCTACTACAATTTCTAGAATAATTAGGACATCTAAAAAATGTTCACACTAAATCTAATCCACAGTGTTCTCTAGGGGATGGCTTCCAGGGAAGCAAATGAGCATTTGCCCTAAATCTCACCCTAATCACAAATAAGCACTCACCCCAAATCTCCCCTAACTGACCTTCAGACTGGGCCCCCTTAGCTCATAACAAGGTTACAGATATATAGAAACATTGGGGTGTCACCCTGCTATAGTTCCAGGGGTACCAGGGTACAAATAAGCACTCACCCCAAATCTCCCCCTAACTGACCTTCAGACTGGGCCCCCTTAGCTCATAACAAGGTTACAGATATATAGAAACATTGGGGTGTCACCCTGCTATAGTTCCAGGGGTACCCAGGGTACAAATAATCACTCACCCCAAATCTCCCCCTAACTGACCTCCAGACTGGGCCCCCTTAGCTCATAACAAGGTTACAGATATATAGAAACATTGGGGTGTCACCCTGCTATAGTTCCAGGGGTACCCAGGGGTACAAATAAACACTCACCCCAAATCTCCCCCTAACTGGCCTTCAGACTGGGCCCCTTAGCTCATAACAAAGACCATTCTATGGATGTGCCGTTAACCTGCCTTTCAGGTGACTGATAGTGTGGGCAGAGCATCACATGTATTTTATCTGAGAGAGAGAGAGGAGGTGCCTCATGTAACTACTTGTTTTGTTCTGAAGACAATCCATCACAATTGTGTTGATGTTCCATAATGTGTAAAGTCAATGATGTTGTTCTGTTGTGCTGCAAGTAGCAGTGACAATATGTACAGTATAGACCGGTGCAACTATATCTCGGTTGCTATTGGCTGGATTTCAGCAGCTGGATGATGATGATGATAATGATGATGATGATGATGATGATGATGATAATGATGATGATAATGATGATGATGATGATGATGATGATGATGATGATGATGATACGTGCCCAGCTATTGGGGAAGGGGGAGCACAGGTTGGGGCAATTCTGTAATATATAAAAAATGTTGGAAGTGAAGGTTAAAAGTACATGGGTCAATTTTGGGAATTGCAGTATATAAAATATTTTTAAAAAAAAGTTCTGTGGGAAAAATGTGCCTAAATCTCCCCATTGAGCATTTCCCTTACAGAATGTGATGCAGATCCCTGTGATACAAAGATGTTCCCCCACCCGTCCCACATGTTCCCCTATAACAAACTTCCTATAAACCCCTTTATATCTCTCTATTCACAAAGCTGAGCTTTCCCTTTAAAGCGCAGGGCTGGGTTTTTCTTGTAAACGCAGGACAAAAAAATGCCCATAAAACTGTCCTTTGTGCTGGGAGCCCCCTCCCTCCTGTTGCCAAGTTGCTTAACGTTTGGGGGCGGGGGCCGCCTGCCCTGTGAGTCTCTTTCACTGACGGAGAGATATTGGCTCAGTGATAATTAGATCACAGCCATCGTTTCCCCTGTCCCCTTTCTTCTGCCCCATTAACATCACAATGGCACTTGGATTCTTTTTATTCCCCCTTTCCCTTCGCACAAGAAACTGTCCCGAGTCAGGGCATTTGTACTGGGGCTTTTAACTCAAGCGGCTCATACATGTAAAGATCTTAAATAGATCCAAACGTTATCGGGAGATCACAATTATCTCGAAACAATCGTTTAAATGTACAACTTAAAAAGACCATTTCAGGCGATATTGGCAGGAAAACTGAGGGGAGCTGCCCACTTGGCCCTGCAAACGTACAAACATTGCACTGGGACCCAGAAAATCTTCTTAAAGGGATACTGTCATGGGAAGAAATTCATTTCTCAAAAGAGCAGATTTTTTTATATTCAATTTTGAAATCTGAAATGGGGCTAGACATATTGTCAATTTCCCAGCTGCCCCAAGTCATGTGACTTGTGCTCTGATAAACTTCAATCACTCTTTACTGCTGTACTGCAAGTTGGAGTGATATCACCCCCTCCCTTTTCCCCCCCAGCAGCCAAACAACAGAACAATGGGAAGGTAACCAGATAGCAGCTCCCTAACACAAGATAACAGCTGCCTGGTAGATCTAAGAACAACACTCAATAGTAAAATCCAGGTCCTACTGAGACACATTCAGTTACATTGGGAAGGAAAAACAACAGCCTGCCAGAAAGCAGTTCCATCCTAAAGTGCAGGCACAAGTGACATGACCAGGGGCAGCTGGGAAATTGACAAAATATCTAGCCCCATGTCAGATTTCAAAATTGAATATAAAAAAATCTGTTTGCTCTTTTGAGAAATGGATTTCAGTGCAGAATTCTGCTGGAGCAGCACTATTAACTGATTCATTTTGAAAAAAAAAAAAATTTCCCATGACAGTATCCCTTTAACCTGCCCGATCAATTTTCTGATGTTGAACGAAAAATCGTAAGATGTACGATCGCTCGATCCCTTCGCTAAAATTGGTCGTTCGGCAAAGAAAAATCTTTGCATCTATGGGGCCTTAAGACTTGATTATATTTTTACCCTTACATAATCTATAGGAGGTATTCATATTATAATACTACTGCACACACATATATATGTATATAAGTATATAAATGGCATGAGATTCATTATCCAGAAACCCATTATCCAGAAAGCTCTGAAACATTTCCCTAAGGGGGAAATTTACTAAAGGGTGAAGTGGCTAACGCTGGCGTAATTTCGCCAAGGAGATAGACTCTGTCACCAACTTCGCACTCTAACGCCAGGCGAATTTTCGGTCTGGCGAAAGAGCGTTACTACGCAAATTCACAAAGTTTTTGATTTTACTGACCGTTACCTCTATCGCAGACTTGCCTTCATCACCTCAGACCAGGTGAAGTGCAATAGAGTAGATAGGACTTCCTCAAAAAAAAAGTTGAAAATTTTTCTAAGTCACAAAAAACGCTGGCGTTTTTTTACTGTTTAAAGGGTAATAGACCGAAAAAGATTGTACATTTTTTTGGGGGGTAACCTCCTTCCCCCCTACATTTGCTAACATATGGCACCTAAACTATACAGTGGGCTCATGTGTAGGGCAATATAACAACTTTATTTTATTTTATTAAGGTTCCCAGGCCTTGTGTAATGTATTTGCTGCAACATATACGTCCATTGCACTTTAACTGCACGCCGTATGCAAATTAGCCAACGCTAGCGTAACTTAGAACTGCTGAGCGCAATTTCGCTGGTGTAATTTCACCAGCGTTCGGTACCCTGTGCGTAACTTCGGATCTTCATGAATTAGCTTTGTCCAGGCGTGTTTTTGCCTGGCGAATTGTTGCGCTGTGCACGGAGCCAGCGCTGGCGAATTTTCGCCAGTTAGTGAATTTGCCCCTATAGTCTCCATTGTAATCAAATAATCCCCATTTTTAAAAATAATTTCCTTTTTCTGTGTAATAATAAAACAGTCGCTTGTACTTGATCCCAACTAAGATATAATTAATCCTTATTAGAAGCAAAACACTCCTATTGGGTTTAATTAATGTTTTAATGATGTACTAAAATCCAAATTTTTCTGATTATTTTAAATAAAAAGTCTGACCAAACTAGAATCCACCATTGGACCTTATTAGTGATGGGCAAATTTGTGGCGTTTCGCTTCGCCGAAAAATCGCGAAATTCGCGAAACGTCGAAAAATTCGCGAAACTGCGCCGGTGCCCGTTCTTTTTTTGCGAATTTTTTCCGCAAATATTCACGGGCGTTTCGCGAATTTATTCGCTGGCGGTGAATCGCGAAAATTCGCCGCCAATTCGCGCCTGGTGAATAAATTCGCCATCACTAGACCTCATCTATTAATAAAAAAGACGATTTAATTAAATCAGGGGAAAACCCGAATCGTATGATTTTTTTTCGGAGGTTTTTCCCGAATCGTATGATTTTTTTCCTCATGTTTTTCCCGAATCGTATGATTTTTTCTGTTTTTTTCCCCCGAAAAAACAGAATTTTATAGGTTTTTACCCAAAAAGCCCGTAATAGTTGAATTTCCAGGCTAATTCCAGCGCAGACTACAGAAACTTCCAAATAGGACAGGGACCTCTCCCATTGACATATACAACCTTGGTAGGTCTGTGTTATGTTTCGGGTAGCCGAGGATGAAAAGAGTATAACAATAGTGATGGGCGAATTTGCGCTGTTTCGGAAAATTTGCAAATTTCCCGCGAAATTCGTGAACCGGCGAAAAATTAGTTTTTTTGATGTTTTTGACGCCTGCGTTTGTTTTTTTCGACGCCGGTGACATCTGCAGGCCATTTGTATAAACACCACAGTCTGAGATGGCGAATCTTTGGATTTGGACTTTTTGCAGCATCTGACTTTAATAAATCCAGAAAAATTTTAGTTTTAAAAAAAAGAATAACGCCGAAAAAGCACCAAAAAGCCCAACTGGACTTTAGTAAATAACTCCCTTAAGGTATGAAGATCCACATTATGGAAAGACCCTGTATCTGGAAAACCCCAGGTCCCAAGCATTCTGTATAACAGGTCGCATATCTGTATATATATTCAAAGAACAATACTATTTATTCCCAAATACTAGATGTAGTGCTATGAACTAACCAACTGAACCAGTATGGCAACTCCAGCCTATAGAAATGATAGATATTACAGATGCAGAGAAAGAATGTTCCATGAAGGCAATTTACTATATACAGTATTAATGATAGTATAAAGGGGAAGTATTGCATTGTTTCATCATTTATTGATACAGTGCCCTGTATAGAAACGCAGCATTTAAAATGACAAGAATGATACAGTGGGGTCATGGTATGAATTTAGTGTAGAACTTTAGGGTGACAGTTCATTTTGAAGCCCAACATGAGGGGCAGTGGAGTTTTAACCAATGTTAGTGATGTGGTCGGGGAGGTGCCCTGTATAGGGAGTCAAACACTCTTTCACATTCCGTTTTACACATTGGGGCTCATTCACTACTACACCACCTCCCCAATTTATGCCTGTATGTTATCCATCCTCTTAGACTGTAAGCTCTTCAGATCAGGGACCTTCTTCCCTCCTACTAAGATGTGAGAGTGGGGCAAATGCAACAAAAGTTGTAATATTTCTAATTTTGAATATTAATATTAATATTGCTCATTAGACGGTTATTACACCGTGAAGTTTAGCCGCACATTTTTAAGGGCAGCTTAGAGGGGGGTGTATTTTTTTGACCAAAATAAAGAGGGCTCGTTTATACAAGTGCAGCTTAGTGATGGGCGAATTTATCCTGTTTCTCCGAAAAATTCCTGAATTTCCAGAGAAATTTGCGAAACTGTGAAAAATTTGCAAAACGAAATTAAGTCAATGGGCGTCAAAATTATTTAGACATGCGTCAATTTTTATGCCCGCGACAATTATTATACACGCGTCTATTTTGGGCAAATGCATTACAGTCAATGGCTGCCTGAATACTTTTGACTCGCGACAATGTTTATGCGTACAACTATTCTGACGCACACGCAAATTTTTTCGTCACGGCGGATTTTTCGCCATCGAATGTTTGCGTGCAGTTTGCCAAATTTATTTGCAGCAGCGAAACGAAAAAAATTTGTTGCAAATTTGTGACTGCTGAATTTATTCGCCCATCGCTAGCGCAGCTAACAAAGTCCAATTTCAAGGGCAATCGTCATGTTTGTTTGTCACAATACCGGATATTTCCCCCCCAGAATTCCAGCGTTATTAGAGTTTAGGGTGTGATGCAGTTGACACAATTGCGTCGGATTCATTTAAATGAATGCAACATTTAGTGGCAAATTGCATAGAACTGAGTGGAAATCCAGTCCTACCCCCACCTGCGCACCAGGCAGTAGCTCCAGGGTTCCCTCGGGGCCCCACACACCCCACCCCAGTCCCCCCTGCCCCAGGTGCAACTGCCCCTCTAACGGCCCCTGACATAAGTGAAAACCCCCCCCCGACAGCCTCCAACCCAGGAGGAACCCCTTCCAAAGGCCCCCTGTCCCACGAGCAACCTTCTCCGTCAGTGCCTCGTCCTACGTGCAACCCTTCTCCAATGCCCCCCCCTGCCCTGCACATGTGAGGTTGTTGGGGTCAGGAGGGGAGGTCATGGAGATACACAGGGAATGGGTCTGGGCTGCAGCCCACCGGGTCCAACCCTGCTTTCATGCCGAACACCAGAAATGATGCCAGGCAGATTTTGAAAATATTTGGTGCAAGTATTAGTTTTGCAGTTGTGACAAGTGCAACACACTTCATCCAAAATCTGCATTTTTTTAGCTTTCCAAGGAAAAAGCCCCTAACAATAAGTTAACTCCATAAAATCCTGTGTATTTAGAAAACACACATTCAGTCTAATCCAAAATCGGTAAATGTATCTTTTTTGCTACCAAACTGCAATTTTTTGCTAAAATGAGTAGATATAATGGCGCAAATTCACTAAGCGCCGAACGCTAGCGTCAATTCGCTAGCGTTTGGCATTTTCGGTACTTTGCAAATTCATTAACGAACGCTGGCGTAAATTCGCTAGTGTTACTTCGCACCCTTACGCCAGGCGAATTTTCGCTAGCGATGTAACTACGCAAATTCACTAACTTGCGCAGTGTACTGAACGCTACCTTTTACGCTAGACTTCCTTCGCACCTCAGACCAGGCGAAGCGCAATAGAGTAGATAGGGATTGTTTCCAAAAAAGTCAAATTTTTTTCTAAGTCCCAAAAAATGCTGGCGTGTTTTCTACATGATGGGTGATAGGCTGAAAAAGATCGAAAATATTTTTGGGGCTCCCCTCCTTCCCCCCTACATTTCCTGACTCATGGCAACTTACCTAGACAGTGGGCACATGTGTAGGGCAAAACAACATTTATATTTGTTCCTCCATTGAAATTTGAATTTCGCGCCGTATGCAAATTAACCATCGATAGCGAAACTTCGCTTCGCTTGGCGAATTAACGCTAGCGCAACTCCGCAAACTAACGCTACCCCTGTGCGCAACTTCGGATTTTAGTGAATTTGCGGAGCGCTGGCGAAAATACGCCTGGCAAAGTGCGGCAAAGTGCGGCGAAGTTGCGCCTGGCGCAACTTCGCATCTTAGTGAATTTGCCCCAATGACTTTCTAAAAAAGATTCCTGGCACCTTATCTGCTACATGTCAGAGGTACAAAGATAAACCATGATAAATACAAATGCAGGCCTGGATTTTTTGGAAAGGTCACCAAGGCCCGGGCCCAGGGCTGGACTGGGGGGCCTGGGGCCCACCGGGAATAGTGTCCAGGGTCCCCTCTGACCCCCGTCCCCCTACTATGATGCGCAGAGCGCGCAGGCATTGGTGCGCCTGCGTGAAGGCGCCGCTGTGCGCTCCTGAATGAATTGGTGCCGTGTGCATGCGCAGATGGCGCTGCGCGGTGCCTAGAAAAAACTTTTTTTTTTATATTCCAATCTGCAGAGGGGACTGGCCCGGCGGGGGCTCATTAAGGGTCGGGGCCCACCGGGTTTTTTCTCGGTGTCCCCCCGGGCCAGTCCGACACTGCGCAGGCCTAGGGCGGCAGGAGTTTAGGGGGCGGCATGCTGCCCAACTACACCCACATTGGTTCAGAAACACTGGGGATGCGCTGGAGATACAATCATTTTTGAAATCTCCCGTGTACCAATCCCCATTGCTCCAGTCCCAATGATGAAAATTCGAGTAAATAAAATGGAGGAACAGGGGCAACGAATGACAGAGAGCCTAGGGGCACCGCTGTGTAAATCCGGCCCTGTGCGATGCCTGGGTATTGGAAACCTGAGTGGCACGAGGAGACCTCATCATAAAAATACTGCGAATTCTTTTTGTTTGTTGTTATTCTTTAACAGGCGAAATCAAATAGCAATGCAGAATGCACCAGACTCTTTAAAAACTGACTTAAAAAATAAATAAATAAATAAAGTTTTGATTTAAAAATCATTAACATGAGTGAAATACTTATCACTGAAATAATAAAATGTTCCCTATGTAGAATTTCAGCGATTGAATTCAAATTTTCATGTTGACTTTTTGGAGAATACTTTTTCTTTTTTTTTTATTATTTCATTTTTTTTTTTTTTTTGAAATAGTTAGAATAAAAGAATTTGACGGCACGGGACAGATTTCCCCCTTTTTTTTCCACTGTTTAAAACAAATGCAGCTAGAGGGAATTAGCATAAAACACCCGCATACAAAGGGAAAGTAATCACATGGGTGTTTTGAAGTGAAAGGGATTTACCTTGTGTAAACTAATGGCAGACAAGCAGCAGGGGCGGTCGTGTTCCCCCCGTAGTGATGGGAATGTCGCTTTGGCATCCTGGGAACATTCTTTACCAATAACCCACGGAATTAACTAGAGAAAAGTGGGAGGAAATGAGAGGAATCGCCGGCACAAAGGAAATATGGGCAGGACGGAGGGATTTTCATTTTCAAGGCATTTCTTCTTCCCATACGTTTTAAGAGGAACCTGGCGTCGTTGTTGCCTGTGGGAATAAGTCCCTTGAGCTGTTTAGGATAATACAAATTATTCAGTTTATTTATGTTGCTTTTATTTTAATATCACTACAAATTTGACACTTCTCCATGCAGTGCAGTGATTTGTGGGTCGGGATTTCCCTGACCCGCCCCCGACCCTAACCCGCCCTCTCTTAGCCCCCGCCCATCCACATCCGCGCTTGCAGATTTGCTTTTATAGACCCGCGCCAATCCGCCCCACAGATGACGTCGCAAAAGGGGCAGGGCGAGCAGTCGCAGCGTCTATAAAAGACGAACCTAGAAGCCGGCAATTGACAGTGACGCAAAGAATCGTGCAAGATTGGCCCGAACCTCCCCGACCCATGAGCAGGGCCGGCCTTAGGCCTATTGGACCAATTTGGCCCAATAGGGCCCCGCACCTCTGGGGGCCCCGCACCACAGGGCAGCACAGATAATATTTCCCTCAGGACATGATGCTGCCTGGCCTGCCCCCAACTTTGAGAGTCCAGCCCATCCCCAAATCCATACGTCCAGCCCACCCCCAACTCTGATAAGCCAGCCTATCCCCCAACTCCATAGGTCTAGCCTGCCCCCAACTCTCATAGGCCCAGCTTTCCTCCAACCTTGATAGGCCCTGCCTGCCCCCAATCCAACCAAGCCTGCTCCCAAGCTGAATCGGCCCAGCCTGCCCCAAACTAATTGGCCCAGTCCACTCTCCTATTTCCTCCCTCTCTCTCTTACCCTGTGTGCCCCTATTATGTGCCCCTATTATGTGCCCCTATTTCATCCCTCTCACTCTCTTACCTTGTCTGCCCCTTTCCTTTCTATTTTGTGCCTGTATGCCCTTATTTTCCTAAATACTTGCTGTGTCAGTAGCCAGCGACACTTTGTCTAGGGGCCCCGCCAACATGGTACCAATTGGGCCCCACATTTGATAGGATCAGCCCTGCCCGCGAGTAGGGATGTAGCGAACTGTTCGCCGGCGAACTAGTTCGCGCGAACTTCGACTGTTCGCGTCCGCCGAATGTTCGCGAACGTCGCGCGACGTTCGCCAATTGGTGTTCGCGTTCGATTCGAAGTAAAATTTCGTTCGACCATTCGACCATTCGACCGTTCGATCGCTAAAATCGAACGATTTCCATTCGTTCGAACGATTATAAGCATTCGATTGAATTAAAATCATTCGATCGAATAGCTTCGATCGTTCGATTCGAACGAAAATCGTTCGATCGTACGAATAAAATCCTTCGATCGTTCGATCGAACGATTTTATCGAGCGTTCGAAGTTCGCGAACTGTTCGCGAACTGTTCGCTTTTTTGCCGGTGTTCGCGAACGGCGTTCGCGAACATCAAATCGGCAGTTCGCTACATCACTACCCGCGAGTCTCACGTGTATCAGTCCGGCCCTCACATCACTAATTCAGTGTGTTTTGGGGCTCATTTCTAAACACTGGGCGAATTTGCACCTGGCCAGTAACCCATGGCTTTTATAGTTCTACCTGCAGCTGGCTAAAAAAGCTAATCACTGATTGGTTACTATTAGTAATGGGCGAATTTGTCCTGTTTTGCTTCGCCGTAAAATTACGAATTTCCCACGCGAAATATAGCGAAATGGACAAAAAATTTGTGAAGCGGGAATTTTGACTCCGGTGGCAATTTGCAGACGTCAAGACATTTAAAGTCAATGGGCGTATGTTTAATTGTCAAATAATTTCTGATGGCAGTGAATATTCGTGCCCAGTTCGCAAATGTTTTCGCTGGCGTTTAAATGTGGAAATAAATTCGCCCATCACTAGTTACTATGGGTACAAATTTGCCCAGTATTTAGAGATGGGCCCCAGACTTCCTGGTAATAGTAAAGGCAAATCTCCTATATTACAAGAGGCTGATGATTGGTGAAGACTTCTGGATCTTCAGTAAAGGGCAACTCATGGGCTTGTTCAATCAACCTATCACAAGTCACCATGTTAATTATACCAGCCACCCTTTAATTATATGTCTCACTGTACCTCTCTGCTGAGCAGTGTAACATGAACCCTAACAATGTAACTTGGGGGACACAGAATAGTGGTTGGAGGGCCTACACATTGATGGTTAAGTTTGCGCAACTTCAGACATTTGGTGACACGTCAAGTCGATCATAGGTTCTCTTAGAACAGAGGTCCCCAATCTTTTTTTTTACCCATAAACCACATTCAATTGTAGAAAGAGTTGGGGAGCAACACAAGCATTAAAATGTTCCTGGGGTGCCAAATAAGAGCTGTGATTGGCTACTGGTAGCCCCTATGTGGACTGGCAGCTACAGGAGGCTCTGTTTGGCCATAAACATGTTTTTTATACAACCAAAACTTGCCTCTAAGCCTGGAATTAAAAAAATAATCACCTGCTTTGAGGCCACTGGGAGCAACATCCGAGGGGTTTGTTGAGCAACATGTTACTCACGGGCTACTGGTTGGGGATCACTGTCTTATAACTAAGGGTAAATGGCTTTTGTAGCAATGTTTCATATGTCTCTAGCCTTGTTAATGGATAATGAGGTCATAATGTTTGTTTTTTATATTATTGCTGTACCACACTATGTAAAGGAGAACTAAACCCTACAATTGAATGTGGCTAAAAATGGCCTATTTTCTATAGTGAACTTATTGCACGAGGCTAAAGTTTGAGCTTGTCAATAGCAGCAATGATCCAGGACTTCAAACTTGTCACAGGGGGTCACCATCTTGGAAAGTGTCTGTGACACTCACATGCTCAGTGGGCTCTGATTGGCTGTTGAGAAGCTAAGCTTAGGGCTCGTCACTAATTATCCAGCAGAAAATGAGCTTCCCTGGCTGTAATATAAGCTGATGCTACAGGTTTGCTGATTATTCAATTCTGATGCTAATTGCACTGGTTTCTGTGCTGCCATGTAGTAATTATGTGTATTAATTACTAATCAGCCTTATATTGTGACATTTCTATTCTATGTGTACTGTATATTGTGAGAGGCTCCTTAAGCTCAGTAAGTGACAGCAGCACAGAGCATGTGCAGTGAATCAGCAGAAAAGAAGATGGGGAGCTACTGGGGCATCTTTGGAGACACAGATCTTTACTGCTAAAGGGCTGTGGTTGCCTTGGGCTGGTACAGAAACCAAAAATAATGATATACAACATTTCTGCCCTACTTTTTAGCTAAGCTTTAATTCTCCTTAAAAGACCATTGTTAAATAGCTGCTATGGGTTCCAGTATGGGGACACCAGTGCCGAGGAGGATAATTAGGGAACAGGGCTCATTTGGCAACATCACCAAACATCAATGTTGCCAAACGAGCGGATCTCTCACCAAAATGCCCTCATTCAATCGGATCATAATGGATCCGATACGGATGGTCGCATAGACACACAGATGCGGCCGTGATCCAACAGGATTTTTTACCCTGCCCGATTGAGATTTGCCCAACTTTCAATTGGGGAAGCCTGTCGGATGGCCCCATACACTGGCCAATAAGCTGGCAACTCTGTCTATTGGCAGCTTTTATCAGCCCATGTATGGGGGCAGTATTGGACTGGGGGCCCGGGGGGCCACAGGGGCTTCTGTCTCTGGGCCCCCCCGGACGCTGAGGGCTGCTGCAAAAAACTACGTGCGCACACGAGCAGCGGAAAGGTTGCTGGAAGGGAGGCCCTGAGCCAGTAGCCCTCTGGGTCCGGAGGTGGGGCCCTGAGACCGAAGCCCCGGGAAGAAATCCAGATTGCGGATCTGGGCCTGCGGGGCCCATTAGAGCTGGGGACCCACTGGGTTTTTTCCCTGTGTCCCGCCGACCCAGTCCGACCCTGTATGGGGGCCTTCATGACTGTTATTAAGACTGATCACAATGAAGGTGCCTTGTTAACATGAACAGGTTGGAGCAAGTGGCAGAACTGTGGAGCTAGTGGTGATGGGGAGAAGTTTGGCATCTCTAGTGGGGAGTTGTAGTGGGGAGTTGTAGTGGGGAGTTGTAGTGGGGAGTTGGGTTAAGCGATGCCATTGAGGGGAGGCATTTGTTATTGGTGCCATCAGTTCTTGGCGCAGCTTTGATTACAGGATCACTTCTGGAATCATTTCGAGATTCCATTCAATTCAGCCAAACGTATCTCAAGGATTATAACTTGAAAACTTTATCGTAGTCTATGGGAAAAAAAAAATTGAAATGAATTTGGAGAAAAGTTTCTTTTCTCCCGAAATTTAATATTAATATCCCGTGATAAACCATGAGATAACTTTTTCTCACTGAATTTTAATGTGGCCCGAGATCTTGTAACTTTAAGAATGGATTCCGCTCTTCTAGGACAACTGAACTGCTGTTACAGCACAATCAATAACCATAACATGTGTGTGAATGTGATCGGTACCTTAGATTGTAAGCTCCGCTGGCTCAGGCACCCATGGGTAGATATTTAATGATTCAACATAGGAGGCCACTCTATTGCATGGACACAAATCCAACACTTACAAAAAATGACTTTATCCCCCTTTGTGGGGTGTCTTTTGCATGGAACTGTTACCTTGTTTGTTTCAAGGGTTCTTACTGTATAATTAAGATTATTTACCGTTACAACATACAATAAAGATTGTTTTTTTTTCTTCTCTTTTTTTGGTCAACATTTTTTCTGGAAGACTGAGCCTGAAGTGCACTTTATTTCCCTTTAATTTAACAGCTCCAGCAGCTTTTGCAGTTAAATCGACTGTTCATTATTGAGCTCTGTTTAGGAAGGTCTGTGCGGTGCAGTTTAATGAATGGTTGGCACAAAGCCCCCTTTCAGCGGTGGGAAAAGAATGGCCGCCTCTTTAGGCTCGGCACGGCTGTATGTCAAAGGCTGCTTATAATACTTGTCAGGGAAGGGCAGAAATTCCCACTGATATAAGAATGTTTAGGCAATCCAACTGCAACGCCATCGGATTGAGACATCATCAGGAAATTGGAGGTTGGGCCCAGGGAGGTGGCACTGATTTAGGTACAAAACGTTGTTTTTGCACAAGATTTTCCCAACGTTGCCTCCAACGGGTGGAACTGGCACGGGCTCTTTGGTCGTAAAATAACAAATGTCGGGCAGCCGAAAACATGGCCTATGGGGGATGTGTTTCAAGGGGCACCAAAAGGCATATATATAAATGGTAAGGGGTAATGCATAATATCCCAGAGCAGCCAATCGGATGTTTGCTTCAGGCAGAAGACCAACAAATGCTGTCCATTAATTGGTTAGGAAACATTGCACCTACATTAACCCTAATAATTTGTTACATTGCCCTTAATAAGTTCTAGAGATATCAAAAAGCCCTGTGCCTCAGTGCCCTGTATCTATAGCAAGTCAGTTAAACTTAAAGGGCAAGTAAACACCCCATTTATAATGGTTAATTTATGTCTGGAGTAGGGCTCCCATGCCCATGCTGAATAGAATAGTTGGATAATGCCTTTACTGCTTACTGTCATGGCCCGCCTGGGAAATATCCCATGTACAGGGCCCTACATTGGGGTAAAGGGGTACATGCTCCCCCCAACTAAAGAAATTAAAAGGACAGCTGCACCCATGGGAACTGGAAGGGTAATTAAACTGCCAAGGGGAATGTGTGTAGAGTAGACTATGCGGCTCATGGTACACCAGACTTTTTGCTCCATTGGCACAAATTCATATGTTTGTTTTGGGGGGTGAAGGACAAATATCAGGGGCTGAGGATGTATAGGGGGGACAATATGTGTTATATGCATAAGATGATGCCACTAATCAGAAACTGCCTTACAGTTGGCACACAGTCTCACTTTGTACAGGGCTGTGGAACCTGTTGGCATCTTCTCACAAGGTGCCCAGTGTTTTCCCTTTTAACTCCCACTACAATAAATCAGGTTTTGCATGGGGAGAGGCAGTGCAGGCAGCCGTGCATGGCAAATGCAATTATGCAGCCTTGCTAATCCCTCTCCATGTCATGCAAATGCCCCCCCCTGCATCACAAATGAATGAGCCGTTTATGCTGCTTGCGGGGGGCATTGTGTGGAACTTGGGGGAGATTTTTTTAAGGATGCAATAATGTCCTCCAGCAAACCGTGTCTGAGCTGCTTAAGCTGTTTACTTGAATTAATTCAGCTTGGAATAATAGGATCTAACTCGGATCTTTCCTTGATTCACCGGATATTTGCTCACTTTGCATTCAGTTTTAGGCCAACCCATTCCCCTCCATTTACTGGGGGGCACATTCTGTCCTCACTATGTGCTTTTAGGGCTGTTTCGCCTTATCTCCATGCATAGGGCAGTGTTCTTGCTTTAGAAAAAAAGGAGTTTAATTGTCTTAAAGATATCCATGCTTTGGAACTATACTTCCCAGCATCCTTAGCAAGCGTGTACCTCCTTAATAGCCACCGATACACTTACATACTGCTGAATTGTGCTTAGTACAGGGAATACCTATGCTGCCATAGTTTTATGGGATCTCTCTGTACAGACTATGAGTAAACTTAGGGACTGTTCCTGCTGAATTGTGCTTAGTACAGGGAATACCTATGTACCATAGTTTTATGGGATCTCTCTGTACAGACTATGAGTAAACTTAGGGACTGTTCCTGCTGAATTGTGCTTAGTACAGGGAATACCTATACTGCCATAGTTTTATGGGATCTCTCTGTACAGACTATGAGCAAACTTAGGGACTGTTCCTGCTGAATTGTGCTTAGTACAGGGAATACCTATACTGCCATAGTTTTATGGGATCTCTCTGTACAGACTGTGAGCAAATTTAGGGGGCTGGTAGGGAGTGGCAGGAGACACAGCCTGTATTGGGGTAGTGTCCTTACCACCTGCAATAAGGATAGGGCTTGACTGCTCCTTCTGGTGAGCAAGCCGAGGTATACAAGTGCTCTGTACGGGAGAATTAGGGGTCCCACTTTTGTGACCCTTGGTGCTCCCGTGCTCCCAGGGTACAAAAATGACTAAACAACATGACAGCTTCCTCCCATCAGATAACTATGAATCTAAAGATAATATTCTTAATTATACCGGCATTGCTTCAGTGTTTATCCATTCTCAATGTTTATGATTAATATTTCGCCAGGCCTAAAGCCATCTAAATACCGGAAAGGCCTCGCCTTTAATAATAAGCCAACAAGTCCTTGATCTAATAGGATAAAGTGCTACTTCACAACCTCTTTCCACTTTCACCCACTTTACAGGCAAATGAGTATATAGCCTTCAATAGAGAAAAAGCCCCCTTTTTTCCCCTTCCATTCACTGGGAATAATGCTCAGTTTTCATTCTCAGCCGTTCTTGTATCATTCCCACCCCTCGGATTTAGTGAAAGCTGATACTATTAGGGCTGCTAGACCTCCCACTAACCAGCCACTCCTTCTCCTTTTCAGCCTGGGTGACTGGTGAGAACAAGTTAAAATCACAAGAGGAAAAAGATATCCAAGAGGGGAAGCTGCTTCTCTCCTGGAGCTTGATCTCTACAATAGGTTTGGCACCGGGGCAATCTCAAATGATGAACGTCTAAATTTAATGGATCTTCGTGATTAGGGAAATAACCTTAAGTTCTGGGCAAGCCTTCAACGATGGCGACCGCTAAACTAGAGTTCATCTAAAGCAAAAACAGGAGCTTGGAATCAGTACTGAAATACCCTAGTTCATCAGCTCAACCTCGGTGATGGTTTACTAGAAGAAGACAATCCATTACACATAGAGTTCTACTCGAGTTGGACAAAGATAAACGTAGAGTGATGGCGGTGCAAGCTCCAATCATGAACCACCAGTTTATGTCCTTGTACATTCCCGGATCCATTGCGGACTATGAGAAAAGTTACCAAGAAGGAGTGGACTACCTTGGAGCTGTTGAAAGTGGTGACTTCAAAGAAACCACCAAGGACCTGCTCAGCTTCATCAACATGGCCTCCAGCAATATAAAGCTGGCTTTGGATAAACCGGTAAAGTCAAAGAGGAAAGTCAACCATCGGAAGTACCTGCAGAAGCAGATTAAGAGGTGCACAGGTTTGATGGGCAGCGGGAATTTGAATCAGGGGTCTCCTAAACGGTCGCCTACATCACCTGGCAACAGCAGCATGAGCCCCTCAGGCTTCCCCTGTAAGCCCCCTACAAAGAGAGACAGCACGCAGTCCAATATGCAAAGCAAAAGCCTGGCAGCTCTTTTTGACAACGCCAAGGAGATCCGTGGGGAAAGGTGTAAGAAGGTACCTTTAAGGAACCGCAATTTGCCACCATCTTTCTTCACCGAGCCCGAGACTCCTTCTTTGGGGCTTCTTTCCAATTCTGGGGTGGCTTTGAGAGACCTGGGAAAGTGTAACCAAGAAACTCTGGAGTTTTTTGACTTTCTAAACTCTGATTACAACAACACGTCAGACCAAGAGATTATCCAAGGGGCATCGGTGAGGGTACATCAGGACGTTTCAGCCGAGCAGTCCCTCTATGAGCCCCATCACTTGTTAAATGGCTTCCTTTATTCCGACATGTGGAATCCATGTAATCAAGTTAAAAAGAGCCCCTGCAACCTCGGCTTCAATGAGACTTTGAAAAGTGCCCCCTTGCAAGGTGCCCTGTATCCAAATAACCAGGATCCAGCCATGGCTTCCCCAGCGGATGACACTTGCCCCAATCTCACGACATATACCCCCTGTTTCCCCTCTGACTGTTCCCTTCCGCAGATATTTTACGACTATAACTCACAGAATTGCAACAGAATTAGTTACCCCGTTATGTAGACGTCAACAAGGACTCCTTAAAGGAGCCGTGTGCAATAAGGATGATGTGGAGTGGGTACCTCAGTTCTACAAGACTAATGTTGTTCACAAGGGTGCAATTGTTTTGGGTGGTGGTAGTGGGGGGTTCTTTGTCCCCCTATTTATTTAAGGACTCTCATTAGACGTACGCTTTCATCAACTGTTGAAGGAACAGAAAATACTTTTCTATATTAAAAAAATTCATTTGTTACATTTGAGAGATAAGTATAAAGTGTAGTTTGAAGACGGCTGGTTAGAAAGTAGAACAACAGGTTTTTCCTGGAGATCTGGGTGTTGTAGTTCAGCCAGGACGCTGGATAATAAGCACCTCTGTC
Organism: Xenopus petersii; assembly: GCA_038501925.1. Taxonomy (NCBI): domain Eukaryota; kingdom Metazoa; phylum Chordata; class Amphibia; order Anura; family Pipidae; genus Xenopus; species Xenopus petersii. The sequence goes on along the minus strand of CM076674.1, from coordinate 3,327,040 downwards.
CAAGAACAAAAGTTCTATAGAAGGACATGGGCAGCCGGGTAAGTGTTATCCCCAATTCTACCAGCACTTCTCTTCTCTTAACCTTAAAACCTTTAAAGAGGTGGTTCACCTTTGAGTTAACTTTTAGTCTGTTATAGAATGATCAACTTTTCAATTGGTCTTCGTTATTTATTTTTTAAAGTTTCTTAATCATTTGCCTTCTGCTTCTGCTTCTTTCCAGCTTTTAAATTGCGGGTCACTGACCCCATCTATAAAACAAATGCTCTGTAAGGCTACACATTTATAGTTATTGCTACTTTTTACTACTCATCTTTCTATTCAGGCCTCACCTATTCCTATTCCAGTCTCTTATAAAAATCAATGCATGGTTGCTAGGGGAATTTGGACCCTAGCAACCAGATGGCTGAAATTGCAAACTGGAGAGCCGTTGAATAAACAACGAAATAACTCAAAAAACAGAAATAATAAAAGTTAACTCAAAGGTGAACAACCCCTGTAACATAAATCCTGGTGAATTAAGAACAACGTGTCCTTAAAGGGATAGTTTCACATTTTTTATTCAAGGAGAAGAGAGGTGCTGTAAGACCCTAAAAACGTAATAACCTTTCTCTGTAGTCGCTTATGCCCACTCCCTGGCTTGCCATCTAAAACTAAACTCTTAAATCTTAATCGTTTATTTTTATATCTAATAAGTACAATTGGTCCTTTTTCCTTTTCTGTTCCTTTAATTTTGATTTAATACATCAGAGGTGGCTTTCTATGTCTAGAAATCTGCAATGACTGATATTCTGCCCAGTCTGTAAGTCGCAGAATCCCTAGGCCACTGACAGGTTGGAATAAATAGATAATAAATATATATGAAAGCAGTAGGGCAGCTCCGCTAGTGTAGAAGAATATATTTTTTTCCCCAACATTGTGTATTACTTTTAACTCTCTATGCACCAGGCAGGTTGCTATGCAATAAACAGAAGGTGACTAATACATCATAAAGAAAATATTATATATTTTTTTTTTTTTTTAGATGTTTGCAATAGTCAAATTCAACATCAGCCTTGATTATTTTTTTTATATTCAGCCTTGAATGGGTTAAAGAGGTGCCGTTAGGATAACACAAAGCAATAGGGGGTTAAGTGAAAGGGGAAGTAAGTGTGAAAAGAGAATCCATGTCGCCGTTAAAGAGGAAACGATTATTGGAAGAACAATGTAAAATACATGTTTTTATTTTTGTTGATAATTGTGGCTTTTGGTTGTTATTCCCTTGATGAATTCACTGCTGGGGGTTTAGATTTATAATTCCTTAAAAAAAAAAAAAAAAATACTATACAGGTATGGGATCCGTTATCCAGAAAGGCCGTCTCCCATAGACTCCATTTTATCCAAATAATCCAAATGTTTAAAACTGATTTCCCTTTTCTGTGTAATAATAAAACAGTCGCTTGTACTTGATCCCAACTAAGATATAATTAATCCTTATTGGAAGCAAAACCAGTTTCTAGTAGACTTAAGGTAAGAAGATCTAAATTAAGGAAAGATCCGTTATCAGGAAAACCCCAGGTCCTGTGCATTCTGGATAACAGGTCCCAAACCTGTATATACAGTAGATAGCTCCAAATTACGGGAAGACCATCTCCCAAAGAGTCTAGTTTAAGCAAATAATGGCATTTTTTAAGAAAATGTTTATTTCCTCTCTACAGTACCTTGTATTAAGCTGCATGAACACATATTGATGGCAAAACACTCCTATTGGGTTTATTTCATGTTTCAATGTTTTTTTAATAGCTTTAAGAAAAGATCCCTTATCCAGGTCCCAAGCATTCCAGATAACAGCTCCCATATCTGTACAACTTAAGGGGAACCAAGACTATTTTGTTTATAATGGTTTAAGTTTTTGACTCCCAGAAGAGAAAGTGGAATGGGAAATCCAATGTTGTGTTAAAACTTGGGTAAATGACTTTATGGCCTCGATGTATCTCACAATGTTTTTCCTCCTTTATGGACATCACTAGTGATATTCAGTTTGTGCTTTGCTTCTGTCGTTCCATTATCATAAAACTGTGTATTAAAACAAAGGCAGTTTGGTTTTTATTTATTTTTTATTTAGTTTATTTTCTCATCAGTAATATAAAGAATAGGCTTCATATCTGTAAAAGATCAAGACAACAAGCATCTCAGCCATGACTTAAGTCCATAGGATTTTGCACAGTCACAATTCTGCTTCTCATTCGCAAAATAACTGCTTAAAGGTAGTGATGGGCGAATATCTCCCGAAATTTCGAGAAACGGCGAAAAATTCACAAAAAATCGTGAAATCAGAAAGTTCCGGAAAAAAAACGTGAAACTGGAATGTTTTCATGAAAAAATCGTGGAAATTGGACGTTTTTCATGCAAAAATCTTGAAATTTGAAGGATTTCACTCAAAAATCTTGAAATTTGAAGGATTTCACTCAAAAATCTTGAAATTTGAAGGATTTCACTCAAAAATCTTGAAATTTGAAGGTTTTCACTCAAAATTGTGAAAATCGGACGTTTCACTCAAAATTTGTGCCAGTCTAATTTATTCACCCATCACTACTTAAAGGGTTTGTTAACATTTAAATGAACTTTTAGTATGACGTAGCTTTTTATTCAGCAGCTCTCCGGGTTGCAATTTCAGCCATCTGGTTTGCTAGGCTTCAAATTATACGAACAACAATGCACTGATATAAATACTAGGGATGCGCCAAATCTAGGATTCGGATTCAGCAGGATTCGGATTTGGATGAATCCTTCTGCCCGGCTGAACCGAATCCGAATAGTAATTTGCATATGCAAATTAGGGGCGGGGGAAATCACGTGACTTTTTGTCACAAATCAAGGAAGTAAAAATGTTTTTCCCTTTCCACCCCTAATTTGCATATATGCAAATTAGGATTCAGATTAGGTTCGGTATTCGGCCAAATCTTTTGGGAAGGATTCGGGGGTTCGGCCGAATGTAAAATAGTGGATTTGGTGCATCCCTAAATGTCTGGACTGGGAGTCAAAATAGGCCCAGGCATTACAAGTACAGAGAGGCCCAATCAGCTCCCAACCAGCCCTCTATATAGTGACTTTCTATGGCATCTTGTGTAAACTCCTCTTTCATTAGCCAGAACCCACAGATTGACAGTCCGGACCTGATCCCTAATGAATAAGAGACTGGAATATGAATAGGAGAGGCCTGAATAGAAAGAGGAGTAATAAAAAGTAGCAATAACAATACATTTGTAGCCTTACAGAGTATTTGTTTTTTTTTTAAAATGGGGTCACTGACCCACAATTTAAAAGCTGGAAAGAGTCAGAAGAAGAAGGCAAATAATTCAAGAACTATAAAAAAAAAAAAAAGAAAAATGAAGGTCAATTGAAAAGTTCCTTAGAATTAGCCGATCTATAATATACCATGAATTAACTTAAAGGTGAACTGCAGCTTTAAAAGTCACAACTCCCTGCAGCCCTCCATCTCCCTACACTGGGGCCTTTTTGTATAGAAGTCTTCCCAGAATTTGATTAACTAGTCATTAGGATTATTTAAAGCTGTAAGCACAGTTGCATTCACATCAGTTTCCCTGCAGTCATTTGCAGCTACAAATCAGCTAATACCTTCCCCTCTTATTTCTTCTGATGTTCATCAACACGGGGAGCATCGAGGGAGGTAAAACAATGGCAGCCATCCGAGTTCTGGAGACTTTGCAGTGCAACAAAGATGAGCGAAACGCTGCCACATAAGTGTGATATCCCAATTCTATACCTTCACACATTTGAAAATCAGAAAGATGGACAAAATGTTTTTGGGGTTGCCACCCATTTTTTTAAAGGGCTGCCGGGTCAAAACTGCCTGCCCGGTTTTCCAAATTAAGAAAACCGGGCCGGATTTCATATGATTGACAGGGCCAATCACTATGTCATAGCTCTGCCCGTGACATCATGGCCCGCCCCTGCTGTATCCACCCAATTACATCACAGCTCCGCCCCTTTACATCACCCAGAGTTCCATGGGACAGAAGGTGGCAACTGTATCCCCAAGAGACCTGCTTATAGTGATTAGTGGGTCGATTCGCCTCCGAAGCCTGAAGTTCAGGTAGGGATTGGGCCGACTTCTCAATGATGTCTTCTGGCCTTCTTCTGCCCCACTTCTGGCTCTTTGTGCAACTTTTTGTAAACTTGTACAGGCCCTGCCCCCTTCAGTGATGTCACAATGGGACGCGTATATAAAGAGCGGAGTGCGCCAGGCTAGGGTCGGCTGCAAGTGTTGCCATTTCAGGTAATGGGTCGAATTGACTTGATCTGCACATCACTACTGTATATCTTAAATAGTTACAATTGTATCTTTGCTTACCTTAAATTGTATCTAAGTGCAGGTGCTGAATCTTCTAGGCTCTGCCAAAAACGTTGTATCTTTTTCTAGCAGGAGATCAAACAGAAATTGGGATATTTCACTAACAATCCGGGGCTGAGCTGTCAAAATTAAACTCAATGTAATTCAGTTCAGAACTGCTATAAGCTCAAGTATATGGAAGTTTGAGTATGAGGAGCACATTTTGCCACAAGTAACTTTAATTAATGGGGTCTCTACTCACAAATGACACACAAACGTGTTGCAGTTATAATAAGCTCTAATGAGTTTAATCAAACTCTGGGAAGACTTCTATACAAACAGGCCCCAGTGTAGGGAATGGAAGGCTGCAGGGAGTTGTGAGACTGTTAAAGGACCAGCAAGTTTTTTTTAAAAAAATTCGTTTGTACATAACGAAAAAAAAAAAACACCAAGACACATTGAACTTTAAATTCGTGAAGTCTTTATTCAGCAAAAACTTACCGATACTCCGCTTGCGTTCTTCTTCAGAAAAGGCCACATGTTGACGATCCATCGTGCGGCGCTCGATTTCTCCTCCCTGACTATCTCCTATAGCAAGGAGGAGAAATCGAGCGCCGCACGATGGATCGTCGCCATGTCGCCTTTTCTGAAGAGTATCGGTAAGTTATGTCTTAATAAAGACTTTGTAAATTTAACTAATCGTGTCTTGGTGTTTTTTGTCCGTTATGTATAAACAAATTTTTTTTTAATGTTACTGGTCCTTTAAGCAGTTAGATTTAAAGGCCTAGGACATTGTGCCTGACAGTGAGGAGCAGAATTCTGTCACTGTGCAAAATCCTATGGACATTACTCACAGCTAAAGTGCCAATATGTGGGACAGGAGGACTCTCTTTATCAGGCTGGTGCAGACAAATGAGTATATTGAGGGCCAAGTGTTCAATTAAAGGAATGTAGTGATGATCAAGTGGGTGGGGCAAAAGGAAGGAGGAGGAGCAGCCCACAATCTATGGGCTATACGTTTTCATTAATATCTCAGAGTGGGAGGGGCTTACAGAATTCCCCATATCTATGCCCAAAATCAAAGTGGTCACAACCATTTCAGAACAGGTCCATACTGCCCGATGATGTAATCATGTGACTACACAGACAGCGAGTTTATAATGAGGAGGATTTGTGGGTGGCAGGTTGGAGGGCACAGGTCAAGTTACAAGTACAATAGAATGTCTCCCCAATTGTTATAGGCAAATAGCGAGGATTCAGCTTCTACCTGTCGATTCATCTTAATAATCTCCTACATGAATGCCCAGATGTTTGGCACAACATTTCTTGTCCTGGGCTGGAGAGGAAGCTCTTGGGACAAGAGGAAGTGACAGAGCAGGAAGGGAAGGGAGCAGGTAGAAGAGGAGAAGAGACCAGATGGGAATGTTATGGGGGATGGAGAAGGGAGAAAGTAAAACAGGAGGCAGGTAGGAGGTTCCCCACTATAAGGATCGGGACGGAGAGGAAAGAATGGACAGTAGGGGGGAAATCAAAGAGGAAGCAAGAGAACTGGTTCTTAGTACTGACATACCCTAAAATATCAAACCTCAAATAAGTACCTCCTGCCAGAGGAGAAGAGATGGGGGGACCTAGCAGGGAAGTTGGAGCAGGAGAATCTGATAAGATTTTTATTATAAAAAAATACACTTACATTAATTCAAAACGTTAACATATCAGAAAATCAAAAAAGCAACAAAACCACCCATACACCCTCCTGCCCGCAGAGTCCATCCCTCTGTCCATAGGCAATAGTCCAAACCACCAATTTACAAGGCCAAACTTGCAAAGTCTTGTTTTTGTCCATATGGCCTTTGTACCACCCCAACACAAAAACAATAACTAAACTCCCCCACCCTTCCAGAAATGTATGAAGAACAATCTCAGGACATTTCTCTGCTCGTACATTGTGCTGTGCAATATCTCTGCCATCACCCTGAGGATAAAATAAGAGCAGTATCAGAGTGTGGGAGACAATACCAATACAAACAGTTTCCATACAGTGTATAACATGATGCAAGGTTACGGAGGAATGTGCACCCATCGCCATCGCTTTTCATTAGCCTCTGACCTTCTAATCTCATTTTCCTTCAGGAAACTCAACTGAGCCAGAGTTGCCATAACAATGTTACCAGGAGTAGCACCAGCAAAGCCAAAAGTTCTCCTGCACCTCTGCTGCCAGATCTGGTATCGTGTGCAGGCAATGATAATGTAAAGGGTCTCACGGTCCAGTAGATGTTGCCTGACAGAAACCCCATAGGCTGACTCTGTATAGGTCAAGTTTTTCAGGGCGGGAACTTTAAGAGCTGTGGCTAACTGACCATACACGTCTCTAGTCACAGGGCAACTGACCAGAAAGTGATCCTGGGTCTCTTCCTCTTCACATTCCCAGGGGCAATTTTTTGCTGCCAATACTAAGATAATTTAAGTTGCCCCGGACATAAAGTTTCCCTTGGAGTGAAAGCCAACAGTTGGGAGAATCTGATAAGAATAGAGAGGAGGAAGAAATGATGGTTACAGAGGCAAAGAACATATAGAAGGCAGGGCAATAAGATGGAAAGTCCTCCCATAGAGGATCAAGGGCAGGAAAGGAAGGGTCCCTGAATTGGGGGAGCAAGGAGATTTAGAGGGGGTGGTGTTTCTGAAAGTGGAAGATGATTCCCAAAGAATGAAGAGAATCCTGATGGAAAGATTTGGGGAAGGAAAACAGGTTCTTGTTACATCTCCAAAGACCCCAAAATCACAAGAGAAACCAAACAAAAGAAGGGGTGACCAATTGTTAATGTGAAAAAGGACCATGAATATAGGAATTGAAGATCATTTCTCTTTGTTATCATTTTGTCCTGTATTTTAAGGCTTTATGTAAAGAAAATTCCAAGGATTTGATTCCTACGGATATGTATAAATACAAATATACAGAGAAGGATGTTCTGGGCACACAATAAGCTATACCCTCATACTGTACTGTCTAAGGGAATCAACATGGCAACTCCTCCCATATGTATAAATACAAATATACAGAGAAGGAATGTTCTGGGCACACAATAAGTTATACCCTCATACTGTACTGTCTAAGGGAATCAATATGGCACCTCCTCCTCCCATATGTATAAATACAAATATACAGAGAAGGAATGTTCTGGGCACACAATAAGCTATACCCTCATACTGTACTGTCTAAGGGAATCAATATGGCACCTCCCTCCTCCCATATGTATAAATACAAATATACAGAGAAGGAATGTTCTGGGCACACAATAAGCTATACCCTCATACTGTACTGTCTAAGGGAATCAATATGGCACCTCCCTCCTCCCATATGTATAAATACAAATATACAGAGAAGGAATGTTCTGGGCACACAATAAGCTATACCCTCATACTGTACTGTCTAAGGGAATCAACATGGCAACTCCTCCCATATGTATAAATATAAATATACAGAGAAGGAATGTTCTGGGCACACAATAAGCTATACCCTCATACTGTACTGTCTAAGGGAATCAATATGGCACCTCCTCCTCCCATATGTATAAATACAAATATACAGAGAAGGAATGTTCTGGGCACACAATAAGCTATACCCTCATACTGTACTGTCTAAGGGAATCAATATGGCACCTCCCTCCTCCCATATGTATAAATACAAATATACAGAGAAGGAATGTTCTGGGCACACAATAAGCTATACCCTCATACTGTACTGTCTAAGGGAATCAATATGGCACCTCCTCCTCCCATATGTATAAATACAAATATACAGAGAAGGAATGTTCTGGGCACATAATAAGCTATACCCTCATACTGTACTGTCTAAGGGAATCAATATGGCACCTCCTCCTCCCATATGTATAAATACAAATATACAGAGAAGGAATGTTCTGGGCACACAATAAGCTATACCCTCATACTGTACTGTCTAAGGGAATCAATATGGCACCTCCCTCCTCCCATATGTATAAATACAAATATACAGAGAAGGAATGTTCTGGGCACACAATAAGCTATACCCTCATACTGTACTGTCTAAGGGAATCAATATGGCACCTCCCTCCTCCCATATGTATAAATACAAATATAGAGAGAAGGAATGTTCTGGGCACACAATAAGCTATACCCTCATACTGTACTGTCTAAGGGAATCAATATGGCACCTCCTCCTCCCATATGTATAAATACAAATATACAGAGAAGGAATGTTCTGGGCACATAATAAGCTATACCCTCATACTGTACTGTCTAAGGGAATCAATATGGCACCTCCTCCTCCCATATGTATAAATACAAATATACAGAGAAGGAATGTTCTGGGCACACAATAAGCTATACCCTCATACTGTACTGTCTAAGGGAATCAATATGACACCTCCTCCTCCCATATGTATAAATACAAATATACAGAGAAGGAATGTTCTGGGCACACAATAAGCTATACCCTCATACTGTACTGTCTAAGGGAATCAATATGGCACCTCCTCCTCCCATATGTATAAATACAAATATACAGAGAAGGAATGTCCTGGGCACACAATAAGCTATACCCTCATACTGTACTGTCTAAGGGAATCAATATGGCACCTCCTCCTCCCATATGTATAAATACAAATATACAGCGAAGAAATGTTCTGGGCACACAATAAGCTATACCCTCATACTGTACTGTCTAAGGGAATCAATATGGCACCTCCTCCTCCCATATGTATAAATACAAATATACAGAGAAGGAATGTTCTGGGCACATAATAAGCTATACCCTCATACTGTACTGTCTAAGGGAATCAATATGGCACCTCCTCCTCCCATATGTATAAATACAAATATACAGAGAAGGAATGTTCTGGGCACACAATAAGCTATACCCTCATACTGTACTGTCTAAGGGAATCAATATGGCACCTCCTCCTCCCATATGTATAAATACAAATATACAGAGAAGGAATGTTCTGGGCACACAATAAGCTATACCCTCATACTGTGAGGACGTGTTTGGAGTGTGCTGCAAGAGAGTGTGTTCTCCCAGGCCCTTGCGGGTCCTGGGGGAGTTAGTCCCGGTACTTATCCATTATCCCTCCGTGACCCCCCCCCCTTTATACCCCCCAGTACACTTTATTTTCTCCTTTTTGTTATTTTTCGGGAAGTTTTTCCCCTCCTCACCCTTGCCTAAATGGGGCAGAGGAAGAAGGGAGATACAACCCCCACGGGTGGACGAACCCGCCTGGGAAGCAGGAGAGCCATGGAAGAGAAATCCCCAGTAAGTGCTGATCGCACAAGAAGTGTGAAAAAGGCCAAACAAACAAAGCGGCAGATACCAGAGTATGATTCCTCTTCGCTGGATGAAGCCGATGGGAGCATTGGAAGCCATCAGGAGCCGGAAGTGAATGCAGGAGCGTGTGCAGGGAGCTGCGGCGTGTCTGCTAAACTGAAGGATCCAGAACGGTGTGTGATGTCGGCAAGCAGAGCAAGGGAACTGCCCAGAGAGTTCAGCACAGCAGCAGAGGAACTAGAGGAATCGGCTGGGGCAATCGCTCAAGAAATGGCTGAGCAAGTATTGGAGGCAAGTGCAGCACAGACTGACATTGCAGCTGCAGGGACTGATACAGCTCAGCTGGTGAGTGTTAACCTGCCTAATACACAGGGGAATGTTTGTATGGCTGCGGGGGAAGGGGGCTCACAAGCAGGAGCAGCAATGCAAAAGGGACTAAATATTTGTATTAAAACTGATTCATCTGAGCCAGTGTTGGGAAAAGATTCTGCAGAGACTGCTGGCACGGTCATTGAATATGACAAGATTATTGGAGCATTAAATGCATTAAAATGCCTTGAGACCAGACAGACTGTTTTAACTAAAGGCATAGACTTACTCATAAGAGAACTGAGAGTGTTAAAAGGTGATAAAAGGACTGAAGCTATAAGACACTTGGCTTACCTGAACAAAGACTTTGAGGATGTGGAATCACAAATTAAACCTATTCTTGATATAATAGAGCCATGGAAAGAACTGTATTGCAATAGAAAGCGATTTGATGAAATGAAAAGTGGGAATATAGCAGCAGAAAGACTTGCTGTCATGTCACAATTGTTAAATGAAAATGTTTTTGTTGAATTACCTGAGGTTATACAGGAAAATGTTTCCACTTTATCTGTTAATGAAAATGTAGCCGATTCTTTATTGGAAGTGGAAGGGTTAAACACCCTTTCTAATCAGGCAGAGGTTTCTGTGTGTTGTGAACAATCAGGTGCTGCTCTCACAGGTGTTTCTCCTTCTCTCTCTAACAAACCTGATACTCTAAACACTTCTCAGAAATCTGATCAGGTTTCTTCTCAGTCTGACTTTCCTACAACAAGTCTTGGTGATTCCTCTCATTTTTGTAAACCTTCTACACTGCCTATTAATCTGGGAAAAAATCTTGGTAATTCAGCTAAGCAGTATGGCAACTCCACTAAACCTGTCAATCCTTCTATTCAATCTGATACTTCTGCTAAAAATCCTGTTGTTCTTCCTAAACAATCTGCAAAAAATCCTGTTGTTCTTCTTAAACAGTTTGTAAAAAACCCTGTTGTCCCTTCTAAACAATGTGTTGTACAAAAGCCTAATAGCACTTCAGAGCAAGCTGTTAGTACCCCTGTGAGCACTGCTAATCCTATATCCTATAGCCAGGCAGTCATAGGGAATACAAGGACAAGTAACACACCAGGTCCTACTACAGGTACAGAGGAAATAGGCAGGACACAGGCAGATGAACAGGAGGAAGAATACGGCAAAAGGAAAAATGCAGTAAAAATAAAATGGGAAGGAGAAAGAGAGGAATTTCCTGGCAGGAGATTTGTAGCCAGGAATTTGGTGAAACAGGTTCTAGGCTTTACGGCAGAAGATGTTTACGCCATGATCGGAATATCCGACACCGAATATGACCTAAGCTTTAAATTAGCCTATGGATTAGAGGAATTCTGGAGAAAATATAGTCTGAAAAAAACGGTTAAAGAATGGCACAATTTCAGAGTGATCCCTGTGTCCAAACCAGAACTAAAAAACATCACCATCATAATGAAAAATGAGACAGTGCACCCGGAGGACATACTTATCTGGCTTAAACGACAATGTACTGTATTATCTCCCCTAACCAAGATTTATGATGAGGAAGATTTCTGGATAGGAGGGTATAAAGTTCAGGTAAAACTCCACACAGAGGGCTATTATCAGAAACACCTTCCAACATCTTTTTTTATTGGAAAAGATAGAGGGGTCTGTTACTATGTGGGTCAACCGAAATTATGCTTTAAGTGTGGGGCCAAGACTCATCTGGCAGGAAAATGTAACATAAAGAAATGCGCTTTCTGTGGGGAAATTGGTCACATAAGTAAAGACTGCGATAAGCAGATAAAATGCAATTTGTGTTTAAAAACTGGCCATGCCTATAGAAATTGCCCAGAAGCATGGAGGAATATAAAGAAATCAGTCCCCAATATAGAGGAACAACTGACAGAAGAAATGCCCAGTGATAATCAGACCCAGGTGCAGATAGAGAACCAAACACAAGGGGCTGTTCCAATCACAGAGAAAGAGGCGGACAATCTTGGAGCGGAAGAGAATGAAGGAGAAAAAGAGAAAGAGTGGGAAACTGTGAGAAGAGAGGACAAGAAAGGAAAGACAAAAAAAGGAAAAAAAACCAAGTGAAACCCCAGTCATTAAAAACCAAAATAGGTATAAGGTACTAGGTGAGAAATCATGGGGAGACAGAGTAGAAGAGGCAGACTAAATAGAAAAGATGGAAGAGGAAGAGGAAAGAGAAAAATGAAAAAACCCAACTCAGGATACAAGTAGAAAAAAAAGTAAAAGAGAACAAGAAGATGTATCCTTAGATCCTGATTGGGAATCCTTTGATGAAATGGAGGTAGAATTAGGGCCCAGAGTCCAAGTTAAAAGATCAGGAGAAGAAAATGAGGTCTCAAAAAAAAAAAAAGAAAAAAATGAATCTGTCAATTAATTTTTGTACCATCAATGCTTGTAGCATTAAGAATTGGAAAACGAGATTTGTTACTTATGAGTATTTGAAAGAAACATCTGCAGACATTGTTTTTTTACAGGAGACCAGACTCACATCCCTAAATGAGATTAACATTGCCAAAAGAGAATGGAGGGAGGGTCTGTCTTTCTGGTCCATTGCAACAGAACCAGCCGGTGGAGTTGGAATCCTGTTTAAAGGAGATAAACCTTTTGTAGTTAAAAAAATTGTGGATATCCAGATTGGCAGATGTTTGATGTTAGACATTGAGCTAAAGGGAAAGTTGATAAGACTTATTAACTTGTATGGCCCCCAAGCAATCTCTGACAGGAGAGCATTATTGGATGACATTAGACCTTATTTGTTTACTTCAATGCCTGTCATTTTTGCAGGAGACTTCAATCAGGTACTAGGAGAAAAGGACAGGACAGGAAAAATCAATAAGTATGAGACCCTATTTTTCAAACAACTGATTGATGATACTGGCCTAGAAGACTTAGCCACATGTAATGGGAGACAAAGCTGTCATACCTATAGGTGCGGACCCAGGAGCAGCAGAATCGATTTCATATTCATAAAAAAAGGAGAAGTTTTTTCAAATTTTAAAGAGCGGGCAGTAGAATTCTCAGATCATTTGGCTCTCTCTTTTCATTATGGTTTTTCAGAAAATGCAGGATCAGGAAAAGGCCTATGGAGAATAGGGAAAGAAGCACTTGAAGATGAAGATATTAAATGCAGGTTTAGGAATTTTCTTAAACTCCAGTTATCGAGGATGGATTTCTTTGATTCTGTAGCAGATTGGTGGGACTCGGCTAAGGATTCTTTCCAGACCTTTTTCGCTTCTGCCTCTTTTAAGAAAGGGAGGGTTAGAGAAAAAGAGAGTCAATCCTTGAGAAGGAAACTTGAGATCTGTATTTCGAAAGGGGAGGGGGGAGAAAAAGTGAACCGACTCAAGTACTTGTTGAGGCAGCATCAGTACGGTTTTGGAGAGGGACTACGGGACTTCACGGTCCCCGGACCCTTGCCGAAACTGTAAGGAGACCATTAAGAAAAAGTTGGTTGAGAGCCTTTATGACTCCCAGGGTAATTTAGAAGTTTCTAGGGAGGGTATCCTGGGAGTGGTGAGGGCATACTATGCTGATTTATACAAAGAAAGAGTTTTGGAAAGGGATAAGATCCATGCTTTCCTAAGGGCAACCCCAGTCACGGATACTGGAGATTTGGACTGTTCCCCTTTGATATCAGAAGTAACAGAGGAAGAGGTGCTACAGGCCATTGATAAACAACAGAAAAAGAAAGCTCCTGGACCGGATGGGCTCACTGCGGAATTTTACACAACTTTCAAGGAAGATCTTGCTCCAGTGTTAGCTCTAGTCTTTAATGCCTGTTTGATGGAAAAACACCTCTCTCCATCCATGCGCTATTCCTCGTTGGTTCTGATATCGAAGGGGAAGGATTCGAGGCACGTTGAGAATTGGAGGCCAATCGCCCTTCTTAATTGTGATAGAAAGATTCTGGCAAGAATTCTCTCACAGAGGTTGGGTGAGGTGGTAGAATCTCTTCTTACAACATCTCAGTTTTGTTCGATAGAAGGACGAAATATCTTTGGAGCAATTCTTTCAATACGGGAAGCACTGGAGAGGTGTAAAACTAGGCAATGGGAAAAATACTTTCTGTCTTTAGATCAAGCTAAAGCCTTTGATAAAGTCAACCACGAGTATCTATGGGCCACTTTGATCAGATACGGTATTCCGGAAGAATTTGTGCAGTGGATTAGAGTTTTGTATGAAGGGGCAAAGAGCTTCCCATTGATTAATGGTTGGAAAGGTGAAGATTTTTGGGTGAGAGCCGGTGTGAGACAGGGATGTCCTTTGAGTCCACTCCTGTACGTGTTTTCGTTAGATCCATTCCTGAGAGGATTGCAGAGATGTGGACTTGAGGGTGTTCAGTTTCCGTCGGGTCGAACCTTTGAATCTATAGCCTACGCGGATGATGTCACTTTAGTAATATCAAAACCTGAGGAGGAGGGAAGGGTTTTGGAGTGCATCAGAAGTTACTCTGAGGCTTCAGGGTCTCAGATCAATCATGAAAAGTCGGAAGCTTTTTGGGCATTAGATAACGAAGCAAGCTTCGAACTGGAAACATTTCCAGTGGCCCCAGGTTTAGTTAAAATCTTAGGGATAAAATTTGGGAAGGGAGATCTTGCGAAGGCAAATTGGGAAGAAAAATTGAATACCGGTCTGGCAAAGGTTCAGCAATGGAAACAGTGGAAGCTGACCTATAGAGAAAGGGTTGACATTATTAAGACTTTTCTGATTCCGGTTTTTCTTTTCGTTTCATATGTCTTTTTACTGCCAGAATCTCTCTATGCCCGGATCCAGAGCCTGTTTTTCCAAATGCTCTGGGGAAGCAGACTCAACCCTGTAAGAAGAGGGATCACCTTCCTGCAGAAGAAAAGGGGAGGGTTGGACATGCCAAGTCCTGTGGTTTTTTTCTGTACCATCTTTTTGAAGTTTAACTTTGGAGGGGTGGTACAGGGAAAGGAATCTCTGTGGGAAATCAGTATCTGAGATTGGGCATTGCCCTTTATTAAGGATTGGCTACTCGGTGGCAGAGTGAAAGAGGTTCGGATAAGAGGAGGCCTTGTACCCACCTATCTGAGGCAGGTGATAAAAATCAAAGAAATGGAGTTTGAGTCCTGAAGATTTAAGATCTTTGCAGAGAAAGAATTTGTACTGGAAGATTATAGATACCCAATTTGCTTCTCCAATTGATGTCAGAGATTGCTCAGAGGAAACATTAGAAGAAAGTGTGAATATGCTTACTGATAAAAGAATGCCCAAAAAATTCTGGGATATAGCTTGGCTGTCATTGCAAGGCAAAATATTTGTACGAGGAAATCTGAAATACTTAAATGTGGTGGATAGAGAATGTCCATGGGGTTGCAAGACAGAAGAATCTCAGGAGCATTTTTTGTTAGACTGCATTGTCTCTCGTTCAGTAAGGGAAAGTGTGGCGAACAGGTTGAACTTGAGTTTAATAAAAAATCTGAACCTTTCCGAATTCTCCTATGGAGTTATAGGAAGTCACAGAGCCCAGAACAGAGATAGAATGACCCTGTTCATAATCATTTCCGTCATACGCTACCACCTATGGCACATGCGGTGCAGAATGACAAACAGCCAGATACAATTATCAACTGAAACAATAACTGAAATCATTTGCAGAGACATTGTCTTTATAAAAACCAGAGAAAGCAATACTACAAACTCATTCAAAAAGATGTGGGATGGTTTCTAAAGATATGTCTTGTTCTTTGATCATTTGTTTATGATTGTAACAATGTTCTTGTTTTGATATGTCTTTGATATATTGTAAACTGAAAATTTTAAAATAAAATCCCTCCTCCCATATGTATAAATACAAATATACAGAGAAGGAATGTTCTGGGCACACAATAAGCTATACCCTCATACTGTACTGTCTAAGGGAATCAATATGGCACCTCCCTCCTCCCATATGTATAAATACAAATATACAGAGAAGGAATGTTCTGGGCACACAATAAGCTATACCCTCATACTGTACTGTCTAAGGGAATCAATATGGCACCTCCCTCCTCCCATATGTATAAATACAAATATACAGAGAAGGAATGTTCTGGGCACACAATAAGCTATACCCTCATACTGTACTGTCTAAGGGAATCAATATGGCACCTCCCTCCTCCCATATGTATAAATACAAATATACAGAGAAGGAATGTTCTGGGCACACAATAAGCTATACCCACATACTGTACTGTCTAAGGGAATCAATATGGCACCTCCTCCTCCCATATGTATAAATACAAATATACAGAGAAGGAATGTTCTGGGCACACAATAAGCTATACCCTCATACTGTACTGTCTAAGGGAATCAATATGGCACCTCCCTCCTCCCATATGTATAAATACAAATATACAGAGAAGGAATGTTCTGGGCACACAATAAGCTATACCCTCATACTGTACTGTCTAAGGCAGGGGTCCCCAACCTTTTTTACTTGTGAGCAACATTTAAATGTAAAAAGAGTTGGAGAGCAACACAAGCATGAGAAAGTCCATGGGGATGTCAAATAAGGCCTGTGATTGGCTGTTTGGTAGCCCTATATGAACTGGCAGCCTACAGGAGAGTCTATTTAGCAATGCACCTGGTTTTTATGCAACCAAAACTTGCCTCCAAGCCAAGAATTCAAAAATAATCATCTGCTTTGAGGCCACTGGGAGCAACATCCAAGGGGTTGGAGAGCAACATGTTGCTCACGAGCTACTGGTTGGGGACCACTGGTCTAAGGGAATCAATATGGCACCTCCTCGTCAAAGCTCGTCGGAGCCTTGAGCTGCTCAGCTAAATATCCTGTCTATCTGTCACTGCTAGAGTGACCTATAAAGGTGAGTAGCCTATCCTTACTAGACCTGACCTGTCTAGGTTCCACTCGAGCTCTGGCTGCCTGCTCAGGCTAGAACCAGCACAAGATGGACCCTGAGAGTATGGCTTCAAAAGGTTTTATACTTTAGCAGTGTGCCATCTACTGGTCACTATTGTGAACACCAGGACATAGCTCAAGGCAAAGCATTAAACAAGTCCCCATTAGGACCCATTTAGGCGTCTAGAAAACTGGGGAATTGCCTGCCAATTTTAACTAGGGGTGGCTATTTTACACATCCCTACACTTATATACAGAAAAGGAATGTTCTGGGCTCACAATAAGTTATACCCCCATACTGTCCTGTCAATGGGAAATATTAGGATATTCTGACTATACGGTAGCTCATATTCATGGTTGAATGGCAATTAGGAATAAGATATACTTCCACTTTACTGGTCATTTCCAGGAAATAATCATTCTAAACAATCTTCCCTTGAAACCTTGTATCAGACCGAGGGGAGCTTTGCTTGATCCCTCGCAGGCTTCCTAATACCGCTGCTCCCTGAGTCAGAAACGAAATGGCAACTGCCTTTACACAAAACTTTAAAAATGTATGGAATTTTTTTTTTCTGTTTATGCAATGTTTTATTTTTTTAGGTTGACCTCCTCTTTAAGGGAAGATAATGTGAAGACCCCCCCCCCCAAACGCTACATCTTTCCATCAATCTGTTCTCTGTAGCTTCACCCCACCAATCGGATTGTGTCTGTGAGGCTGTACCATGTGTTTTGGGGGTGGGCTGTATGTGGAACACAGATGTATGGGGTGCAATTTTAAGTACCCTGTTTGTGCTTTTCCTTTCAGCACTTTATAGCCCCCTCCCGTTCCCTGAACTTGTGACTTGCCCAAGACAAAGCCATTGTGGCTATTTGCTCCGGACCCTTCTGCTTCCCCATTGATTCTCCTCTGGCCTTTCAGGTGCCTCAGTGATTTTGCCATTACAAAGTGTCGTGAGTCGCCCTGCCATATGGCACAGTGCAATACAAAGGGGCTGCACCGGCACAATATCATCTGCGGGTCGGAACAATGGCAAGTGCTGACATACGAAAGGCTTCTGTTCTTTACAAACCACAATAAAGGAGATGGAAAGGAGTTGAAAGGGGAACTCCACCCCGAAAACAGTTTTTCTGCATAATGAAAGACTTTCCATTGAAAGCAGTGTCTGTCTGTGTCTGTTTATATCCTCAGCACTGCTGGTTCTGACTCCTGAAACAATGTAGCAGAAGCCAGCCAGATTATTTCTGATACGTTGTTGGAACCTGAGAACTGAAAGGGATTAACAATAATTAAACCTGTCACAGTACAAGTTCACAGCTATTCACTCCATTTATAATGTGGTTACAGGGAGTGGAAGAGGAGCTTTCAGATAGGGAAGAAGCTGTTCTGTCCATTAGGGGAGATTTTAAGTAAAGCAGTACTGCCTGCCTGTCGTACACCAGATATTGTACAGAAATGCTCTTTATTTATACCAACTGATACATAGATCTTATTCTCCTTGATCAGAATCCATTCCCATGCCACCCGTGGGCACAATTCTTTATAAAACACACGCCATACAATTTGCTTTCAAGGTTCAAGAACATGGAAAAGTGCAAATGTGTGACATGAAGACCATTACTTTCCTTGTTTCCTTGATCAGATAATCTCCCTTACAACTCTATGACTTGAAGTTTTGTTACGTTGTCGGACGTAGTTAACAAGCAAATATATAAGGAAAGAGAGTGAAATAGTAGCTGGGGTTAAAAAATAACACATTAAGGGTAGAGACACGCGAAGATTAGGGGAGATTTAGTCGCCTGTGAGAAATCGCCTCTTCTTTGGGCGACTAATCTCCCTGAAAAGTCTTTCTGCCGGCTAGAAACTAAACCATTGGCACAATGGCACTTGGAGCACGTCGTTTTCCCAATTTTTCCTCGTGAGGCAATCTAATCTCCCCAAATCTTCACGTCTGTCTCTGCCCTTAAGCATATTTAGTACAGGGAATACCTATGCTGCCATAGTTTTATGGGATCTCTCTGTACAGACTATGAGCAAACTTAGGGGCTGTTCCTGCTGAATTGTGCTTAGTACAGGGGAATACCTATGCTGCCATAGTTTTATGGGATCTCTCTGTACAGACTATGAGCAAACTTAGGGACTGTTCCTGCTGAATTGTGCTTAGTACAGGGAATACCTATGTTGCCATAGTTTTATGGGATCTCTCTGTACAGACTATGAGCAAATTTAGGGACTGTTCCTGCTGAATTGTGCTTAGTACAGGGAATACCTATGCTGCCATAGTTTTATGGGATCTCTCTGTACAGACTATGAGCAAACTTAGGGACTGTTCCTGCTGAATTGTGCTTAGTACAGGGAATACCTATGCTGCCATAGTTTTATGGGATCTCTCTGTACAGACTATGAGCAAACTTAGGGACTGTTCCTGCTGAATTGTGCTTAGTACAGGGAATACCTATGCTGCCATAGTTTTATGGGATCTCTCTGTACAGACTATGAGCAAACTTAGGGGACTGTTCCTGCTGAATTGTGCTTAGTACAGGGAATACCTATGCTGCCATAGTTTTATGGGATCTCTCTGTACAGACTATGAGCAAACTTAGGGACTGTTCCTGCTGAATTGTGCTTAGTACAGGGAATACCTATGTACCATAGTTTTATGGGATCTCTCTGTACAGACTATGAGCAAACTTAGGGGACTGTTCCTGCTGAATTGTGCTTAGTACAGGGAATACCTATGTACCATAGTTTTATGGGATCTCTCTGTACAGGCTATGAGCAAACTTAGGGACTGTTCCTGCTGAATTGTGCTTAGTACAGGGAATACCTATACTGCCATAGTTTTATGGGACCGTTCCTGCTGAATTGTGATTAGTGCAGGTAGAATTACCTACTTTCTGAGGAAAATACTATCCTTCATTATTCTATATGGTGTTTCTTAATTCATTTATTCAGCATCAAGTTTCATTTTGACCAGGCTTTATCAATAGAATTAATGTTGCCCTGTGCTCTGCACTTCTGTGCATTGGAATATTCTGCTTAAAAATAGACATTTTCTAAACATTTGCACTTTTTTCCCTATTCTGAGTAACTAGTTAAAACATGGCTGATACTGACCTCTAGTGTTGAATCAGCTCATTGCTACTAAAATGGTCAGTTTTACATTTGAACTTGTTGTTGTTGCCCTTTATGTAGTGACTTCATATTAAATTGTCATATACCTGCTGCCCTCTATAGTCAGTAAACTGTCACTACTTGCCTGAGTATCCCCTCTGCTTAGAGATCTTTGTGTTCATATAAGCTGCATATTGTAAATATTACACATCTCCAGAAATCCAAATTCTCATTGTAACTAGCCCTAAAGGGGATATAGGCTCTGCACTAGTGGTTCTGACTAATGAAACCGTGAGCATAAGATGGTGTAGGGCTGGAGGAGAGATGACTTCTGTATTATAGTTAATCATAATCATCCAAGAAAATAAGTGCAAATGTGAAATGAATGTATAAGGAATATGCTTAGACTTTTGTTCATTAAATGGGTTGTTCACCTTTAAATGAACTGTTAGTATGATGTAGAGAGGGATATTCTGAGACAATTTGCAATTGGTTTTCATTTTTTTTATTATTTGTGTTTTTTCAATTATTTAGCTTTTTATTCAGCAGCTCTCCCGTTTACAATTTAAGCAATTGGGTTGCTATGGTCCAAATTCCCCTAGCAACCATGCACTGGTTTGAATAAGAGACTGGAATATGAATAGGAGAGGCCTGAATAGAAAGATAAATAATGAAAAGTAGCAATAACTAGGGATGCACCAAATCCAGGATTTGGTTCGGGATTTTTCAGCAGGATTCGGATTCGACTGAATCCTTCTGCCAGGCCGAACCAAATTCGAATCCAAATTTGCATATTCAAATTAGGGGCAGGGAGGGAATTGTGTGAATTTTTGTCACAAAACAAGGAAATAAAAAATGTTTTCCCCTTCCCACCACTAATTAACTTATGCAAATTAGGATACGGTTTCGGTATTCGTCTGAATCTTTCACCAAGGATTCGGGGGTTTGGCCGAATCCAAAATAGTGGATTTGGTGCATCGCTAGCCATAACTATTTATTTGTACCTTTTTAGATGGGGTCAGCGACCCCCATTTGAAAGCTGGAAAGAGTCAGAAGAAGAAGGCAAATAATTCCAAAACTATAAAAAGTAAATAATAACGACCAAAAGAAAGTTGCTTCGAATCGGCCAGTCTATGACATACTAAAAGTTAACATTAAGGTGAACCACCCCTATAAGGAAAGTGTGATTTTTGGGTTTACATCCCCTTTAATGCAAACCGTGCTCTTCCAAGAAGTCTGGGCAGCCTTATTAGCAACAAAGTAAGACTTGAGAGTTGTCCTATCCCCAAAAATAGAGATCAGAGACCTGCATGTGTTTCATGAGCACAAAGCTGCCTGTATTCAGCCATCTCATTTTCATGTTTCATTCTTATGCCTTGTGTATTGTCTGGTTGCTAGGGTAAAGAAGCCTTAGCAACCAGATTACAGTATATATTCCAGACAAACCTGTGATCATGAGTGCAGGCGGGTGAAGGCACATAGACATTCCCAGCAAGAACTCTGACACACATGCTTTTTGAATGAGCACTGAAGGGGCAGGTTTTGCACCCCTTAGTGCAATATCACTTGTGTCTGGGGTCATAGTAAATAACACCCTAACCTAGCAGCACAATGTTTCAGCCTGTAGCCCCACTAGGAAATATAATATGCACATAGTATACTGTAACCAAAGTAAACTCAGTGAATTTAATTATCTCTAATTGCCCTGAGTCCTGCGCGGGTCCATTTTTTGGGATCCGTACCCGACCCGTACCCGCAACCTGCAATCCGGAACCTGGACCCGCAACCCGCATTCTTACCCAGTTGGACCTGCTACTCGACCCGACCCGCAATTACCTTATCCGCAACCCAGACCCACGACCTGCTGACCATCAAGAATCAGGAAGTGCTGTCATTGTAAACTGGAAGTGACATCATCGTAAGTAGGCGTGACTAGAAAAAAAGGCGTAAAAATCGATATTGAGAAGACCCGCGGCCTGACCCATGTCCCGCAAACCCGCCGACCCAAGTCTATACCCGCACTCGACCCACTGCAAGACTCTAGCCCTGACTGTCCCAGAGAAATATTCCAGGCTATCATTGTATGGCTAGCTATAAGGGGATATCAAAATGTAGGCAAAATTCCAGTATACATTTATTACACATTGTCAGAGCTTTTAAAGTTATTCGTATTTTGTATTCTCCAGGTCGGGTCTGGTACCCCGGCTTACCCACAAAAACCTGCGGGTTGCGGGTAGAAGTTCCGGGTGCGGGTATAGACGCGGGTCGGCGGTTCTGCGGGTTTGCGGGTCACAGGTCGGGATGCGGGTCTTCTTAATAGTGATTTTTACTCCTTTTTTTCTGATCACGGCTTCTTCCGATGATGTCACTTCCGGTTTACAATGACATCACTTCCTGATTCTTGATGGTCAGCAGGTCGCGGGTCCGGGTTGCGGATAAGGTACTTGCGGGTCGGGTAGAGGGTCCAAGGGAGTAAGAATGCGGGTTGTGGGTACCGAGCAGGACTCAACTTCAGGACTTCAACTTCAGCTCCTTTTGTGACTTTGGGTATTTCGGGCGCTTGGCGCTTGGGATCGGTACTTCAGGAGAGGCGGCACGGCTTTGGTGATTTCAAGGGGATCGCGGCTATTTTGAAAAGTGCAGCACAGCCGGGCCCCCCTTCAGGCCTGGGGAACTTGGTGGTACTGTATTTAGAAACAATGTAGCAGAAGCTGATTAACAGAAGACGCATCAAGGACTGACTTCTATTACATTGGTTCCAGAGATAAAACCAGCAGTGCAGAGGGGAATAAAGAGACCCTCTTTCCAGGGTCAGACTCAGAGGCCTGGGACCCACTGGGGCTACTGTCCCCCTCCAATTTTCTCTAGTCCCTACCTCAAAGCCGCCTCTGGGCCCTCACCCGGCTGCGAACCCCCTCCAACCCCCCCCACGCACTTAACTTTTTTTGGAGACCAGGGCAGCTGTGACAGTTTCAGGCAGGGAGAGGGTCTGGGCTGGAGGGGCCCACAATAGTCAGAACCCATCGGGTTTTTTCCTGGTGTCCTGTTGGCCCAGTCCAACCTCACTTCTCTCAATAGCAATTAGACACCCTGCAACCTTAAAACCCCTAATTATGTCTTAGGGACGTAATTAAAATGATAGCAGACCCGATCCTACTGCTTTAAGAACCTATTTATATGCACCTGCAGTTGGAACAAATGTTATAGAATGGCCAATTCTAAGCAACTTTACATTTGGTCTTCATTATTATTTTTTATAGTTTTTTAAAAGTTATTTACCTTCTTCTGACACTTTTCAGCTTTCAAATGGGGGTCACTGACCCCATCTAAAGAACTAATGCTGTTCAAAGCAATACATGGTTGCCAGGGTAATAAAACATTTCATACACAGATTCAATTATAATGTCCCACAGCCAATTCCATGTATAATAACCCAGAATACATGGCAGGATGTATATTTTTATTTATATTGTGTTACTTTTGTATGCAGCACTGTACAGCAGAGCAATACATTCATAGAAATTATAAATACAAAGTACAAAAAGAAATACAAAGGACAGTGAAAGGTTAAGAGCTTATTGACAAAGAGAGAAGAGACAAGAGAATAGGGCTACCTGACCCACAGAACTTACAATCTAAGTGACACAAATAGGAGGATATAGGTTACAGTGGTTGACACAGCAGCAGTGCCGGGCCAACCTGGCCAGGCACCCTCGGCAGCTTGGCCAGGCATAACGGCCACAGGCATGCATATGCAGAAAAACTGTATGCGCGAAAAAAAAAAAGAACGCATGCATGCACGAAAAAATGAACGCTGGTATACGTAAAAATAAGATGCAGAAAGGAACAGTGCATTTGTGCTAAAAAGCACTCACACGCAAGCTACAGCTGTGAGTAGGGACCAGACTAGAGTGTGGAGAAGCAGAGAAGGCGCATGCCTGGTGCCCCAACCCAGCCTACTCTGCCTACCCCTAATTCTGGCCCTGCACAGCAGCATTATAAGTGGCAGTTCCCAGTTCAGGTGTGCAAGTAAAAATATGAAACACTTCTCTAATTTGTGTGTCAGTACAGCTCCATGTAGAATACAACCAGAACACATGACAGTTTAATATAGTGCATATTTAATTCCACAGAACACACAGCAGGATAAATACAGTGCGAATTCCATGTATAATACCCCAGAACACACAGCAGATAAATACAGGGCCAATTCCATGTATAATACCCCAGAACACACAGCAGGATAAATACAGTGTGAATTCCATGTATAAAACCCCAGAACACACAGCAGATAAATACAGTGCCAATTCCATGTATAATACCCCAGAACACACAGCAGATACATACAGTGTCAATTCCATGTATAATACCCCAGAACACACAGCAGGATAAATACAGGGCCAATTCCATGTATAATACCCCAGAACACACAGCAGGATAAATACAGGGCCAATTCCATGTATAATACCCCAGAACCCACAGCAGATAAATACAGGGTCAATTCCATGTATAATACCCCAGAACACACAGCAGATAAATACAGGGCCAATTCCATGTATAATACCCCAGAACACACAGCAGGATAAATACAGGGCCAATTCCATGTATAATACCCCAGAACCCACAGCAGATAAATACAGGGTCAATTCCATGTATAATACCCCAGAACACACAGCAGATAAATACAGTGCCAATTCCATGTATAATACCCCAGAACACACAGCTGGATAAATACAGGGCCAATTCCATGTATAATACCCCAGAACACACAGCAGATAAATACAGTGCCAATTCCATGTATAATACCCCAGAACCCACAGCAGATAAATACAGGGTCAATTCCATGTATAATACCCCAGAACACACAGCAGATAAATACAGGGTCAATTCCATGTATAATACCCCAGAACACACAGCAGATAAATACAGGGTCAATTCCATGTATAATACCCCAGAACCCACAGCAGATAAATACAGGGCCAATTCCATGTATAATACCCCAGAACCCACAGCAGATAAATACAGGGTCAATTCCATGTATAATACCCCAGAACACACAGCAGATAAATACAGGGTCAATTCCATGTATAATACCCCAGAACACACAGCAGATAAATACAGGGCCAATTCCATGTATAATACCCCAGAACACACAGCAGGATAAATACAGGGCCAATTCCATGTATAATACCCCAGAACACACAGCAGATAAATAC
This sequence comes from Xenopus petersii, assembly GCA_038501925.1. Lineage (NCBI taxonomy): Eukaryota > Metazoa > Chordata > Amphibia > Anura > Pipidae > Xenopus > Xenopus petersii. The sequence goes on along the minus strand of CM076674.1, from coordinate 3,301,873 downwards.
AGTGCCAATTCCATGTATAATACCCCAGAACCCACAGCAGATAAATACAGGGTCAATTCCATGTATAATACCCCAGAACACACAGCAGATAAATACAGGGTCAATTCCATGTATAATACCCCAGAACACACAGCAGATAAATACAGGGTCAATTCCATGTATAATACCCCAGAACCCACAGCAGATAAATACAGGGCCAATTCCATGTATAATACCCCAGAACCCACAGCAGATAAATACAGGGTCAATTCCATGTATAATACCCCAGAACACACAGCAGATAAATACAGGGCCAATTCCATGTATAATACCCCAGAACACACAGCAGGATAAATACAGGGCCAATTCCATGTATAATACCCCAGAACCCACAGCAGATAAATACAGGGTCAATTCCATGTATAATACCCCAGAACACACAGCAGATAAATACAGTGCCAATTCCATGTATAATACCCCAGAACACACAGCTGGATAAATACAGGGCCAATTCCATGTATAATACCCCAGAACACACAGCAGATAAATACAGTGCCAATTCCATGTATAATACCCCAGAACCCACAGCAGATAAATACAGGGTCAATTCCATGTATAATACCCAGAACACACAGCAGATAAATACAGGGTCAATTCCATGTATAATACCCCAGAACACACAGCAGATAAATACAGGGCCAATTCCATGTATAATACCCCAGAACACACAGCAGATAAATACAGGGCCAATTCCATGTATAATAACCCAGAACACACACCAGATAAATACTGTGCCAATTCCATGTATAATACCCCAGAACCCACAGCAGATAAATACAGTGCCAATTCCATGTATAATACCCCAGAACACACAGCAGATAAATACAGTGCCAATTCCATGTATAATACCCAGAACACACAGCAGATAAATACTGTGCCAATTCCATGTATAATACCCCGAACACACAGCAGATAAATACAGTGCGAATTCCATGTATAATACCCCAGAACACACAGCAGATAAATACAGTGCGAATTCCATGTATAATACCCCAGAACACACAGCAGATAAATACAGTGCCAATTCCATGTATAATACCCAGAACCCACAGCAGATAAATACAGTGTCAATTCCATGTATAATACCCCAGAACCCACAGCAGATAAATACAGTGTCAATTCCATGTATAATACCCCAGAACACACAGCAGGATAAATACAGGGCCAATTCCATGTATAATACCCCAGAACATACAGCAGGATAAATACAGAGCCAATTCCATGTATAATACCCCAGAACACACAGCAGGATAAATACAGGACCAATTCCATGTATAATACCCCAGAACACACAGCAGATAAATACAGGGCCAATTCCATGTATAATACCCCAGAACACACAGCAGGATAAATACAGGACCAATTCCATGTATAATACCCCAGAACATACAGCAGGATAAATACAGAGCCAATTCCATGTATAATACCCCAGAACACACAGCAGGATAAATACAGGACCAATTCCATGTATAATACCCCAGAACACACAGCAGATAAATACAGGGCCAATTCCATGTATAATACCCCAGAACACACAGCAGGATAAATACAGGACCAATTCCATGTATAATACCCCAGAACATACAGCAGATAAATACAGGACCAATTCCATGTATAATACCCCAGAACTCACAGCAGATAAATACAGGACCAATTCCATGTATAATACCCCAGAACACACAGCAGATAAATACAGAGCCAATTCTATGTATAATACCCCAGAACTCACAGCAGATAAATACAGGACCAATTCCATGTATAATACCCCAGAACCCACAGCAGATAAATACAGGACCAATTCCATGTATAATACCCCAGAACACACAGCAGATAAATACAGTGCCAATTCCATGTATAATACCCCAGAACACACAGCAGATAAATACAGGACCAATTCCATGTATAATACCCCAGAACCCACAGCAGATAAATACAGGGCCAATTCCATGTATAATACCCCAGAACCCACAGCAGATAAATACAGGGCCAATTCCATGTATAATACCCCAGAACCCACAGCAGATAAATACAGGGCCAATTCCATGTATAATACCCCAGAACCCACAGCAGATAAATACAGGACCAATTCCATGTATAATACCCCAGAACACACAGCAGATAAATACAGAGCCAATTCTATGTATAATACCCCAGAACTCACAGCAGATAAATACAGGACCAATTCCATGTATAATACCCCAGAACCCACAGCAGATAAATACAGGGCCAATTCCATGTATAATACCCCAGAACCCACAGCAGATAAATACAGGACCAATTCCATGTATAATACCCCAGAACACACAGCAGATAAATACAGTGCCAATTCCATGTATAATACCCCAGAACACACAGCAGATAAATACAGGGCCAATTCCATGTATAATACCCCAGAACACACAGCAGATAAATACAGTGCCAATTCCATGTATAATACCCCAGAACACACAGCAGATAAATACAGTGCCAATTCCATGTATAATACCCCAGAACACACAGCAGATAAATACAGTGCCAATTCCATGTATAATACCCCAGAACACACAGCAGATAAATACAGTGTCAATTCCATGTAGAATACCTCAGAACAAATAGAAGGATAAATAAAGTGCCCATTTCATGTATAATACCCCAGAACACACAGTACAATAATACAATAGTAATTTCATGTGGAAATACCTCCCAGAACACCCTGCAAGATACTGACAGTTCCTCAAAACCCATAGATGGAATATTTTTCACCTGGCGTCTCAGATGCTCTCTACTCTAGCTAAAGCTTTAATGTGCGGCTCTCACCAGGTAGGTACATAGGCAATCACCAGCTCCAGTGACCTTAGGAGATGACAAGGACACATACATGCCTTAGTGTTGCTCCTTACATTACTTTACATTACATTATTTTGTTAACATAAAACTTCTAAAAACACATGAATTCTCAAGATATTTTACAGCCCTATATCTCTCCGTTCTTATATATGTCTTTCTTTTCTTGGTGCGCTGTGTCTTTTTCTACCCCTTTACCTTCTTTAGTGAATGATATAACAGGGAGAAGAACAGAAAGCTCTATACGTCAGTCCTGGGTATTCAGGGTACTGGATATTTAGTGGTGTCTACTAAGACAATATATTCTACTTTGAACCCACGTAGTCCCTAATCTGGCGGGTGTCCCCTGGGGAACTAACCCCTCTGTCTCTCCTCAGCTGAGCATATGACTGCTCATACCAGCTCCCATCTTGTCTCCCTAGAGTACTGGATACCATCACGTACTACAAGCCCTCATTCCACTTCCACTAAGGTGTCCTGGCTTCTTCTTCCCCGAGGCCTCCTGCTTTAGGGTCTCCATCTGCATCCACCCCCTCCATCAAGTCGACTCCAGTGATGAATAACATAGCTGTCCCCCCATTGTATAGTAAGATTCCCCCATGATACCCCTGGGCCAATAGTTACTCATCCTTCCCATGGGCCATAGGTTACATTTTAGCTCTTTCACATCGCCAACAAATAAATGAGCTATACCCTGACGTGCCAGGGGATCAGAGTCCACAAATAAAGTTGCTGTACTTTTAATCATTGGATAGGCCTCATGCTTGGTGGTCTACACCCTCCTGCACTTGCATTGCCAATCTTTAATGAACATTAAATACCGATTTCAACATACCCCCCTAACTTCATTAATATCTACATAGACATAACCTTATAGGGAACTTTATTTAGCTGCATTTTCGTATTTAGTTGCTTGATCAGCACTTCTGGGTACCCCAAGGGATGGACAAAGACATGAAGAAACCTAAACCAAGAGTCAGATGGATATTGCAATTCTCCCAGGCTGCTTCTATTAAAAACAGATACATGATTTCTTGTCTGTGCCTTTGTCAGCCTTTAATTACCCCTAGACTTTGGGAAAGTAACCTGGCCGGCTAGGGTTGATGGGGCTTGTAATTCATCAACAGATGGGAGGTCACTGGATCCTGGGAGATGTAGTTCCTAAACAGCTGGACAGTCTCAGATCCCTGAACCAAACAAAGAACTTTGTTCCTCTGAAATCTTTCCAAAACAAAGGTATGTTGGAGTCCTCTTGTTCCTTCAGATTTTTTGGCAGAGGATCCTAACGCTGAGCCTAAATGCTCCTTTAATTAAATGCATTGTGTTGCGACGGCTGAATGCATTCCCGGCCCCGCTAATTAAACTGTTCTTCGGCATGATACAAATACATGTGCTGTGATAAAGTTCTATACATGCCTTTCTTCCATTAAACGCCAACAGGGGATCTGCAGAATGCTAATTACTTTGGGTAATTGGAATGTATCACCCTAAGATATCTCAGCCAACCGCTGCTTGTCAATTAAACTCATTTTTTTTTTTGCTGTTGTTTGCGGTTTCCTTCTTTTTGGCAGGTGATATTTACAGAACCAGATGGTGGCCGATACCACATTTCTAATGTTTTTTTGAAAGTGCCGCCGGTTATAATAAAATGTACACTGTTCCTTCTTTAATTGATGGGGAATTATAAAGCTACAAAATATTGGTCGTGGTACGATATGATATGAATATGAGTTCCCTTTTATCCTGCAAAATACATAGGGATTTATATACTATTGTAACTAAAGTTTGTTCCTCCCTCCAAATAGACTTTTCACATGTTTTCAGACATTTGCCTATTGGGTTTGATTACAACATGCTTCTCACTGTTTGCTGTTTTGTCTTAGGGCTCTTACTGACGAGTGGTTGTAGCTGCGCTCTCCTGAGTTCCGTTTTTCTGCGTTCAGCCGCAGGGGAGCGCAGGAATAGACGCATTACGTTTTTTCCAATGGGGCTGTACTCACACAAGCGCATGTAGGCGCCAAACGCAGGAAAAATGCAACATGTTGCATCTCAACCTGCGATCGGCGCCTACTCGCGCCTGTGTGAGTACAGCCCCATTGGAAAAAACGTAATGCGTCTATTCCCGCGCTCCCCTGCGGCTGAATGCAGAAAAACAGAATACAGGGGAGCGCAGCTACAACCGCTCGTCAGTAAGAGCCCTAAAGCTGGTATGAACCAGTGTTGAAATTAGGTGGATGAAGACCCCACTATCAATGGGGGCCTGCTTACAGAGAGGGTAAGAAACGTGACCCCTTTGCATCACGCTTTACTTGTTTCATACCTCTGTCTCACCCCACTTATCAAGGGACCCTTGTTCCAGACCACCACATGTCTCAAGTTATGCCCAGGGCTGGAACTAGGGGTAGGCAGAAGAGGCATGTGTCTAGGGTGCAACCGTGGAGGGCATGTACCTATTCTTTCTGCCTACCCCTAGTCCGGTCAAATCCTGCATTCAATTTGCCTGCTCCTTAAATCCTCTTCCCCAGTCATCAGCATTTGTGCCACTGGTTATGCCACTGGAATAAACCAATATATTCCTGTAGGAATGTAATGGGTGGACAGCAAAAGTTTGAAGGAACAGTCTCACCAGCAGAGAGAGACCTCAGTAAAAGGGTCTCTCTCCAGCAGAAGCATCTAAGATAGAACCCCAAACAGTGGCTCATGAGCAACATGTTGCTCACCAACCCTTTGGATGTGCGCCCACAGGGCACACAGGGAGAAAAAAAGGTTGGGGACCCCTTACCTCAGGGGGTACAATATCCCTTTCCAGACTGTGGCCCCTGCACTCAGGCAGGTGTCGCCTGGGGAGTTCTACCTCCTCACTCCTTTTCCTTGGTGGAGTGGACACTACACTTAAGCTGGCCTGTCTAACTCACAACTCCTATGAGTGATAAGACAGATGGTGCAATCTACTGCTGTTACGTCATTCATGGGATCCCTGCTTTATGACTTACCTTAGTGGTCCAAACAAATAGAAGCAGTAGCACACCTGGTCTCTCAGTATCCTCACCGGTGCTTGGGGTTAAGGAGGACGGCACCTCCAACAATTGGTCAATAAGATGAAACTCCAGCACACGGATGCTTAAGGGTTCATAACCCGTGTTTATTGTGATATACATAATAACACGGGTTATGAACCCTTAAGCATCCGTGTGCTGGAGTTTCATCTTATTTACCTTAGTGGTCTCCTGGGGTCCAAAATTTTATACTGGGACCTTATTCTCCAGGCTCCAAGCACATCTACCCCTGGTACTAGGTGGAGACCACAGAGGTGCCCTCTCTCATTATATGGAAAGCAAGTGGGCATAAGATAACAGAGAACATTTTGTTGCCTTGTCAGACCTGGTATTGATCCAATAGTTGCATCCAAAGGACTATATGGGATACTGGCCTATCTTTAAGTTGATGCTAAACCTGTTTAGTATTGAGTATTGGACTGTATATGGCACTGGCCCAGCTTTTAGTATGGATTTCGCATGCCCATAATATTTACATTCATAAATGAGAACAGTGGTTACCAACAAACTGGTAGCAAACCTATTCTTTCCTTGGTGCCATGCTGAGGATTGTAAATACACTGGCTACCAACTAAATGTATCTTCTTGCCTTTCTTTAATACCGTTAATGTATTGTACCAATATATAATTAGTGTGTTGGGAGGTCAAGAGAACTCCTCATGCAGAGCGTTACTTAGAACTGTGATCCCTAACCAGCAATGGTTTGCTCACCAACCCCTTGCATGTTGCTCCCAGAGGCTTTAAAGCAGGTGGTGCTTTTTCAGCTTGGAAGCAAGTTTTGGTTGCATAAAAAACAGGTGGTCTGCCAAACAGAACCTCCTAGGGGCTACCAAATAGCCAATCAGATCCCTTATTTGGCATTAACAGGAACATTTTTCATGCTTCTGTTGCTCCCCAACTCTTTTTACATTTGAAAGATGACTCACGAGTATAAAAGGTTGGGGATCCCTAACTTAGAGGTTGATTAATGTCTTTAGAAAGAACTTCTGTGATCCACCTAGACATTGAAGAGGTTCTCCATCAGGAACATGTGATGTGTTGTAGTTCTCCAACTCTGGATTTAAGCATGTAGATAGGGCTGTATAGAGTACCCTTGTAGAATGTGAAAGTATAGGCCTTCACTCTAAATCTGGATGATTCTAGACCTATTCTAAACCTGTCTTACAGTATATGTTCCACAGAGACTTGTCCCTTTGTCAGAACCCTAGGAGTATCCATGAACTTCATCGAGCATCTTCCATTACCATATTTTGTTTCCTAGAACAAACAGAAGAACCTTCGAAATTAGAAAACAGTAAAAAAAAAAAAAAAAACACAAATGCCTCCAAACGTATTAAATAATTCAGTAATGTGACATTTAACACAAACTTTGCAATAACTCACAAAAGCCTTATTTTTATCCCCGCCAGTGTTATGGCGGCAGATTGAAAGAAGAAGATATGCAAATGGCAATGGGAAAAAAATAAATTGACTTGAAGAGTCATGGGAGAAGCAACGGGGACAGATGGATAGAATATTGTCATTCCCACAGCGATTTTGCAAAGCGATAAGGGAATTGTGTTTCTTTTAAAGAGTGCGGGGAGGGACCCGGAGTGCACTTGTGATAGATTTATAGGGTATGAAATAGATTCCTGCAAGCCACGCACCTTACAAGTGTCAAGGATGTTTAATTATAGTGTAAATGTTATACTGAAATTATATGGGGGATTTAGGACAGCTTATAGATCATAAGAGGCAACTCCTGAGCATTGGCTTCCAGCATGAGAGCATGTGTATGATAAATCAGTGTTATACACCCCCACTTTAACTTTTGCTTCACCTTGTTCTTCTGCATTCTACACTGGCATTTGTGTGATGACTTTGCCGTGTGCATTTATTTATATATATATATATATATATATTGTGCTGACGTTAGCACACAAGGGGAAAGGGAAGTTGTAGTGCAACAGCTGGAAGCTTCCCCGTTGTACACTAAAGAAAGAACATTAAGAATATCAAACTCTTGTTGTTTAATAATAATATGACATTTTGCATTTTCACTGGTGCCATAGGGGCCATTCTCTTGGCATTTTGATGTACAGCCTTTGTTCTGCAATAGAAATCTGGATATTCACATGGCACAAGCATGCGAAGAAGATGCTACATGCCATTTCTGTCCATGATGACTAAGCTGGTTTTGGGGTTTAGACATAACACAAGTGGGCTATCATGTCCATCTAAGCCTCTAATCTACCACCTGAAACCCCTGTTCAGCCCATGGAAGTCTTGTTTCAAAATGTTATTTAGTAAGGTACCCTGATATCCTACAAGCACAAGGAATCGGCCTCCAATAATACAAAGTAAACACAGTAGAAGCTCATTGCAGTTAATTACCCTGTTGTTTCTGTTTCATGCCTCAAGATCCTTTGTTTTACCTATGGAAGCCTCTGGTCTCCTACTGGAGATTGATTCCAACATGCTTCTAGTGGCTCTTGCAAGGTGAGAGTCAGGACCAAGGAGGAAGTCCAACTTGCGGTATCGGAATGGTTAGGAAAGTTCTTGGTCATATCCAGGCAAAAGATCAGGGCAGGCAGTGAATAGTAAAGTCAGGAGTCAAAGCAAGAAGGATCCAGGAATCAGTCAATAAATTATAGCGCACCCAGGAGTAGAACCTATATTCGGGTATTGAACCCAGGTCTTGGCATCCTTTTATTTCAAATTTGGCACCAAACCACTGTGCAAAGATATCATGTGCCAGTGCAATCATATCACTACCCTGTGACGCACAAGGACCATGAGAGCTGCCATCTTGGCTGCAACGCTGAAGTGAAGAGGAACACTTATGGGCACTCCACACATGTTCTACTTAAGAAAGTCCATGGTCTGCTCAGGAAAAAAAATGTTTTACCCATTGAAACCTCTATTCAACCTATGGAGACCCTTGTTTAACTTACATCAGCCTCCGCCTCTCTTTTTTTACCCAAAGATTATCACTCTGATTGAACCCTTTGTTTCACCAATGGAAAACACTCTTTTGCCCATGGAAACCTCTGCTTCACCAATAGAAACCTTTGTGGAAAGTTCTGTTCCACCCATGGAAGTTTCTGTTTGGCCCACAGAAATCTCTGTTCCACCCACAGAAGACTCTTTTCCACTCACAGAACATTCTGTTTAACCCACACCATGCACAAAATTACACACTGTGTAGCATGTTGCACTGGCTGCATGTGTCTGGGTGCTACATTGCTGTTGGGTAACTGGCATTAGGTATGTAGGGAATCAGAACAAAACCATTGCACTTATCCCTGTAAGAGATCAAGCACAGAGCCTGTGTCTGTTACCTAGCAACCAGCTATTCAGTGATCTCAGTGCAACAGGAAGTGACACCACAGCTAGTGAGTGGCTGGCAGGAAGAGGAAGTTGCAGAAACTGGCAAAAGAGAAAATCCTGGCAGAGAGAACAACATGGTGGACAGGGAGAGAGACTAGAGAGCTGCTGGTGGGCCCAGAGAGCTGACATTGATTTGGATCAGGCTGGCACAGGGAAGCCACATACTGTTCCTGGAGAGACAGAGAGTGTGAAAGGAATCCAGACTGGAGGAACAACCAGCAGGAGATTCCTATCTGAGCATCCAAAGGAGCTGATAGTCTCACGGTATGACTGAATGTGTTGGACTCACCTGAAGAGAACTCTGTAAAGCATTGGTAGAGTGAGTATCCTGTTTGAAGGACCCCCAAGTGATTGTATTTACTTAAACCCCGGGCTGGTGCTCCTATCAACAGAAAAATGTGCAGGCCTGGGGTTATACCAGTGAGCACCACGGAACGACCCTTTTTCTTCTTGCTTAAAATTTCCCAGGGCAGACACATGTGCAGTAGAACAAAATAGGCAACTTTTTATTTAAAGTTCAGCTTTCCATTCTACTGCACATGTGAAGCCGCGCGAAGAAAGAAGAAGCCAGAAGAAGCCAGAAGAGGATGGCTCTGTGGTGCTCATTGGTAAAACCCCGGGCCATTGCAGTTTTCTGCTGATAGGAGCACCAGCCCAGGGTTTCAGGTAAGTCAATACAATCACTTGGGGATGCCTAACATTTGGCACCCACAAGTGCAAGACGACTTTCCTTCTCCTTTAAAGGGACAGTACCCTAAAGAAGCGCTTGAAGATACAGAGACATTAAAGAACTTTGCCTTCTTTTGTAAGAGACTTCTGTGGGTGGAACAGAGGTTTCTGTTGGAAACATTTGGACCTTCTTCCTGTTGTCCGTTAATGTTAGATTGTGTTAAATATATATATATATATGCATGTAACGCTAATCTGGGCTATCCAGACTACAAGGAGTTAATGTGTCCAGCTATTGGTATGAGCATGGGTTACACTGTGACACAACAGGGTCAGGGCCTTCGCCAAGTGGAAGCTTTCCCTTTAAGGTGTAGTAGAGTGGAGTAGTTAGGGAGACGAAGAACTATAAAACACAGGCTACTGTATATAAAAGATAGGAATTAGTCGCCAGTACATTCTTTGGTGCAAATAAAGTGGATGCTTTATTTTATAAATGCAAAATGCAAGTGACCACAGGTTTATTCGCTGCACTAAAGGCAAACAAAGAAACCGTTGGGAAGCTACTCCCTGCTACTATCCTTGATGGAGCACACGATGGAGCTTTATATAGCTCATGCTATATAAAGCTGACTATCTCACTCTCCTAGAGAGTCTATTAAAGATCTGCCCTAAAGATAGCTAACCTCGTTCACAGGGTTTCCTGGTCCATGACTTAATCACTAAAGGAACAGGTCCCTTTGGGGCAAATGGCATAACTGCGGCCTCAATGGAAAACACCTGGCTGGAAGGACACCAGGAGCCAAAGAGGAAGAGGCCACTCCTTTCCAACACTATATAGGGGTGTGGCAGGAAGTGATATTACACCCTTTGACCAATAAGTAGTGGTGTACTAAATGACAAGGGGTTACAGGGGCTTATACCCAATAACAAAAGATATAAGAAAAAGGGTAGGAATTTAACTCTATAGGGGCAGAGCAATATAGGGATGCACCGAATCCACAAAAGTGGAAAAAAATATTCTTTTGTGACGAAAAATGAATGTGATTTTACTACCCGCCCCTAATTTACATATGCAAATTAGGATTCGGTTCGGCCAACCACAAGGATTCGACCGAATCCAAATCCTGCTAAAAAAGGCCGAATCCTGACCGAATCCTGTATATATATATATATATATATATATATATATATATATATATATATATATATATATACCAAAGGTCTAACATCTTTAAAGGAATTGTTCGGTCTAAAAATAAAAACTGGGTAAATGGATAGGCTGTGCAAAATAATAAATGTATCTAGTTGGAGTGACTGGATGTGTAACATAATAGCCAGAACACTACTTCCTGCTTTTCAGCTCTCTTGCTTTCCACTGATTGGTTACCCTGGCTACCAGACAGTAACCAATCAGAGACTTGAGGGGGGCACATGGGTCATATCTGTTGCTTTTGAATCTGAGCTGAATGCTGAGGATCAATTACAAACTCACTGAACAGTTATGTCCCATGTGACCCCCCTTATAGTCACTGACTAACTCAGAGTTAGAGAGCTGAAAAGCAGGAAGTAGTGTTCTGGCTATTATGTTACACATCCACTCACTCCAGCCTTTATACATTACATTTTTGCCTAACTAACTATATTAGAAACATTTTTTATTTTGCACAGCCTATTTATTTACCCAGTTTTTATTTTCACACTGAACTATTCCTTTAAGGATGATTTACATTGACCCTGAGCAGAAGTGGAAAAGCACTAAAGTGTACAAAACCCAGGCAGCATTGTGTTCAATCAAGGACAGAAAACACGGTAGATTGCAGCATTTTTGGTGCCCTTTGCAGCCTGACCGGCACTACACAAGTGACCACCATACAGTAACCCCTACTTTATAGGAAATAAGTCTGATAGAGAAGCAGACAGGACATGAACTAATCTATTGTTCTTCAACACATATTACTTTTCCTATAAAACAAGTTGTCACACTTGAAACCCCCTCCACAAGGTGAAATCTCTCCACAAGTCAACGGCACATCCGAGCGCTGAGAGAAGGTCACTTGCTTTTGACACATTACTTCTGACATTTGTTTATCATCCATCATTTCTGAGGACGAAAATCAAGCTTGATAAATAGCCCTTCAAATACTGCCACATCAACATTTGTAAATTCATTATGTACAACACAATATATCTGCACTGAAACCTGAGTTCCCAGCAAGGTCACTGATGCAAAAGAGCCAACTGTTCAGAATGATCGACCCTGTGTTGCACGCGGGATGAATTGATCATCTCACACTTGTCCCGAGTCTCAGCGACACACTTTCACTGACGCTCTTTTGGTTACGACCTGATTGTATCCCAGTTGTGGTGTTGCTTGACTAGAGGCATTGGCTGTGCTGTCTATTTTTTTTATACAGGTACGGGACCTGTTATCCAAAATGCCTGGGACCTGGGGTTATCCACAGGGATCTTTCTATAATTGGATCTTCATACCAGAAGTCTACTAGAAAATCATATAAACATTAGGGATGTAGTGAACGTCGGAAAAAATGTTCGAACATATTCGCGAACTTGCGTCCAAAAATGGGAACGGTTCGCGAACCCCATAGACATCAATGGGAAGGCGAATTTTAAAAGCTAGAAAAGACATTTCTGGCCAGAAAAATAATTTTAAAGTTGTTTAAAGGGTGCAACGACCTGGACAGTGGCATGCCAGAGGGGGATCAAGGGCAAAAATGTATCTGAAAAATACATTGTTGTGCTGTAAAGGGCAGAAATCACACTACGTCACTCAGGTGATGTTTCTGGACACAGAATGTGAAAAAGCTCACACAGCTAGGTGGCACTTGGTTAAAGACTGGGCAAACAATGCCTGCAAGGGCAACGTATACAGTAGTGGATACGGAATATATTATTGCTGCTGTAAAAACATCACTCAGGTGATGTTTACGGAATTATTATTGTTATTTAGACAGAATGTGAAAAAGCTCACACAGCTAGGTGGCACTTGCATACCTCCCAACTGTCCCTCTTTTGACCACTCAACCCCCTGTCCCTCTTTTGTACTGGAAAGTCCCTCTTTTCTCTGCACTGAACAGCCAGAAAAAAAACAGTTTCTAACTTAATTGGCTTTTGGCAGAGAGCTCAGAACAGCTAACAGGTGCAAATAAGATACTTTGTAACAATTTTGACTCTGGTTGGTGCTGGTAGTGGTGAACTACTAGGAGGAGCAGCACACCAGTCCCACTCCCCAATACAGCTAGACTAATAGCACTGGGCTCTTATAGTAGCAAAGTAAAACAACAAAAAAGAAAATAAAAGCAGTCCTTACAAGGACTATTGGGTTATTACAGCAGTCAGCAGATGAGATCAGAAGAGATCAGTGCCCACAGCAGCTACATACAGAGCACTGCAGTAGAAGGTAGATTACTAGCCAGCAAAGCTACCTAAGCTTAAATGTCCCTCAAATCCCTGCAGACTTCTGTCCCTCCAATAACAGAGCAGTATCAAGTAGATTACTAGCCAGCAAACTTACTATCATCTGTCCCTGAAATCACTAACAGCTCTCTCCCTACACTAGCTCTTCCAAGCACACACAGGCAGAATGAAAAAACGCTGCAGGGCTTCAGTTTATATATGGAAGGGGAGTGGTCCAGGGGGTGTGGGGGTGGTCCAGGAGGGAGAGCTTCCTGATTGGCTGCCATGTATCTGCTGGTCTGGGGGAGAAATGGCAAAAATAAGCGCCAGCTAAGGCGAACCAAAATTGGCGAACGTCGCGCGACGTTCGCGAACATTCGGCGGACGCGAACAGTCGATGTTGGCACGAACTAGTTCACAGGCGAACAGTCCGCGACATCCCTAATAAACATTAAGGGGCAGATTTATCAAGGGTCGAAGTAAACATTCAAAGTAAAAAAAATTTTATTTCAAGCTATTTTTCTGTACTTCGACTATAGAATAGGCCAAAATTAGATTTGAATTTGAAAAAAAAATAGACTATTCGACTACTTCGACCATTCACCATCTAAAACCTGCTGAATTGCTGTTTTAGCCTATGGGTACCTCCTATTTGGAGTCATTTTGGGGGTTCTTTTTTTTAAAAATACTTTGAATCGAATTCGATGAAATACGATCTTACTTCGATTTAAACGATTCCAATACAGCCTACTCACCCACAGAAAAAATGTAGATTTTTTTTCAGTTGGTCTTTTCTTCTTCGAATAACGAAGTTATGGGAGTTAAAAAAACTCCCATTACTTCGTTATTCGACCCTTAATAAATCTGCCCTAAATAAACCCAATAGGCTGAGAGGCTTCCAATAAGGATTAATTATATCTTATTTTGGCTCAAGTACAAGTTACTATTTTATTATTACACAGAAAAAGGAAATAATTTTTTAAAATTTGGATTATTTGGATAAAATGGAGTCTATGGGAGACGGCATTTCCATAATTCGGAGCTTTCTAGTTAATTGGTTCAAGTTGTAGTGGTCAGTCAAGTGATAGAGGTGATTCATATGAGTTTCCAATGCTTAACAGGTCAATAAAGGTCATTAAAGGAAAACTATACCCCCCAAACAATGTAGGTCTCTATGAAAAGATATTGCATAAAACAGCTCATATGTAAAACCTGATTCATGTAAATAAAGCATTTTCATAATGATATACTTTTTAGTAATATGTGCCATTGGGTGATCCTAAATAGAAATATGCCATTTTAAAACATAAGGGCCGCCCCCTGGGATCGTAGGATTCACTGTGCACACAAACATACCAACAAACCATACTTGTTAGGTCACATGAGCCAATTAACAGACAGAGTTGTGTCTTTTGCTTCAACACTTCTTCCTGTTACAGTTAGAGCTGCAGTATTTCTGGTCAGGTGATCTCTTCCTGTTACAGTGAGAGCTGCAGTATTTCTGGTCAGGTGATCTCTTCCTGTTACAGTGAGAGCTGCAGTATTTCTGGTCAGGTGATCTCTTCCTGTTACAGTTAGAGCTGCAGTATTTCTGGTCAGGTGATCTCTTCCTGTTACAGTTAGAGCTGCAGTATTTCTGGTCAGGTGATCTCTTCCTGTTACAGTTAGAGCTGCAGTATTTCTGGTCAGGTGATCTCTTCCTGTTACAGTTAGAGCTGCAGTATTTCTGGTCAGGTGATCTCTTCCTGTTACAGTTAGAGCTGCAGTATTTCTGGTCAGGTGATCTCTTCCTCTTACAGTTAGAGCTGCAGTATTTCTGGTCAGGTGATCTCTTCCTGTTACAGTTAGAGCTGCAGTATTTCTGGTCAGGTGATCTCTTCCTGTTACAGTTAGAGCTGCAGTATTTCTGGTCAGGTGATCTCTTCCTGGTTTGTGTGCTGCCTCAGAGATCAGAAATAATTTCCTTTTTCTGTGAAATAATACAACAGTCACTTGTACGTGATCCCAACTAAGATATAATTAATCCTTAGTGGAAGCAAAACCAACCTATTGGGTTTATTTCATGTTTATATGATTTTCTAGTAGACTAAAGGTATGAAGATCTAAATTACAGGAAGATCCATTATCCAGAAAACCCCAGGTCCTGAGCGTTCTGGATAACAGATCCAATACCTGTAATACTGAAATAAATGGAATGCGTCTTTGATAGCAGAGAAACCTGTGCTACCCCACAACCCTCAAAATGGTACAGGAATGAGATCCATTAATCAGAAACCCGTTATTTCGAATTTCGAAAGGGAAGGCTGTCTCCCATAGACTCCATTTTATCCAAATAATCTAAAATTTTCAAAATAATTTCCCTTTTCTGTGTAATAATAAAACAGTAACTTGTACTTGATCCCAACTAAGTTATAATTAATCCTTATTGGAAGCAAAACCAGCCTATTGGGTTTATTTAATGTTTACAAGATTTTCTAGTAGACTTAAGGTATGAAGATCCAAATTACAGAAAGATCCATTATCCGGAAAACCCCTAGTTCCGAGCATATAAAAGGTTGCATACCTATATATAGTATTTTTCTATAGTTTTTTTTCTTATTGTTTATATTTGTAAAAAATATCTATTATTGTTTAGATTTTATTTCTATTTTTTCTTATTTCATATATATTTTATATTTTATATTTTCCATTAGATTAGTATCTGAAATTGTTTACTACTCTGTTTTTTTTTTTTTTTTTCACTTTCAGCCGCAATCCTTGGAGGGCTCATTTCCAAATATCTGGATCTGGATGTGTCCAGTGTAAGAATTTGTGCTCCGGTTGCTCATGAATACATATTTATCCTCATGGGAATAGCTATAACGATAGCATTAAAATAGCCCAAAAACATAAAGCAGTGACAACTCATTAATAAAAAGCTCCAGTAGAATTAATTATTCGCATATCCGTTCAATGAATACGGCAGAGGAACTGCAATAGTAGGTCAGCTATAAAAGTGCAGATATTTCGATTCACTGGAAACAATGGCTAAAATATTTTGTATTCAACAGTTCCTGTTCAAGTGGAGCTTACAATCTAAGGTCCCTGTCACATTCCCATTAGACCCTGTACCAGTGGAGCTTACAATCTAACATCCCTATCACATTCCCATCAGTCCCTATTCCAGTGAGCTTACAATCTAAGGTCCCTATCACATTTCCATCAGTCCCTGCCCCAGTGAGTTTACAATCTAAGGTCCCTATCACATTCCCATCAGTCCCTGCCCCAGTGAGCTTACAATTTAAGGTTCCTATCACATTCTCAACAGTCCCTACCCCAGTGAGCTTACAATCTAAGGTCCCTATCACATTCCCATCAGTCCCTGTCCCACTGAGCTTGCAATCTAAGGTCCCTATCACATTCCCATCAGTCCCTATTCCAGTGAGCTTACAATCTAAGGTCCCTATCAGATTCCAATCCCATCAGTCCCTGCCCCAGTGAATTTACAATCTAAGGTCCCTATCACATTCCCATCAGTCCATGCCCCAGTGAGCTTACAATCTAAGGTCCCTATCACATTCCCATCAGTCCCTGTCCCAGTGAGCTTACAATTTAAGGTTCCTATCACATTCTCAACAGTCCCTGCCCCAGTGAGCTTACAATCTAAGGTCCCTATCACATTCCCATCAGTCCCTGTCCCACTGAGCTTGCAATCTAAGGTCCCTATCACATTCCCATAAGTTCCTGTCCCAGTGGAGCTTACAATCTAAAGTCCCAGTCACATTCCCTTCAGTCCCTGTTCCAGTGAGCTTACAATCTAAGAAAATAAAGGGAGAAGGCGCACACCCTTTAAATCAAATTACCTGCCTTTTTGATTTTTTGTCTATTTTGTGCCCCTGATGAAGACCTTTAAGGTCGAAACGCGTTGGGCTCATTTTTGATTTTGATTATGTTTTGTGTATTTTCTTTGCTTATTATTTTTTTCTTCTTTTTTGTAATAAATTAATTTTGCTTTTCAAATCGGGTGTGCTATACATTATCTGCAGTAGCTTACAATCTAAGGTCCCTATCACATTCCCATCAGTCCCTGCCCCAGTGGAGCTTACAATCTAAGGTCCCTATCACATTCCCATCAGTCCCTGTCCCAGTAAGCTTACAATCTAAGGTCCCTATCACATTCCCATCAGTCCCTGTCCCAGTGAGCTTACAATTTAAGGTCTCTATCACATTCTCATCAGTCCCTGTCCCAGTGAGCTTGCAATCTAAGGTCTCTATCACATTCCCGTCAGTCCCGGTCCCAGTGAGCTTGCAATCTAAGGTCCCTATCACATTCCTGCTAGTATAAATTGGACCTTAGCAACCAGATGGCTGAAATTACAAACTGGAGAGCTGCTGAATAAAAAGTGAAATAAGTCAAAAACCACAAATAATAAAAAATGAAAACCAGTTGCAAATTGTCTCAGAATATCCCTCTCTACATCATACTTAAAAGAGAAGGAAAGACTAAAACTAAGTAAGCCTTATTAGAAAGGTCTATATAAATACACCAGTAAACCCTCAAAGTAATGCTGCTCTGAGTCCTCTGTCAAAAGAAACAGCACATTTCTTTCCTTCTATTGTGTACTCATGGGCTTCTGTATCAGACTTCCTGTTTTCAGCTTAAACCTCCAGGGCTAGGGCTTGAGCATGCTCAGTTTGCTCCTCTCCCCCTCCCTGCTGTAATCTGAGCCCAGAGCTATGAGTGAGCAGGGAGAGACTCAGGCAGGAAGTGACATCACACCAAGCTAATATGGCAGCTGCTATCCTAAATAAACAGAGAGCTTCTAGAGCTTTTTACTCAGGTATGGTAAAGTATTCTACAGAATAAATATAGCATTCTAGCTTGCACTATTGCAGCTAACTTATTGGGAATTAAATGCCTCCGTAGCTTTCCTTCTCCTTTAAAGTGAACTTAAAGGTGAACAACCCCTTTTAAAAAAGACACCTTTTATAAATCAGCTTTTTGTCATTGGCTGTTCCATGCTTGAAGCAAGAAATAAATACATGACTAAATATTAAAAATATATATAAAAAAAATACATATTCTATAAACATCAAAACCTCCTTAATTGGACAAAATAAGAGCCTAATTTCTTATCCGTGGAGATTTATTTCCTGCGCTGTGACAGACGGACCACGATTCACATGAATTTTCACTACACTGAGATCTTTCACCTGCTCGTGATGTGGGAGCAAAATAAATGGATCCGGCGTGAAAAGAAAAGAGGCTCCTCTGCACTTGATCTTTCTGGTGAAGCCGCGAGAAGTCTCTCCCCAGAGGCCACAAAGTGACAAGCTCCATTTTTAAGAGCCAATATCTGTTGAAGAATCTTCTAAGGTGAAGTTTTAAAAAGGAAGAAAAAAAAAAAAGGAGCATTGTGAATTTATTCAAAGAACAACGCAGAGTAGAATCTGTTTAATGAAAAGAAAAATATGGGCATTTTTATCTTTAGCAAAAACCATAGAAATGTGTAAATATTTGACCTATTTTAATAAAACAAATAAACTGCAGTTGAGATATAGACGACACCCTTGATATAAAAGCTGCAAATTGGAAATTATGCTCATTTTACAAAATTGGAATCTGACAAAGAAAATGAATAGTCACTGACCCCATCTAAATAACAAATACTCTGTAAGGTACACGTTTATTATTACTGATACTTTTTTATTACTCATCTTTCTATTCAGTCACATTCCCCTCACTTCTCACCCAGACAGTTAACATTAGAGTTGCTGATTCAGACTGAGTGCTCTGAATATACAAATGATACAAAACAGTTGGTATAGTGGAATCCTAGGCTTGATCCCATACAGGCCACTGTCTGCAATGAGTCTTAATGTTTCCCTGTGTCTGTGTGGTTTTCCCCTGAGCATTCCCACCCCTGGGTACTCCCGGGACTGATGGGAATGTGATAGGAACCTTTGATTGTAAGCTCACTGGGGCAGGGACTGATGTGAATGTGATAGGTACCTTAGATTGTAAGCTCACTGGGGCAGGGACTGATGGGAATGTGATAGGGACCTTAGATTGTAAACTCACTGGGGCAGGGACTGATGGGAATGTGATAGGTACCTTAGATTGTAAGCTCACTGGGGCAGGGACTGATGTGAATGTGATAGGGACCTTAGATTGTAAGCTCCACTGGGTCAGAGACTGATGGGAATGTGATAGGGACCTTAGATTGTAAGCTCACTGGGGCAGGAACTGATGTGAATGTGATAGGGACCTTAGATTGTAAGCTCACTGGGACAGGGACTGATGGGAATGTGATAGGGACCTTAGATTGTAAGCTCACTGGGACAGGGACTGATGGGAAAGTGAAAGGTACCTTAGATTGTAAGCTCTACTCAGACAGGGACTGATGGGAATGTGATAGGGATCTTAGATTGTAAGCTCCACTGGGGCAGGGACTAATGGGAATGTGATAGAGACCTTAGATTGTAAGCTCACTGGGGCAGGGACTGATAGGAATGTGATAGGGACCTTAGATTGTAAACTCCACTTGGACAGGGACTGATGTGAATGTGATAGGGATCTTAGATTGTAAGCTCCACTGGGGCAGGGACTGACAAAACTGTGATAGGGATCTTAGATTTATAAGCTCCACTTGGAGAGGGACTGATAGGTATGTGATAGGGACCTTAGATTGTAAGATCACTGGGACAGGGACTGATGGGAATGTGATAGGGACCTTAGATTGTAAGCTCACTGGGACAGGGACTGATGGAAACGTTATAGGGACTTTAGATTGTAAGCTCACTGGGACAGGGACTGATGGAAACGTGATAGGGACCTTAGATTGTAAGCTCACTGGGACAGGGACTGATGGGAATGTGATAGGGACCTTAGATTGTAAGCTGCACTGAGGCAGATGTGATTGGAATGTTATAGGAAACTTAGATTGTTTGGTTCAATAATTTTTAAAAGCAGAGTGTTTTACAAGGGAATGTTAGATGGAATGTTAACAAGAATGATGAACTTCCCTTGTTTGCCCAGTAGATGGCAGTGCAGTTATACTATGGCATTTTATCACTTGAATCAAAGGGACGGCCTCAGAGTGATCCTCGCTGCAAAATGCGACTGTATTTTTCAATTGCAAAGGTTTATCCTCCAGTAGAATTAAAAACAAAGAGAAAAGCAGAAAAACAAGGCACTGAGCGGAGGCTCCCTCCTCTGTACAAGGAGCACTAATTACATCCTCACAGCTGGAAATTCTCTTATTCCTCCTGCGATGAAATATTGTCTCACGCGGCTCCTCGCGCAATCTGACACTCGCAACACAACAGCCACGCGGCATTCTGGGATTGATACAACAGCTGTCAGATGTCTCAGCATCGTAAACTTCAACCCCCGCCAATTTTTTATCATTTTAATTCAGCGCAATTATACCGCGCAAAGGTCGAGGAAATCGTCAGAGTAACAAGCGAAGTTCCGAAGAACGGCAGAAAGGAACAATGAAACTTTTTAACGTCTTTGGAGTTCGTTTTGCACTGGACGAGCCGCATATAAGAAACAGTAGATGTTGTCGTTATTCATTATCTTGCCTCATTCTGCAGTTAAAATACATAGTATGCAAGAAATTTAGCAATTTGCATTATTTTTATTTTCTAGTTTTCAAGATTTTATCAGTTTTTTTTTCAGAAAAACAGCGCCACCTGCTGCTGACTGCCTGACTACAGTAAAATAGTTGTGCAGAGATCCACCTGATGTTTCTCTGGTCAGTTCTAAGCAGAGCAACATCACAAGACTTTCCCTTTCTCACTAAATTCAATTCCAGCTGACTGCAGCCATTTGGCCTAAATGACCAGCAGGTGGAGCTAATTTACAAAACAGGTATGGGACCTGATATCCAGAATATTTGGGACCTAAGGGTTTTCCAGCCTTTCCACAATTTGAATCTCAATACCTTAAGTCTACTAGAAAGTCATATAAACATTAAATAAAGCCAATAGGCTGGTTTTGCCTCCAATACGGAGTTGGGATCAAGTACAGGTATGGGACCTGTTATCCAGAATGCTCGGGACTTGGGGGTTTCCAGATAATCGATCTTTCCGTAATTTGGATCTCCATACACTAAGTCTACTAGAAAATCATTTAAACATGAAATAAAGCCAATAGGCTGGTTTTGCCTCCAATACGGATTAATTATATCTTAGTTGGGATCAAGTACAGGTATGGGACCTGTTATCCAGAATGCTCGGGACCTGGGGTTTTCTGGATAAGGGATCTTTCTGTAATTTGGGTCTCCATACCTTAAGTCTACCAGAAAATCATGTAAACATTAAATACACAGTAATGACCGAATTTGTCCCTTTTTGCTTCTGTGGAAAGTTCTCAAATTTTCCGAGAAATTTGCGAAATGGCAAAAAATTAACAAAATGTGAATTTTGATGTCCGCGTCAAATTTGACGCCCGTGTCAATTAGCGTAAATTTTGACACCCACATTAAAGTCAATTGGCATCCATATAATGCTGACGTGAGCGACTATTCATCGCTGATGAATTTTCACCACAGTTTTGAGAATTTATTAGCCTGCGGCGAAACATGGAAATTCACTGCGATTTCGTACCTGTCGAATTTATTCACCCATCACTATAAATAAACCCAGGTTTTGCTTCCAATAAGGATAAATTATATATTAGTTGGGATCAAGTACAAGCGACTGTTTTATTATTACACAGAAAAAGGAAGTAATTAAAAAAAAATGTTAATTATTTGATTAAAATGGAGTCTATGGGAGACAGCCATCCTGTAATTCGGAGCTTTCTGGATAACCGGTTTCAAGATAACAGATTCCCTACCTGTATTAGCAGTTTAAAAAATTACTACTAGAATTTTACAAACTAATGTAACCCTTTCTTGACCCAATACTGCAGCTCTAACTGTAACAGGAAGAGATCACCTGACCAGAAATACTGCAGCTCTAACTGTAACAGGAAGAGATCACCTGACCAGAAATACTGCAGCTCTAACTGTAACAGGAAGAGATCACCTGACCAGAAATACTGCAGCTCTAACTGTAACAGGAAGAGATCACCTGACCAGAAATACTGCAGCTCTCACTGTAACAGGAAGAGATCACCTGACCAGAAATACTGCAGCTCTAACTGTAACAGGAAGAGATCACCTGACCAGAAATACTGCAGCTCTAACTGTAACAGGAAGAGATCACCTGACCAGAAATACTGCAGCTCTAACTGTAACAGGAAGAGATCACCTGACCAGAAATACTGCAGCTCTAACTGTAACAGGAAGAGATCACCTGACCAGAAATACTGCAGCTCTAACTGTAACAGGAAGAGATCACCTGACCAGAAATACTGCAGCTCTAACTGTAACAGGTAGAAGTTTGGAAGCAAAAGACACAACTCTGTCTGTTAATTGGCTTATGTGACCTAACTTTGTTTGTGTGCACCGTGAATCCCATGGGACTGCCCTTATTTTTTTAAAAAGGCAATTTTCTATTAATGATTAACCAATTATGGAAGAGCACTGGGGCCAGCAAAAAAAACAATTCTAATGAATAAACTCATAATTATGACTTTTAATCTCATAATTATTACTTTTACACTCATAAATATGGCTTTAAAAAGTCAAAATTATGATTTTAAATGTTATAATTCTGACTTTAAAAAATCGAAATTATGACTTTTAATCTCATAAGTATGACTTTAAAACTTATAATTATGACTTTTAAAACTCATATTTATGACTTCAAAAAGTCAAAATTATGACTTTTAACATTATGAGTTTAAAAGTCATAATTATGAGATTAAAGTCATAAATTTGACTTTTTAAAGTCATAATTATAAAATTAAAAATCATAATTTTGACTTTTTAAAATCATATTTATGACTGTAAAAGTCATAATTATGAGATTAAAAGTCATAATTAAAATTTTTAAGTCATAATTATGAGATTAAAAATCATAATTATGAGTTTTAATAGTCATAATTCATTAGATTTTTTTTTTTTTTTTTGCTGACCCCAGTGCTCTTCCATACCCAATGGCACATACTACTAAAAAAGTATATTATTATGAAAATGGTCAATTTACATGAAGCAGGGTTTTACACTAGCTGTTTTATGCAATATCTTTTTATAGAGACCTACATTGTTTAAGGGGTATAGTTTTCCTTTAAGGTCACCTGGTTTGGATACTTGCTAGTGGTCTGGATCTCTTTTAGTAGAAGCCCCTGACTTCCTCTGTAGTTAATACCATGTTAATGTCTCATTCATGGGGAACCTGCCAGGGCCAGATCTAGGGGTAGACAGATGAGTGGAAGTGGAGGGCACATAGCTCTTCTCTCTGCCTTTTTCCTACATTTGGCCCATCTGAAAGTCTGGGATTTTGCATTGCATATTGGGGGAGTTGCTGAGCAAAGAAGCAGATGGTTGTGGGGGAGGACTTGCCTTCGACATCCTCAACCTCAAATAGAGTTGCCACATGTCTGGTTTTGCTCTAGGTTGACCAACCAAATGTTGATCATCATGTCATAGTCCTGCCCCATCACATTATCGCCCCACAACATCACAACCATGCCAACGTCCCGTATAATCATCTCCCGCCACAGAAATGAGGATGGGAAAAGTTGTCAGCCCTAACCTTAAGCCAGGTGCTGGTCCCTGCTCCCCAACTTCACTAAGTGCTGAAGCCTTATGCTCCAGACTTTACAGCATCATCCACCCCTAAGAACTGGGGGAGTCCAAGAAGGAAGAGCCATGTGCTCCCTCCCACTATATTAACTACAGACAGGAGTTTGTCATAACATTCCTGGGGCTACTCCTCCCTCCCAGGAGCAAAGGTTACGACAGGGGGTCCCCAACCTTTTTTACCCGTGAGCCACATTCAAATGTAAAAACGAGTTGGGGAGCAACACAGGAATGAAAATAGTTCCAGGGGTTCCAAATAAAGGCTGTGATTGGCTGTTAGGCAGACTGGCAGCCTATAGGGTTCTCTGTTTGGCAGTACACCTGGTTTTTATACAACCAAAACTTGCCTCCAAGCCTGGAATTCAAAAAGAATCACCTGCTTTGAGGCCACTGGAAGCAACATCCAAGGGGTTGGTGAGCGATTTTACCCCATATTACCCAAATCTCTGTAAATTGTAAAATCGCTTAGAAAAGTGAGCCGAGCAATTTTATATTTATTTCTAGGGTTTACGTATTTTGTTGAATTGTTCTCCATGTTTTACAAAAAGAGTTATACTCTAGGCCATTGTCTCTATTGCCGGCCCCAAGTTCCAGTCTTTTATTACATTGACACATCGGTGGGAGCCCGGGGGCTGTAGCCATTTAACAGTCCCCCCTGGGACAAAATGCTTGTTTTCTCTATAGAAGGAGTTAAACAGATACTTAATCACTAGCTGTTAATGTTATGGCCAGTTCTGCACAGAAGAAATGTGGACACTCCGAGCCTTCATTAAGTTCCATATATCACACAACATTGATCAAGTAATTCATTGATTTCTGCTACTGTACCTGGAAGAAGCTGTCTTCTACTACTTTCCATAGCAAAGCACAATTCTAGTTTTCAGGCCCTTAATCTTTTTTATAACTAGGGGGTTTACATAGAAGAAAAACACATTTGTGCTGCTTGATATGACAGACTCATGGGCTCGGCAAAAGAAGACTTCTCTAAACCTTAAAGGGGAAGTAAAGGCTGCTGCCAAAGTGAATATCTTAAAACAGAGTATATTTTTATAAATAAATATGTATTATATTTTCAGTATAGCTGCGGCCAACTAAAAAAGCCATGGGCAATAGCTGTGCCCTTTTTTGAATGGCAGCAATTCACACATGACATCACTGGGGAACCATGTGAAATTATTCCTGATTGGCCAGTGTAGGGGACTTGTAAATTAGTCTTCCAGTGTTACTAACACCTAACTGGGTCCTAAAATACAGTTAGGAGGGGAACCTGCTTATTTATCCTGCTTTCAGATATTCCCTCTGCAGTTCAACCAGTGCTCAGTAGATGGCACTGTTCTAAAGTATAAAGTCCTGGGCAGCCATGTGCTTAGAGTCCATTTCGTGCAAGCCCTGGCCTGAGCAGGCAGGCAG
Organism: Xenopus petersii; assembly: GCA_038501925.1. Lineage (NCBI taxonomy): Eukaryota > Metazoa > Chordata > Amphibia > Anura > Pipidae > Xenopus > Xenopus petersii. The sequence continues at coordinate 3,276,417 of CM076674.1, read as the reverse complement.
AGCTCGAGTGGAACCTAGACAGGTCAGGTCTAGTCAGGATAGGCTACTTATTTTAATAGGTCACTCTAGGTGTGACAGATAGTTAGGCTATTGAGCAGCAATAGCCTATGAGGAGTGTGAGTGGGATTAGGATCTCGGGTACTAATTGCCCAGAAGTAGGGACTAAGTGTACAGACCTAGGGATGTAGAGATTCCCCTGGGTTCCACTTAGGGAAAAGGCTGAAAGTTGGCATATCTCCTTGCTGCTTTGTATATTCTCTTCCCTGTGGGGACTGATACTGACCATTGGTGCTTGTGAGTATATGCTTATCCATGGTTGCTCTATGATCCTTCTTGATCTATATGTACACTCTGTTGTGGATAATTCTGTTCAATAAACATGTTCAATGATTAAGTTACAAGAACCACTGGCGCCCAATTATTGTACCCTGCACCTAGTTAAAGTTATACTACACCCTGCCTCCATGCGGTTGAGAAGGCTTAAACCCTGAGAATTAAGGTCTCATCCAGAGCACAGTATTGGGGCAAAGCTCATAGTTAGAGAACAGTGCCACTCAATATACTATAGCGTTACACCAGTATACACAGATATGATTGCCATTGTCTCATTTACCTCCTAACAGACTTAAAGGGGGTTGTTCACCTTTAAATTATTTTTTTAGTATGATGTAGAGAGTGATATTCTGAGACAATTTGCAATTGCTTTTCATTTTTTATGATTTGTGGCCATCCGGTTGCTAGGGTCCAAATTCCCCTAGCAACCATGCATTGATTTGAATATTAATAGAAAGATGAGTCATAAAAAGTAGCAATAATTATATATTTGTAGCCTTACAGAGTACTTGTTTTATACATAGGGTCAATGACCCCCTTATGAAAGCTGGAAAGATTTAGAAAAAAAAAAAAAATTTAAATAATGAAGACCAATTGAAAAGTTGCTTAGAATTAGACATTCTATAACATTATAAAAGGTGAACCACCACTTTAACAGCTCATATAAGCTGATATAATGTTGGACTCCATGTTCCCTTCAGCATTCCATGTTGGACGCGCACTCCAAGAATTCCTCGGATGCAGTGTAGGATAAAAGAAAAAGCTTTATATCACATCAGGTAACCAAACACCTTACGCGCTTCGTGTGTTTACACACGTCCTCATAGGTAAAAACTCTCAATCCCATAACCCTTTTTAAAAAGCAGGGTAGGGAGTGAATTGACCAATCCAGATTTAGCCTGAGTTGGAGGGTTTTGTACTAACCCCACCCCCCCCATAGAAAATTTTGGGCAGGGGGGTTGGTGGAGGTTGTAGGCACTATATTTCTATTTTAATTTATTTTATGTTTTCTTATGTTTAAGGGTAGGACCATCAGTCAGGTGTTAGCACTTTCCTACATTTGAAGTGTAATTATGGTATTAATAGGTATTTGTGAATTATAATATTCTAATTGTGCGATTCAATTCCTCTCAATTAGTGATGGGCGAATTTATTCGACAGGCGCGAATTCAAGGTGAATAAATTCGCGAAACCGCAGAGAAAACTTGCCAGTGAAAATTCGCCAGCGTCAAAAAAAAATGGACGCCGGCGCATTTTTGCCGGCAAATTGGCGGACATTGGCGTCAAAAACAAGATGCCAGCGCCGTTTCTCAAGTTTTTCACAGGTTTGCGAATTTTGTGGGAAATTTGCAAATTTTCCGGCGAAGCGAAACGCCCCAAATTCGCCCATCACTACTCTCAATGTGTTCTTCATCCCTTCAGTGCTTGTAGGTCACAGTGATAATGAGCAAATTGATGCCTTTTTTTCCTGAATATCAATTTATTATTCTTAACGTGACTCTGACCTTGGATTTGCTTTGACTGAGAAAAGTATTCAAGTCCATCTGGAGTTTCATGCGAAGCTACTGCAAATATTGATCTTTTCTTTCCAGAAGTATTTGCTAAGAATATTCGTTAATATTCATTTATTTTTTCTCTTGCTTGCCCTGTGCCTTCCATGTTCTGTCACTTTGTAAAAACAACAAAAAACAAACGTTTCTGTAATATTAATTACATGCAAAAGTGGGTTTTTACTTTCATTTAACGAATGAAGTTTGTGCTTTTTCTTTTGGTGGAAGGGCTGGGATCGGCTCTATGTGTCATTAGGGATGTAGCGAACAGTTCGGCGGCGAACTAGTTCGCGCGAACTTCGACTGTTCGCGTCCGCCGAATGTTCGCGAACGTCGCGCGACGTTCGCCAATACGAGTTCGCGTTCGATTCGAACAAAAATCGTTCGACCATTCGACCATTCGATTCCTTCGACCGCTAAAATCGAAGGATTTTCGTTCGAATCGAACGATCGAAGCCATTGGATCGAATGAAATCATTCGATCGAATGGCTTCGATCGTTCGAGTCGAACGAAAATCCTTCGATCGAACGATTAAAATCCTTCGATCGTTCGAATCGAACGATTTTCGGATGTTCGAAGTTCGCAAACTGTTCGCGAACTGTCCGCATTTTTTGCCGGTGTTCGCGAACGGCGTTCGCGAACACATCGGCGGCGGTTCGCTACATCCCTATGTGTCATACAAATGTGACATATTTGATTGTGGGAATTAGGGATCATAAAGTACAGCCAGTGGTGTAACTAGACCCCTAAGGTCCCTGGTATGGAAATTTAAAACTGGGTCCCTCCCACGCATTGGGCTGAAATACAGAATTACTGGGTTGGGAGAGCAAGTAGTAGGGCGAGGATTAGCGTTGCAGGCGCTCAGTCAGCTCTATGTCCTGTTCTGTAAAGAGGGACTTGGTGGAATTGCGCAGAGATGCGCTGAATGGGGACAGACATGTCACTGGCACTGCTTCAGTTGCGACACAGTAGTTTGACCAATCAGGGCCAGAGAGAATATACCGGCTCAAAGCCCGAAAAATGAACAGCCATACTAGCACACACCACGCGTAGCATGGCAAATTTTTTTTGACCACACCCATTTTTGTGGCCAAACCCCCTAATTACCATGTTCATTTTACAAAATTTGGCAGGTTATGAAAGTTTGAACATATTTCTGTGTTTTTTTCCCCCCAGTTATTACAGTTTTGCACAGTCCCACTCCCAGAGGCCCTTTACAAATTACTTTGCCCCCAAATAATTTTTTTGTTTTTCTTCTCAGTTCGGTCTGCCCTCCTCACTCCCTGCAGAAGTTCAACAGCACCACACCCACTGCCCCTTTTCAATTTTACCCCCAGATGATCACTTACAAATGGCTACAGCATAGCTTGCCAGCCTGGCCTGACTGCCCCCTCCTCCCCCTCACAAGCCAGTCAGACATTCCCACCACCACTCTTCAAAAAATTCAATATACTAAAAAAGTAATTAAAACTAGGGATGCACCGAATCCAGGATTCGGTTCGGGATTCGGCCAGGATTCGGCCTTTTTCAGCAGGATTCGGATTCGGCCGAATCCTTCTGTCCGGCCGAACCGAATCCTAATTTGCATATGCAAATTAGGGGTGGGGAGGGAAATTGCGTGACTTTATGTCAGAAAACAAGGAAGTAAAAAATGTTTTCCCCTTCCCACCCCTAATTGCATATGCAAATTAGGGTTCGGATTCGGTTCAGTATTCGGCCGAATCCTTCGTTAAGGATTCGGGGGTTCGGCCGAATCCAAAAAAGTGGATTCGGTGCATCCCTAATTAAAACATTTTTTTTCAGCCTGCAGCAGGCACAGGCACACTGCCACACACTTGCTGCACAGACCGACCAGGCACAGAAAAATAAATAGGCTGCAAGGAAAAAACACAGGTTTAGAGAACAGAGAGTCAGACAATAGCTCCATGAAATTTGAAGAAAATGAAACACTTACTGAAACCTTATTCACAACTGGGCACATGTGGTACACTTTTCACTGCACAGGGGAAATTGTAGGGCGGTGTTTGCAAGATGTCTAAATCAAGTCTGTATTCTCTCTCTCTCTCTCTCTCTCTCTCTATGGGGCAAATTCACTAAGATTCGTAGTTACGCTAGCGATGGTTAATTTGCATACGGTGCCAAATTCAAATTTCAATGGAGGAATACGTAGAATCACTTCAAATGCCTGGGAAACCTTCAAAACATGAAATAAAATTTTTATTTTGCCCTACACATGTGCCCACTGTATAGTTAAGTTGCCATGAGTTAGGAAATGTAGGGGGGAAGGAGGGGACTTAGAACTTAGAAACAATTTGAACTTTTTTTGAAGCAATCCTTATCTACTCTATTGCGCTTCGCTTTGTCTGAGGTGGCGAAGGAAGTCTAGCGTAAAAAGTAGCGTTCAGTACACTACGCGTGTTAGTGAATTTGCGTAGTTACATCCGTAGCGAAAATTCGCCTTGCGTAAGGGTGCGTTTGTTAGTGAATTTGCAAAGTAACAAAATTCCCAACGCTAGCGAATTGACGCTAGCGTTCGGCGCTTCGGCGCTTAGTGAATTTGCCCCTATGTATATATGGAGGCAGAACACCAGCAGGTATGGATAAGTAAATACAGGTATGGGGTCCATTATCCGGAAACCCATTATCCAGGAAACTCCAAATTATGGCAAGGCCATCTCCCATAGACTCAGTTTTAAACAAATAATCCACATTAAAAATAAATAATATGTAATAATAAAACAGTAACTTGTACTTGATCCAAACCAAGATATCATTAAACCTTATTGGAAGCAAAACCAGCCTATTGGGTTTATTTCATGTTTACATGATTTTCTAGTAGACTTAAGGTATGAAGATCCAAATTACAGAAAGATCAATTATCCAGAAAACCCCACTCCCAAGCATTCTGGATAACAGGTCCCATACGTGTACTATGCAAAGGCCAGAACACAGAAGAATAAAAATCTTCATGGAGGCAGCTGGTAAACTGACAAAGCTATAAAAAAGGGCAATTACCTTCCATTATAGGGAGGGAGCCTGGAGGGAGCCCACCCAGCCAGCGCAAAAAAAAGGCCAGTGGTTCCGGCGGGCCCCGAGGGGGAGCGGACCCCGGTGCAACTGCACCTCCTGCACCCCCAGTAGTTACGCCACTGAGTACAGCTCCCAGTTACATTAGATGGGACAGGCCAGGAACAAAGGTTTAACACCAGCAGCACCTGCAGATTGTAATGAATAATGAAATCCCTACTGAAACGTATAACGATTTTATAAGTCTTCCAGGATTTACATGATCTGTATAAGGGTAGAACTACACAGTCGATTTTACCTGCGATACCTTCCATTCCGACCAAAATCATTGGTGGTCTCTAATCTGGGCTTTCAGCTCTTTTAGCGAATTTCAGGTCCAATTGGAGACTTTCGACTCTTTCATGCGGCTTTTGCCTCTTTCCATGGCTATTGGCTCCAAACGTTGGCTTTTCGGCTGTTTTCGCGGGTCTCGGGTTTTCGGAGTTTGGCTGTTTTCAGAAGCTTCCGGGAACTTCGGTGGACTTTGCCGAGTTTCGTTGATGCAAGGGGGGCCTGGCTAATCCAGGATGTGGCCAGGCCCCCCTTAAAGCTTCAGGCTTGGTACAATTTTGCCCCCTGTGCCCCCCTGATGGCAGTCCTGCATGATACTCTGATACTCAGAGTTCCCTGTATAACTCAGCCTGCAGCCTTGTGCCTTTATATGGTCACAGAACAACCCCTCAGTGACTTCTAATATCCTTATCATTTACAGTAGGGGGTACATTTTCCCTTATAATACATAAGTGATACTCAGAGCTCCCAGTATAACTCAGCCTGCAGCTTTGTGTCTTTATATGGTCACAGAACAACCCCTCAGTGACTTCTAATATCCTTATCATTTACAGTAGGGGGTACATTATCCCTTATAATACATGAGTGATACTCAGAGTTCCCTGTATAACTCAGCCTGCAGCCTTGTGCCTTTATATGGTCACAGAACAACCCCTCAGTGACTTCTAATATCCTTATCATTTACAGTAGGGGGTACATTATCCCTTATAATACATGAGTGATACTCAGAGTTCCCTGTATAACTCAGCCTGCAGCCTTGTGCCTTTATATGGTCACAGAACAACCCCTCAGTGACTTCTAATATCCTTATCATTTACAGTAGGGGGTACATTTTCCCTTATAATACATGAGTGATACTCAGAGTTCCCTGTATAACTCAGCCTGCAGCCTTGTGCCTTTATATGGTCACAGAACAACCCCTCAGTGACTTCTAATATCCTTATCATTTACAGTAGGGGGTACATTATCCCTTATAATACATGAGTGATACTCAGAGTTCCCTGTATAACTCAGCCTGCAGCCTTGTGCCTTTATATGGTCACAGAACAACCCCTCAGTGACTTCTAATATCCTTATCATTTACAGTAGGGGGTACATTTTCCCTTATAATACATAAGTGATACTCAGAGCTCCCAGTATAACTCAGCCTGCAGCTTTGTGTCTTTATATGGTCACAGAACAACCCCTCAGTGACTTCTAATATCCTTATCATTTACAGTAGGGGGTACATTATCCCTTATAATACATGAGTGATACTCAGAGTTCCCTGTATAACTCAGCCTGCAGCCTTGTGCCTTTATATGGTCACAGAACAACCCCTCAGTGACTTCTAATATCCTTATCATTTACAGTAGGGGGTACATTATCCCTTATAATACATGAGTGATACTCAGAGTTCCCTGTATAACTCAGCCTGCAGCCTTGTGCCTTTATATGGTCACAGAACAACCCCTCAGTGACTTCTAATATCCTTATCATTTACAGTAGGGGGTACATTTTCCCTTATAATACATGAGTGATACTCAGAGTTCCCTGTATAACTCAGCCTGCAGCCTTGTGCCTTTATATGGTCACAGAACAACCCCTCAGTGACTTCTAATATCCTTATCATTTACAGTAGGGGGTACATTATGCCAACCACTCAGTGACTTCTAATATCCTTATCCTTTACAGTAGGGGGTACATTATTATTATTATTTACTACATATCTAAACCATAAAGCAGATGTAAAACAAAGCACACAACAATACGTATGCCCCTCAGCTTCCCAGAAGTTTTACATTATATATTCATGTTCATCTGGAAGACAAATATTAAACTGCCCATATGTTTACTTCATAACGGGGAATGAAGAGGATTTCCGTGACATATTCTGGATTCAGATTCATGGAGGAAAAAAATGTAAATCTATGCAGACATATCCCGCGGCCCTATGCTTTTGCAAGTATTGTCACTCATAAATCCAGCGTAATGGCTGCAAGGAATACACTGGAGAAGACAAAGATGAAAGTGTTCAGAGTATTTAAATGGATCATGCTGTGTAGAGGATCCTATAATCTCATTATTATGCCATTTATTAGCAACATAGAGAACCTTTCCTATATATTTCCTACTGGTTTTAACTCAGGTCTAACCTCCTTCACCCTGACCCTATAATCTTCCATTACATTTACAGGGCATAAAAATAGTATTTATAGGTTATTCTCTATTATTTGTTCATCAATAATCAGAAACAGACAGGGAGGATGATTTATGTTCCGAATTATGTTCCAAATTTTGAATCTTTTCAAAATTGTGTAGTGATAAAGAAAATCGCTATAAAATTTGTCACAGGAACATGTTTTTTTTTACAGAACTCATCGGTTAATTGCGCTGCTCCAGGAGGCTTCTGCATTGAAATCAGAGCAAACAGATGTTTTAATATTTAATTTTGATGAGGGGCTACACATGTTAAGGCTACTGCCAGATGGGCTGAAAAATGGCCTGAAATACGCAGTCGAGAATCAGCCCCTACACTGGCATTAGCCTCCTGTTCTGCACTCTGAACAAGGTGCAGGCACACGTGGCTGATTTTGCCAAAAAAACACAAGAGTTTGTATTCTTGTGCCGAAATAAAAATTCTAGAGATCTCTGCCTATTTCAGCAGGCTGATTTTCTGATTTTTTGAACTGTTTGGCATTGGCCTAATAGTTTCCCAGGTGCCCTCAGCCATGTGACTTGTCCTCTGATAAACTTCAGTCTCTATTTACTGCTGCACTGCAAGTTGGAACAGAACAATGGGAAGGTAGAAGATAACATCTGCCTGACACCTGCATTGCTAAAAATCCTCCAATATCCCACCTAGTGCGTAGGTATGAGAATAGCACTCAGTAATAAAACCCCCAAGCCAAAACACCACTATTTCATTATTGGTTGCCATCCAGTCGTATTTGACTGTCCAGTCCGGTAAATCACCAGTTAGGGCCAGGGCTGGAATGACGTATTCATCGTGAAGGTAATTGCCTCATATTTTTGTACACCCGGTAAATCCCTCCCTTTCCTGATACTCTTTGCTGACAGATTACCCCTTATATGGAGAGGCCAACTATTCCCTGCCCATTTCCGCACACACTCTTTCCCCTTCCATGCCCACTCCATTCCATTACACCACTAGCCAAATAGCCCTGCATGCATTTACCTTATAGAGCCATCCTTGTTTTGTACAATTACTTATCCTTCTTCAGGTACTAAATAAGAATTATACCTAACATGAATTGCAAAGCTTAAAATGCTAATAAGAGGTCTCCATTGAGTTATCCAATCAGAAGCCAACTGTTAAGGCCAATTTGGCTCTTACCAGAAAAGAAGTCTGGAAGCAAAACACAGGCAAATTGTTAGATTCAATTCACAGTTTTCAATGGTTAAGAGTCTCATGGTGGAATTTCAGGCACAGGTCGGGGCTGGCAGCCATCATGGTAGGCAAAATTAGGCAGGAGGGTCAGGAACCAGAAGATCAACCAGAAAAATTAATTTAGAGCACATGCAGTAACGTGTAAGAAAAGACATATATTGGACATTGAACTTGGGTCCCTGGCATTTTCTTTTTAATTTGATGGCAAACTTCGGAATGATGTTGGAGCAGAATTACGTTGGCGCCGGAGTTCCAATTTAGGAAAAACGACCTCGTGTACATGGCACCTCTATTTTTGAAAGCCTGCCAGCGAGTATGGCCATGCTGGGAGTGGCTCCTCACACCAACCTGCACAAGCTTCCCTCATTGGCATTCTGTTGGGCAATTAAGGGATGACCAGCTTCCTCTAGTCCGCCAAAGCTTTCAGTTATGCATTAGAGTCTTCCTGAGCTGGTTCATTGGGCGATGGAGCCGATCTGACATCCCCTTGATACTCTCAGATGATATATTTTAGGAGATGCAATGTTTCTCTATCTATAAAACTGAGAACATAAGGTCATCATTGATTGACCAACATCATCTGAAGGTAGGATCTCCAAGTGAAAGCTGTGCTGGGGAGGCTGCTTTGTCCCCCATAGCCGTGCAGAACTAGCAAACATCATGGTGCAGAAAGTTAGGAAAGCCTTCTAGTTTACATATTTGTTCCCTTTTGTCAACAGCCCCACTAAAAGGTTCTACCTAGTTCTGTAAGCAGTGTTACTGGGCTCTGTGTTGGATCACAAGTCTGACACATATGAGTCCAGTAAACTCCATGTGAAATGTAGGGCTCCAGTGCTGCAAGTCAGCCATTCCAAGCACTATATCAAAGAGCCACTCCAGAGTCGAACCAAGATTCTTGTCTAAGAGATTAATGAACACAGCTTGGGCCATTATGTACATTTTCCCTTTAGATATTGAAAAGCGTTGAACTTCTTCAGCAAAATATTAATATTCAGAATACTGGCAGGATGCTGACATTTGCATTGATTTAAGCACTCGGCATTAAAGTGCTTTATGGGGAACACACATAAAAACCTGCGGAAGACAAAAGAAGCATTAGCATAAGGAATTGATTCTTGCTCCCCATTCCCATCCATCCTCTGACAAAACCGTGGTTTAATGAGCATTAAGCAAAGCCTTTCTCTGTGACAAGTACTCAATGTGGTTTTGTACACTCGCTTGAGATTTATATAGTAACGTTAAATTGAGCATAATGAGATTTCACTTCTACTTGCAGCACCTTTATTCTATGGCACCTACTTCCCACTACAAATATCTGCTCTGATCAACAAATCCTTCTTTTGAAGAGTGGGGGGGGGGGGGTAGTAATTTATTTAATTTACTGGTGGCAAAGAGTAAAACAGTTTTGACTGACCCAAGTCACATAATACTCTTTACATTAAGAAGGAAGCCAATAAGATAAGGTCTAATGAAAGTATTCCTACTCTAGGATCCATGTTAAGTCCTCATTCAGGAAATTTTTCCCTCATTCAGGGAGCTCTGTCCCAAATATCAGCCAGAAGTTGATAGTTGTTTCATCACCCAAAAGCTGCTGGCAGTTTCTTTAAGGGTCTGTTCGATTTTATCGAGTCTTTTCCCGACCCAACTTTTTCGAGTTATTTTATTGATAAATTAGGTAAAATAGTGGATTGAAGTTTGGTCGAGCTTGGTTTAATATAAAGATGAAATGAATTAGTGTTTTTACACAAAGAATATTAATTTTCTACAATTTTTATACCCAGAGAATCATTTGATTTTCCTCATCATTCTAGATCCCTACATACTATGATCTTCGCTATAGCAGTCGTCTCCCATATAATCCTAATATGACCCATATTCGTTTTAAAGGAGAACTAAAGCCTAACTAAAAAAGTAGGCAGAAATGTTGTACATTTGGGTTTTGTGCTTCTGTACCAGCCCAAGGCAACCACAACCCTTTAGCAGTAAAGATCTGTGTCTCCAAAGATGCCCCAGTAGCTCCCCATCTTCTTTTCTGCTGATTCACTGATTCACATGCTCTGTGCTGCTGTCACTTACTGAGCTTAGGGAGCCACTCACAATATACAGTACACATAGAATAGAAATGTCACAATATAAGGCTGATTAGTAATTAATACACATAATTACTACATGGCAGCACAGAAACCAGTGCAATTAGCATCAGAATTGAATAATCAGCAAACCTGTAGCATCAGCTTATATTACAGCCAGGGAAGCTCATTTTCTGCTGGATAATTAGTGACGAGCCCTAAGCTTAGCTTCTCAACAGCCAATCAGAGCCCACTGAGCATGTGAGTGTCACAGACACTTTCCAAGATGGTGACCCCCTGTGACAAGTTTGAAGTCCTGGATCATTGCTGCTATTGACAAGCTCAAACTTTAGCCTCATGCAATAAGTTCACTATATAAAATAGGACATTTTTAGCCACATTCATTTTTAGGGTTTAGTTTTCCTTTAAATGAGTGCCTTGACATAAAACTCCTTTTATACATCATTCTGTATCCTACTATCATACACCCTTATAGAGGCCTTCTCTTTTGTCACTTGGAATTGAAGGATGAACACTTATTGCAACTGTAGGAAACTACGAGGAGTGTATTTGGACATTTGGGGGTTGTTTATTATAATCTGAATTTTAAAATCTTGAAAGGTTTTTTTAATTAAATAAGCCAACGCCGGGGGGGAAAACAAATAAGATTGTGGTGAAAAATGTTTTGCGCTCTCATAAATGCAATTTAAATGATGATTTGGGCATAAATCTTGATGGGTAGTTGGTTTAGAAAATACATATTAAGGGGCCCATTTACTAAGGGTCAAAGTGAATTTTGCAATTTCGAATTTCGAAGTAAGTTTTGGGTACTTCGACCATGGAATAGGCCAAAATTTGATTTGAATTGAACTTCGAAAATTGAAGTACTGTCTCTTTAAAAAACTTTGACTTTGACACTTTGCCACCTTAAACCTGCCGATTTGCTGTTTAGCCTATGGGGGGACCTCCTATAACCTATATGAGCCATTGGCTAAGTTTTGAGAAGTCAAAGTTTTTTTTAATCAACGATTCGAAGGATTTCATTGTGCGATCGAACGATTTTAATTTTAGGGGAAAAAACTTCAAGTTTGACTTCGACTATCATACTACACTTATTTGATGGTCCAATTTCGAAGTTTTTTCACTTCGAAATTCGACCCTTGATAAATCTGCCCCTAAGTGGGGTGTGGGGTTAAATCATAAATATTGAGTTAAACAGTCGTATGGATCACCGCATGTTAATATAAAGCCAATGGTCAAGATTTGCTTTGGGGCTTTAGTTCCTGTTGACTACAAGTGAGAACAAGGTGATGCTACAAATGAATTAGTATTTCTAGCAAAGCCTTGGTATAACCTTGGCCTATCCTGCCCTCCATAAAGGACTGGCTTCTATAAACGCCGCCGCATATAAGGGTCAGAATGATTGATCTTTATAAAGATGACATTTTTCATACAACGGGACTAAGATATGAATTAGGACCCATCTGGATATGATTATAACGGCAGTCATTAGCATAAAAGTTTATTAAAATGACATTTTAAATCAAATAATTATGTGAAAAAGTTTTTTTTTTTTTTAATCTGAACATTAAAGGGGTTGTAAATCCCAAAGTGACAATTTGCCCAATCAAAAGTAATTCTAAGCAGCCTTCACTGGCCTGGTTTACAACCCTGTGAAAATGTTATTTTTGGGTTTGCGTACCCTTTAACCTCCATCTTGGTTAATTTGTGTATGCTTTGAATGCAATACAATATTTTGAGTATCCATTGTAAATTAAAATTTTGCCTATGTTTGGTCACTCCGTGGTACAATGTGGAGTATTTTTAATATGTCTCTGTCCATCTGGGAGCCTGGTCTAAGCTGCCATACGTTCCCCAACTCTGTGATTTCTTTGTTCGAGGTTCTGGCTCTTTGTAAGTTCAGAAACCACAGAGATCATGTCAAATAAACTTTGTCTTTTACCTCGAGTGGTCTCTGGTAACTCGATTTTGAAGCACGTGGCAAGTGGTAAATTAAAAATTCAACAAAATCACCATGTTTTTACCCAATGCATTGCTTATATCAGAATTTCAGTGGCATCATGGCCCCCTCTACAACTTGCATGATACTGTGTGTGTTGATACTGGTGCAAATTAGAACCTACTTTTTTTCTAAATGATGTTCAAATTGGGGCACAATTTGTTTTAGTACATCTATACAAGAAAAGCCAATAACAGATTTACTAATTCACTTGGAGCTTGCCAGTTGCATCCATAAAAAACAACTCCTAGAGGAACCTTGGAGTTTCCCATTCAGCATCAAGAGTTCCAAGATGATTTGGTTACTATACAGTATTTAGTGATATTCTTTATATCCTATCTTTTACATTATCCAGCACTATGCATGAGACTTCTTTTGGAGCAAGTCAAATGTGTCCATGTTTCAACCAACTAGGGGAAGCTTGGAATTAGTTTTAGGTCCATGCTGAGTTCCAGGGTTCCTTAGAGATGAATGGGTGCATTGGTGCTCAGTTTCACATCTTTTCTAGGGCTTTGCACTTGCACTTGAGAGTCCTACAATGTCAAAATTATTTAATATATAGGCAAGGGTCAATATATCAGACCAGTTCTTCAGCATCAGAGTTTCAGATGATTTTGGGGACTATATTTGGTGACCCTATGTCATTATTATTTAATATATTGGCAAGTGTAAATACACCAGATCAGTTCTTCAGCATTAGAGTTTCAACGTGATTTTGGTGACCAGGCCCAGACTGGCAAATGCCATATGAGCTGCTATAAGATGCCATAGACAGTCATTATTTAGTGTGATGGTGGTGGCCTGTTTGCTCCTCTGTGTACTTGACATGGCAGGTCTTATTTTGGCTCCCAGTCCAGACCTTTTGGTGACTACATTTGGTGACCCTATAATTAACAGAAGGACCACATTATGCCATGCTTATCTTTTGCAACTGACCAACATCATAAAAGAGATTTCTTTTATTTGTAATTAGTAAACAAAGGCAGGGGAGGTACAATCAATTTAATTTTCTCAATATGCTTCAAGAACAAAATTTTAAAGGAACAGTTCAGTGTAAAAAATAAAAACTGGGTAAATAGATGAAAATGAAATAAAAAATGTATCTAATACAGTTAGTTAGGCAAAAATGTAATGTATAAAGGCTGGAGTGAGTGGATGTGTAACATAATAGCCAGAACACTACTTCCTGCTTTTCAGCTCTCTAACTCTGAGTTAGTCAGTGACTATAAGGGGGGCCACATGGGACATAACTGTTCAGTGAGTTTGTAATTGATCCTCAGCATTCAGCTCAGATTCAAAAGCAACAGATATGACCCATGTGACCCCTCTCAAGTCACTGATTGGTTACTGCCTGGTAACCAATCAGTGGAAAGCAAGAAAGCTGAAAAGCAGGAAGTAGTGTTCTGGCTATTATGTTACAAATTCACTCACTCCAGCCTTACATTTAAAAACATTGCATTTGTGCCTAACTAACTATATTAGAATTTTTTTTTATTGTGCACAGACTATCTATTTACCCAGTTTTTATTTGTAAACTGAACTGTTACTTTAATTGAAATTCTAATTGATTTTTTCCCTCGTATCTATAGCTGAAGCCAATTCCTTGCTTTCACCCAACCATGCATTTACTTTTTCCCCCCAAAATACAAATCCCTACGAGGGAGAGGGAAAGTGCATCTTCACAGGCAGTTGTTGCTTTTACATATAATTCTCAGGCCATTACTTTAGAAGTTGCAACAACTGCAAAAACACAGATATGGACTCTTCCATTGTTATTAAATTGATAACATTTCGGCTTTAAAAGAAAAGTGACGGAAATGATTTAAAGCTAAAATATATAGATAATCTCCCCGGCCAGGTTAAATGGTTTAGAGAATTTATGAGAAATTTCATTCTATATCACAGCTTGGGGCCTTCAGAGGAAAGCAGCAGGGTTTCTTGACTTTGACTTTCAATTTCCACTAACATATTAAATAGTTCAATCGTTTTTTTTTTTTTAATAACATAAAGGAGAAATATGGTCGAAATTGCAGAAAACCATGTTGGGAAAAAAAATAAGACATTTCTTTGGTTAGGTGTGGAAATATTTTGAATAATACATTTTATTTAATTAAAATGAATGTGCGCATGAATTATTTTGAGGATATCATATACAGTAAATATCTCAGCTTGGCTGTTGTCTGAAGCTCTTCGTTTTGTTACTGGTAAATATCAACATAAAGGAAATACTAAAGTGTAAGCTGTGGGTTCAGTGTTTTCAGTGATGTCACAAAGCCGGCCCTTGGCCCAGATCATGAGGCAGGAAAAGGTGGCAACTGAAGGTTGGTGCTTTATAAATACGTTATTAATAATAGAAGAGGAGGAGGATCCCATTCAGGTGTGACCATGGATTTTAGGGAAATTAATTCTCAAAGACTGTCCTCAAGTAGGAAGCTGGAAGATACTACTAGCCCGGGGTTGAAAGGCCCCAGTGAAGAAGAAGCCGCAAGATAAGAATAGACCTCAGAATAAGTCCCTGAAAAGGTTGTATGTAAAGTGCCATCAGTAGTAGGCTAGAATCTACATTTACTGTATTGGCTGCAGGAGCTATTTCGTAGCACAATCTGAATTTTGGACGCGCTTTTGAAAAGTTGCTCGCGTCAACACTATTCGGACGCCTACTGACTTTCCCCAGTGTCTATATAGACTCAGTAATGGAGAAGCTAAACCAATGATTATGAGCCCAGAGCATTCGCCAACCTGTATGGACAAGAAGCCTAGGGTGGTCTTTTATTTAAGAGAATAAAAAAGTTTTTCACCAGCACTCGTCCTTCTTCAGAGGTTCCAGGTTTCCCCCTGAAACAATGAATTTACTGCACACGTCAAAGAGTGTCTTGAGATAAAGGACAAGGAGATTAAAAGATATACAGTATGTGAGTGCCGTTCCTATTTTACAAATGTAAGCTACAGTATTTTGGCCGTTCACCATTAAAAATCCAGTAGTACATGAGCTACACAGGACTGGACTAGTTTATACAAGAGGGAGGTAATCACATAGTTTTTTCAACTGGAACATGACCTTATGTAATGAGGTTCTACTCAATTTTCGACTGAAGTTCCAGCCATTCTGGGGTTCCAGTCACTGGGCATATCCAAGTGGAACATCAAGGGCTTCTCCATTACCGAGTCTATATAGACACTGGGGAAAGTCAATAGGCGTCCGAATAGTGTTGACGCGAGCAACGTTTCAAAAGCGCGTCCAAAATTCAGATTGTGCTACTAAATAGCTCCTGCAGCCACTACAGTTAATGTAGAATCTAGCCTACTACTGATAGCACTTTACATACAACCTTTTCAGGGACTTATACTGAGGTCTATTCTTATCTTGCGGCTTCTTCTTCACTGGGGCCTTTCAACCCCGGGCTAGTAGTATCTTCCAGCTTCCTACTTGAGGACAGTCTTTGAGAATCAATTTCCCTAAAATCCATGGTCACACCTGAATGGGATCCACCTCCTCTTCTATTATTAATTACGTATTTATAAACCACCAACCTTCAGCCAATTACACATAATGGGCTTATACTGAGGTCTGTTCTTATCTTGGGGCTTCTTCTTCACTGGGGCCTTTCAACCCCGGGCTAGTAGTATTAATAACATATAATTATTATTTGAGAATTAACCTCCCTAACATCCATGGTCACACCTGCATGGAATCCACCTCCTCCACTTCTAAAGTGAAACCAGCCAAGGTCCTATAGGAGTCAATGGGTGCTGGCGCTGATCCTATTGGACCCTTTTTCAGCCATTTGGCTTTTAGAGGATTTTCCAATTTATTCGCTAGTAACTGTCAGAAAAATTGGAATTTTGAGAGGTTTTTATATTTTTTAGAGCATTGTTCTCCTTTTTGTTGTGGATACTTTTCATAATCTGATCTTTTCATACAAGGTTTTAGAGAAAATTCGTTTATTCGTGATTTCCAAAACCTCTAAAACTACTACAATGAAAATATTGATAAATAGCCATCTGAATGCCCATTCCTTTACTTCCACATGTTTAGAGTGTAACAACCAATGGGGTTACTGTACAAACTAATAATATTAATATTATTTTACTGGCATGTTTGCTACCCAGGTGGTTCACCTTTAAAGTTACCTTTTAGTATGTTATAGAATGGCTAATTCTAAGTAACTTTTCCATCTAAAAACAAATGCTCTGTAAGGCTACAAATGTATTGTTATTGTTACTAAAAGGTTGAACTTGGACGTGTGACTTTTTTCAACCTTACTTACTATGTTACTATGTTACTACTGTATGTATTACTCCTCTTTCTATTCAGGTCTCTCCTATTCATATTCAAGTCTCTTACTCAAATCAATGCATGGTTGCTAGGGGAATCTGGAGCCTAGCAACCAGATTGCTGAAATTACAAACTGGAGAGCTGCTGAATAAAAAGCTAAATAACATAAAAACCACAAATAATAAAAAATGAAAACCAATTGCAAATTGTCTCTCTACAGAATACTAAAAGTCAATTTAAAGGTGAACAACTCCTTTAAAGGGAATGGATCATATTATGCTGTCTGTCAATATTTCCTTTTACTGCATCAATGTTTCTATAATGTTTTACAGGTACAGTATAGTCAGGGGCTTTAATTCCTAGATACAATGGAGGTTTTGAAAATGGTGATGCATTATAACAGATACACAAGTAGCTATATATTAAGCTAATGGCCACACACTGACCACTGGTGTATTGTACAGGTATGGGACCCGTTATCCGGAATCCTGTTATCCAGAAAGCTCCAAATTACAGAAAGGCCATCTCCCATAGACTCAATTTTATCCAACTAATACAGATTTTAAATTTTTTTTATAAATAAAACAATAGCTTGTACTTGATCCCAACTAAGATGTAATTAATCCTTATTGGAAGCAAAACCGGCCTATTTGGTTTATTTGGGGGCCCATTTACTTAGTTCGAGTGAAGGAACAGAATAAAAAAAACTTTGAATTTCAAATGTTTTTTTGGCTACTTCGACCATCGAATGGACTACTTCAACCTTCGACTACGACTTTGACTTCGAATCGAACGATTTGAGCTAATAATCGTTCGACTATTCGACCATTCGATAGTCAAAGTACTGTCTCTTTAAAAAAACTTCGACCCCGTAGTTTGCCACCTAAAACCTACCGAAGTCAATGTTAGCCTATGGGGAAGGTCCCCATAGGCTTTTTAAGCTTTTTTATGGTCGTAGAAAAATTGTTCGAATGAATTGCGGTAAATCCTTCGACTTCAATATTCGAAGTCGAAGGATTTCCATTCGGCAGTCGAATATCGAGGGTTTATTTACCTTCGATATTCGACATAAGTAAATTTGCTTCTTAATGTTCATATGATTTTCTAGTAGACGTAGGTATGAAGATCCAAATTACGGAAAAATCAGTTATCCAGAAACCCCAGGTTCCGAGCATTCTGGATTACAGGTCCCATAGCTGTATATAAAAACCACAAGATTATCTGTGAGTCTCAATTCATTTATTTATGTGGTTTGAATCATTAGAAACTTAAATCCTTGTGTGAAACAAATGGGGTCTCGGAGTCTATGAATCGAACATTGGCAAATCACATGAGGACATATGTAGAAATATTAAAGATCAAACGGATCAATCATCTCTAATTCAACAGAAGAGATATCTCCTTTGTGGTGGGGATTATTTTTTTGTCCCATTATAGGCTTTGCACTTGTAAAATATTCAACAGGATTGAAAATTCGATTCCATTAAAGTGGATTCATTGTAATTATAGAGACCCTCTCGCTCCGCCATATTTATGCGGCAATTATGCAGCCATAATGAGCCGGAGTGAAGCAATAATCCATTGATACGGCAATATAATTAAGATTTTTTATTTTTGAAACGTACAGTAGATGTATAATTGTGCAATTACTCGGCTAAATATATCTCACGAAAGCCTTGACCCGGTGGCCTCCTCGAGATGAAGAGGCTGAGCCGAGGTTTCAATCGGAAACTCTCCATTGCAGGGAAATGTACTAAGTCATTTGGATCTTATAATAGTATATTAGTATAATAGTATATTAGCGGTTTATTTAATGGTTTAAACGAGCCTTTATTCTTTGATGTTAAGGGGGAAAATAGAAGCATTACCTTGCATTAATTAAGGAGTCTTAATTCGGGAAATGTTCTCTCAACCGGCTGCCGGAGGCCGTGTTAAAAGATTAGAAAAATAAAAATAAAATGAAAGAGTCAAGTAAAACTAACAAACCAAATGTGCAAACTTGGCTTTTTATAAAGAGCTGTGACCATTGTTATTCCTCAGGTTGGATCCAGCCTGCATCAAAGTTGTCTCTACACACACAATAAATGATTAGAATAGGTGCTCATAGCTCAGGGACGTTCATAGGAAAATGCTTCATATACAAGTAAATGATGTTTATTTTATTCTGAAGATGTTGCCTTATTAAAAGGGATACTTTATATTTCCCTTGCATATCAAAATAGTGCTTTTTGCCCAACACAGGTTCTATGGAGCAGTTAATGACTTAGTTTGAAGTTGCAGCAGAGGAATCTGTTTCATGGGCAGGTCCGGACTGAGAATTAAAATAGGCCCTGGCATTTCAGGTACAAAGAGGCCCAATCAGCCCACATAGAGGCCCCCACAGCTCCCACCAACGCACTAAATACTGCCTTTCTATGGCACCTTATAGCAGCCCCTCTGGCATTTGCCAGAACCCACAGATTGCCAGTCTGGGCCTGTTCATGGGAAAAGGTTTTGCCCACCATCAGCAGGAACAGCTCATAGCCTGCAAACAGAGATCCCATAAAACTATGGCAGCATAGGTATTCCCTGTACTAAGCACAATTCAGCAGGAACAGTCCCCTAAGTTTGCTCATAGTCTGTACAGAGAGATCCCATAAAACTATGGCACATAGGTATTCCCTGTACTAAGCACAATTCAGCAGGAACAGTCCCCTAAGTTTGCTCATAGTCTGTACAGAGAGATCCCATAAAACTATGGCACATAGGTATTCCCTGTACTAAGCACAATTCAGCAGGAACAGTCCCTAAGTTTGCTCATAGTCTGTACAGAGAGATCCCATAAAACTATGGCACATAGGTATTCCCCTGTACTAAGCACAATTCAGCAGGAACAGTCCCCTAAGTTTGCTCATAGTCTGTACAGAGAGATCCCATAAAACTATGACAGCATAGGTATTCCCTGTACTAAGCACAATTCAGCAGGAACAGCCCCTAAGTTTGCTCATAGTCTGTACAGAGAGATCCCATAAAACTATGGTACATAGGTATTCCCTGTACTAAGCACAATTCAGCAGGAACAGCCCCTAAGTTTGCTCATAGTCTGTACAGAGAGATCCCATAAAACTATGGTACATAGGTATTCCCTGTACTAAGCACAATTCAGCAGGAACAGTCCCCTAAGTTTCCTCATAGTCTGTACAGAGAGATCCCATAAAACTATGGTACATAGGTATTCCCTGTACTAAGCACAATTCAGCAGGAACAGTCCCCTAAGTTTGCTCATAGTCTGTACAGAGAGATCCCATAAAACCTCGGCAGCATAGGTATTCCCTGTACTAAGCACAATTCAGCAGGAACACATATATAGACTCATAAATCTAGACTCATGTGGGGCACCATGTTTTGTGCCCACCCTTCATTGTACCCAGTACTATTCATGGCAGTTGTTTTTACGTTTGGTATGGTGCAAAGTTTCTCCTGTCTGTAAATGGCCTATTAATGATGCAAGGATACCCTGCCATTGATTGGGCAGCAGGTAGGCTTTACTTACTGTATATACTATATCAATTGTGTGAAGATTTGGAGTCAGAACCGCACACTTAACATACCTGCAATTAGTTGCGCTTCTGCTTTTTGTGTACAAATGGCCTTTGAACATGAATGAGCTAAATGACCCCCGTGGGCAGTGCTACTGCTTTTAGCCTGAAAGACATAATAATCCTTCCGAAACTGGACTTATCCGTTAACCAAGCCTCACCCAGCGGATGCGTTTCCTACCTCAATCTAATGCACAGCTCCGTGTGGATGTATTTAAGGCAACACTCAACATTTAACTGATACCTTTCTACATCCATTATGTGTAATTGGCTAAATGTAAGGGGTCGGGGGACTACTGTCTCAACATTCCCAAGATTGTTTTTCCCCCCATGGCTGTGTATAGAGAATCACTAACAGCATCTGTCTCTGGCTCACTATACATCACTCTGGAACCATTACATTTAATTACGTGATCCTTTATTAAATAGCACAACATGTTTCAGATCCAACAGATCCTTCCTCAGGTGCCAGTGTATGAAGACAAGGAAGTTTGGCGACTACCAACTCTGTTTGATGAACCGAATACATTGAGAACGGAAGGAAAGTTTTTACCAACATTTGACCAACATACTTGAACTCTGTCTCTGGCTCCACTGGTGGTTTATTGTTGTAAGGTACAGTGTAATGATTGGCTGGAACCAACACCAAAATCCTGCCCATTATGCCAACTGCTGCCTGTTGTAGACAGGGTCATATATATACCTGTGTCTAGGGTGGCAGTTTTTGGAGGTCAGCCCTTGGGTGTCTATGTATTTGAAAAAAATAAAAAATAATCCAGCCTAGCCTCCAAAGCGACTTAGCTTTTAAATCCAACAGTGCAGCTTGGGAGGTGAGCGGTACTCAGAGTACTCAGAGAGGGCCCCGAGTGGGAACGTCGGAAGTGAAGTTACCACCTTTTCTTGAAAAAAATACCGGCCTTCCTATATTTGCTTTATTTCCCTATAAATAACATTGGCATCAGGCTTCATTTTTACTGGCCAGGTGGCAACCCTACATGTGAGTGATGTCATTCTGTACGTTTGGGGGTGCTGTAAGTTTTGGTGCCTAGGATTGGGCTGGACATAAATACAGCCCTGGTTATAGACTCAGACAGATGCCCAGACTTGTGGGACTCTGTGCCAGTTTAGGACTTGGGGTTACTGGGGCTGCCACCCTAAGGACCCACAACCCTTTGCAAAATCCAACCCTCACCAACACCCAGTTGCATACCTTTTCTTTCTTTTTGGGCTCCCGTGGGGGGGGAGGGGGGGTCAGATCCCGACCAGCAGGGAGGAAGGGGAACAGTCCTAAGAGGGTGAGGCCCATAAAAACCTGGGCCCACCAGTTTTTTCCCAGTGTCCCAGGGTGCTGGCCCTGAAACTTACTTTGTAGTGATGATCAAATAAATTCGTGCACGACAAAAAAAATTGGGCACGTGAGAAATAAAAATTGTTGCGCTTCTGAATTATTCAGACACCCATTGCATGTGTAGCACACCCTTGAGTGTACTTTTGCTGTTTATTAAGGCTGTGTGTGACCAGGCTAAAACTGCTGTGCCCAGTACCCCAGTGTACCTGTGCAACTCCCTGCAACTCCCGGTACCTGGTGTAAGTCAACTGAACTGAACAGAGTAGTAGAGTACTTTGATATTCCCTCCAGTAGGATAAAGGATGTTCTGGGATAGACAATATGCGATACAAATAGTCAGCAGCAATGATCCACACTTCACAGGATAGTTACCCTCTTACTAGGTAATATCCCCTCTGGGGTGGAGAGCACTAGGTCTTCGGTTTCCCAGCCTGGGGTCTTGTTTCTTGGCACCCGATTTGGTCCTCACCTCACGCACTGTATTCAGCCTGGGGTCTTGGGTCTTGGTACCCTATCTGGTCCTCAACTCACGCACTGGTGTCCCTGATCTAGTGGTTCACACACCACGGGGTCCTAACCCCACTATTTCTCCTTGTTTGAGCCACAGCTGCTCTCTAGCTGCCCTGAACTTTCTTTCACTCCTAGAGTGCCTATCACAGTGACTACTACAACTGTCTAAACGTAACTCTCGAGGACTCAGAGCTCTGATCCTGTAACACGTCACTGGGAGGCACGGTCCCAGGGAAAAGACCTTGCGCACATGGGGCTAAACCCCTTTATATTGGTAACAGTGCCGCCTAGTGGACAAACTCTGCCTAGAGTAATCCCAGTGGACCCAGGAAGGAAGACCTAGCTGCCCAGCTATACTAAAGGACCACCTAGGTGTCCAAATACTAAGGGGAAACTGCCAAATCACAGGGTCCCTACACATGCATTTGGACAAAATTGGTGCGTGCGTATAAATATTGTCAGGGGCACCAAAATTGACGCGCGTCAAAATAATTCTGATGCCAATTGACTTCAATCCTCTTTTTCACCGTTTAGTGAATTTTGCAGGAAATCTTCAAATTTCTCTGCAAAACGGGACAAATTCTACCAGCACTACTACCTTGCTGTGAGCTGTAACAACCCAGTGTAGTAGGGTAACCCAACAAGTCTAGGCTTCTTAAAACACCATAATTCACCTTCCCTTACGTCTTTATCATGGTGAGTAGGTCCCTTCTCTTCATGATCAGTAGAGAAAATGTAGCCCAAGATCTCCTGCCCGGAACTCCCTCAACCACAAATCACTGCCCCCTTTACAACTACAGATGAGGAACATTCTTCCCCAATCAGCTGCCCCAGTTAAGTATTTTATTCTATGACTCAATCTCTTATTATTTATAGAATTGCACCTCCTGTAGCCTTGTAAATCTTTATTTCTGCTCCTCGGCTGAATATCTCTGTTCCTTTATTGGGCCGGAATTCAGCAGATGAATAAAGCAAAGAACATTCCAAATATCCCGGAGTATTTCATTGTGTGGGTTTTTGTGCGGACGGCTGTACTTTTTCTCTGTATTGTTTATGGCACATAAAGAGAACATCAGCAAAGCAGTCACAGCAGGTAGTAAATATCAGCCTGAAATATTCCCCGTGTATGATTTATCTCCGACAACAACATTATGATGCAAGGGAGATTCATCCGTCCTATTGTTTTGGTAAATAAAACGCATTCGGAAAGTCTCTCCGCTCGCTATTCTTCTAACAATGTAACAATTTCGCTGAGCTCCAAGTGAGAATTAGCATGGCCCGTGCCTGTGATATATTGTCTTCCTCTCCCTGCCGCATCCTGCGATAGCAATTTGGGGACACAGAAAAATAAGCGGTTGGGTTATGGGAAGCCGTTTTCATAAATAATGTTTGTGTCTTTGGCCGACAAATCTGGATTTTTTTTTTTAATCTTTTTAAAGGGATAGTTCCCCTTAAAACTACCATTGTGATTAAGTGTCAGTTGCACAGAGGTCAGAAAGAAGATTAAAAATAACGGGATGCTTTATCTAGAAGTCCATTATTAAGAAAGATCCGAATTATGGGAAGGCCACCCCCTATACACTCAATTTTAAAGGATAAGTAAACCTTTAAAATAAGTGAATGTAAAATTGATGAGGGGGCTATTCTAAGCACTTTTGTTATTTACATTCATTATTTATTTTCTTTTTATCCCAAGATATTAAGGGATACATGTACTATTAATATGAATGAATTTTGTTACAACAGCGCCACCTGCTGGTCAGTTTCCCACCAGTCTGACCAGCAAGTAGTCAAGGAAGTTGTCAGGAGAAAGAAAGAGGCTGATGTTCTTCTGCTTAGGAATAAAATTAGAAACTTTTCTCACATCTTTCCTAAGCAGAAGAACATCAGCCTCTTTCTTTCTCCTGACAACTTCCTTGACTACTTGCTGGTCAGACTGGTGGGAAACTGACCAGCAGGTGGTGCTGTTGTAACACAATTCATTCATATTAACAGTACACGTATCCTTTAATATCTTGGGATAAAAAGAAAATAAATAATGAATGTAAATTGAAAAAGTGCTTAGAATAGCAACCTGGTCAATTTTACATTCACTTATTTTAAGGGTTTACTTATCCTTTAATAAAATAATTCAGGTTTTTTAATTTTTTTCCTCTGTAATAATAAAACAGTACATTGTATTTGATCTCAACTAAGATAGAATTAATCCTTACTGGAAGCAAAACCAGCCTATTGGGTTTATTTAATATTTACATGATTTTCTAGAAGACATAAGGTATGAAGATCCAAATTACGGAAAGATCTGTTATTCGGAAAACCCCAGGTCCCAAACATTTTGGATAACAAATCCTATTAAGTAACCTGTACATGATAAAGAATCTGATTGTATTTGTTACATGTGACTCCACTGAACACAGAGGACGATCACAAGAGTTAACATTTTAATATGTTCGGAAAAGCGAACTAAATTAAAAAACAGAAACGCTTCTCATTTAAAAAGCAGAGGAAGTCAATTACAACCTTGACAGTTTTTAAAGAGAATCTTTCAGCTGTTTTGTCACAACATCTGTGGTCTGTTGTTGTTAATTTGCACAGTCATATGGGTATTTAGTCTTTACAATAAAGTTTAATTAACAACTAATTAAGTGTAAGACGTGTGACGGGACGGGGAGTTGGTGTTAATTATAATGCACAGTTTGTTTTAGTTTATAAATGCAGGTTGAGTTTGCAATTTAAGCAATCTGGTAGCTAGGGTCCAAATTCCCCTAGCAACCATGCCTTGATTTGAAGAAGAGACTGGAAAATGAATAGGAGAGGCCTGAATAGAAAGAGGAGTAATAAAAAGTAGCAAAAACAATATATTTGTAGCCTTACAGAGCATTTGTTCTTTTTAGATCGGGTCAGTGACCCCTATTTGAAAGATGCAAACAGTCAGAAGAAGAAGGCAAATAATTCCAAAACTATAAAAAAAGAAAAAACAAAGGCCAATTTAAACGTTGTTTAGAATCCCGTATATACTCATGTATAAGCCGACCCGTGTATAAGCCGAGGTACCTAATTTACCTAAGAAAACTGGAAAAATTTATTGACTCGTGTATAAGCCTAGGGGCCCCATGTCAGATTTCAAAATTGAATAGACCGGTAAATGTGTAATCATGTTTTATGTCATAGAAATCTATCTAAAACGATTTAAAAGAGTCAGAACTATT
The DNA here is from genome assembly GCA_038501925.1 of Xenopus petersii. Taxonomy (NCBI): domain Eukaryota; kingdom Metazoa; phylum Chordata; class Amphibia; order Anura; family Pipidae; genus Xenopus; species Xenopus petersii. The sequence goes on along the minus strand of CM076674.1, from coordinate 3,250,775 downwards.
AGCTGGGCAATTGCCACTTGTTTTCCCTGTGACCTCCCACCTTTTTGGACATTCCTCTTATTTAATGTAAGTGACTATATTTGTTTTTATATTTATTACAATAAGCTGCATTAGAGGCAACCTTATAGAATGGAAAATTGTACATCACATACGCTGGTGTATTGAGTGCATAATAACACGGCTGTTGCACAGAATAATGCAGAGTCTGAGTCATGTTTACTATTAATTCCTTGGTAACGATCGCATGGCTTGGGAATTTTTGCTGCTGACAGGCTCAAGACAATAAACACAGAGCTTTGTATGTCGGTACGGTACCTTTTTTCTGCTTTTGCTAGGTGCAGCACCTCATTGATCTTCTGAGCAGCCATGACACCTCTAGCGACAACCTCCTACGTCACCAGACAGGAGGAGCTGTGCTACGTCTTCTCCTGATGCGCTATGGGAGAGGGAGGTGTGTTGGGGCCGCGGAAGGAGCCTCGTATCTGCGGCTGTTGAGGGACTGGCTACGGTATGTGCAGGGATTTAGCTGACCCGCGTATAAGCCGAGGTCGAGTTTTTCAGCACATTTTGGGTGCTGAAAAACTCGGCTTATACGCGAGTATATACGGTAGCCATTCTATAACACACTAAATGGTAACTTAAAGGTGAAGCACCCCTTAAAAATCGTATATTGGAGAGAATGGGACAGTTTATATGGTGGCCAGTCAGGAATGTGTTTAAAGTCACAGTAGAAATTTATTAGGAAGGAGGTCGGCCAATGTTTATTTACCTTGTCCTATTAGACTAAATAGACTTCTAACCCTCTTTGTTAAGACCATTTATAGATACTTCTTAATAATAATCAAATCATAATCATGCTAATAAATAATTTAAGCTTACTGGGAAATGTCGGTGCTAATGAGCTGTAGGTGGAGTTTCCACCTGTCAGGATTTCACCCGAGTTTTGGAAGGGCTGTCCCGGTGAAAAATACCGGTTGGAATTTCCAAATTAGGACATTGATGTTAAGACATAGTGATCAGCCAATTGCTGATGTCATCAGTCCCTCCCTGACAACATCAGATTTTCCCCCTACATCATCGACTCAGACCCCGATGTCATCTGCCTCGACCCCGCCCATTTCCCCCAAACTGGAACGATGGCAACCCCGCCATATTTGTTCTCTCGGCTCTTGGCCGCGAAGTGGATATTAATTAGGCAAATCTGTAACAAGTATGTTTTTTTCTCTCTGTTCCCAATGACGGTTGCCGCGTGCTACAATGTTACCTCCTTATTGCATAATGGAATAAAAGTAGTAACCCAGAGCAGCCAATGAAAATATTTGCTTTCAGACTGAGAACCTGTAACAGCCAACTGCTTGGTATTGGCTATTAGTGCAAATCTTATTAGATTTGTTTAACTACATTGCTAACAAGTAAGGTACTTAACAATTGGGGTGCTACTTCTGCTATGTACTGCAGCGACTCCTGAACTTTGGGGACACTGGGCCATTGAGGGGCAAATGAATACATTGAATAAGGCAGCTGCAAAAACAAAATTCTATTGTGTACGTCTAGATAAAGTTCCCTGGAAGAAGGGGTTCCATTACCCTGTAATAGATACAGTCTTGGTGTTTAGCCATGCAAGTAGAGAATCTCACCAGTTTACTCATGGGGTGCACATGCCCCAGACCTACAGCTCAAGGAGGAGGTATCAGACCAAGAAAGAACAGCACCCACTAGCAGAAGAAGTAAAGGAACCACACAGTTTATTTTAGGCAAATAGTAGATGTACAGAAAGCCTTATGCGTTTTGTGCATTTAATCATAGGAATTTCACCCTACACCCTACCTATCCTTCCTTATTCAGACTGTTACTGGGGAATTGTGGGCACAGCAATGAAATAGAGATTTCTCTCATTAACACAGGGCTGCCCCTTCCAACCATTAGTCCCTCATTAGGCATTGTCTATGCTCGAGAACAGGGATCCACAACCCTTTGAACCTGTGAGCAACATTCAGAAGTAGAAGGAGTTGGAGAGCAACGTAAGCATGAAAAATGTTCTTGGGGTGCCAAATAAGAGCTGTGATTGGCCATTTGGTAGCCCCTGTGAGGACTGGCAGCCTACATTGAGGCTTGTTTGGCAGTACACCTGGTTTTTATACTACCAAAAATTGTCTCCAAGCCTGGAATTCAAAAAAAAGCTCCTGCTTTGAGGCCACTGGGAGCAACATCCAAGGGGTTGGAGAGCATCATTACTCACAAGCTACTGGTTGGGGATCACTGCTCTAGAACCTACATTGCCCCTCTGATGGTTGTGGTGTTTACTGAGGTACATGCAAGAGGGCTCATTAACAATCAAAATACAATGTGCAAAATGCAGTGTAAAACTTCCATGGTTTTTACCCACAATACCATTTTTCCCAGAGTTCCCAAGTAATTGAGGGGTCCATTAATCTGCACCAACCTTAACTTGGATGCTATCTAGCAATATGAAAACAATGTAGGATGTATTATGGTAAATCACGTGCAAGATGCAGCACACATTTCCCCTGGTATTAGTGGACTCAAATGGCTTGAAAGCTTAATTAATAAATAGTAATGAGCGAAGTTTTTCACCAAGTTTTGCCATGAAAATGACACCCATAGACTCTGATGGGTGAAAACATTTGTCCTGCTTCAATGCATTTTGGCAAATTTGTTTTGCAAATTTTTAGCAAAGCGAAATGGGTCAGATTCCCCCATCACTATTAATAAATATGCAGCGAGTTAAGGCAATCCTACACCAGGTTGTCAGTAATTTCAGGCTTCCCTTACTCATTTAGGTGCAATTTGGAGTAATCCACTCACGTGGGCTAAAGAAGTTGCAAAGGTGCTGCAAACATGTTCGCTTTGTAGCCGATTTAGCACTTTGCTCTTGTGTTTGCATTGATAAATAAGCACTTAACTTCTTTAAATAAGAACTATCACAACAATTAAAATTTAATATACGCTTCATACTAAAATAAGAAAATTTAAAAATTTAAAATTAAAAATTCTGACCCATTTTTGAAGTTGCTCTTGACTCTTCTCCTTTCAGCATCAGTTTCTCTTCATTCTATCTTCATGCAGAAGTTAGGGAGTCAGATTTTGTATGACAGTTAGGTCCAGTGCAGCCTTTGGGGGGACTCATTTGCCTAAAAGAAATATTAGAGCGCACTCTTGCAAAATCATCAGAAATACTCTCTCTCTACATGCAGGATTTGTGCCAAAGTCAGTTATTGTGTTAGATTTTGTTTGTGTTGCAGTTGGTTATCTGAGTAAAGCTCTAACACATTTGCTAGAAATCGGAGCCCCCCCTAAAAGATATATTGGGTTTAAGGGGCATATTTATCAAGGGTCCAATTTCGAATTGAAAAAACTTTGAAATTCGAATTCAAAAAGACCAACAGAAATTAAGTTGAAGTTTTTTTTTTTTTTGGTTGAATAGGTCAGTTTTCAGTTGAATAGGTCCGTATTCGGCCGAATTCAAATCGTTCGAATCGAAGGAATAGCGCATTTGATTGAATTCGATTCAAAGTCCACCAGTTGACTCCAAATAAGTTCTAGGAGGTCCCCCATAGGCTAAAAGCAATTTGGCAGGTTTTAGATGGCGAATGGTTGAATTTTTAAAGAGACAGTACATGATAAATTTTGATATTCGAATTTATAACAAAGTCGAATCAAATTTGGACTATTCCCTAGTCGAAATACACAAAAAATTGCTAGAAATTCACCTGGACCCTTGAGAAATCTGCTCCTAAATGTCAATCAAAATCTGATTTCCCAACTACTGCAAAATTAAGTGAAACAGATACTGAGTAAAGAGTGAAGAGTAATAATAAACTTGATGATTTCGGACATGGTATATACTGTTTAATTGACCATATTTAGAAAGTTTCTTCAATATGATGAAGCTTATACAGATATGGGACCTGTTATCCAGAATGCTTGGGACCTGGGGTTTTCTGGATAACAGGTCTTTCTGTAATATGGATCTTCATACGTTAGGTCTACTAAAAATCATTTAATCATTAAATAAACCCAATAGGCTGGTTTTGCCTCCAATAAGGATTAATTATATCTTAGTTGGGATCAAGTACAAGCGAAAAAGGAAGTGATTATTTTGATAAAACGGGAAATCACCTTCCCGTTATTCTGAACTTTCTGGATAACTGGTTTTCAGATAACAGATCCCATACCTGTCTTAAAGGGCACCAATCATGACCAAAATCATTTACTAAGTAAATACACTATGTGAAAGTTCAAGAAATCCGATTTTTAAAACAGTTAGAATTGTATGTATAATGTAAATGATCAGCTCACTATTCCTTCTGCAAGATCTCCCCTATCTCCACTGCAGTTCTAGCTGAGGCAGCCATCTTGGATTTCACTGGCTCCTCCTACCTATATCTTCCCAGCCAACTGTAGCTCTGAAATCTCGCACATGCTCAGTTGAAATTCCTTGTTTGCTTATCAACCCTTCTAAGCTATTTTCAAATCAGCCAAACCTGTGTGTTAGCTGCTGTACAGTAGTGCTGCCCCCTGCTGGAAGTTAGCAGGTGGCAGCACTTCTAGTGGATACTTCTAGTGGAGGAGTTTACTAAAACAAGGCATTCTGGGTAGAATACTCAAAGCAGTGTTACAATCTAAGCATGCTCCTTAAATTTGCATATTAGAGTCTCTGTTAGAGTCTCAATATGGCCTCCCTCAGTGAAAGAACCCATTTGACAAAGTAAGGGATTTTTTTAAAACCTGCAGTTTTTTCAAAAAACTATATATGTAGTTTGATTAAATGTGTTTAGCTTGTACTGGTCAGATTGTTAATATGTGTTTGATTTTGGCTGTGATAGGTGCCCTTTAAATTTTCAGTTTGCTGATAGCTCCCCTTCAATATAAGTGTCGTCGTTTTGGAACTATAGCAGAAAACTACCAAAGAAAAACAACTTTGTGAGAGGAAATGTCAATCACCTTCTCTTCCTTCCCAAGAACTGAGACGGAAATTTGACGGTTCCCATTCAATCGAATCTATTTTCTCGCCTTGCTTGGGGGGATAGTTGCTCTTATGTAACTAATTAAATAGTCATTTATTCCCCGTGCTTCAACCTACACCATCCAACAGATTGCTGATAAACAAACAGTGTATTTAAGAGATACTCATTACACATTTATAACAGAACAGCCATCCAATTCTCTTCTATTTCCCGTTGTCCTGGTGACAGGTATGTAGCATTACATAAACACATGACAGTTGACATAAATCACTGGCGAAAAACAATGTAACTTCTCGTAACTGGAAGTCTGTAGCCATAGCAGATGCCAACAAAGCAATCTTCCTGCTTAGCTTCTCTCACACGGACAGTGAATGATAGTCTGGCTGCACTAAATTCATTTTACACCGTCAATACATATTGTGAAATATTATTTAGACTCGCAGAAGACAACGCTGGAGAAAGGATAATTGAATAAATTGTCTCTGCAGGTATGATGAATGACTGAATAGATGCATGTTATACAATAAGTGGTCACACTCAAATTACCTTGGCAGAGGCAGGGGCAAGGCGTTATTATTTCAGCTTCATATCGGATACATTTTATGTTATTGGCACTTTTATTTATCTTGTTTTAGGCTCCCTGACGAATCAAGCATTATAAATAAAAGAGCTTTGGGAAGACAGTCTAATTGGGGTGCAGGTTTAGAGATATATGTTCTTTATAGTACATAGGATCACATGACTTGGGGCAGCTGGGAAACTGACAATATGTCTAGCCCCATGTCAGATTTCAAAATTAAATATAAAAAAAATTCTGTCCGCTCTTTTGAGAAATGGATTTCAGTGCAGAATTCTGCTGGAGCATGATAGTATCCCTTTAATGTTTTGTTAGTTAGCTCTTTAAATTGATCGTTGTATTGGAACCAACTCCCTCATGCCTTGAGCTTGTTGGTTGTATCCAAGGTTGGACTGGGCTGGTCGGACACACTCCTCATATGTGACTAAATGCGCTCCCTCCTGGGCATGGCCTCCCACAGTCACAGCGTTAAAGCAAAATTCAACGTCCTCATGGTGGGGCGGGGGTTTGCGTTGTCACAGTGTGGAGGACCTAAATGTTGGGAGCAGGGGTCTGTAGATGGTGGCAGTCCCAGTGGCTCTTAGAACCCCCCAGTCTGATGCTGGTTGTATCAGCTGAAAAATGGTTGAGTCAGAAGAGAGGGACATGCAGGTTCTCCTGGTATTTTAAGGAACTTGACAGTAAAGTTGTTGAGCATTTTAATGCAAGAAGAAGGGATTCTTATTTTAATAGAGCTATTATATTCTGGACCCTGTATAAGTACAGAAGAGGTTCACAGCAGCTACAAGCAGAACAACTTTGAATCAGGATAAAACATGGCTGAACTGCCAACAAGGAGGAAGGAACAGATAGAGAGGCCGATGCTTAGGAAACAATAACCAGCAGAACAAAATGACAAATAGCCTCATCTACTGATCTTACATTTACTGTCAATACAGAACAAGAGCAGCAGGGAATCTCCTTTACCCCACCTACCCTTACTTAGTCAAGCCCTTACTGTGGAACCCCAAACAATAACATTCCGGTCCATTCTAATGAGTAGTCCCTCACTAGACGTTGCCTGTGTTCTAAAATAGTGATCCCCAACCAATGACTTGTGAGCAAGATGTCTCTCCCCAACCCCTCGGATGTTGCTCTCAGTGGCCTCAAAGCAGGTGATTATTTTTGAATTCCAGGCTTGGAGGTATTGATTGTATAAAAACCAGGTGCACTGCCAAACAGAGTCTCCTATAGGCTGTCAGTCAACATAGGGGGCTATCAAATAGCCAATCACAGCTCTTATTTGGCACCCCAGGAACTATTTTCATGCTTTCATGCTTGTGTTGCTCCCAAGCTCTTTTTACATTTCAATGTGGCTCATTGGGAATAAAGGTTAGGGGCCCCAGTTGTAGGAGAACAGGCATTTGTCTCTCATGGGGGCAAGTTCACTAAAATCCGAAGTTGCGCACAGGGGTAGCGTTAGTTTGCGAAGTTGCGCCAGCGTTAATTCGCCAAGCGAAGCGAAGTTTCGCTAGCGATGGTTAATTTGCATACGGCGCAAAATTCAAATTTCAATGGCGGAACACGTATCAGCACTACAAATGCCTAGAAAACTCAGCAAATAAAAATGTTATTTTGCCCTACACATGTGCCCACTGTCTAGGTAAGTTGCCATGAGTCAGGAAATGTAGGGGGGAAGGAGGGGAGCCCCAAAAATATTTTCGATCTTTTTCAGCCTATCACCCATCATGTAGAAAACACGCCAGCGTTTTTTGGGACTTAGAAAAAAATGTGACTTTTTTGGAAACAATCCCTATCTACTCTATTGCGCTTCGCCAGGTCTGAGGTGGCGAAGGAAGTCTAGCGTAAAAGGTAGCGTTCAGTACACTGCGCAAGTTAGTGAATTTGCGTAGTTAGGTCGCTAGCGAAAATTCGCCTGGCGTAAGGGTGCGAAGTAACACTAGCTAATTTACGCCAGCGTTCGTTAGTGAATTTGCGAAGTACCGAAAATGCCAAATGCTAGCGAATTGACGCTAGCGTTTGGCGCTTCGGCGCTTAGTGAATTTGCGCCATGGAGTTTCCCATCAAGGCAGCCTCTTTCACAAAAGAGGGTATTCTTGCCTAAAAAATAGCTTTTTGTACAGTATTGCATATTCGGGGTTTCTACTTTGTTTAAGTTAATTAGATAAAGACCCCCTGATCATGCCTATAGAGGTATAAGACCTGTTATCCAGAAAGCTCTGGGGTGTTCCTGATAAAGGATCATTCTGTAATTTGGACCTTAAGTTTACTAGAAAAATCATATAAACATTAAATAAACCCAATAGGCTGGTTTTGCCTCCAATAAGGATTCATTATATCTTAGTTGGGATCAAGTACAACTATTGTTTTATTATTACAGAGAAAAAAGTAATCATACATTTGGATTATTTGGATAAAATTGAGTATATGGAAGACAGCCTTTCCATAATTCGGAGCAACTTGCTGATCAAAATGACTAGAAATTCCTATCCATGACCTATAGGTTCTCTAGGCTGATAAATATTCCATTTTATGGTTTATGGGTCAAGAAGGCCTGTTACAGTTCTCACAAAATTTATTTTCAGCTGACTGCAGCTAGTTGGCCAAAATGACCAACTGTCAGTATATTAAAAGTTTAAAAACAGCTGATATCTTAAAGAATGGGGAAAAATGAATCAATGTAAAATACAAAAGTGTTTGGAAAAGCGTTCCTAGCAACAAAACATTAAATTGATTAGATAAAAGACCCCTGATCATGGGAATTGTTATCCAGAAAGCTCTGGGGTTTTCTGGATCAAGGATCTTTCTATAATTTGGACCTTAAGTCTACTAGAAAATCATATAAACATGAAATAAACCCAATAGGCTTGTTTTGCTTCCAATAAGGATTAATTATATCTTAGTTGGGATCAAGTACAAGTTACTGTTTTATTACTACAGGGAAAAAATAAATCATTTTTAAAAATTTGGATTATTTGGATAACATGGGAGTGTATGGGAGACGGCCTTTCCATAATTCGGAGCTTTTTGGATAGCGGGTTTCCAGATAACAGAACACATACAGTACCTATATATACAATTTAGGGGCCGATTCACTAAATTCGAGTGAAGGGTTCGAATTAAAAAAAATTAGAATTTCGAAGTTTTTTTGGGCTACTTCGACCATCGAATGGGCTACTTCGACCTTCGACTACGAAAATCGAACGATTCAAACTAAAAATCGTTCGACTATTCGACCATTCGATAGTCGAAGTACTGTCTCTTTAAGAAAAACTTCGACCCCCTACTTCGGCAGCTAAAAGCTACCGAAGTCAATGTTAGCCTATGGGGAAGGTCCCCATAGGCTTGCCTGGGATTTTTTGATCGCAGGATTTGCGCAAAATCGTTCGACTTCGATATTCGAAGTCGAACGATTTTAGTTCCTAGTCGAATATCGAGGGTTAATTAACCCTCGATATTCGACCCTTCGTGAATCGGCCCCAAAATGTTCCCTTATAAATAGTGATGGGCGAATTTGACCGTTTCGCTTTCGCGAAAAATTTGCGAATTTCCCGCATTTTGATGCCAGCACCCGTTTTTTATGCCGACGCCCGTTTTTGACGCTGGCGTCCGTTTTTTTGATGCTGGTGACAATTTTTTTTTTTGACGCCGGCGAACTTTCGCCAGTGAATTTTCACGCCCGTTTCGCGAAGTCACGCCTGCCGAATAAATTCGCTCATCACTACTTATAAAAAATAATACATCTTTTAACACTAATCCAATTAATTAGACAATGACATGGTTTGTAGGTTTGAATAGTGAAAATATCTTTTTCTTTTCATCATTAAACTTCTGTAAAAAAAAAGAAAAAGGCGAAGAATCTTAGTTTTAATTAAGTTTCATGGAAATGAGCCACTGAATTATCCAGCCACACAAAATGAATTTCAAATACATGGAAATGCTGACAAACGCTACGCGACAATTAAAAGCAATTAAGCCAACTAATTATTGGCACTGTAATTAAACATGAAGGAGTGAAATTAAACGCGGGATTCTGCAATCATGGAAACAGGCCTTTTCATATGAAAATATGCGCCTAATACTTTGAGGCCACAAAATAGCCATTTCTTTATTATAACGGCTGTTTTCTAATTATTGGGGAGGAATTTCTAGAATATACCGAAGACAGGGTTTTGATTATAAAATACGTTTCTATGAAGCTTTTCTGGGATCTCGCAATGGTACATTTCTCGAATGTAACTTAATCAGAAATAACCTTCAAAAATTTTCATTCTGAGACGAAATCATCCGGCGTAATTTATTGCCGCCGTGAATATTGCTCCGAAACGGTTAGATGGTGTGGACCGCTTTAAAAATTAATTACCTGACTATGATATACTAGAATTTCTCCCATGCATCTATAATTATGAGGACAATTTGTTTCCAATCATTTCAAGCAAGGTTATTATGGGACATCTCTGTAACTGATTAACATTCATAAAATGTGCTGGAAAAGGAATCACGTATTGGCCAAGAATATTAAAATGACTAAATAATCATTTTCTCTGGGTTCTTTTTTTTCTTCAAATTTTTTATAATTATGCTAAATTTAAAGTTCTAAATGTTTAAACCTAAAAGAAAGATTTTATTTTTGCGTTCCTCATCTTCTATTCAGCTTTTAGTTCAGCTTTCCACTAGTTTGTAAGTGTATTTTATCCATTAATATCGTCCAAAATGGAGGGGCACAAGACTTAAGCGTTTCCATTGCTATGTTCTACCCATATAACAAACTTAAGGTAAGCGGGTCTGGGTGCGATGTAAGGAGAATGGGACCAGGAAGTGATGTAATTGAACCTGGATGGGACCAGGAAGTGATGTAATTGAACCTGGATGTGACATCAGAGATTTTACTTTTTGTTGCCAACGACTGCTTACAATGGAACCATCTATATCTAAAGGTGCCCATGGGATATCTGACCGAGTCCTGACCACTTTGGGTGTATTCTGCAGGACTAGCCTGGAGTTCAAGGCCCTGGAGATTCCATTGCCACAAGGGGCATCCAGCAGAAGGAAATAACTGTGCCCTATCACAACGGCACCATCTGGTAATCAGCCAACAAATAGGGTTGCCACCCGGCTGGTATTTTACTGGCCTAGCCGGTAAAATACCTGCCAAGGCCGGGGCCGGTATTACAAATTTACCGGAATGTAAGTAATACCCTTAAAAAGACCCCCTCGGCCTGCCCCCAATCCCCTGTAAACTTACCTTTTCTTTTGCCTCTTCTGTGGCATGGCCCCGCCCCTTTTGACATCACATCCTGCCCCTTTTGACGTCACTTCCCGCCTCTTTGAGGCCCCGCCCCCCGGCAGCTGGTAAATTTTTTCATAAAAGGTGGCAACCCTACCAACAAAATAAGGGAGCATGTCATTTAGTGGATTAGCATGTTGCACCCACTTTCATAAATAACCCTCCAGTGGCCTTGCTGTAGTGTTTTAATTCCCTTAAAGGAAAAGGAAAGTCGTCTTGCACTTGGGTGTGTCAAATGTTAGGCGCCCCCAAGTGATGGTATTTACTTACCTGAAACCTCCTATCAGCAGAAAATTGCACCAGCCCGGGGTTATACCAGTGAGCACCCCGGTGCGATCCTCTTGCTTCAACTTTCCCGGGGCAAATGCATGCGCAATTGAATGGAATAGGCAACTTTTTAGTTAAAGTTCGACTTTTCACTGTAGCCGCGAGAAGAAAAAGGAAGATGGAAGAAGATCTCTCCGTGGTGCTCATTGGTATAACCCCGGGCCGCTGCAGTTTTATGCTGATATGTCCGGATGCATTTCTGGTGCTGATGTTACACCCGAGGCAGCAGCAGATCACAATTAGTGATTGGCGAATTTATTCGCCAAAAAAAAACCAGACGTCGGCGTAAAAAAAACGGATGCCGGCGTCAAAAACGAGACACTGGCGCTGTTTCCTGAATTTTTCACAGTTTCGCGAATTCACCCATCACTCATCACAATGTCAAGAAACAAATTGAGGGACATCTGCCATTGACTTCTACATGACCTTGATAGGTTTGAGATTTGGGTTTTTAGCAGCTTTGTGGTATAATAAATCTCTAAGAATTAGTTTTTTCCACAAAAAAATGTAATTATACCCCATAAATCCCTAAAAATCAAGGTTTGCTGTTTGAAAAGCGGGGCCACAAGTGCCTGTGTGCGCAAATGCATAAGGCTTTGTTTTTTTTCACGACGGTTCCTTTATTTTGCCTGTTCGTGGGATCTGTGAGCGCCTGTTGCTTCTTCTATGCTTCTCACTTTGCTTTGTGGCAACAGTGGCCCCTTATTTGCTTTTAGACATTTTTCCTCAATTTGACCTTGTTCCATTAAAATTGATCATAAGATGCTTCTGCTTTGAGAGTGTATCGCACTCCAACATGCCGTATGGGCCCCCGCCCTTCCCTTTCTTTTGTTTCTAAAATTGTGCTAAAGGAACAGGAAGGCCAAAAAATTAAAGTGTATTAAAGGAATGACACCATAATGTAATGTTGTGCTGCACTGGTAAAACGAATGTGTTTCCTTCAGAAACACTACTATAGTTTATATAAACAAGCTGCTGTGTAGCCATGGGGGCAGCCATTCAAGCACAGGATACACAGTAGATAACAGATAAGTACTACTATAGTTTATATAAACAAGCTGCTGTGTAGCCATGGGGGCAGCCATTCAAGCACAGGATACACAGTAGATAACAGATAAGTACTACTATAGTTTATATAAACAAGCTGCTGTGTAGCCATGGGGGCAGCCATTCAAACACAGGATACACAGTAGATAACAGATAAGTACTACTATAGTTTATAAAAAACAAGCTTCTGTGTAGCCATGGGGGCAGCCATTCAAGCACAGGATACACAGTAGATAACAGATAAGTACTACTATAGTTTATATAAACAAGCTGCTGTGTAGCCATGGGGGCAGCCATTCAAGCACAGGATACACAGTAGATAACAGATACGTACTACTATAGTTTATATAAACAAGCTGCTGTGTAGCCATGGGGGCAGCCATTCAAACACAGGATACACAGTAGATAACAGATAAGTACTACTATAGTTTATAAAAAACAAGCTTCTGTGTAGCCATGGGGGCAGCCATTCAAGCACAGGATACACAGTAGATAACAGATAAGTACTACTATAGTTTATATAAACAAGCTGCTGTGTAGCCATGGGGGCAGCCATTCAAGCACAGGATACACAGTAGATAACAGATACGTACTACTATAGTTTATATAAACAAGCTGCTGTGTAGCCATGGGGGCAGCCATTCAAACACAGGATACACAGTAGATAACAGATAAGTACTACTATAGTTTATAAAAAACAAGCTTCTGTGTAGCCATGGGGGCAGCCATTCAAGCACAGGATACACAGTAGATAACAGATAAGTACTACTATAGTTTATATAAACAAGCTGCTGTGTAGCCATGGGGGCAGCCATTCAAGCACAGGATACACAGTAGATAACAGATAAGTACTACTATAGTTTATATAAACAACTTGCTGTGTAGCCATGGGGGCAGCCATTCAAGCACAGGATACACAGTAGATAACAGATAAGTACTACTATAGTTTATATAAACAAGCTGCTGTGTAGCCATGGGGGCAGCCATTCAAGCACAGGATACACAGTAGATAACAGATAAGTACTACTATAGTTTATAAAAAACAAGCTTCTGTGTAGCCATGGGGGCAGCCATTCAAGCACAGGATACACAGTAGATAACTGTCAAGGGTCGAATTTCGAAGTGGAAAATACTTCGAAATTCGACCATCGAATATAATCCTCCGACATTCGAATTAGAAGATGGAGGATTTTATTCATCGTACGATCGTATTCTGATTGAAGTACGATCATACGATCGTACTTCGAATGGTACGATTTGAACATTTTTATCGTAAGATCTTACGATTTTCCTTTGATACCCAAAAACGTAGAAAATTGCTCTGGTAGGTCCCCATAGGTTAACATTGCACTTCGGCAGGTTTAAGTTGGCGAATTATTGAAGTCAAAGTTTATTTAAAGAGACAGTACTTTGATTATCGTTCGAATCGAAGTCGAAGGTCATAGTAGCCTATTCAATGGTAGAAGTACCCAAAAAATGACTAAGAAATTCAAACTTTTTTAACTTCGAAAATTCACTCGAGCTTAGTAAATCTGCCCCTTAATTAACGGGCCTTCCACCGTATAATCACATTTAACACAAACTCCAGTCGGTATTATTATTTACAAAGTTGGAATATTTCTTTTCAGCACTTGCTCGCAAAGAGCGGCTTTAGAATTAAATCTTTTTTTTTCAATTCTCCGGAGAATATTTCACTGCCGAGATATCTCGATTCAAATTCTACTTATGAGTTACCTTGGGCAGTATCTGAAGTCAAAACATGTATCATTTTTTATTGTGTATGTTTTTTTTTTTTTTTACAATTTGCAGTTTGATTTGTGTAGTGATTTTAATTGTCAGCAATAAGCGATTTGAGTTTGATGGTTTCATCTGTCTTCGATGTTCCTCTCTGTTTTCCAAATATGTCTGAAAAGGCAGCGGCGCATGTACTTTTGCTTTGGACTGGTAATTAAAAAGACCTCGAAACCCCCATCCTCATCCACAATTACCACCACTGAGCTAAGTCGTAAAGGCGTTTATGCCCCTCCACAATGATCTCCTAGATACGTTTCTGCTGCCGAGCGCTGTCAGAAATAGGCAATTACATTATGTTCCCGTAGAAAAGAATTTCAGCGTATGCCAACGCCAGTTGTTGGGAAAGAAGACTGATACGCTCTGCTGCTTGCGATCTTGAAACCAAAGCTTATTTCTAAGAAACGTACCCAGTATAATGGCCACAAGACAGATGCTGCTCGTTATTTTTATTTAGGGCTTTTCATGGTTATGTTTCCTACTTTGTAATTTTTTGAATCCTGTTGGAAGATGATCTAGAGATGTTTGCTTTGAGCCTCAGGGGCAGATTTATCAAGGGTCAAATTGCGAAGTAATGAACTCCCATAACTTTCGAAATTCGAATAAAAAAAGACCGATCAAAATTTATAAAAAAAAAAAAAAATCTAATTTTTAACTTCAGGTGAATAGGTTGTATTCGAATTTAAGTTTTAGTACATTTGATCAAATTCGAAGTCCACCAAATGTCTCCAAATAGGTTCCAGGAGGTTCCCCCATAGGCTAAAACAGCAATGCGGCTGGGTTTAGATGGGGAATGGTCGAAGTCGAAGTTTTACAGAGACAATACATGATAAATATCTATATTCAAATAGTCACATTTTTTTCTAATTTTTTCAAGTTCAAATCAAATAGTCGAAGTACACAAAAATAGCTCGAAATTCAAATTTTTTCACATTTTAAATCTGCCCCTTAAATGTTAAAGGGGATCTAAGTATATACATTCAACTAATAGATAGAGAATAGATAGAGAACAAAGTTTCTGGACTGCTCGGCCGAGTTATATGTAGTTGTGGTAGTTACACAAACACACTTTCAGTTGGCCTCTCTAAACATAACTGCCTACTCGTTTTTTTATTGGGGGGCGTGTAAGGGGGTGTAAAGCGATGAGAGTGTTATGTGAGTGGAATGTTATCTTTTTGAGTGGCAAAAATGTGCATGTATGTAAAATGTATGTGTGTTTAAAATTGTTGGGTGTAAGTTGTGTAAATCGTCACGTAGGGGCACATTTACTATTGGTCGAATATCGAGGTTTAATTAACCCTCGATATTCGACCCTCAAAGTTAAATCCTTCGACTTACCGCAATTCCTTCGATCGAACGATCAAAGGAAAATTTGTTTGATCGAGCGATTAAATCCTTCGAATCGAACGATTCGAAGGATTTTAATCCATCGATCGAACGATTTTCCTTCAATCAAAAAAAGCTAGGAAAGCCTATGGGGACCTTCACCCATTGGCTAACATTGGTGCTCGATAGGTTTTAGGTGGCGAAGTATTTGGTCGAAGTTTTTTTTAAAGAGACAGTACTTCGACTATCGAATGGTCGAATAGTCTAACGATTTTTAGTTTGAATCGTTCGAAGTTGAAGTTGTAGTCGAAGGTCGAAGTATCCAATTCGATGGTCGAAGTAGCCAAAAAAAACCCTTCGAAATTCAAAGTATTTTTTATTCTAATCCTTCACTCAAGCTAAGTAAATATGCCCCACCCAAGGTGAGCTGTTTTGATGGGAGGGCGTGGCCGAAGCAACATCACCGGGCTGGTGAATGGAGACCTACATTGGTAGATAGGGTAAGTTAGCATAGGAAAGATCAAAGTGAGCAAGCACTAGGTGCACAAGATAGTAAGGATATTTAGTAAGGGCAGTTGTGGCCCCATCAAGGAGCAAAGTGGATTTAGTCACCTACGGGCACTTCGTAAGTAAGGAAATCAGTTGTAGTCTAGGACCAGGTAGGAAGGACAACGGGACTTGTATGGAAAAAGGGTCCTAACCTGGAAGAGTGGAGGGGTATACCAGGCCACCATTGGAGAGCGGGGGTGATACAGGTGGAGTATATACCAGACAACTAGGTGGTTGGGTGGAATCCAAAACCCTAAGGGAGGAGTGCCTATCAAGAAACTGATTTGTTGGAATATATGTAACTGAATGTGTCTGAAGAAGTATTTACTGGAGTGTGTAAAGTGTAAATAAAGCCTCTGGTGTGCCTGTAAATAAAAATCTTCTGTTCAACTTTTCCATTCAGTTCCATGTGGTGAGTAACAGTTCGGTTTACTTCCCCTTTAAAGTCTGGAAGACCCTCCCACATATTATGACTTAGTCGGCAGGATTTTCGAAAGTGTATGCGCTGCTGGGACACCCCTGAAGGAGGAATCCAGGCACAAGCAGCAAGTGGACAATTTCCTTAAAAAATATATGGTTTAAAGTCAGCGCTGTGAGCAGGATAGTGCCAGTCATTGGGTACCAGTAAAAGGAACTGTGGTTGCTGATTGTGCCTGTGGTATTATCGTCACTTTGGAAGTGGGCAGAGCATTGAAAAAACTGCTGCGTAAGAAGGAACCGGAAAAGGGCGTTACTGGCGGCCATCTTGCCTAAGAGGATTGTGCAGTTTTTTTGTGAGCAGTCAGCAGTGCAGTCGTGTTTGGCTGAGTCCAATTTAGTGGACACTGGTCAACACTTCATCTGGGCTGGAGTGTTTGCCCAAAAATTGACCAGCCGTGGATCACTGTGATTAGTCCCACAATGTGGCGGCTGTGGCGGTGAGACACAAGGGCATATCTTGGATGCCGCTGGAAATTGTTCCACGTGTCAGCATGCCTATTTTCTGGGTCCAATGTTCGTGCGGGCACAAGTCTCAGATGAGGTGCAAGAGTTGGACCTGCGTCTCTGTCGCTGGGAAAATCGTTATCTGGAGACTGCCTCAGAGTTCACACCCGCGCCACAGCCGTGTGGCCTGTCATCAGAGGGTTCAACTTGGGAATTGGAATGGGAGGCAGACCCGGTTATTCTGGACACCTCCAGCCAGCTCGCAGCTACGGATGCTGGAAACACCGTTGAGAGACATCGTGAGAGGCCAGCTGTGTCTGCTGCTGTGCCAGCTCCAACTCCTGTACCAGCCAGCGCTATGCATCGCTCACCCCATTCAGCAAACGTGAATGACATTTCCACCTTTTGGGTGCTGCCAGGGGAGGTGCCCCCAAGGGTCATTTTACAGGTCCAAAGAAAAATCAACTCAGAAGTTCTTAAAAGGTGGGGCTATTTTATGCCATATGCCACAGAGCATGTGTATTTGGAGGTTGCGCATTTCTTGGAGGAGTGGATACAGCAAGACATCTTGGAACATCTTAAACTGGATAAGAATAGTCTGGTACAGCACAACGGGGATGCTTGTCGTTGAGCCAGGTGACTAGTCCCAGTTCAGCTACTGCCATTCCCTAGCGGGCAGTACTTTTGATTCTCATTTGAATTTTGTGTGTCTTCTTTGCCAAAGATGATTATATTAATCAGAAAAAAACGTTTTGAGTCTTATAAGAATACTAAGACTTTTTGATTATGTTATAAAGAGTTTATAGTAATGAATATTTTTGTCCTGAACGTTATTTAATTTGTATGTTGTTATGATTTTTGGGATCCACATTTAAACGGGCGTGACTGGAAGGGGGTGTAAAGCGATGAAAATGTTATGTGAGTGACAAAAATGCACATGCATGTAAAATGTATGTGTGTTTAAAATCGTTGTAAAGTCCAAATCCGAAAAATATGACATCTCAAACCTATTGAGGTCATGTAGAAGTCAACAGCAGATGTCCCTGAAGTTATTTCTTGACTTCATGATCTGCACTTGATATGTTTTTGTGCCATAATCCAAAGAAGTTTTTGCAGTTAAAATCGAAATTTCGGAGCGTCACTCTCACGATTCGATTTGACGCTCGATTTTGTTGTGACGTTTTGTTGTCTCATTTTTTGAGAATAATTATTGACAAATGAGTTACAATCGTGGAAGGGCATTTGGTTGGATTTGTTTTCCAAAAAGAATTTGTGTAAATCAAGTTTTAGTAAATGTGCCCCATAATGTTTAAATGATTTTTAGCAGAAAGTATGGAGATCCAAATTATGAAAAGATCCCTTTTACGAAACCCGCCCCCCAAGACACAAAGCATTCTGGATACTTTTATTTTAATATTTTAACTACATATATATAAACAAATATACACATTTTAATGTAATATCCCTGTATCTTACTTCATTGAATTTCCTTTCAGTATTGTTCAGATTTTTGTGAATATTCTAATAGTCTCTTACCCGCTACTAAAGATTGAAAAGTAAAAAAGAGATGCAAAAGAAACTGTAATTAACAACATCAAATACAGAGACAATGGAGGTTATACATTTAGATTAATTAGCATAATTTGAATTAAATGTTTGACAACAGCTTTGAAGTGTCCCCAAACTGTGGAATACGTCTAATGATCACACCCATGTGTCCAAGGCAGGTGCGCTTTGTACGTATGATAAGACGCGCTTGCTGAATGCTAAATAAAATATCGTTGGACGTACCAATATAAATAGCCAACAGCTGGTTTTCCAGAAGGTACACTCTCCTTATTAATATTTCTTTTTTTTTTTTTTACATCTCAGCTGAAATGAAATGTCTAGGGTGAAAGATAAGACACATTTATCTATCACAGAGGCAGGTGCTTCAATATTTTGAGAATTGGGAATTTTGTCTTCCAATTAAGAGCCAGTTGTCTTGAATTCCAGTGTTTAAGTTTACTGTAATGCTGTAACACTTTGATGTCTATTTTTAAAATAGAGATAGCGTTTACAGATACTCTTTAATGCGGACATACAGTCAAATGAAAAAGTTTGGGAACCCCTCTTAATTCTTCGGAGTTTTGTTTATCATTGGCTGAGCTTTCAAAGTAGCAACTTCCTTTTAATATATAACATGCCTTATGGGAACAGTAGTATTTCAGCAGTGATATAGAGTTTATTGGATTAACAGAAACATAACAAAATTAGACAGGTGCATAAATTTGGGCACCCCAACAGAGATGTAACATCAATACTTAGTTGAGCTCATTTTGCAAATGTAAGAGCCTCTAGATGCCTCCTATAGCCTTTGATGAGTGTCTGGATTGTGGATGTGGCTATTTGTGACCATTGGTCCAACAAAATCTCTCCAGTTCAGTTAAATTTGATGGCTGCCGAGCATGGACAGTCTGCTTCAAATCATCCCATAGATTTTCCATGATATTCAAGTCGGGGGACTCCAGAATATTGTACTTGTCCCTCTGCATAAATGTCTTTGTAGATTTCCAAGTGAGTTTAGGGTCATTGTCTTGTTGGAATATCCGACCCCTGCAGCGGAACTTCAACTTTGTGACTGATGCTTGAACATTATCCTGAACAATTTGTTGCTATTGGGTTGAATTCATCCGACCCTCAACTTTAACAAGGGCCCCAGTAGTCCCTGAACTAGCCACACAACCCCACAGCATGATGGGACCTCCACCAAATGTGACAGTAGGTAACAGGTGTTTTTCTTGGAATTCTGTGTTTTTCTTCCGCCATGTAAAGAGCTTTTTGTTATGACCAAATAACTCAATTTTTCTCTCTTCAGTGCAAAGCACTTTGTTCCAAAATGACTGTGTCTTGGAACTTTTGCATACAATGACTCTGTTTGTGTTTGTGCAGAAAGGGCTTCTTTCTCATCACCCTGCCATACACATGTTCTTTGTGCAAATTGCGCTAACATTTTTAGGGAAACAATTTGAAATTTGATTGTTAGTAAATGGGCCCCCTAGGGTAGTGGACCTTAAAGCAAATACAAGATGTCCATATATTCTCAATAAAATCTATAATTCACAGGAAATAAGGTGCAGTCAATAAGGCCTCGAATTAGCAGTTTCATCCGAATAATTCACTTTTGGAGCTAATAATTGCTCATTCATGTTTTATACTTCTCTTTGAAATAAAAGAAAACATTCAGTTAGGACTAAGGAGTCCATGTTTCCCAATTGTGGTTATTTTTTAAATACATTCTCTTATGGAGCAATAGACCACAGTGAATCCATTCAGTATAGCTTTATTATACTTAACACTGAAGAGGTGGCAGCTTATTTATGAACAATAACATTTTAGTGGGTTTAGTGGTTTTTGAAATCACAAATAAGCTCAATTTCTCTAAAACCAAAAGTTCAGAATATAAAAAGTACGTATTTTCTACAAGCGAAAAAAATCAGTAAATCTCTAAAAGTCCAAATTGATTAAAAATGGTTCAATAGTATCACAACAGCTCCCATTGACTTCTATTGGACCTCGACAACTTTTACCTGGCAAAGTTTTCTTTCATAGTTTTTCATGGTTTTTACACTTAATGAATCTCAAATTGTTTGAGCTTTAAGGAAACAAAATAAAGAAATCTATGAATTTTTTGAGAATTAAATGCTAGTAAACAGGCCCTTAAGTATTTTGCAATTTATTTGTAATTTATTAGTAAAGTTATGGTAAAAAGTAATGCATTTACGAATTAAATAGTGGACACATGTTTCTAATTCCCATTTTGCTTTATTAATAAAGTGTTGAAATAAGAAAATCATGCTAATTACGTTTAATGGCAGCTAATTATATAAACTTCCCCATTAAGACAGATGTTCGGGGATTTCTCTGTTGAACAGGCTTATATTTTTCCGACACTGACCAGGTTTCATTCAAAGGTTGAAAGATTCCTATGGTGCAATTAATTTTTGTCAAAACACAGAAGAGACATGAGGTGCATTGGCAAGGAAGAACCTCTACAGCGACCAGTCTAATCTCCCAAAAGGTAAAGATCAGCCAAAAAAACTTTCAGACAACAGCATGCACATGCCAAATTGAATCCGTTGGAGTAGCAATATAACATTTCTACAAAATAGTAAAAAGCCACCCTATAATTAGAACACTGACTCATGTTTATATATGAAGTTTATTAATTTGATATTTCATAATTGTAATATTAAGAGGTTATTGTGTATTATTATTAATTATTATTTTTATTTTCCTGTCCTCATGGTCTCTAAAGGAATTTACTAACCGCTTTACCCTTGTCTAAGTCATATTTTTCTTTAAGACTGATCTCAAATGTATTTATCACCTACTATAACTCTCCTATTGTGCTATATTCTTCTAACAAGAAGGTGCCTTGACCTAGTTAGACCTGAAACCACTGGGAGCATGTGGGGATAATTAGGGACATAAATGTAAAACTACATGGAGGTCTAAACCCCTTTGGAGAGAGGAAGAGAGACAATAACATTATGCTAGTACTGAGTCCAATTATACTGCCAAAATGTAGGGTAACGTGTGATCAACAGATAGATTTGCTGATATTGTGGTTCAATATAGAAATATAAAAATATTTTACTCTTTCACTTACATCTTTAAAATAGTCATCTGTCTACAAGGTGGTTTCCCTAATCCATAAAAAAGAGGGGTTCCTAAAGGTGTCCATAGACACACAGATAATATCGTACAAAATAAATTTTCGTAAGATATTCGGTGTACGTATGGTGAGAAAAGAGCCAATCGATATCAGCAGAAGACTTGGATATCAGTCGGCTTGTCGATCGGCTGGACGGAAAATTTTGATAGGGTGCTTTGGAGGTACCCAAACATCGGCCACTGTTAGTGCTGAATCATCAGATACAGGTAGAATTCTATTGTTTCTACCTGTATATCTGACGGTTCAGCTCTTCAAATGTGTATTGAAAAGAACAATCTTCCTTGGAAAGATCTTGTCCAAGACAGATTGTATGGCCACCTTAAGCTTCACACTCATCTGACTACACTTGCTGAAGGAGATGGTTGGTAGAGAAAAGGCAGGATACCTCATTAGGAATGGAAGATCCTCAAGGTAGGATTGGCTAATGTCAAAGGTAGCCCCAGTTATAACTCACTCTAGGAGTGAAAGGCTTAGGGTAGTTAGAAGGACACCCAGAGACTCCACCAAGGAGTAGAAAAGGTTACTAATCTAGGTATCCCCCACCAGCAGAAGGTCTAAAGTGAATAGACCCAGATATAGGGGAAACCCTGGAGGAACACCACTGTGAGGGCTTAGAAGTTGTAATTGATTGTAACTGCTATCCTTCCAAGCAACCACATAAAGTATATGTAAAGTACGGGGAGAAGTGAATGCAGAAAAGATTCCTTCAGTTTTACAGTAAGAGACCACCTGAGAGAGTGACATACAGTATGCAACACATGGCCTACTCAAAGTTGCAGCTTGGCAGGCCTGTAACAAGTGATACATCTGCTAGTGTCCAGATGGAAGAGACCTGCCAGGAACTCCCCTGGGTTAGATTCGGGGACTTGGTGCACACTGGCTGCTGCTCTTCTGGGTTGAGCCACAGGAGGCGTCAAAAACGAGACGCTGGCGCAAATTCGCCCATCACTACTTATATACAAATTCTGCTTAGGTCTATGTTTATCAGTTTATCTTTATGAAATCTTTAGTAGTAGTTAAACTACACATCGGTTCCTTACAAACAGGACAGCCAGCTATGCTGAGAGGGCAGGGCATCTAAGGCAAGAACAAGTTCAGTCCCTAAATAACTTTAGAATAATTTTGTAAAGGTTAATAATCAAGCAAGGTACAGTGGGTACAATGGCCACTGCAAGACAAATTATTGTATAAAGACCTGTTGAGGCCAAATAAAGAAAGAACTTTCGAATAAGAATGAAAGCTTAGGAGTCATATGTTTATCGAATTTGGTTTGACTTGAATAAACAGCAGGGAATGATTATTTAGAAAGTCAATAGGGAAGAAAGTTGAACAGAGCAAGATAAAGTGTGTTGATTAATAACAGCATATTTTTTCCCGTACAAAGTAATTTTCTGAACAGCAATATTTTATGTTACATAAAAGTTTTTGTTTGCTGAAATAACTTCCCAGTGCAAAGCTGATCATTGTACAGTAAATTTAGAAAAATCCTTATGAATCCAATGTGCCTGATTCCTATCTTTTCTCCTTTATGCAATTTCTCTCTGAAACGTACAGTTATTAAAAATGCAATTTTCTATGCGATAATACCACTGTAATATTGATTGGAAAGAGAGAAATCCTTTCCTAAAGAGCTGATTAAACGTCCAGTTTTAGCAATTTAATATAAATCTATGTCTATATTTAGATATCTATTGCAGGGGTCACCATGCCACATGCATATCATTTAATGACTTTAAATTACTTTTTATTCATATATATATTATATTGGAGAGAGCACATATCCATAAAGTAAAAGTTGTTGTAAAGTCTTTAATAGATGGAGCAAAAACAAAGCAAAATTGGAGAATAAAACATCGCATTTTGAACCACTACAAAAATATGACTGCATCCAATTTATTCATCTGTCCGTATCTACTGAAATATCTCTCAGGTGATAAAACTGTTTTAGGATCTGGCACTTACAGGGGCATTTAATTGAGGTTTCCAAAGTATCTCTGGTTGTATGACTTTGATATTCAGTATTGCAGCTATATTTTCACAGAGAATTAGTTTACATATTGTAACCATTTTTTTAAGGTAAGGACTACTGTATTAGCCCATAAGCACTGAGGCCACTGATACTAAAGATCAGTGAATCAATGGCTATTTACAGTATCTCCCAGTCCCTTGCTTGGGATATCATCTGTACTGACCAATAGTGAGGAATCTTAACTAAGAAGTTTAGCTATTGAGGAAATATTTCAGGTCTTTGATCTGTTCCATTGTTCCATTGATTTGGATTCTGAAAAACGTGTTGCATATGTGAAAAGTGGGTTGAGAAATCAGAAATACCCTTAGAAATTGATAAATCAGGTCTATGAGAGTCCTAAAGTGGCAAATAGAGATGTCCTCTATGGGTCAGTAATGAAAAAGAGGGAGGATAAGTGTATACGATTAATTTCATAGGCATCAATTTTTGGAAATTCTGTGGACCTATTTGAGAGTATTGGGCACGGATGGGGAACTGAAACCTTGGGTAGGAGGTTCACCTAATACAATGGCTTGGAAAACCCCTAAAGTATGGAATTTGTTGCTGAGAAGTGAATTCCAATGGATTTCAACCATATCTTGACTGGGTCAAATGACAATCATAGGCAAGTTCCCATGTGGAAATTGCAACGCTTTGCACTAATGGTTAAAATACTCAATCTGACAGCACAGGAGAAATGACATATACTGTATTAGGTAATATTATAATTTGTAAAACAAGTGGGGTCATTTAGTGCCTCAGGTACCCATGTCAAAAATTACAAGTGGGTAAAACCATTTGGAATTCAGGAACCCGAATCTTGGAGCATAGGAGAGCTATAATTAACCAAGACTCCAGAACTTCAGTATCTAATCATTGTATGCTTTAAAAGTGTTTGGTTTCTAATGGACTGATTTAACAAAAATTCTGAGAACTTTTGTTTCTCTGATTCTGGCTTTTTAGCTCAAATGATTGTATTTTTCTCATAGCACCTTAATCCATTTGCTCTTAATTTATCAAGTGCTCAAGACATACAATCCACAAATACAAAAGTACACAAAATAAAAGCGGTTGAGATCATGTAGAATTCAATGGAAGCTGCCCTTCTTTTCTGTCTTTTACTAGAGGTTTTAGAGTTTTCAGAACTCGTTCGTTTTTTGTTATACAAAAGGTTTTTGGGTTTTTTTCAGCTATTTTCTTTGTGCTTTTAATAACTATCATGGCATTAGTGGTTTTAAAGAAATATAGTTTAATTGTTGTTTCTAAAATTCAACTTTTAATAAATGGGCCTCTAAGGGGCAGATGTATCAAGGGTCGAAATTCGAGGGGTTATATCCCTCGAAATTCGACTGGGGAATAGAATTGAATAGGAAATTCGGCCGAATTTACGCGCTGGTGAATAGTCGAATATTCGCCCGGCGAATAGTCGCACAATCAAATATTCGATCAAAGGATTTTCGTTCGATCGAATGATTTAACAAATGCCTTTTTATTCGATCAAAAACTTAGAAAACAAGCCTATGGGACTTTCCCATAGGCTTTTAAAGCAATTCGGTAGGTTTTAGGTGGCGAAGTAGGCAGTCGAAGTATTTTTAAAAGAGACAGTACTTCAACAGTACTTTAGTACATCAAATGAGCGAATATTTGCAGCGTTTTTGTGCTCGATCTATTCAAATCATTCTACTCAGGCGAATTTACCCCAATTCGATAGTCGAGGAGCACAAAAAACGACTCGAAATTCGAGTATTTTTCCCTCTATTCATTCACCCGAGCTTAGTGAATGTGCCCCTTTATGTCTATAATTTTGTGATCTTGCGAGTGGGATGCCACTCATAGTTTAAAATTGTTGGATGGACTTTCATAGTGGGGGATGATTCTACAGATTATTCCACAATTAATTAAATTTTTCTATTTTTTATAAAATAGATTAATGTCTTGTGTCTCCTTTTTTTTTATCTCTCTTTCTGTTTATTTGTGTGTTAAGAGATGGGAGCACCCTCCCTGGACTGGGGAGACTGAATTATCACTTGTACAAATTGCTTCTGTTTTTTTTTTTTTTTTGGTCTTCACTGCCATTGGTCAACTGTACCTCTGGACTGACACAATTAGATCAGTCCATTACTTAAATCAATTAGACCAAACTTTTTGTTTCTACAGTTGCCATTCAATTACCTTGAAAATCTGAAATCACATAGTTGTATGCACCTTTACTGTGGAATCAATAGCAACAACTGTAATGGCAAATACTCATTAATACAAACATGAAGGCAAAAAAAATGAATAATTCACCGCACAAACCAGTTATGGATTGTCTTTTTATATGATCAGTCGTTGGAAGAAGTACAGATGCAAATATTTTCTTATTTACTTATACTACATAAATCACAGCATATCAGAAAAATATGATGTGTCAGGTATAAACATTGATTATTCATGACGCCAGATGTTCATGCCAAACAAGGGTATCAGAAAATTAAATTTTCATCAAAAAGTGTCGACCAACTTTATCTACACACAAACCAGAGATGATTTAGCAGTTTGGAACATTTAATAAGCATGAAATTTGATTTCACTTCAAATCTGAGCCTTAATCTTGAGGGATTCTTAAATTACAGTTTATGAAAATACATACAGATGAGTTTACAGTTATATTAGATTGTGGTGTAGTATTTAGAGATATTTAATAAGATCAGTATTGTTTCCAAATTGTATCAAAAGCCAAGAGTATGCAAGCAATCCAGACTTGGGGTGCTCTTTCACCTTGTAATGACCACATTATCAGGAACCTTGTGCTTTGGACGCACAGGGCCGCCCTGTGGGTTCCGATGTTCACCGACACCCTTTTGGGGCCCCCGGGCTTTCTGCTGCGGAAACCGACAAGGAGTGCATAAGAAGTCCGTAAACGAAGTACAGGCAAGGATTTAGAGAAGACGTAGTCAGAGTCAGGCAAGGAGTTCAAGACAGGCAGCAGAAATTGTAGTCACAAGTCGGGCAGAAGTCAAAACCAGGAATTCACAAACAGGATCAAAACACTTCTGCAGGAACAGATAAACTGGACCAGCTTGGGCAAATTCCAAAATGGAGACTGTGCCTTTAAGGGGTTTCTTGGCACCAAGATTCAAATCCGCGCCTGCTGATGACGTCATTACGCTGGAAGCAGGAGTCAAGATGCTCAGCGTCAGACGCCAGCGTCAGAGGAGCAGGAACCCGGAAGTGCGCGCCTGCGCAGGGACTTTGCAGGAGATTACCACCATCTCCCGGCTCGTCTTACACACCTACAGATGATGTAAATGAAAGGACTTACATGAAGCACCATGGCTCGTCTTTATCAAACATGCAGAGCATTCATTTCAGTGTCATGTTGGGACATGGAGAGATATGTAAGCCAAAAATGTAGAGACCTTTTTACTAACATTTGGATTTCCATATTTTTCACGGATCGTATTTTTTCTTTAAAAGTTTGTGGGTTTTTTAAATTCACTCAAACTCTAAAAATGCATGATTAAAACCTACGAAAAACTCTAATATAAAACTTTGCCAAGTAAATTTGAGGTCCCATAGAAGTCAGTGGGAGCTGTGCAGATCCTATTGGACTTTTTGTTAACCATTCCGACTTTTAGGGTTTTTATGCTTGTAATTGTCCAAACAACTTACAATTTTTGTGGTTTTCAAGATATTCATATTTTTTTGTGATTGTTCGAGGATTTTTTCCATTTGTACTTTTTATATTTGGATTTTTAAAAAATGACATGACATTCATGGTTTCAGAGAAAGCGAGTTTAATCATGGTTTTAAAAAGCAAAAAACTCTAATACCACTAAAATTTGATGTTTAAAGGGGGAGTTCATCTTTAAATTAACTTTGAGTATGGTGTAAAGAGTGATATTCTAAAACATATTTGCATTTGGTTTTCATTTTTTACTTTTTGTGGTTTTCGAGTTATTTAGGATTTTATTCAGCAGCTTCCCAGTTTGCAATTTCAGCAATCCAGTTGCTAGGATCCATGCATTGATATCAGACTGAAATATGAATGGGAGAAGCCTGAATAGAAAGACGAGTAATGCAAAGTAGCAATAACTACATCAATAAATATCGTAGCCCTACAGTGCATTTGTTTTTTAGATGGGGTCAGTGATCCCCCCATTTGACGGAAAGTGTCAGAAAGTCAAATAATTAAAAACTATCAAACTAGAAGTCAACTTAAAGGTGAAGCCACCCCTTTAATAAATGGGCCTCCTTGTTTGTGCCATCTATGTAACTGACCCCTTTCACGATTAGGAACCCTCTTTTGTTGACTCTTTTTGTAAAATTGCCATTAAACCAATAAGTCACCCTCCTCCACTAATGTTGCTGGATTACATTATTGATGTAGATCTTTGGGAAAAACACGTGGAGTGTGTTGTTAAAAATATACACAGCGAGTGAAGGTTTTGCAGTCTTTTTTGACCCTGATCTTTCCATTTCGCATTGACATCTCCATTGTTCTGACCTTTTGATTGACTCTGACACCCTTGCTATTAGCCATAACCAGTTCCATAAAAGCCTGAGAGTAGCTTGTCCCCTCCCTTGTGAACCTCTGCTGTCTGCTCTAAACTTGTCCAACAAATCTGGAATATTGTCAAAATCCATCCCTTTCTGTCTAGTGCAAAGGTCCCCAACCTTTTTACCTATGAGCCACATTCAATTGCTAAGAGATTTGGGAAGCAACGCAAGCATGAATAATGTTCCTGGTGTTGCCCTATGTGGACTGACAGCCTGCATGAGGCCCTGATTGGGTTTTATGCAACCAAAACTTGCCCCAAGGAATTGAAAAAGAAGCACCTGCCTGATATGAATGGGAGCAAAATCCAAGGGGTTCGTGAGCAACATGTTGCTCATGAGCTACTGGTTGAGGACCACTGGTCTAGTGCAATGGTTAACTTCATCCTATTTAGCCTTGACTATTGCCACCTGGTTTTAGTGGTTCTTTCAACATCTCCAAACATCTCCTCTCTTTTGTCCAAATATGTCCCTTTCCATTCCTCATAAATCCACTGTCATTTGATATCACCCATTATGAATGCTTTTTCTACCATAAAGTGCAAGAATATGTGAGGGGTACCAAGTTGTTAGACATCCCACTTTAATTCTAGTCACTTACCTTGAGGGCAATGCAGGGGCAACTGAAGAGTATGGTGCCGAGCAGTCTTTGTCAATGCAATTTTGGAAGAAGAGGAGCACCAGATCATGTCTTAAGTAAATGTCTAGAATCATTGGAGTTCCCTAACTAATCCATCCCACCTTTCTTTGTTTTTTATTCTCTGAACCATTTATTTTGGCTGCTCCTTACATCTGGAAATCCTTTTCATTCGTCCTTCTGTTAAGAATTCTTACTCAAAACTCAAATCCAATTCATAAACAGCTGTGGCTAGTTTGTTGACCATTTTAAAACTCTATCCAATCTCAAACTCTACAGGTTAGGAATTTCTTTCCTACAGTATCTACTAACACTTTCCACTTGATCTCATGTACCCACATTTTGTATTAGTTCCAATTTTGTTCTGCTATGTGTTTTATCAACTATATTGCAAGTTAAATTCCAACCTGGTCATTAAAACCTAGACAAATATGTGTATGTGCAAACATTGTACACAAATTTATCTTTGTATATATACATGGGGTTTCAAGTAAGGCCTTTGTCCGAGTATTCAAGTTCGATGATGTAAAAGTTATAAACAAATATTTCTAGTTGTTGGAATGAGCACAGCATTGGGTATTCCTCTGACAATAGTTTGTTTAATTTACCAGTCAAACATCTTAATTTGAAAACATAAACATTTAAAGCTTGTGGGATTTTCCTTCCAATCTTGCATTATGAATAAAGTATTTAAACAAGAGCTGAACATTGATGAGATCTAATGACATCAAATTATCTAATCTGTCGCATTAAGACAGATGGTGAGGGATTTATATTTAAAAATATCTCATGTGATTAATCTGATGAGGGCCGCGCTGTATGAAGAGAATCGGCTGCATCAATGTCAGAATAAATTAACCATGGTGACCTGGAAGGGGACTGGCAATATATAATGTCTACAGCTGCTCTGTCCAAAAGGGATCTTTGAAGAACGTTAACCCAGGTCCAGAATAGGGAACATTTCTAAAATTCTATAGAAGTTGAACATTTAACAGAAAGTTTTATTTTCCTGTTTATAAAGTTTTCTACCCAGAATGTTTCAGCCATAGTGGGGTTCATTTGTAACTGAACAGCCCAATGTATAAGTTAGAT
Source organism: Xenopus petersii (assembly GCA_038501925.1). Classification (NCBI taxonomy): domain Eukaryota; kingdom Metazoa; phylum Chordata; class Amphibia; order Anura; family Pipidae; genus Xenopus; species Xenopus petersii. The sequence continues at coordinate 3,220,966 of CM076674.1, read as the reverse complement.
ATGTTGCATTGTATCACAATGTCTCTAGTTGGTTCATAATTACCTTGAGTTTCTATCTCACACACTAAACCTGATGGGGACATAGCTGCCCTTGATAGCTAACTGAGCTGTCTCTGAGGTGCACTGTGAAAGGACTGACTTACCCCTGTAATGGTCGGCACCCAACACCAGAACAAATGCCAAGCACCCTGGTCTTGGCTCGTGCTTCACCTGTAGTGTGACCGCCTTTGGCCTTGGGAGGAGCCCTCAGCTACTTGGATGCCACCAGGACTTAAACGAGAGGTGCAAGGCAAAAGGTTCTGGATAGGCAGAGGGGCACGGCTGTTAGCGAGAGTCTTTAAGGCCGAAGGTCGCGGTACAAGACGTTAGGCAATAGAGTAGTCAGATCAGGCCGGGTCGGGGTAGGCAGAGAATAAACGTAGTGAGGCAGGCAAGGGTCAAACCAGGAATTCAATCAGAGGGTTAAGCAGAAGAGGTAGTCGGTATTCAGGCAAAGGTCAGGATCCAGAGGTCAGAATAGTCAAAAGCCAGGCAGGGGTCACAACTGGCATCAAACAGGTTCAAAACAGGATAGCAAAAGCTCAGAAAGCACCAGGGACAAACTTCTATAATGGGCAGTGTGTAAAAAGAAAATGTACCTTTAAGTACTTTTAAATTTCGCGCCATTGCGCGCTGACGTCATACGTCAGATCGTCTGCGCCTTTAAATCCCAAGGAGGCGCACCGCACGCTCCCTAAAGTACCGGCGCCTGAGGCGCAGAAGATTTGTGCAGCGGGCGTCCCCTCCGAAGGGGCATCCCTGCCGTCCCCCCACTAGACCACCAGGGTGAGTTTTTTTTACAGCCCCTGGATAGCCTAACCAAGGACAGTCTGCTCTACCTAGCACTGGATTAGAAAGCAACTAGGTCTGTATTGTCTCCAAATGTGACTTAAGACCTCTATCTCAAAACCCCTCAATATTGGTTCCTGGGATCCCCCCCTCTAGAAGCTTACTTGGGGTTTTACATGTATGGCCAACCTTTGGGTTGCTGCCATCTAGTAAGCAAACTCCACCTACTTCAATGGTTCTGTACTGTCAGCATATGTCAGACTCTTCTATCCCCAATCACCTGTATATAAGTTCCTGCGCCTGGGATCTTTTCTGCTCTTGAAACTTCTTTGTGATTTCCCGCATATGGTCAACCTTAGGGGTAGTTGTCAACTGATAAGTGAACTCCACTTGCATTAGAGGGTCTATATTGTCACCACTTCCTCTATCCTCAACCCCCTTTATATAGGTTCCTGGTGCCTAAACCCCCCCCCAGATGCAGATGCCCATGTAGCTAGTTGTAATTTGCATAGTTGTATTAGGTGTTGTGACCTGTCACACTTTGGTATAGTGAGTAAGACAGAGTGGATCTTCCTCTTTGGCTTCTGGTTGCTGATCCAGCTGGATATTTTCAGGAAGCCTGAGTATAACAAGGTCCAGTAAAGCTGTTCTGTCCTAGAGGGACCGGTACCTCTAGAGATTGAAGTTGGGGAGTGGGGACCCCATGAATGAGGCCAGCTAGAAATAGGATACTACCTGTAATAGTACTCTCTAGGAGAGTAAGATAGGAAGGTTAAGTAGCAAGAGCAGCTTGGTGGAGGGATATCAAAGAGGTAGCTCTCCCTTCAGACAAGACTGTAGTATAGGGACACAGCCTAATAGGGAATTAGGGCTACTGTGTTCCCTGATCCAATATGTGAGGATCCAGGTCACATTGCAGAGATCCTGACGGTGTATATATCCAGGTGTTATGTTATCACCTTGGGAAGTTCCATTGTGCTGTCTCTGAGGGACATGTTTTAGTCATGTCATGATTATCTGCTGGGGCCTGTGTGGATTGTAAGTACAAAACCTGTGGATCATTTGTCTTGGACAAATAAACTGTTCTATTTTTATTGCAAGAACCTCCTGGCACCCTTGTATTTTGTCTTTCATGCACAGTAGCAGATGGGAGTCATAGTTGCATTACACCCTTACTTCACTACTTCAACAAAGTAAAGGCCCAGCTTGGTGTATTATTGTCCAATGTAACATATGTTCTATTCCTATATAACATTAACCATTTTGTGCTGAAAAAGCCCAAAAACCCATTACACTTACTTGCGGGTTTCACATAAATGGCCAACCTTCAGGTTGCTGCCATCTAGTAAGCAAACTCCACCTGCTCCAAAGGACCTGTACTGTCAGCATACGTATGTCAGCCTGTTCTTCTTTCTCCAACATACTTTAGATTTGTTGCTGAGGCTGGGATGTCCCCTGCCCTAGAAACTTGTTAAGGGTTTCCCATACATGGCCAACCTTAGGGATTGTTTCCATCCGATAAGAGAACTCCACTTGGACTGGGATTCAAAATAGGCCCTGCCGTTTCAAGTACACAGAGGCCCAAACAGCCCCCTACCAGCCCACTCTCTGGTAATTCTCTATGGAACCATACAGCAGCCCCTCTGGCATTTGCCAGAACCCACAAATTGCCAGTCCGGGCCTGAGGCCTGGGTGTAGGGTGGCAGGATTTTAGGGGGTGGAATGCTGCCCAACCACACCTATATTGGTTCAGAAACACTGGGGAGGAGATACAATCGTTTTTTTAAACTTCCCATGCGCCAATCCCCATTTCTCCAAAAATTTGGCGTGAAGAAAGGGGAGGGTACGGGGCAACAAAATGACAGAAGGCCCAGGGGCACCCGCTATGTAAATCCACCCCTGCAGAGGGCCTGGACTGTAATCATATGTCCCTTAAAACATCATCATCTGTCCGAAGCCCCTTTATGTAAGTTCCTGGGTCTGGGATCTGCTCTGCTCTAGAAATTTCTTAGGAGTTTCCCACACATAGTCAACCCTAGGAGTAGTGGCCATCTGATACTCCACTTGCTTCAGAGGGTCTGTGGGTCTGGGATCATCATACTCGAGAAACTTCCTACAGACTGCACGTAGTTTTACCCAAGTACAAAATGTATTTCTCCTCCTTAAAATTGCCTATAGAGAACAAAGGGGCAGTTATTTTTATGGAGGGTGTGTTTCTCCAGCCAATGGGATTATATAGTCAGTTATGGCAGGAATAGTACTGAACATTTGATTGCAATTTCTGTGTGGTTGAGAATTTAATAAACCAAAGGAAAGAAAAAGTTTAGCTCAGAAATAGCGTGTGGGAATTTATCCAAGCTCAAAATACAATATATACAGTATACTGCATCTGCATGCAAACTACATTAATCCCACAAAATGATCCTCCAAGTGTGACTAACATCACAAGCTTCTGATTAATAAACTGACATTATTTGGGATCATTATATGCTAAAGGCTTTTCCTCCCCCCCTCTCTCTGTTTTGTTTAAAGAAATATTGATTTTCTTTTTGCATTTCATTAAACCCATTGTAATCAGAAAGTAATGCGCAGTAGAAAGGAGAACCGATTAGTACACGCAAAGGTACAGAGTGTAATGATTAAGCTTCTACTGTGTATCCTTGAAGATAATTACAATTGGTGGCTGCAGTAATTATCAGAAGAGCCTGATAATGAGACATGATTATGCATTTATGAGATACGCATGTATATGCTGTAGAATTCAGTTTCATGCATTTTTAATCTGTTTCATTTTTTTTAACGCCTACTATAAACCCTTATCGGAGTTCTGAAGGGGGAAGTCGGAGCAAGTGGGGACTTCATTGGCCCTACACATATTGGGGCCTCACAGAACTACAATATATAACATAGTAACATGCATAGTAAGAAGGTTGAAAATAGACAAACATTCATTAAGTTAAACCTTTTATATCAATATGAACGTGCGTAACTGCTACTTGATCCAGAGTAAGGCAAAAAGGCCCATCTGAAGCCTCTCCAATTTAAATTTCCTTCATACTCCAAGATGGTAATTAAGCCAGTCCTTGGATCAACTTGTACTATGAGCTATCTTCCATAACCCTGCATCAACTACTGACTAGATTGAGCTGAGCCAACGGTGGGTCTTGGAATTATGTGGGACATTCACTAAGAATCGTAGTTGCGCTTCGCCACGCTTCACCAGACGTATTTTCGCCAACGCTCTGCAAATTCACTAATATTCGAAGTTGTGATCAGGGGTATCGTAAGGTTGTGAAGTTGCACTAGCGTTACTTTGCCAAGCGAAGCGAAGTTATGCAAGTGATGGTTAATTTGCATACGGCACCAAATCCAATTTCCAATGGAAGTATTCGTAGCACTACACAAGGCTGGGAAACCTTCAAAACAGCAAATAAAATTTTGATTTTGCCCTACACATGTGCCCACTGTATAGTTAAGTTGCCATGAGTTAGGAAATGTAGGCGGGAAGGAGGGGAGCCCCAAAAATTTTTTAGATCATTTTCAGCCTATCACCCATAACAAAGAAAAAAACGCCAGCGTTTTTTGGGACTTAGAAAAAACTTTTAACTTTTTTTGAAGCAATCCCTATCTACTCTATTGCGCTTCACCTGGTCTGAGGTGGCGAAGGAAGTCTGGCGTAAAAGGTAGCGTTCAGAACAATGCACGCGTTAGTGAACTTGCGTAGTTATGTCCGTTGCACAAATTCGCCAGGCGTAAGGGTGCGAAGTAACACTAGCGAAGTTATGCAAGCATCCGTTAGTGAATTTGGGAAGTAACGGAAATGCCCAACGCTAGCGAATTCATGCTAGCGTTAGGCGCTTCGGCACTGAGTGAATTTGCCCCTATGACTCTTCTGTTGTATACACTGAAGAAAATAACTGATTTTGCACATTTGCCTTTTCTGTATCTGTTACAACCATATTGGTACAATTATTTTAAGGAGTCACACACTCAACCTGCATTCTTCATTAATATACTCAAAAAACTTTTTGGGGTTAGTCTTAGCCTCTGCTGCAATGCCCTCCTCATTTTCTATTGTTGCCTTCCGGATGCTTTACAAGATTTGTTATAGTGTTTATATGCATTAAATGCTGCTTCTGTCCCCACATACATAGTAACATAGTAACATAGTAAGTAAGGTTGAAACAAGACACACGTCCATCAAGTTCAACCTTTTTTTTTTTATATCTGCCTAACTGCCAGTTGATCCATAGGAAGGCAAAAAATCCCTCTGAAGCCTCAACAATTTGTCTCAGAGTGGGAAAAAATTCCTTAAAAAATGCTTTAGTTTGTGCTGCTGCCACAATAAAAATAATCCATAGTACCACCTCACAAAAATAATTAATTTCAAAAAAGTAAGAAAAAAGCAATAAATGTGAAAAACACTCACAGTTCACCTCAGTCCCAAGGTGCAAGAAGCCAAGAACGCTGCATCACGGAGATGCGAGGGTTTCCAAAAAATGAAAAGTCAGATGTAAAAAGTAAAAAATCTTTATTAGGACATGGATACCTAACGCGTTTCGTGCCTGTGTGGGCACTTACTCATAGGCTAAATGACACACCCCTATGCACCTGTTATATAGGGGGCTGTGACCAATCACCACGATACAAACACATATTGCCATTATACACAATTAGTGAAATTCCACCTAGTGGTGGGAGCACATATATGTATATATTTTAACAAAAAAGGAAAAAAAAAAAAAAAAGGAAAAAAGAAATTTGTTAAAATATATACATATATGTGCTCCCACCACTAGGTGGAATTTCACTAATTGTGTATAATGGCAATATGTGTTTGTATCGTGGTGATTGGTCACAGCCCCCTATATAAAAGGTGCATAGGTGTGTCATTTAGCCTATGAGTAAGTGCCCACACAGGCACGAAACACGTTAGGTATCCATGTCCTAATAAAGATTTTTTACTTTTTACATCTGACTTTTCATTTTTTGGAAACCCTCACATCTCCGTGATGCAGCGTTCTTGAAAAAATTCCTTCCTGACTCCAAAATGGACCAGTCCCTGGATCAACTTGTACTATGAGCTATCTCCCATATCCCTGTATTCCCTCACTTGCTAAACACCATCCAACCCCTTCTTATACCTATCTAATGTATCAGCCTGTACCCCTGATTCACTTCCCAGCTCTCCCTGTAACACCCCTTTCCCTCCTCTAATCTCATTGGCTCCCTCCTGTCTGTTGGGAGGAGCTACTGGTGAATAAAGCATCCGACCCTTCCTTGTACCTATCTAATGTATCAGCCTGTACCACTGATTCACTTCCCAGCTCTCCCTGTAACACCCCTTTCCCTCCTCTAATCTCATTGGCTCCCTCCTGTCTGCTGGGAGGAGCTACTGGTGAATAAAGCATCCGACCCTTCCTTGTACCTATCTAATGTATCAGCCTGTACCCCTGATTCACTTCCCAGCTCTCCCTGTAACACCCCTTTCCCTCCTCTAATCTCATTGGCTCCCTCCTGTCTGCTGGGAGGAGCTACTGGTGAATAAAGCATCCGACCCTTCCTTGTACCTATCTTATGTATCAGCCTGTACCACTGATTCAGGGAGACAATTCCACATCTTCACAGCTCTCACTGTAACAAACCCCTTCCCAAGCCGGAACCTCTTTTCTTCTAATCGGAATGGATGACCTCGTGTCAGCTGGAAAGACCTACTGGTAAATAAATCATTAGAGAGATTATTATATGATCCCCTTATAAATTTATACATAGTTATCATATCACCCCTTAAGCACCTCTTCTCCAGCGTGAACATCTCCAATTTGGCCAGTCTTTCCTCATAGCTAAGATTTTCAATACCTTTTACCAGCTTAGTTGCCCTTCTCTGTCCCCTCTCTAATACAATAATGTCCTGTTTGAGTGATGGAGACCAAAACTGTACGGCATATTCTAGAAGGGGCCTTACTTACTTTTAAATGCTTTTCTTTTTTCCCTATTAACTCCTTTACTTCTGAATTAAGCCAGAAACGGTGGTTCTTAACAATCCTACATTTACTTCTTAAGGGAACAGTAATGATTATATTTGATATAAATTGAAATGACAACCATTGCTGTTCTGTGTTTGTTTTTAGCAGAAAACATGATGCCCCAATTTTGTTAAAATGTGCTTTTCTGAAATTCTGGGTTTTTGTTACCCCAATGTATATTTGTTTTTTTGCACCAAAACATTAAACAATATTACATTACATTATCCCTATTACCCAGGGTTTCAATCACTTCCACCTTTGGTGTATGTTCTGGGAAGGGACTATTGCTGTAGGATACAAGGAGATCTGGCATAGTGCAGAGAGACTGGCGAATTGCTAATGTGGTGCCTCTATTCAAAAAAGGATCCCGTTCTCAGCCTCAAAACTATAGGCCAGTTAGTCTGACGTCAGTGGTAGGAAAGCTTTTCGAAGGGTTAATAAAGGATAAGATACTGGACTTCATAGCAAATCATAATACTATGAGTTTGTGCCAGCATGCTTTTATGTGTAATAGATCTTGCCAGACTAACTTAATTTCTTTTTATGAGAATGTAAGTAGAGACCTCGATTCTGGGATGGCAGTGGATGTGATTTACTTAGACTTTGCTAAAGCATTTGATACAGTGCCACACAGAAGGTTACTGGTTAAATTAAGGAATGTTGGCCTGGAACATAGTATTTGTACATGGATAGAGAACTGGCTAAAAGATAGACTACAAAGAGTGGTGGTAAATGGAACATTTTCTAATTGGACCAGTGTTGTTAGTGGAGTACCGCAGGGCTCTGTACTAGGTCCCTTGCTTTTCAACTTGTTTATTAATGACCTGGAGGTGGCCATTGAAAGTACTGGTTCTATTTGTGCAGATGAGACTAAATTGTGCAGAACTATAGGTTCCATGCAGGATGCTGCCACTTTGCACAGTGATTTGTCTAAACTGGAAAACTGGGCAGCAAACTGGAAAATGAGGTTCAATGTTGATAAATGCAGGTTATGCACTTTGGCAAAAATAATATAAATGCAAGTTCTACACTAAATGGCAGTGTGTTGGGAGTTTCCTTAAATGAGAAGGATCTTGGGGTCTTTGTAGATAACAAGTTGTCTAATTCTGGGCAGTGTCATTCTGCGGCTACTAAAGCAAATAAAGTTCTTGTATAAAAAAGGGCATTAACTCAAGGGATGAAACATAATTGTGTCTCTTTATAGGTCCCTGGTGAGGCCTCATCTGGAGTATGGGGGCAGTTTTGGACTCCAGTCCTTAAGAGGGATATAAATGAGCTGGAGAGAGTGCAGAGACTAAGTGCAACTAAACTGGTTAGAGGGAGGGAAGAGTTAAATTATGAGGGGAGACTGACAAGGTTGCGGTTGTTTTCTCTGGAAAAAAGGCGCTTGCGAGGGGACATGATTACACTTTACAAGTACATTAGAGGACATTATAGACAAATGGCAGGGGACCTTTTTACCCATAAAGTGGATCACGTACCAGAGGCCACCCCTTTAGACTAGAAGAAAAGAACTTTCATTTGAAGCAACGTAGAGGGTTCTTCACAGTCAGGACAGTGAGGTTGTGGAATGCACTGCCGGGTGATGTTGTGATGCTGATTCAGTTAATGACTATAAGAGGGACTTGGATGATTTTTTGGACAGACATAATACAAAGGCTATTGTGATACTAAGCTCTATAGTTAGTATGGGTATATAGAATTTAATTAAAAGTAGAGAGGGGTGTATGTATGGTTGTTGGGTTTTCATTTGGAGGGATTGAACTTAATGGACTTTGTCTTTTTTCAACCCAATTTAACTATGTAACTATGTAACTATGTAACTATGTAACTAACTATGTAACAAGATATAGGAGGAAAAGTCAATTCCTATGACTGCAGTGTGGACAACAGGCTCTGGAAAGAGGCTATAGGATATATAGGATATATATATATATAATCAAATTCACTTTACAGTGCTACGCAATATGTTGGCGCTATATAAATACATGTTAATAATAATAATAATAATAATAGGATAGTAAGTATAGTAGGACAAAACCCATCCTGCACTGATGGTGGAGGCCAAGGGTACAGAATTTGTCCTCTTCTAAATTTTTGTGACATTACACCAGTGCATTTAATTTACATACAGAGTTTGCCAATGCTTTAATTTTTTTAATTTTTAGTTATTTAATGTCCTGGTCCCTAAACTCTGGTAAGTGACAGTAGCCCAGAGCATGTGCTGGGAATCAGCAGAATAGAAGATGAGGAGCTAATGGAGCATATTCAGTGGCTACAATCTTCACTGCTAAAGGACTGTGGTTGCCTTGGTACAGAACCCAAAACATAATGTGCAGCATTTCTACCCTAGTTCTTTGTTAAGCTTTGGTTTTCTTAAAGGGGACCCGTCACCCAAAAAAATTATTCAAAATCCTATTTTATCACATTAGTCAAGCAGAATGAACTTTAATTACTCTATATAAATTATTTGAATCCTGTTTCCTTCAGTCTGGGAATTGATAATTATAACAAGCAGGCAGGAGCCATTTTGTGGACACTGTTATTAAGACAAGTCTTGTATCATCTCAGAATCTTGTTTGTGCACCAGAATGGGGGACCTGATGTCCATCCCCATGTCCTGGTTACACAATTAAATGGTGAAGAGATTGGGGGGAATGTGGGGAGAGCAGTGACATGTAGGAAGTGCTGAATGGCAAGTGAAAGTAATTGTCGCCTCTATGCCTAAGGCAGACAATATTTGATTGACAGCTGAGATTTTTAAATGAGCTTACAACAACTATGAATGCTTTAATAAAAGATAGAAATTGGATTTCATGTTCAATTTGTAAAGGACTTTTATTATACAGATTTTGTGAGTGACAGGTCCACTTTAAGAAATGAAATATACAATGGGGAGCCAGGAACCAAAGAATAACATTGTTTAACTACAGGAAACAGTTTAATGCAAAGATGGCAACTAGAAAAGCAGAGGGTTAGCCTATTTTTTATGTCATCATTGCAAGATATTTTTAACGTTTATACCAGGGAGGTCCAACCTGCTGTAAATTACACTTTCTTTACCTAAAAAAAAATGACTTGCGTTGGTTAATGATTTCAACAGATTTTTTTTACATCACAAGGAGTGTTAGTGGTCGGCTTCCTATAGAGTGTTTCTGAAATCAAAACCTCCATTGATTATTGGAATGAATTACTCATTCAGGGTAAACTCCATGGCAAGTCGGAGAAATGGAATTAAACACAACAAATAACCCTATTGATTTTCCATTTGTTTAAAGACTTTATTCTGTATGTATTTACCGTATATACTCGAGTATAAGCCGCCCTAAGTATAAGCCGAGGTACCTAATTTTACCTCCAAAAACTGGGAAAGCTTATTGACTCAAGTATAAGCCTAGGGTGAGAAATGCAGCAGCTTCTGGTAAGTTTCAATCAAAAAATTGAGGGTTTCTGCTGCAAATTGGAGGTGTCGGCGTCTCATTTTTGGATGCCGGCGACAATTCTTGGACGCTGTCGAATATTGTTGGAGACTATTTTTAGGCGCCGGCGACTATTCTTAGGCGCCGGCGACTATTCTTAGACGCTGGCGACTATTCTTATGCGCCGGCGACCGTTTTTACTCTAGTATAAGCCGAGGTAGAGTTTTTCAGCATATTTTGGGGGCTGAAGAATCCCAAGAATCTCTTCAGTGATTATTCTGTAGGTAACCTGACTCTGGAGAGAGCAAGACTGTTGTACCCACAGGAAGGTTTTACATGTAATTGTAGCATAACAACATGACAAATACTATGAACAACGCTCCTTCTGTCCTGCAGTCTTATTCTCCCAAATCTATTCTATAATCTTATTCTCCCAAGTCTATTCTATAGTCTTATTCTGCCAAGTCAAGCTAATGTCATGTCAATAACAAAATAGTCTGCCCTAGCAACTAATAGCTTGTTTGAGCTCAGTCTTGTGTACCTTTAGGGTTGGTCCTATAAGTCAGAGTCTTCTTCTGTATACACTGAGAAAGAGAATTGATTAAGCAGATTTGCTCTCTAAGAATAATTTTCTTCAGTTAAAGAGATACTGACACCAGAAATTAAACTTTTTTTTACATCTATTATAATATTGGCTTTGCAAGCTACTTCTAACTTTGCCATAAAGTATTTGCCTGATGCTTTTACATTACCTGTCTGATCCCCCATGTTCCTGTATGAGGGGGCTGCCATTTTTGGGCAGCAGGAGTCCGTTAGCATTAGAAACTGTAGTGCAAAGTCAGAGTGTCAGAGAGTCAGGCTTAGGAACTTCAACTAACAATTATATACAAAAACAAGCCTCTCAGCAAAAAATGATCAACATGACCTATAGGTAACATTTAATGTACATTCATATGCTAAAATTCATTTTTTAGTGTCAGTATCACTTTCAGTTAAATTTAATGGCTGCCAACAGTCTGCTTCAAACCATCCCATAGGTTTTCAATGATATTCAGGTCGGGGGACCATTCCAGAATATTGTATTTCTCTCTCTGCATAAATGTCTTTGTAGATTTCCAAATCTGACAGTCGGTAGCAGATGTTTTTCTTGGAATGTGGTGTTCTTCTTCCACCATGTAAAGCACTTTTTGTTATGACCAAATAACTCAATAACTCATTTTTGTCTCATTAGTCCAAAGTTCTTTGTTCCAAAATGACTGTGTCTTGACTAAATGAGCTTTTCCATACAACAAGCGACTGTGTTTGTGTGAGTGCAGAAAGGGCTTCTTTCTCATCCCCCTGCCATACACATGTTCTTTGTGCAAATTGTGCTGAATTGTAGAACGATGTACAGATACACCTGCATCTGCAGCAAGATGTTCTTGCAGGTCTTTGGAGATGATCTTTGGGTTGTCTGTAACATTCTCACAATCCTCCGCATATGTCCCCCCTGTATTTTTCTTGGCCTGTCAGACCTGGTTTTACAGCAACTGTGCCTGTGGCCTTCCATTTCCTCATTCCATTCCTTACAGTTGTAACTGACAGTTTAAACCTCTGAGATGTTTTTTGTAGCCTTCCCCTTAACCATGATACTGAATCTTTTGAGAATTGCTTTGAGGATCCCATGCTGTCACTCTTCAGAGGAGAGTCAAACAGAAACACAACTTGCAATTGGTCACCTTAAATACCTTTTCTCATGATTGGACACACCTGCCTATGAAGTTAAAGGCTTAACAAACTAATCCAATCAATTTGGTGTTGCCAGTAATCAGTATTGAGCAGTTACATGTATTCAAATGAGCAAAATTACAAATTTTTGCCCAGCCAGTTTTTCACATTTGATTTAATTTCATACATCTGAATACTGCTTCACTAAAAATCCTTGTTCAGAAAACAGCCCAGTACTCAGATGTTCCAAGGAAAAGAAAGACATACCACTGTAATCATTTTTGTTGAAAGTGGAGTAAATTATTATGCAGGCTGAGAGGGGTTCCCAAACTTTTTCACATGATTGTACATGGAACTTTAAATATCACTCATATATTATAAGGGATAATGTATCTCCTACTGTAAATGATAAGGATATTAGAAGTCACTGAGGGGTTGTTCTGTGACCATATAAAGACACAAGGCTGCAGGCTGAGTTATACAGGGAACTCTGAGTATCACTCATGTATTATAAGGGATAATGTACCCCCTACTGTAAATGATAAGGATATTAGAAGTCACTGAGGGGTTGTTCTGTGACCATATAAAGGCACAAGGCTGCAGGCTGAGTTATACAGGGAACTCTGAGTATCACTCATGTATTATAAGGGATAATGTACCCCCTACTGTAAATGATAAGGATATTAGAAGTCACTGAGGGGTTGTTCTGTGACCATATAAAGACACACAAATGAATTAAACAGGTCAGGGATTTGTATAATAAAGAATAATAAATAGTATGTGAGAAATGTATAAAAGGGCCCAGGGCTGCAGTATGAGTTATACAAGTCAGGAAAATCTCAGAGTATTTTATAAGGGGTAATTTATTGTGATACATATTGAATAAGGAGAGATCTGTATGATATTGGTAATGTGACACCATTTAATGATCTAGTATATAGTTACATGATTTCATGTAGACCTCTTTCCCTACTCGCTTACAATTGCTGAGAAAAACCTATCACAACATCACGCCCAACCGCATTCTGCTAATTTACGTTGTCGTTTTTCAAAGAACTATTTTTGTATGAAAAATCTTGCTTTGGAAATATCTATTGACTGGAAACTGTGGCTTTCAAACAACTCTGCCTTAATTCAAGCAAAAGCTATTAAAGGAAATCAGTATCGTCTCTAGTGAGTCTTATATCACTGCGTCCTGAAAGCTTTTCAACGCATTGTTTAAACAAAGCTTCTAAAACACGCAATTAGGAAAAAGAGGCATCACTCGCGGTTAACTCTATAGACACCAGAGAGATCTCAAAGGCAAAGGGAACATCGTTTCTTGCACTTTAATAAAATGTCCTGAGCCATGTGTTCTGCAAGTTTTACAAGAATCGCTTGTTACAACAGCCAGCTGAGGCTCATGGTAATAACACAGGTAAAGGATCTGTTATCCAGAATGCTCAGGACTTTTCTGGATAAGGGGTCTTTCTGTAGTTTGGATCACCATACTTTACGTCTAGTAAACAATCATTAAAACATTAACTGAACCCAACAGGATTGTTTTGCCTCCAATAAGGATTAATTAGTTATATTATTACACATATAAAGGAACTATGTTTTAAAATGTTGAATCTTTTTTTATTAAAATAGAGCTTTCTGGATAATGGATCCTATGCCTGCAGTATTTTTCGAACTCAAAAAGAATATAACCCATCAGACTGACCGCGCTTCTTGAATCTAAAGCCGGCAGCAATCAGCATGTGTCCGGGTGCTGGAAATTCTCGGCATCCGGTGCCGTACAGATTAGCGAAGGATGAAACTCCGCACACCGGATAGAAGAGTAAAAGCCAACAATTATTAATTAATTATTAATAATTATTTATTATTTATTAATCCATTTTAAAAGCACGCTGCATGGTAGCTTGACATGTTTCGGGCACAGCTGCCCTTAATCATAAGCTGTAATTTGACTTTTTTGTAGCATTCATATGAATCAAGATACTGATTTCTTGGGGCAGATTTACTAAAAAGTGAAGTTGCTAAAAGTAGGGACTTGCCACTCGCAGGGACATTGCCAATTTACTAATAGGCGCAGGCGCTAATTCGCTAGCGATCATTCACACTCTATCGATGGGTGACTTTTTGCTCTGGTGAACAGACATTACTCTGCATATTCACTAAAGTGCGGATTTTACTGAACGTTAGCTCTTTCGCCAGCGTTGCCTTCTCCACCTCAGACCAGGTGAAGGGCTATAAATCAGCGAGATCTTCCTCAATTGTCTCATATCCTGTGAGCCAAAGATGCATCAAAGTTACAAAAACGCTGGCGTCTGTTCCTTTTTTTGCCTGCAAAAGTCCTAACAAACTTTTTTTGGGTAACCATTTTTTCCCAGACATTTCATAACATATGGAACATTCATTTTACAGTGGGCTCATGTGTCGGGTATTATAATACCTCTATTGTCTTTATTAAGGTTCCCTGGGCATGTGTTTCAAAAAGTGGAATTTGTAAGTATTTGCACCAACATTTAACATAAAGCCGTCCATACAGCTTTATATTTCCTGCCCTATACAAATAGACCTGAGCGCCAGATCACTAGCGAAATTTCGTTAGGCAGAAATGAATGGTAGCGCATCTTTGCTTTGAAGGCTTGCACTGCCGAAGTAACATAGTAACATAGTAACATAGTAACATAGTAACATAGTAAGTAAGGTTGAAAAAAGACACATGTCCATCGAGTTCAACCTTTTTTTTTTTTATTAACTACCTATCTGCCAGTTGATCCAGAGGAAGGCAAAAAACCCATCTGAAGCCTCTCCAATTTGCCTTAGAGGAGGAAAAATTCCTTCCTGACTCCAAAATGGCAATCGGACCAGTCCCTGGATCAACTTGGACTATGAGCTATTTCCCATATCCCTGTATTCCCTTACTTGCTAAACACCATCCAACCCCTTCTTATACCTATCTAATGTATCAGCCTGTACCCCTGATTCACTTCCCAGCTCTCCCTGTAACACCCCTTTCCCTCCTCTAATCTCATTGGCTCCCTCCTGTCTGCTGGGAGGAGCTACTGGTGAATAAAGCATCCGACCCTTCCTTGTACGTATCTAATGTATCAGCCTGTACCACTGATTCAGGGAGACAATTCCACATCTTCACAGCTCTCACTGTAACAAACCCCTTCTGAATATTTAGGTGGAACCTCTTTTCTTCTAATCGGAATGGGTGACCTCGTGTCAGCTGGAAAGACCTACTGGTAAATACATCATTAGAGAGATTATTATATGATCCCCTTATATATTTATACATAGTCATCATATATCACCCCTTAAGCGCCTCTTCTCCAGCGTGAACATCCCCAATTTGGCCAGTCTTTCCTCATAGCTAAGATTTTCAATACCTTTTACCAGCTTAGTTGCCCTTCTCTGTCCCCTCTCTAATACAATAATGTCCTGTTTGAGTGATGGAGACCAAAACTGTACGGCATATTCTAGATGGGGCCTTACCAGTGCTCTATACAGTGGAAGAATGACCCCCTCCTCCCTTGACTCTATGCCCCATTTAATACATCTCAAGACCTTATTTGCCCTTGATGCTGCTGACTGGCATTACTTGCTACAGCCAAGTTTATCATCTACAAGGACTCCAAGGTCCTTTTCCATAATGGATTTGCCTAGTGTAGTCCCATTAAGGGTATAAGTGGATATTGTTACATCCCAGGTGCAGGACTTTACATTTATCAACATTGAATCTCATTTGCCACTTAGCTGCCCAGATTGCCAGTTTGTCAAGATCCTGTTGCAAGTGCCACATCCTGGATGGAATTAATTGGGCTGGATAGTTTTGTGTCATCTGCAAACACTGATACATTACTTACAATACCCTCCCCTAAGTCATTAATGAACAAGTTAAATAAAAGTGGCCCCAATACCGAGCCCTGGGGGACCCCACTAAGAACCTTACTCCAAGTAGAGAAAGTCCCATTAACAACCACCCTCTGTACCCGATCCTGTAGCCAGTTTCCTATCCATGTGCAAACGACTTCATTAAGCCCAACAGACCTTAGTTTAGAAAGCAGTCGTTTGTGGGGCACAGTATCAAACGCTTTGGCAAAATCCAAATAGATCACATCTACTGCCCCCCCCCACTGTCCAGAATCTTACTTACCACATCATAAAATGCAATCAAATTCGTCTGACATGACCTATCCTTCATAAAGCCATGCTGATTGTTGCTCATAATGCCATTCATTAGGACAAAATGTTGAATGTGATCCCTTAACAAGCCTTCAAATAATTTGCCCACCACAGATGTCAAGCTTACTGGCCTATAATTGCCAGGCTGAGATCGTAATCCCTTTTTAAATATTGGAATAACATCAGCTTTTCTCCAATCCATAGGCACCATACCAGATGACAGTGAATCTGAGAAAATCAGAAATAAGGGCTGGTCTAAAACTGAACTAAGCTCTCTTAGAACCCGGGGGTGTATGCCATCAGGCCCTGGAGCCTTGTTTACATTAATTTGTATTAAAGCTTTATGAATCATATCCTGAGTCAGCCACTGACTAGATTGAGCTGAGCCATTAGTGCAGCTATAAAGTGAGCCTGGGAACTCACACTCCTCTATTGTATACACTGAAGAAAAGAACTGATTTAACACATTTGCCTTATCTGTATCTGTTACAACCAGACTGGTACCATTATTTAATGGAGCAACACTCTCAACCTGCATCTTTTTACTATTAATATATTTAAAAAACTTTTTAGGGTTATTTTTCACCTCCACCGCAATTAACTCTTCATTTCTTTTCTTAGCCTTCCGGATTGCTGATTTACAACATTTATTACAGTGTTTATATTCATTAAATGCAGCTTCTGTCCCTACAGATTTGTAGTTATTAAATGCCTTTCTCTTCTGTCCCATTAACTTCTTTACTTCTGTATTAAGCCACACAGGATGATTCTTAGAGCTTCTACGTTTACTCCTTAAGGGAATAAATTGAGAACAGTAATGATTTAATATCATTTTAAAGGACAACCATTTCTGTTCTGTGTTTTTAGCTGAAAACCTAATGCCCCAATCAATGCTCTGTAGGGCAGCCCTCAAGGCACTAAAATTAGCTTTTCCAAAATTCCTGGTTTTTGTTGCCCCAGTATATATTTGTTTTTTGCACCAGACATTAAATGATATAACATTATGGTCACTATTACCCAGGGGTTCAATGACTTGCACATTTGCTATAAGTTCTGGCTCATTAGAGATCACTAAATCAAGAATAGCATTTTTTCTGGTTGGCTCCTCAACAACAAGAATTGTCGTGCAATAAGTTTATAAACTTGTTCCCATTAACTGATCTAGCAGTACCGTTGCTCCAGTCAATATCTGGGTAATTAAAATCCCCCATTATCATTACTTTACCTAAATTAGTAGCCTTTTCTATTTGCATTAGGAGCTTTGCCTCTTCCTCGTCACTTACATTAGGGGGTCTATAGCATACGCCTACAATTAATTTGCTGGATTCTTTACAATTGGTGAAGAACTCCACCCATACGACTTCTGCCCCCTCATTTTCTAACATAACCTCCTCCTTTATATGAGCTTTTAAATCCTGCCTAACATACAGACATACCCCTCCTCATTTTCTATTGCCTCTGTCCCTCCGAAACAAAGTATAGCCACTGATATTTACTGCCCAGTCATGCGACTCATTCAGCCATGTTTCGGCCAATCACATCATATTTTCCAACACCAGCAGCTCCAGCTCTCCCATTTTACCAGCCAGACTTCTTGCATTTGTAAACATACATTTAATACTGGCACCATATTGAACGCTAGCAAAAAGTCACCAGCATTCGACGCCCAGGACGAAACTCTGCACATTAGTGAATTTATGTAGTCTGAGTGCATTTGCGCCTGGTGAAGTTTTGCGATGGGTGCGAAACGGACACGGGCGAAAATTAGCCGGTTAGTGAATCTACTTATAGCAACTTATACCCTGCCAATTGTCACAAACACCTAACCCTGCTCTGCAGATACTAGTATTTTAGGGATCCTCTAACTGACCTAGAAATTAGCACCTTTGATGGGATTACTTGCTTTTTACTTGATACAGAATCATTCACAACAACCAACAGATTCCAACAGTGATGTCCCGTGCCATTCCTGATGACTGGCACCACTATGGCTTGGCTTTCAACAATATCCATATACTGCAACTGTTTATTCTGGTAATTCTGCTATATCCCTACTTGTATTTGTTAACCCCAACAACTTTTGTCTGTCAGGCCTATTCTACTTTAGTTCTTTGATAAATATCTCAAGCACAGATCTGTGTCCCACTCCTCCATGAACAAGAGATATTTTTATAGCCCCAAACCTGGTTCTGGTGTCTGTAAAACTCTGCCCTTTGCTAGCTGTTTAATTGATTAATTGATTAATTAGGCTCTGGTTTTCCCAATCAGCTACATATAAATTCAGACCCAGTATTGGGGATGGCACTCGTGTCTGGGGCATGGCACTAGTGCTAACATTTCACAAGTGCTCAGAAATGACAGTTAAACAAGACAGTTGGACAAGGCATTGACAAGGCAAAAGGAACCGGATTCCCCTGCAATCAACTGTGAACCATCTGGGATAAGAAGAAAACAGCTTTGTTTGTACCTGCTAGTTTGTTACTTCTTACTCCAAACATACTTTATCCTGTATTTCTCCTCCTCTCACTCTCATGCTTCATAAAGCATTTTTCACTACTTCCTCCGGCAAATCCCAGTTCTATACAAATCTCAGCCTCTCTCCTCTCCTTCCCTCTCCACACATGAAGTATATAAAGTACTCTGTTTAGTTATTCCACAAAACTACTCCTTTTCATACAAACCAAGGACTTATAAATCCCACTCACAGTCTTTCTTTCCTTTCTATTGCTGGCAGCTGGGGACATTTCCCCAAACCCTGGCCCTTACCCCATCCCAGTTATATCACGGCCACGAGCTCCTTCTCTCCGGAGCAAATTCATACAGTACAGAACTCTTACTCCTATACCCAAAAACCCAGTTAATCTTTCCTGTTAATCTTTCCTCTCTGGAATGTCAGATCTGTCTGCAACAAGCTCACCGCTATACACGACCATTTCATTGCCAATTCCTTTAACCTACTCGCACTTACTGACACCTGTCTCTCTCCTACTGACACTGCCTCACCTGCTGCCCTGTCCTATGGGGGCTACACCTTACTCATACTTACTCATACTTACTCATACTTACTCATACTTACTCATACTTACTCATACTCCCACACCTGCTAACAGACCTGGAGGTGGGCTACGTTTGCTTCTCTCTCCCCGCTCTACTTTTATACTTCTTCCACCTGTTCCCTCTCTATCATTCTCCTCATTTGAGTCTCACTGCATTAGGCTCTTTTCTCCTGTTTCACTCTGCATTGCTCTTATATATCCACCACCAGGACCAACTGCACAATTTCTGTACAACTTTGCTGCCTGGCTTCCTTACTTTCTTTCATCTAACATCCCATTCATCATATTAGGTGACTTTAATATACCCGTTAACAACATTAACAACTCTTCTGTCTCTAAACTTCTTTCACTAACCTCCTCCCTAGGCTTATCTTTGTGCTCAGACTCCCCCTCTCACTCCAGTGGTAACACTCTGGATCTCATATTTACCAGACTCTGTTCAACCACCAATTTTACTAACTCCCCATTTCCCCTCTCTGATCACAATATTCTCACATTTCAACTCTCACTAACTCCCTCCTCACCCCCTGCTATTCCCCAAACACGTACTTACCGTGACTTACAAGCTGTAGTCTCATCTCTCTTCTTCCTTTGACTCTCTTCACTCTAATATCTCAGCCATCTCATGTCCTAATGTGGCTACTACTATAGTCCTCTCACCACTGCCCTAAATGAGCTGCTCCTATAAAAACTAAACGTTCTAGACCCAAACCACTTCAACCTTGACATACTGCTCATACAAAAGCGCTCCAAAGACACTCACGTGCACTTGAGCGTCGCTGGCGCAAATCCCATTCAGAATGAGACTTTTGGAGCTACAAATCTGCCCTGCGCTCCTTTAACACCAGCCTCTTCCAAGCCAAACAAACTTACTTTACTTCACTCATTAACTCCCTTTCTAAAAAAACAGCACAACTTTTCTCCACCTTTAACACTCCCCACTCCACCTTTAACACTCCCCCTCCATGCACATCTGTCTCTGCTCAAGATATTGCTGAGCACTTCAAAAACAAAATTGACACTATCAGAAGGGACATTACACTACTCAACCCCCCTAGACTTCCACCACCCTCCCTCCACACTCCCCAGTCTCTCCTGTGCTCCTTCACCCCTGTCACTGATGAGGAAGTCTCAAAGCTTCTGGCCTCTTCTCACCTTACCACCTGCCGCTTGATCCAATTCCCTCAAAACTTCTCCGCAATACCAATCCTGGTCTAATCAAAGCCTTAACTCACCTATTTAATCTTTCGCTCTCAACTGGACGGTTTCCTTCTCAACTAAAACATGCTCTTGTCACCCCCATTCTGAAAAAAACCCTCTCTTGATCCCTCCAATCTTGACAACCTCCGACCTAGCTCTCTGCTACCTTTCATCTCTAAACTACTTGAGCGCCTAGTCTACAACCGACTAACCTCATTCCTCTCTGACAATAACCTGCTGGACCCCCTACAATCTGGTTTTAAGCCACAATGCTCCATGGAAACTGCCCTGACTCGACTAACTAATGACCTTTTAACCGCTAAAGCCAACAATCATTTCTCACTACTAATACTGCTTGATCTCTCAGCCGCATTTGACACTGTAGATCACCCTCTCCTACTCCAGTCCCTCCAGTCGCTTGGCCTTCGTGACACAGCCCTGTCCTGGTTCTCTTCTGACATCACCAATCGTTACTTCAGTATCTCCTACAATGGAGTATCATCTTCTCCCCTACCTCTTTCTGTTGGAGTTCCTCAAGGCTCTGTCCTGGGACCTTTACTAATCTCCCTCTATACTTCCTCCCTCGGCAAATTAATAAATTTGTATGGTTTCCACTACCACCTCTATGCTGACGATACTCAGATCTATCTCTCATCTCCTGATCTCAACCCAGAACTCCTAACTCGCGTCTCCTCCTGCCTGTCCGCTATCTCTACCTGGATGTCGCAACACTACCTTAAATTAAACCTCTCTAAAACCGAAATGGTTCTCTTTCCTGCAACTAACACCAGTAACATCCCGGAAGTATCCATCATAGTTAACAATTACACTATCACCCCCTCTCCCCAGGCCCGGTGCCTTGGGGTTATTCTAGATTCTGCCCTGTCATTCACTCCTCATATCCAGTCACTTATTAAATCATGTCACTTCCACCTAAGGAACATATCCAAAATACCATCATTTATCACCCAAGATGCTGCCAAAATTCTTATTCACTCTCTCATCACGTCTAGACTACTGTAACTCTCTTTTAATTGGCCTCCCCCTCCAGAGACTGTCAGCTCTCCAGTCCATAATGAACACTGCTGCGAGGTTCATACACCTCAGCAACCGCTCCTCCTCTGCCTCGCCATTCTGTCAATCCCTGCACTGGCTTCCGTTACCTTTCAGAATCAAATTCAAATTAATGACACTGACTTTCAAAGCACTTCATAACTCTGCCCCACCCTACATCTCTGAACTCATCTCTATATACTCACTCACTCGCTTACTACGCTCCTCTACTGACCTGCTACTCAACTCTTCTCTCATTACCTCCTCACATGCTCACATTCAAGACTTTGCAAGGGCTGCACCCCTCCTCTGGAACTCTCTCCCACGGTCTGTCCCACTTTCTCCCAACCTTTCTGCTTTCAATAAATTTCTGAAAACGCACTTCTTTCGAGAAGCCTCCCCTCACTCTGCTTAACTACCAAACACAACACCACATACAGTACCACATTTCTCACCCACTTAATTGGATCTTGCCCACTCCCACACCTTGTGTATTACTCCCTTCCCTTTAGACTGTATGCCTATGCATAGGGCCTTCCTCACCTTTTTGTACCTGTATTGATTGTGATGTTTGTTACTCCATATATTCTATATATGTAATTCATGTGATGTAGTTGTATAATCACATTTACTTTACAGTGCTACGCAATATGTTGGCGCTATATAAATACATGTAATAATAATAATAATAATAATAATAACAAACTAGGAAGACTGCTTTGCTATTTGCGTAGTGTTGGAGTTGTAATTTTGATGGACGGTTCCATCCAGACTATATTGGTATGATCTGCCTCTGACTAGATCATTTAAGTTAGATAACTATCCTTCAAATATGTTGCTGGCTGCAACACAAAGCTGTACCTGGTGAGAAATATTCATAAGAGTAGAATTGTGACCAGTAACATAAGTACATGAGAAATGGTGCAGAAATCATCACAAATAGAATATTTCTTGTTTTCATCAGATGATGATTTTATAATGATCCCTCTTTCAATCCTAATTAACATTTCATTTCTACCTAAATAAAATGGAATGAAGGAAAGAAATGGGCAGCGACCTACAAAATAGGATCTGGAGACCAGTGTTCAATTAGTCCAAGTCCAAATCACCTATCAATATCCCCTAATTGGGCTTAGCACCTGCCATTGGTTACATCTTTGTTGGTCCATCTGAAGCAACAAAAGAAAGCCCTGTATATACAGCCTGCCTTGCATTTACAGGAGTCAACAGGCTTACACAGGTAAGAGGCATTTAACTGATTTTATCACCTACCCTACAAGTTTTGCTTAAGCTTAACTACAGGTGCAGTGTTGGTAAAAAAACATTGTACCCATTCTTTTTGTCTTTATATTTTCCTACCACCTGCCCCATTATTAAAAGAGCATTTATGTCTCCTTTATGTCAGATGCTTTTGTAAAGACCCCAAGGGATTTTCTCAGGCAGTTTCCTCTATGTTTGGGAACTAGTTAAGGGGCGAATCTGTGCCGTTTCGTGAAATGGCGAAAAATTCACAAAACTCACTGAAGTCAATGGGTGTCAAAATAATTTTGACGCGTTTCAATTTTGACACAAGCAACAATTTTTATATGTGCAACTATTTGGTACAAATTCATTAAAGTGAATGGGCGTCCGAATAGTTTTGATTTTTTTTTGATGATTTTTCGCTAGCGAATTGTCGCTGCATTTTCGCAAATTAATTTGATTGCAGAGAAACACGGGAATTCATGTCTGGCAAATTTATTTGCCAATCACTATTGGACACCTAAGTGGACCTTTGATTTACCCAGCCAGATATTGTGTCTTGTCCTGGGTTTATTGTAATTCAGTTTTGCTTATGGTTTGCCCAGTAGAGGGCAGTGTGTCTGGTTATTAAAAGGTATAGCACCATGTGCTCAAGGTATTTCCTGAGACCTCACCTCACCTCAGGTTGTTACAGGCCCAGGGCTACATCTGTATATTTAATTATAGATAAGGTTAGCTAGTATGTTATAGTTGCTCTAGGGGTGGGAGGAAGGCTTAGGGAAGGTATTGAGCAGCCTTTCACTCCAACGCGGAGGAATAGTGGTGTCAGGACCCTGTGGTGTGTAAACCACTAGAGCAGGGATTTCAATGGGTAAGTTGAGGACAAAGTAAGGGGCCAAAATATACTGTAAGACCCCAGGCTTTGCATATTTCACCTTTAGCAGGAATCTGTCACTATTGTGTTTGAATTGTATCAAACAAAGTAACTGCTAATTACAGTATTAATTTTGTTCCTATATAGATAAAGAGAAGTATACAAGGTACCGGGAGTTGCTGGGAGCTGCTCAGGCACAAGTGGGTCTGTGGCACAACACAAGCATCCTAGTCCTGTCTACTCACTCGTATCACACTTCTCAGGCACACCAACGGGTATGCTATATTTGATCTTTGAGTGACCGATCCACCTTCTCAGTCATCCATTATTGACTATTTCCATGTCCTGTTCTTGTGCCTCCTACCACTTGGACCATATCGAGTCCATAACATCCAAGGTTCCACTTTGTTTTTTTTTTTCAGGATGCATTATTCCATTTCATGGCATAATCATGAGTCTGAGACAGAGTTGGGGAGAATGAGCAGAACTCATTTTTTATGTGATAGGGCTATTTATTATTTGGCCACGCATGGGAAATGAGTCATGTTCTGCTCTACTGAAGTGAGGTTTTAAAGGTGGGTCTTCATTCTGAGATACTAATCTTTCATTTGAGTTGTGAAGATTCTTATATAAAGCTATCTTAAGATACTGATGCCCACAGAGAATTCAGAGATCACATTATACATAAGCAGATTCTTCCATTTTACAAGTTTAAATTTGCTGATCCTATGAAGACCCAGACACCCACACGAAAAGTCTGAGTCTTCTTTCATGAGACCATAGAAGGTTTCTTTGTATCTAATGCTGAAGCGCATTCATGGAAGATGGCACAGAAGAGAACTCTGCATTAGTAAGAATAAATAGTGTGACGCAGAGCTATCAATATCCTTTTAGAATTGTAAATGCAAAGAGTATGTCAAGAGAGAAGATAGAAAGCCTTTCAGACATTGATTCTAAAATTGTTTTCATTTATCCCATTTTAGACAGGGATTATTACACATGATTACCCCGTTATATTGTTATTACTGGATTTAAACAGATTTCACACAAAGCCAATATTATTTTATATTAAATTGTGACTTTCCATTACTTGTACCACATGCTTACAAAAAGAAAGAAGCTGAAAATGAGAAATGATATAGTCAGATACTGACACTTGGCATGAAGATAGAAAGAAATGCATAAAGTCAGCTTTTACTCTGATATGCTCCTCTACTGACCTTAATGTTGACTTTGCTAGAGTTGCACCCCTTCTCTGGAACTCTCTTCCATACTCTTTTAAACATTCTTTGTTATAAAGTCAGTATCAGATTAATAATCAATGCAGCCAATCTTCAGCTTGAAATTGGACAAATTCTTCTGGCCAGTTGTCTAATAGCTATCATTCTAGCATTGTCCAACATTTATTGGCTAGTTATCTGGTATATCAACTGAAATTGAACTTTTTTTGCAGTCAAGTTGCCAGGATTCATTAATTTAATTTGTGAAACTGTGGATTTAGTTCTCTCTGCCTCTAGTAAGGGTAAATATGTCTAGATTGAAGATTCTCTCCTTAATCCTAGACTAAATCAAATCACACTTGTCACGGCCGGCACCCGATACCAGAACAAATGCCAAGCACCCTGGTCTCGGCACGGCTTCACCAGTAGTGTGACCACCATTGGGCTTCGGGAGGAGCCCTCAGCTTACTTGGGTGCCACCTGGACTTAACGAGGGGTGCAAGGCGAGATGTTCTGACTGGCGAAGGGGCACGGCTGTTAGCAAAGTCTTTTGGGCCGAAGGTCACGGTACAAATTGAGCAGGCAAGAGAATCGTCAGACAGGCTGGGTCGAGGCAGGCAGATATAAAGAATCGTCAGGCAGGCTAGGGTCAAACCGGGTTGTCAATCAAGGGGTTAAGCAGGAAGAGTTGTCGTAGGCAGGCAAGGGTCAGGATACAGAATAGTCAGGAACAGGCTGGGTCAAACACGGGTAATCAGACAGACTAGATTCAGAACAGATCAAATGCACAAGGCTCAGGAACCACAAGAAACAAGTTCTATAACGGGCATCAGTCAGCAGTCTGAATGGGGCTTTTATACTATTTTATATATTTGAATTTTGCGCCTTTGCGCGCTGACGTCATACGTCAGCGCGCCTGCGCCTTTAAATATCAAAGAGGCGCGCCGCGCGCGCCCTAGAGATTTGGTGCCTGCGGCCTAATGTGCGCCCACGCGATCCGGCGCCTGCAGCCTAAACAAAACCACACGACGCGGCGGGCGTCCCCACCGAGGGGGCGGCAGGCGTCCCTGCCGTCCCCCCACTAGACCACCAGGTATGTCTCTTACAAAACTACTCAGTGAGGATGCTACAATACATTAAATTTTGATGTAAGAAAATAAAATTCTGTGTATGTAGATTTCCCTAGGAGCCCCGTTGACTTGGATGGATTCTGTTTTCAAGCTAGCCTTGGTGACTAGATCCCTGGCCTTGAGGGCAGAACAACCTGTTTGGCTGTAAGAGCAGTTATTTGTTTTTCTGTGTTGTGAAGAAATATATGTATGTTCTCCCACCACTAACTACATTTTGTCTTTTACCTCAAGTGGTTTCTATTCCCTGAAATTCCAAAAGATCACCTCTGTAGGTTCATGCTCCCAGTACACAGTAATTACTTTTTACTAATAACTCATATGCCCTTTTGCCTGTCCACCAAGACTTTTTATCAAATTTGAATTTTTTTTCCAGGTTTCCAATAATGGGACACTAGCATTGGGAGAGAATAAGCCAGGTTGCTATTTTATCAGTTAGATCATTGGTTTGGACAGTCCTTACTTATCTGTTTCTGTATGTCTCAGTGCTAAGATTTCAACAAGTTTCTCTCAAATAGACCCTTACAACTGGCAGTTAAATAGTAGACAACCTTATTGGTCATTTTGAATTTCAGTCTTTAATCCATTGCTCTAGAGATTGTTTAGAGTGCCCTTTATTCTTAATTCTCCCTCTGTTCCCAACAGGTAGGTTATGTAATTGTCATGATCTGGTCAACATTCTATTGAAGTCACAAAATATTAATGGTATATGTCCTATTGTAAGGAATCCTTACCCTGGTGGTCTAGTGGTGGTGCGGTGGGGACGCCCGCCGCACCATTCTCCTTCACTGACAGCTTCTTAATGCGCGCCGTGCGCGCCCTTCCGGTTTTTATAGGCGCATGCGCGCTGTCGTGATTATGTCAGCACGCAATGGCGCAAAATTCAAATAGATTTAAAGAGACATTTTCTTTTATGTCATTGCCCGTGATAGGATTTGTTCCTGGTGCTATTAGCTGTTGCTATTCTGCTTGAATCTGATCCTGATTATCTGTTTTGACCCTTGCCTGCCTGTTTGACTATTCTGATCTCTGGAACCTGACCCTTGCCTGAAACCGACCTTGACTCTGCTTAACCCTCCTGTTTGACGTTCTGGTTTGACCTCTGCCTGTTATTTGACTCCGATTCTGCCTCATTCCATCTGATTGATTACCCGGTTTTGACCCTTGCCTGCCTGACGACTCTAGCTATCTGCCTGCCTCGACCCGGCCTGTCTGACCACGAATCTGTCTTACGTTATTGTACCACGACCTTCAGCCTAACTGACTTTAACAACAGTCGTGCCCCTTTGCTTGCCAGAACTCCTCGCCTTGCTCCTCTCGAAAAGTCCAGGTGGCATCTGAGTACGCTGAGGGCTCCTCCTGAAGCCAAAGGCGGTCACACTACTGGTGAAGCCAAGCCGAGACCAGGGAGCTTGGCATTAGTTCTGGTTTAGGGTGCCGAACGTGACACCTATGTATTAGGACACGTACTGGTCTGCTTGACCACTGGCTGGTCCTGGTTATTGCAAACAGATTTTTCATTTTTCTCTCTCCATTCATTTCTATGGGATTTTTAAAGTCGGAAAGTGAAAGTTCGCCCTTGGATAAATATGCCTTTGAAAATTCCACAGAAATTAATGGAGAGAGGAGGTATTTTACTCTAGTGGACTGTGGTTATCTCTAACTTCACTTTTTGATAAATATACCCCCTACAGTGAACTAACACAATTGTTATTCTGCCACTGTCTAAATACTTCTTTCACAGGGTCTCTGTTCCCCAACTTTCACTGAGACCTGATCCCTTTAAGGTATTCATGGCAGGGGCAGCGTCAATCTGACGGTCCCCTCCCAACAACACCAAGTATTGCCCCCCCACTTTCCATAAATAACAAACCAACCACACCTCATATCTTGGGTGAAAAAAGCTGCATTTATTTATTAAACCACATAAATAACGACCAACATAAACCAAAAGCATTGAGTGTAGGGCAATACACCATCACATTTATCAAATATTTAACTATTTACTTACTTAGCCACTGAAGGCTGCAAAGAATTGTACCCAATAGCAAGGGGCCCACCTGCTGTCCTTCCAAGGCACGGCTTTCCTCCGTAACTCATGCCCCTTTGATCGGGCCCTTTCCATCACCAAACCCCTGTTAAACCCTACACTTAGTACTCTCATCGGCTCCCCCTTAGGGGAGTCCCTTCCCCTTGTTAACACTCCCACTCTCCCCTTACCCAACTACCCCTTTATTCTGGGGATGCTGTTCAAGGTAAAAGAGCATGCTCCCTTCACTTCCTTCCTCTTTTAACCCCGTGTGTCTCCACCCACTCCAATAGTAATCCAGGAACTACAACGCCCATAATCCTTAATCTCCTCTTCCGGTTCTCTCATTCCTAGCCCCATCATGGCCCTGTTGTTTCCAGTTCCTAGCACACTCCCTCGAGCATTCTTTATTATTGGGGCCTTATGTTTCAGCATCCACCCTATACACCAGGTAGATTCCAATAACAAAGAGCTTTGTGTTTCCACTCACTGTATTAATTACAGACAGGTCTATAGACTGGTATTAACAACCTAGAGCCAATTGGGAAGACATCACCCCCAGTTGCATAAATTTTGGTAACTGAGACTTCTTTAAACACTAGGGAGTCTAAACCTAATTTTGTCCAGATAATGTTACCACATATTAACGATTGAGGCAATATCTCAATATGAAATATTGAATAGTAGGAGATTAAACCCTACCCTGTCAGTGTTCAAACCAATCTGCAAAGAACCCAGTTACTGAGAATGAGAAAAGCCAAGCTATAAGCAAAGGACCAAAGCACACAGGGCCGTCATTTTATATTTTATACATTTCTAGGATATTCATCTCACAAATTATGTTTTCTTCTCAGCATTTCTGCAAAAGTTTTAAGCCCTGGAAATTTATGATATTTCATTTGCGTCTATGCTACCTTTTATGAAGAGAAAATGAAGTGTACAACAGAGATTTGTTCCCAAACGTCCCTGAATTAGTTTATCTCCAGCAGTTTGTCTCCCATTGCTGACGGCACATTACCAAACCCACATGTTCCTATTCGGAGAGTTGCCGCTACTCGTTTCTTTGTTTCTCTATTTCTAAGACAGAGAGGCATTTATTTTTCATGGGATACCAGTAGGCATAGATAATATGCAGAAATTGTTGTCAGTCAATGAGATATACTCAGAAGGTGGTAGAGTTTTATTTGGGACAAGCATTCAGAGATGAAGAACATTTCACATCATCACAAATGAATATAATATATGAATATAAATAGAGAGATTGAGAAACTTGTATATCCTCTTGCAGGGAAATGTTTTTATTGCCATTTACAGATTTACTCATATTATGTTTATTTACTCTATTAAAGAGTTTAGAATGAGGAAATTGCTTATTCTACAATATGCATACATTTATATGATACGTGATATCCGATACTTCTTGCAAGACATATTCAGAGTCGTACTGGGCTAGTGTTACACCAGGTAAAAACCCAGTGAGCTCACTGACCCAGACTGTGGGGTCAATTTATCAAAGAGTGAAGTTCCGCCACTAGAGTGAAATTCCGCAGCTCTCAATTAATTTCTATGGAATTTTGAAAGGCGTATTTATCAATGGGTGAAAGTGAAAGTTCACCCTTTGATAAATACGCCTATAAAAATCCCATTGAAATGAATGGAGAGTGGCAGAATTTCACTCTAGTGGCGGAACTTCACTATTAACTTCACTTTTTGATAAATATACCCCTGTGCCTGTTTACTGCCCTCACGGGCCCATGTTGTCCCCTGGTCTAACCCCCAGAACCCCAATCATGGTCGCAACTAGAGGGCAGGTACGCAGGGGGCCCAAAGAGGGGTTTCATTGGGGACAGGGGGCTTTAAATGGGAACCATCACCAAAAAAAATATTTGAAATCCTATTTTATCACGTTAGTCAAGCAAAATTAACTTTAATTACACTATATAACTAATTTTAATCTTGTTTCCTTCAGTCTGGGAACAAGCAGGCAGGAGCCATTTTGTGGACACTGTTATTAAGACAAGTCTTGTATCATCTCAGAGTCTTGTTTGTGCACCAGAATGGGGGACCTGATGTCCATCCCCATGTCCTGGCTACACAATTAAATGGTGAAGAGATTGGGGGGAATGTGGGGAGAGCAGTGACATGTAGGAAGTGCTGAATGGAAAGTGAAAGTAATTGCTTAAGGCATAGAGGAGGGGCAAACAATATTTGATTGACAGCTGAGATTTATAAATGAGCTTACAATAGCTATGAATGCTTTAATAAAAAATAGAAATTGGATTTCATGTTTAATTTGAAAAGGATTTTTATTATACAGATATTTGTGTCTGGGTGACAGGTCCACTTTAAGGGGCTTTGTGGCTGGAGGGGCCTGTATGGGGCCCCTTTAACAGAAGTTCCAGTGGGCCTCGGACCCTCCAGTCCAAAATATTGGATGATTTTTTCCTGTCTTACCATCATTAGAAGCAGTGCTATGACCCACTGGATTACAGAATACAAAGACAGAAAGTGCGTGGAAATGGTGCAGAAGACTATCGGGCCCATTTTCAACTCCAAATAGTTTTATACTTCTGATGAATGCATCAGCTGCAATAGCATCAAACAAAACTTCTTCAATTGGTGGCTGCAGTTATGCTGAATTATGGGGAAAGATGCTACATTTTAGATAAAAAGCATGGCGAATTGCACCCAAAATGGCACACTGGACTTGCAGTTGTGCACTACTTTTTATGGCAAGAAAAGTTTTAAGACAAAAACTGTTTTTTACAATGTGCATGGTAGGGTGCAAAGCAAAAAAAAGAAAAGCAAATTATATCATGCAAAAATCCACCTTTTAGGCTGAGGAAACCCTCAAAGTGACAATAATAGTAAATAAAAATCCCTAGAACATTTTATGGTAAAACACGGAGGACCGGAAGACTTAGAAGACAAGAACAGTTAACTCTTGGAAATGTCTCAAAGAAACATCTTTTCTTGCACTAAGTCTGATAATTGTCTCCAAGAGAAGTCCAGCCATAAGAGGAGCTTGAGGCAAAAGACTACGGTGAACTTTTCTTGCTACAAGTATTGGATGAACCTTATACAGAAAGGTTTATGAAAAACTTCTGAATTATAGAAATGAGTCTATGGGAAAATGGCCTTTTAAGACCTAAGGCTTAACTTTTCTTGAAACAAACAGAAAGGAAAAAAATGCACAATGTATTTCCCATAGTCTGGAGGCAACCAAGCATTTTGTTGCAGGGATTTCTCACAACCAAGAAAATATAATGAAAAAAAAAACGAGTGGATATGCACAGCAGCATTCAAAATAGACAATATACATCTGTGTTCAACACAAGCTCATTAAGTATGGCTTTGAAATTGACATGAATCCTGTCTATTGCTTTAATTATAAAAAATATACATACAGCTTTTTTATAACACTATACTTTGCAGTACTTTATGCTACTGTAGAGCTGTTTGTAAATTCAGTGCTGTACTCTACATTGAACTAAATAGAGGACACTGTATTTTAACAAGTAAATCACATAGTGGTGCTATATGGAAAGGCTAAAGGGGTTCAATACACATTGTTTCAGTGCCTTTGCCTCTTCGTCAGGTGTACAAACGTGTTGAACACCCTTATATCAAAGTGGCACAAACCAAGAAATGTGTATAACAATACAACAATTATCTAACACCAAAATTGTATACATATGTCTGAAAGTTATACTAGTATAGAAAATGATGTTGTCATCTCATGGTCAAGAACCCCTTAGATCCCACTGTTCTATCTATAAACTGTGGTTCAAGAGATTGGGATACTTGAGGAGTTACTCTATAATAGAATTTCAGATTTAGTTCAGGATTTGGCCAAATACAAACCTTTTTTGGCAGGATTCGGATTCTGATTCAGCTGAATCCAAATCAGTAAAAGAAGTTGACTTTAGATTATGTGAAAATGGAAGTGGCCATTTTACAGGATCTAGCTGACTTGAATATGCAAATTGGTATTCAGATTTTGTTCTAGGTAAAATTCTTTATGGAAGATTTGGTATTGTACAGAATCTGAGAAACTGATGCATCCATCTATACAGAACCATAAAGAGCAAGGGTTCCACTCAGGCCTTACCAGCAAATAACTGAGCCTCAATGCTGAGACTGGCCTCCTAGTTATTGAAACCCTCATTGTTACTAACAACCCATTTTTCATTGACAGTCCAAGCTTGTTCAAATTTCACTAAAGTTAGATTTCTGGAAACAAATGCACCTTTTAGCACCAAGGGTGTCAGCCAGTGAAGTATAACTTGAATCCTGTAAGACATATGATACTGCATTTTTATCTTTATTGCACTTTAGGCCTCTTTAGAAAGGTAATGCAAATGTATTAAAGCTCAGCTATAACTCTCAGGTGGCATAAACTCAATTGGGCACCAGTGGCTACAGTCTCCTTAGAAGATATTGGAAGATGGTGCAATACAGTCAGTCACTTAATAGGCCAATTGTAAATGTTCTTGATGGTATTGCTCAAGTAGGATAATGGTCGGAAGCTGGGGACAGAACTCACTCAAAACTGTCCAATCCCCAAATACATGGTCCTCCAAGTGGAACTTCTGTGAGGTGTACCTCTATCTCTTAGTGTACACTTGAGTCCCTACTCTGCCAGGTGAGATCCAGGATACTAATCCTTTTGTTCTATTCATGGATCTTCAGGTTGGATAGATATAGCTTGATATAGCTCATAGAGATCCATCCTTTCACTACACTTACTGAGACCTACCTCCATGTCATGCTCTTCAGAAACTTCCTGTAACAACTCACCCACTGGTGCGGTGGGACGCCCGCCATGCTCTCCTTCTGTTCCTCCTCAGGCGCCGCATGCAGTGAGCCTTTGCGTGAATTAAACCTACTGTATAAAGGCGCAGACAAGCTGGCGTGATGACGCCAGCGCCCAATGGCACGAAAATTTAAAAGTATAAATAGCTCATTGGGGTTTCAGGACATTGCCCGTTATACAGTAGGTTTATTCCTGGTGGTGTTTGAGCTTTGAGCTAACTTGTATTTTGATCTTGATTCCTGTTTTGACCCCTGCCTGGCTTTTGACGATTCTGAACTCCTGTATCCTGAACCTTGCCTGATATTCGACTACCTCGTCTGCTTAACCCTCTGATTGACTTCCTGGTTTGACCCCTGCCTGCTTGACTTTGTTTGTACTCTGCCTGCCCCGACCCAGCCTGATCTGACTACGATTCTGTTTAACGCCTTGTACCACGACCTTCTGCCACAAAGACTTTGCCTTACAGTTGTGCCCCTCTTCTTGTCTAGAACCCCTCGCCTTGCACCTCTCGTTATAAGACCTGGCGGCATCTGAGTAGCTGAGGGCTCCTCCCCAGGCCAAAGGCAGAAGCACGAGCCGAGACAAGTGTGCTTGGCATCGGTTCTGGATTTAGGTTGCCAACTGTGACACATCCACCCAACCCAGAAAGTGGGGTCCAAACGGACAGGAACCCATGGGGATTCCCCATTTAAAGAATAGGCACACCTGACACCCCTGGCCAATAGTGCATCTACCAGGGGAATTAGCTTTCCCATCCCAACTATGAATTCCACTTAGTTAGTAAATTACATTACAGCCTCACCTGTTCATAAATTCAAACTTTTTAAAATATTTTCCTGTGAACTTGTGGCATCAGAATGAATTTTAGGGAGAACTAAATGGATTTGACTATATTTGATGGAAATCAGACCATGACAATATCAATTCTCCAAATGCAGCTCATTATATTAAGCAAAGCATGGCATTGTAACTAATTTCTAAGGGAGCTACTGAACTGAATAATTACTTTCTAAGAGAAAATTCATGTGTTTCAAAATTAGGATCTGGAAATTATTAATCTCTATAGTGCAACGGATTGAAGTGTTTTATTCAGCAGTATCTTCTTCTTATTCCAGAGTTTGTGTAAGAGCAGCTTATTAAAATCCGGCGCCTCCATCGGCACATCCAAGATGATGGTGGCCATTGACAAACACGTGGAACGCGACGCGATGACATCACGCGCATGGCGCAAATTTCAAAGTTAAAAACCCTTCCAGGTCATGGGTTCGATGCCCGAATATAGCATTTGTTTAGAATTTTCCTGGGTGTGTTATAATTCCTGTTGAACTGATTTCTGGACTTTGACCCTGCCTGATTATCGATTTTGTTGTTTATCTGCCTGCTTTTTGAACGTCTGCCTGGATATTGATTATGATAATTCTTGAACCCTATTTGTACTGCGAACATTGACTTTGACCCTTGAGATTCCTCCTTAGTCCTGACTACTCCCGCTGGAAGCCGATAGGCCCCCTGACATTATAATTGGACCATGGACCCCACAGAGGAAGCTACGCCGGATTTCAGAAGAGCCTTCCGGGGGCTGGTGTCCCGCATGGAAGCGTATGAGACTCAGCAAGTCCGCATTGGGCAAGTACTTGATACGCTTATCTCTCATATGCCTGCCACTCCTCCGGCTGCGGGGAATCCTCCTGCCACCGTTACCCCTTCACTAGCGGTCTCATCGACTCTTGAGCCTCGCATCCCTCCTCGCTACACTGGGAGGATGGATTCAAGGGGTTCCATCCAATTCCTTATTAAGTGGAAAGGATTTGGTCCCAAAGAATGCTCGTGGGAGAAACACTCAGATGTACATACCCGTCGTTTGGTAAGGGAATTCTACAGACAGTTTCCCCAGAAGCCAAGGCTTGGTGGTCCAAGGAGGGGCGGTCGCTCCTTTCGGTGCCTCTGTTGGAGCATCCAAGATGGCTGCTCCCATTGACAAACACGTGGAACGCCGGCGTATTGATGCCGGCGTGATGACGTCACGCGCATGGCACGAATTTCAAAGTTAAAAACCCTTCCAGGTCACGGGTTCAATGCTGATTATAGCGTTTGTTTAGAACATTCCTGGTTGTGTTATAATTCCTGTTGAACTGATTTATGGACTTTGACCCTGCCTGATTATCAATTTTGCTGTTTATCTGCCTGCCTTTTGAAAGTCTGCCTGGATATTGATTACGATAATTCTTGATTAACAAGCATGCTCATTATCTATCACCTGGCCTATCCTATGTGGTCCCAGCAACTTTATTGGTTTGATAGGGTCAGCCAATAAGAGCTGGCTACCATGTACAAGTCCCTCTCACTTCATTTCCTGTGCCTGACCATTGGCCAATGCACATCAGCAGTCCCTGGCTCTTCCTTGCTCTGTCTCCAGTCTCCACATTTGGATTTTGCCAAATACAAACCTTTTTTGGCTGGATTTTGATTCGTTGAATGTTTAAAAGCATGTGACTTTAGACCAGGTGATGACCATTTTACAGGATATTGCTAATATTCAGATCATTAGTATTCAGATTTGGTTCCAGATTAGGCAGCATCCTATGTGGAAGATTTGGTACTGAGCAGAATCTGAAGAATGTGGATCTGATGCATCCATTATCTATAGAGACTGTCAGGACTTACCAGTATAATCCAGACGTAGAAGAGGCTGGAGCAGAAGATAATGAACCCACAAGCGCCTCACACAACCGCTACCCACCTGGAGTGGAACAGGGAGCAGGGTTGTGGAGAGTAGACAATGAGACGTTCAGCGAAGTACAAGGGATTAGGCAAAAGGCGTAGTCAGGAGATCCAAGGTCAAAGGCAGGCAGCAATATTCGTAATCGGTAAACAGGCAAGAAGGTCGAGACAGGCGGCAGTAATCAAAGTCCGGGTTCAGGCAAGGGTCAATAATCAGGAATCCAAAGTTCAGAGTCGCTAGGGTTTCAGTCAAATAACCTAATAACCAGGCAATGCATGTTAATCTGGTCAGGGTTTAAATACAGGGCTTTTGGCGCCAAACTGGCGTCATTGCGCTGACGTCGCGGAGCTGACGCCAGTACGTCCGTCACAGGCGTTTCCGCCTACGTCCTTGCGACCGTCGCCGACGCCGGACAGGACGCAAGCATGCGTTCTCACAGAGAGCATGGAGAGCAAGGATTCCACTCAGGCCTCACCAGAAAATCAAATTAGCCTCAATACTGAGACTAGTTATTGAAACCCTCAATGTTACTAAACTCCCGTTATTCCTTGACAGTTCTAGTCTGTTCAGATCTCTCTGAAGTTAAATTTCTGGAGACAAATGCATACACCTTTTAGCACCAAGAGAGTTAAACAGTGAAGAACCAGCTTTTTAGGAAGTCAAGTACTGCTCAACAAACCCCATAATTCTGAGCTTCCATTCATCTGAGGTTCAGCAGTGCCATTTGCCTAATCTTTCCTTTCCATATCTTATAGTTGATACTCAAGTCTAGTTTACCCCTTCTGTTATCATGTCTACATGTTATGTCTTAAAGTCTATGGGGTAAATTTATCAAAGAGTGAAGTTCTGCCACTAGAGTGAAATTCCGCAGCTCTCAATTCATTTCTATGGGATTTTGAAAGGCGTTTTCATCAATGGGTGGAGTGATATAAAAATCCCATAGAAATGAATGGAGAGTGGCAGAATTTCACTCTAGTGGCGGAAACTTCACTATTAACTTCACTCTTTGATAAATATACCCCTATATGTATGTATCTACAGTAGAGTTTTAAGAGAGCAAACAATTAGAGGCTGATATTCTGATTCTTACTTATGGTTAGTGGTCACAGAGCACATGACCTTGTTGTCAGGTTGTGGGCCACAAAGCAGAGAGTGTAGAGAATTTGTGTTACATCCACTCTACAAGAGCAGATGATAGCACTGAAGGCAATGACAGTGTGGGAGTGAAGATTTCAATGTTATCACCTATTTGTAAAGCTGAAAACCTCTTGTAGGGTTTAAATGTCAAACTTTGCAATACCAATGTTGTTGCAATAATAAAGTGTTATTTAAATCCAGCTATTTCAATGACTTTTCTGACTTTGCCAATTAGAAGTTCTTTACGCCCCATATGGAAGTTTGCCAGGTCAGAGCTGGGGGAAGAAATGTCAGAGATATTTTGGTCACAGTTCTTTATAAACAGTAAAAAGTGAGGAAAGAGATGTCAAAATACAATCTGCATTGGAGTCATATATTATAATAAAACATTCCCATCCAAGCTCTAGTTTTATAAATAGATCAGGTGGGAAAAAACTGACAACGTAGAAGCTTTGTAAATATGACTGTTTAGAAAGTCCTCAAACTGTAATTGGTTTGGATATTTACAAACGGCATTTCAAACTGGTAGAGTGTTATTACGAAGGGTAATACAGTCGTTTTTATTGTTGTGGCTTTATCTAACAGGTCAAAAATACACCAATGGTTACACCAAGGCATGTTACATGGATCCTTTACAGTTACCCTGGGCCCTTGCATTACATACGGAATTATTCTATAGATGTACACACGTTACAAACTCAAATATGTTTTGGACACCAGAGGTTCTTTTTTTTTTTATTTGTAACAATTTATTCAACATAATTAAGAATATGGTGGCATGGTACAATCCAACAATTTCTGTGGCCTACAGCAACTCAACCTCAGGATGGACTTCCTAGTGAGATACCTCAAAAAACTGAAATAAATCACTGTGAGACAACTCCACGAAAACCCAGTTTTTTTTTGACCCCCCAACATAGTTGTCTCCACACCCCAATGTTCATACCCTTAATACAAGGTTCTCAGTGAGGACATAGCCTTGATTCCTCATGGCAAATCATATTACCAATTTGATATGACATGAAAAGTACCCATATCTGCTTCAGCTCCATTGGACCGGTACTAATCACTGGACCTAAATGTATACTATGTCATTTTTTTTGTTATGTATAAAACTGTTAAAATCTTAATAATAATTAAGTTAAAAACATAACTGAAATAAGACTCTCGCCTTTTCTTTCACCTGATCTTGTCTAGACCATAGGGAACTCGAACCCTCTACTACATAAAGAGAAACAAGTGAAATGAATTGGTACGTTTTGAATCTCACGTTCTCTTCTGAAATGTGCAGTGGAAATAGGTTATCAACAGAATTGAACTCTGGTCATGACAATATACTGGAGATGACAACTTCCAGAAGATTCAAAACAGAGCAAAAGTCTGTGCTAAATTGAAAGGTTTTGGTGATAAGTGAACCCTATAGGTTCCCTACAGATTACATTCATGAAGGTGGACATTCCATTTTGCAGTAACAGTGGGTAATATTGCTAATGACAAAGACCACGTGAAAACCACATACATAACCCATTGATACACTCCATGTTTTGAATGAATAAAAGCCCAGAGAACGACGCCCGTCTGCATTAAATTTATTATGGAGAAGCAAAATATGCTCATTTGTTACCTCCTGTACTGCTGAACGCCACACTGCTTGTTCCCTTCTATCACCGCACTTCACACAAGATTACCTTTTGCAACATTTTTCCAGTCAGTTGGATGAACTGAAGTAGTTCCTTTTGTTGTGACTAATATTCTGTAGTGATTGAATAAGGTTTATGGATACGGTGCAGAAGATCTTAATTACAATTTTCAGACGTTTCCAAAGCAACTGGCAAAGCTCTCCGGTACTTGAGATGATGTACAAAAGACCTATTGATGCTGTATTGGGGTTAACAAGTGGTTGATGACTCTCCATAAATGAAGTCCTGCTTATGAGATAGAAACCTTCTCAGTATTGTGTTCTGAACAAAGCCCGCAGCTGGAACTGAAACAGAGATAATTACTCTTCTTTGAAAACAATTATTTATAAAAAACTAAAAATCTTTTTGGGGCATCCAAAGCCAAACTGTGTTTTGAACACATTTATTAAAAGTGCACTTTAGGGTTAGGTTAGAAACTTTATATACCATTGGTACCACTCAGACCCATATTGTAACGAACATACCTGGTGGTCTAGGGGGGGGCGACAGGGACGCCTGTCGCCCCTTCGGCGGGGACGCCCGCCTCGACGAGCGGCTTCCTGTAGGCCGCAGGCGCCGGCATCTTAGGGCGCGCGCGGCGCACTCTGGTTTTTCTTAAAGTCGCAGGCGCGCTGAAGTAGTGACATCAGCGCGCAAGGGCGCGCAATTCAAACAGTATTTAAAGCTCATTAGGGCTGTGGGACTTTGCCCGTGATAGGATTTGTTCCTGGTGCTTCTGAGCTTTGTGCTAATTCTGTAACCTGTTTGATTCCTGTTTTTGACCCCTGCCTGGCTATTTGACTACTCTGATTTCTGGATTCTGACCCTTGCCTGATTACTGACTACCGCTTCTGATTAACCCTCTGATTGACTTCCTGGTTTGACCCTTGCCTGCCTGATAACGTTTACTCTCTGCCTGCCTCGACCCGGCCTGTCCTGACTACTCCTTTGCCCAACGTTTTGTACTGCGATCTTCTGTCCAAAGACTTTGTTTTACTACAGTCGTGCCCCTTTGCTTGCCAGAACTCCTCGCCTTGCTCCTCTCGAAAAGTCCAGGTGGCATCTGAGTACGCTGAGGGCTCCTCCCGAAGCCAAAGGCGGTCACACTACTGGTGAAGCCGAGCCGAGACCAGGGAGCTTGGCATTAGTTCTGGTTTAGGGTGCCGACCGTGACACATATACTGTACATTTAATCAATGAAAAATTTTCTAATTTCTAGCCAGAAACTTCACTAGAGGTCATTTATTATTCCTAATACCAGAAGTGCAAGAGGACCAGAGGAGCAAAAGAGCATCCTTTAATGCTCATCAACTAAGCACTTCTGCCTGGAGAAATTGCTGCGCTGTGCCCCTCAGGCCAGATTTATCCAGTATGAGGTGCACAGTGAAGCATTAGGGGTGCATGCCAGCCCTGCTATTACTGGCTAGTATAGGCCCATGCTGTGGCCATCAACTTTTGCTGTTCCAAAACTTGAATGTCTGAATGAATTTTAAGTTAGGGGACAGGTAGAGGGCATGAGGAGGTCCCCGACATGTATTCCCTCTTCTGCCTCTCATAATTAAAATGCTTCTGAATAGTGATGTACAAAATTTTCACCAGGTTTCGCCCATAGACTCCAATGTATTGTAAAAAAAAAAGTCATGAAGCTTGGAAAAAGTTGACCATGAACAGACGACCATTGTCTTCAATGCGTTTTAATGTTTTGTGATGGGGACAGATTTGCCCATCACCACTGGCAAACATATGCAGCAATGTATTCATGGGGGTTGCCTCCTCACCTCTGAGACCAATAGATGACATTCTGTTGGAGAACTTAAACATATATAAATAAAATTTGGCAGATTTTTTTTTGGAGAGAAGGTAAACTTCCCTAAATTCTCATGGTCGTTCATAATTCTCATTAGTTTGTGCCCCAGTGAGCTTACAATCTATTACTTTCATGGTCAATTTAATCAGAAGCCATTTAACCTGCTTGTATATATTGGTAGTGTGGGAGTAGCCAGTTTTCCCAGAGGAAACCCATGCAGAAACAGGAATAACATACAAACTGCTTGGAGATGCATGTGCCTTGGAATGAATAAAACCTAGGATCATAAATCCTATTCTAACCATTGAATTTATTGAATATAAGTAAAGAATATGCAATACATAAAAACTATGAAGCCTTTGGGTAACCTGGGGGCTAAAATAATCTCTTTGAAGGACCACACCTGGCCTCTAGGTGGCCTTTTCCAGTTGAACATCCCTAATTTACAATTGTATTATCTGAGAAATACTCTTACTCAACAGTTGTTCCCGTGAAAAGCACAAAAAGAGAATCCCACCACTTTTCATGAAGAGCTGGTCAATAGGGATGTAGCGAACGTCGGAAAAAAAGTTCGCGAACATATTCGCGAACTTGCGCAAAAATGCGAGCGGTTCGCGAACGGTTCGCGAACCCCATAGACTTCAATGGGAAGGCGAACTTTAACATCTAAAAAAGACATTTCTGGCCAGAAAAATGATTTTAAAGTTGTTTAAAGGGTGCAACGACCTGGACAGTGGCATGCCAGAGGGGGATCAAGGGCAAAAATGTATCTGAAAAATCTGCCTGTGTGTGCTTGGAAGAGATAGTGTAGGGGGAGAGCTGTTAGTGATTTCAGGGACAGATGATAGTAAGTTTGCTGGCTAGTAATCTGCTTGATACTGCTCTGTATTGGAACAAAAAAATAAATAAAAGCAGTCCTTACAAGGACTACTGTTATTGCAGCAGTCAGCAGATGAGATCAGAAGCAGGACAGCTGCCCACTGCAGCTACATACAGAGCACTGCAGTAGAAGGTAGATTACTAGCCAGCAAAGCTACCTAAGCTTAAATGTCCCTCAAACCCCTGCAGACTTCTGTCCCTCCAATAACAGAGCAGTATCAAAACGATTACTAGCCAGCAAACTTTCAACTGTCCCTGAAATCACTAACAGGCAGCAGCTCTCTCCCTACACTATCTCTTCAGCACACACAGGCAGAGTGAAAAAACGCTGCAGGGCTTCGGTTTTTATAGGGAAGGGGAGTGGTCCAGGGGAGAGCTTCCTGATTGGCTGCCATGTACCTGCTGGTCTGGGGTGAGAGGGCAAAAAAAAGCGCCAACAATGGCGAACCCAAAATGGCGAACGTCGCGCGACGTTCGCGAACTTCCGGCGAGCGCGAACACCCGATGTTCGCGCGAACAAGTTCGCCGGCGAACAGTTCGCGCCATCCCTACTGGTCAATAGAGGCCTTTTTGGAGTATTTGAAAGAGGTTCCCTGTTCATAACAACCATGTCGGCTCCAACTCTGATTAGTTAATTAAGACTAAACTAGAATCTATGATTTGACCTTATTTATTATTTAAAAAGTTAGATTTAATTGGATTGGGGAAAAACTCTATAAAATTGTGCGAAAACAAAATTGTGTAGTTCTTTTTTCAGATTTTTTTCCCAAAATTTATTTGATTTACTTTTTGCAGACTTTTTGCCGAAAAATTTGAAATTAAAAATTTTTGAGTTTTTAGCTTCAGACTGCAATAAATAACCCCCTTAATGAAACAGCCGAAATTGTTTTAATAGCCACCAGTTCACATCAGAGCTGGTCCCACACAGAGAAGGACATTCCTTGCGCACATAAGCATGTTTTCATTTTATATTCTTGATAAAGTGCCCTTTTCATTTGCTCTGGAGTAGATTGTTAATTTATTCTTGTATGCCAGATGCCAACTCTGAAACAAATTCGCTCTCTGCTTCCTCAGCCAATCATATTCAGTGCCATTTAGCGAGGGGAGCAAAAAAAACCCATCGATTTTATGGACGGACAGAAAGAGATTAGAAAAGCAAATAGTCTTCTCCCAATCTGCTGCCTCTGATTCTGAATGCCATTACGGCAAATGAATTATTATTTTATCTTCTCAATTCCTATTATTTCCAATGATTAATCTACTGGCCTACATACCTACGCCTGATCTGAGAGTTTGGCCTACTTCCTAAACAAAGGTTTCTTCAAACATTTCCCTCATTTTGTTTTTAATCTTCATTTTGCTGCTGTTGATTCTATTAGTCTGCAATGCAGCTTTCTTGTCTGTATTCTTGTCCTTTGTTCTAAAAAAACTCATGTCTTTCTGCAGAATGGATCTTTTTATTTTTTTACTTTCTTATTTTTTTTGCTTTTATGGCAATTCATCCTTTTTTTTCAGGCAGTCTTGATTTGGAAAATAGTTGACTAATGCTAGCTCTTTTCTTTTTATGTGTTTTGAAATATTTTTACTTGGTTTTCACAATAAACCATAAAAATCAATATGATAACAAATAGTATGCAGAATAAGACGATTAATACAATGACATATTAAACAGAATGTATAATTTACAATGAAGTAATATGAAAAATAAAATAGAAACTAACAAGAAGCTAAGCCAGTGGACGCATAGACATTCTTAAAAGAAAAAGAAGAAAGAAAAAGCCCATTGTTTTGGGAATGTCAGATAACCCCCTCTATGAACATTTTACAATTGAAGAAACTGAGATATTTAACTTCTTGTATTGGAGTTACAGAACTCAAAGTAAGGAGATAATATGTCTAAATGATTGTCACGGTCGGCACCCTAAACTAGAACTAATGCCAAGCTCCCTGGTCTCGGCTCGGCTTCACCAGTAGTGTGACCGCCTTTGGCTTCGGGAGGAGCCCTCAGCGTACTCAGATGCCACCTGGACTTTTCGAGAGGAGCAAAGCGAGGAGTTCTGGCAAGCAAAGGGGGACGACAGTTGTAAAAGTCAGTTAGGCCGATGGTCACTGTACAAATGGAGCAGGCAAGAGAATCGTCAGACAGGCAGGATCGAGGCAGGCAGATATCGAGAATCGTCAGGCAGGCAAGGGTCAAACCGGGTTGTCAATCAAGGGATTTAGCAGGAAGAGTAGTCGAAGGCAGGCGAGGGTCAGGTTCCAGAGATCAGAATAGTCAAACAGGCAGGCAGGGGTCAAAACAGATAATCAGGAACAGATTCAAACGGAATAGCAATAGCTAATAGCACCAGGAACAAATCCTATCACGGGCAATGACAAGCAATGGAAATGGCCCTTTAATACTTTTAAATTTCGCACCACTGCACGCTGATGTCACACGCCAGCGCGCATGCGCACATAAATCAGGAAGGAACACGCCGCGCGCCCTCACCATTCCCAATTTGCGGCCCAGAGGAGCAGCGTGGCGGGCGTCCCCGCGGAGGGGGCTGCAGGCGTCCCTGCAGACCCCCTCCCGCTAGACCACCAGGTAAGGTTGTTACAATGATTCTTTGGAATTATTTCCTTTAGTTTTTACTAATAAAGCTTCCTGCCAACTAAGCTGGTTCATATAAGCCATTGAGTCTGTAATTGAGGGAGACTCATTTTGTAGCCAACAGTTAAATAAAGCCTTTCTGGAGGCAGCCAAAAATAAAATTGTCAATATTTTATTATCTTGGGACTTAAATTCAATATTAAAATTTGAAGAGAGCCTACTATCATCTAGAAGCAACAAAGCATAACCTGGAGATAATTTAAATTTTATTTTCAGATTAATGTTTAGAAAACTGGTAACTTCCTTCCAAAATATACTGATCTTTGGACAAGTCCATAGATAGTGAAAAAGGGACACATTATACTCATCACACTTGGGACAGTATGATACAGGACTAGAAAAGATACCTTTAGAAAAAATCTTCCCATTGCCTAAGTGAACTAACTTAAAATGTCGTATCCTCCAACTCTCTGCCAAAATTAATTTATTGTATTTACAAAACTTTTCTTTTGAAATATGTTCCTTCTCTTTGAGATAATACTGTGGTATGTCCAATAAAGCCGTGTGTAGGAACAAGCAAAATATTGTGGTGTGAAAATTGCACAGTTTGAAAAATGTTACGTGAAAAAACACCCATTGACTTTGATGTTTGGTGATTTTTTTTTTACCGTTTGTTTAACCGTTTCACGACAAAACTAAATGGGTCATATTAGTTCATCACTAGTGGTGTGGATACTTGCGGTGATCTTAAGGGTAGACCACTGCTAAATGTGACTCCTCACTTCATCTGGGCCCTTGCAGAGCTAATGGAAGAAGGTTCTCCAGTCTGAGCTTTAACTCTCTATATTATTCACTCTCACACAGATATTAGCCAGTGGTTTTAATTGAAAACACAACATCAGAGAAGGTGCTTCCTTTGTACACCAACTATTTGTGGCAAAAATATCACATCGTACAAAATGGGTATTAATAACAGCACAAGTGTTTGTTCCCAAAATCATCACATTGTGTGCTCCAAGATTTCTTGAGTTCCTCCAACTTGGCAAGTGTCATCCGAGGTACTGCCTCACACTATGCCTCCTGGGTGGCGCACAAACTGCTCATTCTAGCTCACGTTTTCTATCTAACAATTTTTCAATAACAGGAACTACCTGCCACTAGCATTACCTTATTCATGGGGCCCCTTACCCTTGTCTTCACTGAATCTTTGGATGTTGATTGGTATTTTATTTTAGTTTTCATTTATTTAGTTTTAATTCAGTTCTTTGCAGAAGTGTGCAAAGAATATATATATATATATCCATAGGGTTAGATATAATTGAAAGGTCCAGAGAAAGGTTCAGGGATCTTCTATACAGACTTGTGTATATGGAGACATAAATGGCACA
This sequence comes from Xenopus petersii, assembly GCA_038501925.1. Classification (NCBI taxonomy): domain Eukaryota; kingdom Metazoa; phylum Chordata; class Amphibia; order Anura; family Pipidae; genus Xenopus; species Xenopus petersii. Next base: position 3,175,985 of record CM076674.1, on the reverse strand, counting down.
TATACAATATATTTTACAATGTAATGCAGTGATCCCCAACCAGTGGATCCCAAACCATGTTTCTCTCCACTACCATTGATGTTGCTCCCAGTAGCCCCATAGTATGTGGCCGTTTTGAAATTCCTGCCTTAAATTCAAGTTTTAGAGACACAAGGACATAAGACTGGTAAGGCCCCATCTAGAATATGCCGTACAGTTTTGGTCTCCATCACTCAAACAGGACATTATTGTATTAGAGAGGGGACAGAGAAGGGCAACTAAGCTGGTAAAGGGAAAATCTTAGCTATGAGGAAAGACTGGCTAAATTGGGGATGTTCATGCTGGAGAAGAGGTGCTTAAAGGAACAGTAACATCAAAAAAATAAAGTGTTCTAAAGTAATGAAAAGATCATGTAGTGTTGCCCTGCACTGGTAAAACTGGGGTATTTGCTTCAGAAACACTACTATAGTTCATATAAACAAGCTGATGTGTAGCAATGGTGGAAATTGAAAAAAAACTATATGGCACAGGTTTAATAGTGGATAGCAGATAACACCATTATGTTCTACACAGCTTATCTGTTATCTGCTGTGTAACCTGAGCCTTTTCTCCTTTGAATGGCTGCCCCCATTACTAAACAGCAGCTTATTTATATAAACAATATTAGTGTTTCTGATGCAAACACAGCAGTTTTACTAGTGCAGGGTAACACTGCATTATATTTTTATTACTTTACTTTAAATTTTTTGATGTTGCTGTTCCTTTAAGGGGAGATGTGATAACTATGTATAAATATATAAGGGGATCATATAATAATCTCTCTAATGATTTATTTACCAGTAGGTCTTTCCAGCTGACACAAGGTCACCCATTCCGATTAGAAGAAAAGAGGTTCCAGCTAAATATTGGGAAGGGGTTTGTTACAGTGAGAGCTGTGAAGATGTGGAATTGTCTCCCTGAATCAGTGGTACAGGCTGATACATTAGATAGGTATAAGGAAGGGTCGGATGCTTTATTCACCAGTAGCTCCTCCCAACAGACAGGAGGGAGCCAATGAGATTAGAGGAGGGAAAGGGGTGACAGGAGGGAGCCAATGAGATTAGAGGAGGGAAAGGGGTGTTACAGGGAGAGCTGGGAAGTGAATCAGGGGTACAGGCTGATACATTAGATAGGTACAAGGAAGGGTCGGATGCTTTATTCACCAGTAGCTCCTCCCAGCAGACAGGAGGGAGCCAATGAGATTAGAGGAGGGAAAGGGGTGTTACAGGGAGAGCTGGGAAGTGAATCAGGGGTACAGGTTGATACATTAGATAGGTACAAGGAAGGGTCGGATGCTTTATTCACCAGTAGCTCCTCCCAGCAGACAGGAGGGAGCCAATGAGATTAGAGGAGGGAAAGGGGTGTTACAGGGAGAGCTGGGAAGTGAATCAGGGGTACAGGCTGATACATTAGATAGGTACAAGGAAGGGTCGGATGCTTTATTCACCAGTAGCTCCTCCCAGCAGACAGGAGGGAGCCAATGAGATTAGAGGAGGGAAAGGGGTGTTACAGGGAGAGCTGGGAAGTGAATCAGGGGTACAGGCTGATACATTAGATAGGTATAAGAAGGGGTTGGATGGTGTTTAGCAAGTGAGGGAATACAGGGATATGGGAGATAGCTCATAGTACAAGTTGATCCAGGGACTGGTCCCATTTTGGAGTCAGGAAGGAATTTTTCCCCCTCTGAGCAAATTGGAGAGGCTTCAGATGTTTTCCTTTTTTTTAGGGTACCCTTCCACCTTACTTTTGTTAACATATGGCACCTAAACTATATTGTGGGCACATGTGTAGGGCATTAGAATACATTTATTAAGGTTCCCTGGCCTTGTGTAGTGTAATGTGTTTGCTGCATATACGGCCATTGTACTTTAAGTGCACGACGTATGCAAATTTCCGATCGTAACTTCGAACCGCTGATCGTAACATTGGAAGCGCAACTTTGAAAACAATCGCTAACCTGTGCACAACTTTGGATCTTCATGAATTTGCGCAGCCCTGGCGAATGTACGCCTGGCGAAGTGCGGCGAAGTCAACGCTGGTGCAACTTCAGAGGTAAGTAAATTGATGTACATGTGTCTTTTTTTCAACCTAAATTACTATGTTACTATATAAGGTTTATTAAAACAAAGTCTCCTGCAGGCGAGCAGTCCACATGATGCTGTCCTATCACAGCCCTTATTTGGCATCCCCAAGGAATTTTGGGGGCTCCCCAACAGTTTTTACTGTGACACACGGTTAAAAAAAAGGTTGGGGACACCAGATGTAATGGTATACTTGAGTTTTACAAGGTCTGTTTGTTGAAATTCCTAATTGATTTACCCAGCAAACCATCATGCAATCTTTTCTGAAATAAAAGGTCCAATTTGTCACTTGAAACCCCATGTACAGCAATAACATTTTTTTCTTTAACCCTTGAAACAAATGAATGAATCCTAAAAGCCCAGCAGAATTTCGGCACACATTCTTTCTCCTGTTGTGAAATATCTCTATTTCTACGGTGAAGCACTTACAATCAGCATGGCAACGTGAACTCTATAGCGATTAAGCACACACGCCGGGGATCGAGTAAGTCAACGGGAGCCAAATTCCGGTGGATAATTTTGTGAATATAATAGCTGGGAAATGTTTCTTAACTGTTCTCCCACTAATGCTTTTGCCTATTCTTTAATACAAAGGCAGTTACAAACATATTATAGGCATTTAGCAACTGAACAATCACATTTATAATGTTTAATGTTAATTTTACCGAAACTTGAACCAAACACATCAAAATAGAAAGAGGTGGGGAGGGAGGGTGAGGGGAAACATACATTTGTGAGCATAGGTGTAACTGTACATAAGGAACCAATATCAGCAAAATAATGATTGGTTGCTATTGGTTACTGCATGGTTTCAAAATGTAACTTATGCATATGGGATAAGCGAGAGAGAGAGAGAGATGGTGGTGGAAAAATGAGTGAGAGCTGCAGAGCACAGCAGTGTTAGGTGCATTTCAGCTTTCTCCTTACTGCCTCCCATTGGAGGTTTCCTAACTTCAGAATTACAAACAAATTAGGGGACAGGATGACATTCCTATGTGCCTCCCTCCATCCCACATAAATACGATATTGCTGTATTCATTGGCAAAAGTAGCTCCCCAGCAAGATGGGCCCAGGTACAAAGTGGTTTGCACTTGATGTTTGCTCATTTACTGCCATGCACCACTTCCAGTAAATGAGCCCAAAAATGTACATCAGTAACCTATAGACTTCCTGCTCTGCATAATGTTGAAAAAAATAGAATGCTTTAAATGATATTTAAATGATATTTTACCCCATTCTCCACTATAGCAGTTGCCCCCACCTTTCACCCAGGGTGCTCTAAGGGTCAACTTGTGTAATTATAAAAATATCTGGAACGGTCCAATTCCTATGACGGACGAATGGCTAGTGTCAGAGGGTTGATATTTGTCACCCCCACCCTCTATGACGCCATAATGCTATAGGGCCCAAGGCAGGATGGACTATATAAGGGCTAATGGTCTACTGTGGACAATGGTCAATAATATAGCTTATACTAGGCCATACAAACAAAAGATCATCACTCTGTTACTTAAATTCCAGAGTGTCTGTTGGGGCCCCTTACTGCTGAAGTGCGGCTCAGATTACTGGAAATACCACAATGGCCTTGGTTAGCCGATAGCTGATTGCGAGGCTGTGGACAGTTGGAGCTAGGCACAGTATGTTACAACAATCCTTTGATAACATGTAAGACTAAGTAAATCATTTAGACATTAATTGTATAAGGAAGAGACAGACTATGTATGGTATTTCCGTGAACCCCTTGTCACAATTATTATAAAAGCCTTCTGAAAGCTATATAATGCCTGGACCAAGAGGTGGGTCTTTGGTAAGTCCTTGGCTGACATTCTGTGTGTTACTCCAACAGCTTACCCAGACAAAACTGTTATGTTGTATTATGTAAGAATAAATTGCCTGACTATTACTAAAGGTTTTCCTTTACTGAGTTTTGTCTTACACGAGGTCAAAATGGTACTACTAAAAATACCATCACTTGTTACATGCACCTCCAGAACTGTCCTCCCCAATATCATTGAAAGTGTCCAGTCTGTTGGGGTGAACAGGTTTTGAGCTATTTACAGTGTGTTTCTGTCCACTAGATACTGACCTGTGTCCATGACTGCTTAGTGAGCAGCCTATTCTCCCCCAGGTTTACAGGCCCTCCTCAGTGCTGCAAGCTGCCCTCTTCAATCCTCTAGCTCAGTGATCCCCAACCAGTGGCCTTGTGAGTAACTTGTTCACCAACCCATTGGATGTTGCTCCCAGTGGCCTCAAAGCAGGTGATTATTTTTTTATTCTTGGCTTGGAGGCAGGTTTTGGTTGTATAACAACCAGATGTTCTACCAAACAGAGCATCCTGAAGGCTGCCAGTCCAGATAGGGGCTACCAAATATATCCTTTATTTGCCACTCCCAAGGAACTTTTTTCATGTTTATGTTGCTCCTGTCCTCAACTCTTTTTAACGTTAGAATGTGGCTCATGGGTAAGAAAGGTTGGCAATCACTTATATATCAAAGGGAAAACTCAACTGCATCAAGAGCATGATCTCTGGAATGGCACCTAAGACAGCATATACACACATTGGGGCAGATTCACTAAAGGACGAAGTGGCTAATTCTAGCAACAATTCGCCAGTGTTACTATCCGCAGGGACATCGCCTATTCACTAACAGGCACAGGCGTCAATTCAATAGAGAAAGAGACCATCGCTAGTGTTTGTTCGCACTCTATTGCCAGGCGACTTTTCCCTCTGGCGAAAGGTTGTTACTCCGCAAATTCAGTAAAGTGCAGATTTTACTGAACGTTACTTCTTTTGCCAGATTTGACTTTGCCACCTCAGACCAGACGAAGTGCTTAAAAGCAGCGAGATCTTCCTCAATCTTCTGTCACTTACATCATATCCTGTGAGCCGAAAATAAATTAAAGTTCAAAAAACCACTGGCGACTTTTCCTTTTTTTTAAGCGGAATTGGCTGCAAAAGTCCTGACTTCAACTTTTTTTGGGTAACGGGTTTTCTCCAGACATTTTATTACATGTGGAACATTGATTTTACAGTGGGCTCATGTGTAGGGCATTATATTAACTCTCTTGTCTTTATTAAGGTTCCCTGGACATTTTTAATAAAAAGTTATAACTTCAAGCATTTGCACCAACATTTATAATAAAGACGTCCATACAACTTTAAATTACCTGCCCTATGCAAATTGACTAAGCGCAAGCACTGCTGAAGTAACACTAGCGTAAAGTTGCAAGCGTTCGGCGCCCAGGATGAAACCACATAGTGAATTGGTGTAGTCGTAGCGCATTTGCGCCTGGCGAAGCTGATGCTGGTGAAAATTGACTCGTTAGTGTATCTACCCCATTGAATGTGATCAGCAGAACCACTAATACTCACTAATACTAATTGCTTACAGCTATACCACCGGTACTTAGTTCTCATGATCTTCTTTTCTGTTTAAAATTTCATTTGGTTTTTACAATTTTAAAACAAATTGTTTTTCATGAAAATTGTTTTTTCCAATAGTTTTTTTAAAAACCATTTTTAAACACTTATCTTTCCATGCCACGGCAGCATTCACTATCCATCTCACACACTCACTGCGCAGAACCTTCATTCTCAGGCTGGTCAAGTTTCAAATCCGAATCCAGTTAGCCACTGACCCTTCATTTGGTAGCCAGAAGAAACGAGAGGAAAATATCGAGTTCATCCCAGCAGTGAAATGCAGCCCGCTGTCAGTTTCATTTAACAAAGTGTCCCCAGCCAATATTTCAGCTGACAGGATAAATGAAATAAAACTCTAATTTATTCATAGAATCAAGAAAACATCCTATTAAATTAGGAGGAAATAATAAAAAAAAAAAGTAAAAGTTAGTTCCAGCTTCCCAAACTCACCTAGAATGAACACAATTTATTTGCAGCCCACCATCTGTAAAATAGATTAATCTCCCACACCAGCTCAGGGAAAGAACAAAATAACTAAATCTTAACAGCCGGCTGAGAAATTTCCCACATCACTGCCAGCCCCCCAGCATGCACAGCCCAACCCTATTTTTAATATAATTATTTATAATTTATGACACAAATTATATAAATGCACAACACAAGTTACATAGTCAACTGGGAAAGATAAAAAGACAGAAGTCCATCAAGTTCGATGCTTCCAAATGACCCGCGATGCACCTTTCGGCCCTTTTCAGCCTTTTTCAGCAGGATTCGGATTTGGCCGAATCCAAATGCCTGATCAAGCAAAGAAATAAAAAATATTTTAACCAAACAAGCATTTATCGGTTCTCTTTAGATCATCCTGGTCCTAATTTACATATGCAAATTAGGGTTTGTATTCAGTATTCGGCCGAATCTTTCACAAAAGGTTTGGAATTCAGTAGTGATGGGCGAATTTGCGCCGTTTCGCGTCGCCGATAAAAACGGCGAAAAATTTGCGAAACTGCGCCGTTTTTGGTGCCGGCGCCCTTTTTTGACGACAGCGTCCTTTTTTCGGAAATTTTTTTTTTGACGCCGGCGAATTTTTATCGCGAATTTTCGCGGGCATTTCGCGAATTTATTTGCTGGGCGTGAATCGCGCAAATTCGCCGTGAATTTGCGCCTGGCGAATAAATTCGCCCATCACTAGAATTCAGCCCAATTCCAAAATAGCGGATTCGTTGCATCTCTAATCTAAACACATACATATACAGCTATCTGTAAACTCACATATTTATATATATTCTGCATTCTGGGTAAAAGGGGGCAAATTCACTAAAGAGGAAATTTTCGCCTGCGAAGGCCACACGTCACGCCACTTCGCTAGGAGAAAATTTGCTGCCACTTTGCTAATTCATTAAAATGCGATGTTGCGTCTCGGCAGCCTAATGGCAAAAAGCCACATGATTGCGAAAATTATTTCACTGTGACTTTTGGAGATTTTTTTGAGATTTTCCCTTTTTTCGTTGTCATGGGTTGATCATGAAGATGAAAATCAGGATAAAGTGCAGTACACCATTATGCACTTTTTTACCATTGAATTTTCTGGAAACTTGAAATCAAAAAAATAAGAAAGGCATTATTTGCTTCAATTTACTTGAATGGGGTAATAGAAACACACGATCAAAACAAATACTGACACCACAAGTGTTTTTATTCATCTAAACCTTTCACTCTAAGCAATGCCTTTATTTCTTATGGTTTGTTCAATAACCTGGTTTTACTTTGTGAAAGGAAATGGAAAATACAATCAGGTAACGGCAAAAAAATATGCAACGGATTTCTGCCTCAATTGATTATTCATTTTAAGCAAAAGCAACCCATTCTCTAGCTATTTTTTTTAACTTAAATGACTATTTCCTGCTTTCAATATGACGGAAAGGCTGGTTAAAATGAATTAGTGATTTTCACCGTGCAAAATGATTTTAAAAAGGTAAAAAGATGTCAAAATTTTAGAACAGATTACACGGCAGATCCCAGCAGACACAGTTCTACAGACTTAATGGCTCAGTCTCCTCACTTGTAATACATCAGAACAGTGGTCCCCAACCTTTCTTACCTGTGAGCCACATTCAAGATTTTTCATAAATGTGAAAATCATGACAAAATGAAGTTCATCATTTTACACTTTTGAATTTTCAGAAAACTCAAAATCCAAAAAAAAAAATATGAGCTGCATTATTTGCTTACATTTCTTGCTTGAATCATGAAAAGGCTCATTTATATCTTCAAGTGAGCAAATTGCAATATTGAGTGCAATCCCCATGTTTTTTCCCCATAATGTAACTTTTTGTCCAGAATACCAGTGCTTTTGTGGGCACAAGGGCAAGTGAATGCAATTGTGCTTGTAAATTGGACCCAGTTTTGCCTGGTTGACATTATTTCTGGTGGGTGATATGTAAAATTCTTTAGGTGTAAGTGTACTGCGTCTTTTGATGCACAATGCTGAGGGAACTCTGGAGCTACAACCTGCTCTGGAGGCCCATTATACCTGTTCGTAGGGCTTAGTTCTCCTTTAATTAGAACTTTAAAAAAATACTATGACTAGAAATGCTCTTTTCTATATATGGAACATACTATACCAGTCCAGAGGCTTCGAATATCGAAGTCAAAGGATTTACCGCATTTCCAGCGATCGAAGGAAAAAACGTTTGATCGATTAAATCCTTCAAATCGAACGATTCGAAGGATTTTAATCCATCGATTGAACGATTTTCCTTCGTTCAGAAATTTGTTAGGAAGCCTATGGGACCTTCCCTATAGGCTAACATTGATGTTCAGTAGGTTTTAGGTGGCAAAGTAGCTGGTCAAAGTTTTTTTTAAAGTCTATCGAATGGTCGAATAGTCAAAGGATTTTTAGTTCGAATCGTTTGATTCAAAGTCAAAGTCGTAGTTGAAGGTCGAAGTAGCCAATTCGATGGTCGAAGTAGCCAAAAAAAACCATTCAAAATTCGAAGTATTTTTTTCTTCTGTTCCTTCACTCGAGCTAAGTAAATGTGCCCCGTAGTGTAACATTTCTAGACTAGTTCTTTATTGAGTTTTAGTTCTCCTTTAAGCATTTCTGCTAGATTTTATTAGTACAGGGTAATAGCTATGCTAGTATAGGTTTAAAGTGCTTCACCATCCATGACAATTGTTCTACTGTAGTTGCTGTCATGCTAAATTTAGTCTAAAAAATGGTCCTACAGCTCTTGCATGGGAATGGTTATGTGTTATAACAGTGGCCATTTTGCTCTGACGTGACTACAAGGGTGTGAAAATGAAGTATCAGGGGCCACTGGTTGTAGTGTTTGGAGGAGAGCCCTAGGAGAAAGCTGGCCTTGAAGATGTGGTCAAAAATCCCATCAGGGGCAGGAGCACCTGGGCCATTGCTTCACCTTGGTGAGTCTTTTACTCAAAGTAGACACATTTGTGATTATATTTGCCTTTTCAACAATCCCATCACACCATGCTTACTGACCAGCACATTCGCAACATTATTGGAGACAGCATGGAAACAATGCAGACTCAAGGTTGACACTACAATCTAGCAGAGTAAGAACTTAATACTAGTTAGGTGGGACTTTTAAAAACAACCAATTACAGTATTTTATGGTCCTCTTTTGGTATATCCATTAGACAAATAGCAAGTCATCATTTAACAAAAAATAGAGATATAGTGACCCCATTAAGAGTGACTTTTTAACTGAAAAATCTAGATCTTGTCTTTAGTATACTTATTCAACTCCATTATTTTTTTAGTTACTACAGCAGCACTTCCCTGCTCCCATACATTACCAATTCAAATGTTGACTTTCTATAAGTCTGAAATAAACTAGAGAGTAAACAACTCATCAGGCACCATACACTTGACACCATCCCAGAAATGAAATATGAGCCCAGCATCAATCTGTAATTAGCATACGACTGACAGGAACATTTGAAACCCGTCCTGAACATATGGGTAATTATTTGAGTACTCTGACAGCAATGCACCAGGAAGAATATCGAATTCACCAAGGTGATTTAGGCTGTTTCAGATTATAAGACAATATGCCACTTAATGACTTAGTACAAATACTTTCCGTAAAGTGTTCTTGGGCCCATAGGATCATATTACAGCAAAATACAAAATGGCAATAGGAAACATTCAAATATATTTAGACAATATAGAAAAGCACATAGAGAAAATGGGTATTAGATGCGGATGATAAAAACAAATACTGACACCAGAAGCGTTCATTATTCATCTAAACCTTCCACTCTAAGCAATGCCTTTATTTTCTTATGGTTCGTTCAATACCTTGGTTCTACTTTCTGAAGGGGAATGAAAAATACAATACGGTAACGGCAAGAAAATATTTCTGCATCAATTACTTTGATTATTCGCTTCGCTTCGCTTCGACGAAAAATTAGCGAATTTCGTGCGAAATTTGCGAAACGGCGAAAAATTCGTGAAACGGCGCCGGCGTCTCGTTTTTGACCCCGGCACCCGTTTTTTCGATGCTGGCGCCCGTTTTTCGTCGCCGGCGCCCGTTTTTGACGCGAATTTTCGCGAATTTATTCGCTGGCAGCGAATCGCGCAAATTCGCCGCAAATTCGCGCCTGGCGAATAAATTCGCCCATCACTATTCACAGTTCTACAAACTTTAATGGGTCAGTCTCCTCACTTATCATATATCAGAACATAGATGTTTCACAAAACTGATAGAAGACAAGGCTCTTTGTGGATCAGTGCACCTAGGATATAGTAAATTTATAGTAACAAGAATGTGAATGTATTTAAAGACAAAAGTATATAACTGAAAAAAAAGCAGTTGTGTGTAGTTGGAAAGAAACCCTTGGGCTGGGCGTCATGGTGGTTGGCACCATTATAACAAGGTGTACTTTAACACCTGCCCTAGGCTACCTGGCCAGCTCATCACCCCGCCGCCAGACACGACCAAGCGTGCAAGTGTGGTTTTGGTGCGACGGGGAGGTATGCACACAACTGGCCACTGGACATGGGATCAGGAGATAAACAGGTGGTCAGGAAAGCAGATGGTGGCCAAAGCATTAAAGCCTGGAGTATGGGTAGGCAAAGCAAAGATGTACGTATGTAGCACCCCCGACCATTGCACCCTAGTCACATGTCTCTTCTGCCTACCCCTAGTTCTGACCCTGTACTGTAGGATTGTGAAATTATGAACTATAAGAAAGCCCAGTCCTTAACATTGGCTTTGATACTGTTGCAGAGAACCATGGCAGACATATTGAGGAGGCCAAAAAGACTGGACAGAAGGCAAAAAACAAATGTCGGGTTTAAGAGTTAGGAGACGTTCAGAATACAGGCCAGAATTAAAAGTATTCTGTCACAGGGAAAACATGTTTTTTTCAAAATGCATCAGGTAATAGTGCTGCTCCAGTAGACTTCTGCACTGAAGTCTGTTTTTCAAAAGAGCAACAGATTTTTGTTATATTTCATTTTAAAATCTGACATGGGGCTAGACATGTATTTAGTTTCCCATGCTGGAATGATATCACCCCATTCCCTTTCTCCCCAGTAGTTTAGCAACAGACCATTGGGAAGGTAAACAGATGACAGCTCCCTAACACCTGCATTGTTAAAAATACTCCCATACCCCACCTAGTGGTGGATATGAAAATAGCACTCAATACTATAAATCCAAGTCCCACTGCAACTACTTCAGTTACATTAAGTTGGAGAAACTATAGCTTATCTGAAAGCAGTTCCATCACAATGTTCTGGCTCTTTCTGAAAGCACAGGATCAGGCAAAATTACCTGAGATGGCTGCCAACACACCAATATTACAGCTAAAAAAATGCACTTGTTAGTTTAGGAATAAGTTTTATACATAGTAGAGTGAATTATTTGTAGTGTAAACAGTGTCATTTAGAAATAAAAACGACACTATAAAAACCATGACAGAATCCCTTTAAAGAATCAAGACTTGTAGACACCAGGAAGCAAAGGTATTCATCAACTAGCGGGTCGGATCATAGCAGAGAGTTTAATGATCAAACAACAAAGGGGGGTTTAATAAGGCAGTTTTTTCAGGAATTGCAATTGACTTGTCTCGTTGAGATCATGGTCAAATGAAGATGATGCATACAAAAGTAGAGGCCATGATGATCCTCACAGCACCTGTGGCTCAATAGAACACAAACCAGACAGTTAACTAGAGGTCCAGAGTTCTAGATGGGACTGTTTCTGACAATAACTTTTCTTAATGCCAGAGGGCAGCTGCAAAAACTAATTGGATATGAGAATAGCCTATGCATAAATAATTGCTTAGGACAAATTCAGAATCCACAATGTCATTTTGGGCACTAATATAGAAGAACTAGAAAAAAATTCAGAGACGCAACCAAATTGAATAAAGGAATAGCTCTAACTTGAAATGCTTGATAAATTTTGGTTATTGGTGAGATGATACGAAACAATCGTAAAATTCTGACGTTTTCGCTCGAAAATCATGAAATTCGAAGGATTTCACTAAAAAATCATGAAATTGGAAGGATTTCACTCAAACATTGTGAAATTTGAAGGTTTTCACAAAAAAATTGTGAAAATCTGACATTTTCATGAAAAAATCTTGAAAAACGGAAATTGACGCCGGAGATTCGCAAATTTATTCGCTGTCGGCTGGAATTTCCGTGCCAGGCAAATTTATTCGCCCCTCGCTATTTGTCTGTAATACCAACACAATGTCGATCCATAGTAGAATGATTTGATAAACTGACCCCCTACTTGGATCACATGTCCATCGTTGGGCAGTTTGGTAGAAATAAGAAAGTATTCATGTGCCTTATGCTACACACATAGTAGTGACTTAAAACCTAAAATGAGAGGCTTTAGCCTTCACTTAAGTAATTTTAGGTGGATACATGAACATGACTTGTTAGTGGACTTTGTTCTAGACCTTTTCTATATTTTTAATATAGATTATAATCTTTCAAGACCTCTTTTTCAATGCCTATAAAGTATTTTTTATGTCAAATAAAGAGACATAATTTTCTGCATATTTTCTGTTCAGATGAATAAAACAGATTCCAGCGATGCTATAATTAAGTAGAATGGGCAAAGTGTGGGAAAGTAAATGTTTCTACAGTAAAATTTGGATACTTAGAGAAATTGAGTTTCTGTCAGTAAGTGAAACAAATTACTGCTTTGGGCATGTTAGACACAATAATTGGACTATAAAAGGTAACATTAATTATACTGGTTAATTTTGCATCTGCAGATTCGTTTATGTAAACAGAACCACATCCACTGAATTTAAATTCTCTGTTGCATTAGATTAAATAGTACAATGTGTGCAGAGGCGGAATGATCAGCCCAACTGTTTTCATATGTTCTCTTTAATTTTAGACCTGATATTAACTGAAGAAATAAAAAGATCAACAAAGAAAAGAAATTAATTTTAGGCATAATCGGATAAAAAGATACATATACAAATAAATACATAAAATTAAAGTAGACATTGAAAAAGGAAATATAAAAAAACATACACAAACATATAATATAAAACTTCAAAATATATATCAAATAAAAGATAAATAAAAATAGATATATTAAAGGAGAAGGAAAGCCCCAGGGCGCAAAACCCCTGCCCCCTCCCCTCCGTTGCCCCCCCTCCCTCCTCCCCCCTGGCCTACCCCTCCCCCTGGGCAAATGCCCCTAACTTGTTACTCACCCCTCTGCGCAGGTCCTGTCCATGGAGTTCGCAGTCACCATCTTCTTCCACGCGCGTCTTCTTCCTGCTCTGACCGGCGTTTTCTGGCGCATGCGCAGTAGGAACAGGTACCGGTACAGCTCTACTGCGCATGCGCCGAATGTCACGAAGTGAAATCGGAAAACTTCATGACATTCGGCGCATGCGCAGTAGAGCTGTACCGGTACCTGTTCCTACTGCGCATGCGCCAGAAGACGCCGGTCAGAGCAGGAAGAAGACGCGCGTGGAAGAAGATGGTGACTGCGAACTCCATGGACAGGACCTGCGCAGAGGGGTGAGTAATAAGTTAGGGGCATTTGCCCAGGGGGAGGGATAGGCCAGGGGGGAGGAGGGAGGGTGGGCAACGGAGGGGAGGGGGGGAGGGGTTTTGCGCCCTGGGGCTTTCCTTCTCCTTTAAATACAAATACATCTTAAAACATATCAAATAAAAGGATAAAAATGACTAAAATAAAGCACCGATACAGAAGCCCATGAGTACACAATAGAAGGAAAGAAATGCAGAGAATCTTTTGACAGAGGACTCAGAGCAACATTACTTTGAGGGGTTACTGGTGTATTTATATAGACCTTTCTGATAAGGCTTACTTACTTTTAGCCTTTCCTTCTCCTTTAAAAAAGAAAAAGCAAAATATACATTTCAAAAATAAAAATACATTTTAAAACTAAACATATTAAATAAAAAGACACATATAAATATATTGAATACAGATTAAAGTTTAAAAATATTATCACAAGTAAAATGATAAAAAGATTTGTCTGTTAATAGTAAAATTATGTTTCAGTTTTATAAGATCTTCTTAAGTTTTTTTTCTTATTAAATACATTAAAGTAACAGGAAAGGCTAAAAGTAAGTAAGCTTTATCAGAAAGGTCTATATAAATACACCAGTAACCCCTCAAAGTAGAAACATCACATTTCTTTCCTTCTATTGTGTACTCATGGGCTTCTGTATCAGACTTCCTGTTTTCAGCTTAAACCTCCAGGGCTAGGGCTTGAGCATGCTCAGTTTGTTCCTCTCTCCCTCCTGTAATCTGAGCCCAGAGCTATAAGTGAGCAGGGAGAGACTCAGGCAGGAAGTGATGTCACACCAAGCTAATATGGCAGCTGCTATCCTAAACAAACAGAGAGCTTCTAGAGCTGTTTACTCAGGTATGGTAAAACATTCTACAGGATAAATATTGCATTCTAGTTTGCACTATTGCAGCTAATCTATTGACAATAAAATACCTCCATAGCTTTCCTTCTCCTTTAAATTTTCATAAAATAATATTGCTTTATTCGAGTTATTTCCTCCAACTTGCTAAGTTCTCATTTAACTGGATATTAAGGCCTATAACACATAGAGGCTCAAATATTAAGGGTAGAATTTTAGTGGTACATGTACGGGATCCATTATCCAGAAACCCATTATCCAGAAAGCTCTGAATTACGGAAAGGCTGTCTCCCATAGACTCCACTATAATCAAATTTTTAAAAATGATTTCCTTTTTCTGTGTAATAATAAAACAGTCGCTTGTACTTGATCCCAACTAAGATATAATTAATCCTTATTGGAGGCAAAACCAGCCTATTGGCTTTATTTAATGTTTACATGATTTTCCAGTAGACTTAAGGTATGAAGATCCAAATTACAGAAAGATCCATTATCCGGAAAACCCCAGGTCCCGAGAATTCTGCATAACAGGTCCCATACCTGTATTAGAGCTTTTTGAAACCACAATTAAACCATTTTTTTTCTAAAACCATGAATGCCATGAAATGTATTAAAAGATTCAAATATAAAAATTACTAACGGAAAAAAAACAGAATGATTCGCTAAAAAATACAAAAACCTCTAAAAATCTAAATGGCTTTAAAAAAACGTCCAAGGGGATCTGTGCAGCTCTCATTGACTTCTAAATAACCTCGACTGCTTTTACTTGCCAAAGTTTTTTGGGATTTTTACACATTCCTTCACAGGGGGTTATTTACTAAAACCTCATTGTTTTGGTTACAACAATCTAATTTTTAGAGTTGAATTTTTCATTCTCCTTAACGACCCCAACCAGATAAAGTTGAAGTTTAATAAATGTGCCCCTTAGTGTATCAGTGAGTGTCAGTCAGGGAAGGATTTCACTCTCCTTGCAATTTATTTTTGGTATCTGGGCATTGCTGTGTTTATGGCATCAGCCAAGTAAATTCCTTCTCATTCCTTCACTTTGCATGTTTTTACGCGAAGAACTAAAATTTTTAGTGGGAAAAAAAAAAACCTTGAATATTTGGAAATTTAACATACTCCAAAGCTGCTAAAAATACGAATCTGAAAATACTCCATGTCAAACCTGGACAATTCAATAAAGTCAGGTTTTTGTCCGCTAATCTGAAAAGGTTGAGTTTTCCCATCGCTGATCACTCCATTTTGGCGCAACCTGAACAATGATTGATAAATGAGTTAAATTTGTGGAAGGGAGTTTGGTTGAATTTGTTTTCATAAAACACAGAGATTAATTTGAGTTTTAGTAAATAACCTCTTTATTGGCACCTGCAGTTGGTGCAGCCCTTCCTCCACCAACCTACCTCTTTCCCATCATTCCTTACACAGTCACATGGCATCAGCCTTACTGTTTCTGGATTGGCTAATGCAGCCCTCTTCCAGCTGTAGGTGACCTTTGCATTGTCCCCAATTATCTGTCTATTATAATACTGACATGGAGCCTGTCAGATAAAGAGCTATGGCCTCTGTAATATCTCATGCCTCATTCCATAAAGCTATAGAGTTAATATTCCTGTGAGTGATGGCAGAGGCTGTTTCTTTGGGCAATTTGTAGCTATTTCCCATTAAACCAGAAATTAATGTCTTGTAGAGGTTTGACAGGGGTAATGTGCTTATTCTAAATTTTGTTTTGAGCCATTAGATGTATTCATTGAATAGATAATGACTTTACAGTGTCTAGGACATTACCAGGGTGATACGATGGCCCTTTAGAATGGGAAAAAAGTCTCTGTAGGGTATAAAATCACTTTATGAATTTTATCAGGCGACAATGAACTTGCAAAATCCAAATCAATAAAATTATTCAAATTATTAAAAAATCAGAACTTTGGCCATATTAACAGTTAATAGGATTCACTGGAGCTGCAAAGATAGTGAATTTACTCCTATATGAATTTGGCAGATGCATTTGAATTTTATAGCTGAATCATAAGGTCTGGCTTCTTTTTATCAGAGAAAAAGAAGGAGGAGAAGAAAGAGAGGACTTCTCATAGGCGCATCAGACAATAATGGGAAGCAAATGCTTTCATTTCTGTGTGATTATTTTATCCTTATTTTTTGGGGGGTTATTTAGAAAACATCAAATTTTTAGCCCGAAAATCTCACTTTTTTGGGGTTTTCAGCAAAAACTTGAAAAAACTGAGAGATTCTGGAAAAAAAACCTGAAAAAAAGAGTATGATTCAGGGTTCACTCGGTTTTATCAATTTTTTTCACAATCAGATTAAATCAAGTTTTTTTTTATTAAAAAATAAGCTAAAATCGGGCATGGAAGTTTGGTTGAGCTTTTTTTATTTATAATATCAGATAAATTCAGATTTTAGTAAATAAACCCTTAAATACTTGCTCAAGAAGGTTAATATGGAAGACAGAATACTTCACGTTTAACTTAGCTTTTAATATGACAAAGACAGTGATATTATTAGACAACTTGGATTTGGTTTTCATTTTTTATTTGTTTTGTTTTTGAATGATCAAGATGTTGTTTAGCATCTCCCCAGTTTGGAATTTCAGCAGCTGTCTGGTAGCTAGGATCCAATTTACTCTAGCAACCAGGCAGTGACTTGAATGAGAGACTGGAAGATGAATAGGAGAGGGTCTGAATAGGAATCAATAAAAAGTAGTTTTAACAATAAAACTGTAACCTCACAGAGCAACAGCTTTTTGGCTGAGTCAGTTTCCCCATCTGAAATACGAAAGCAAATAATTCAGAAAATATAAAAAAAAATAATATAAAATGAAGACCAGCTGAAAAGTTTCTAAAAAATAGGCCATTGTATAACATATGACCCCTTTAGTGAGTCAGTTTTGTAGTACAGAATACAGATGAGAGGTTTTTAGGAGGATGGTCTTCTGCTGGTAGGACGCTGGACAATGGAGGACATTTTAGAGGAGGGTCTATAACTGACATTTGATGGAGGTACTGTAGAATGATGCAAGATAGACACTTGTTTTATAGTGTTTTATAGATGACAAAAGGAATGATGGATGGAATTTATTTGGAGAAAGGATTACTAAAGATTAATGACATTTATAATAAATTATTCATGCAAATCATGGAAAAGATGGACTTTTGCAAAGACAATTTGGCCAATACGTTTTATAAGGTTGTTGAAGTACTGAAAGAATATGACATGAGGGGGCCCATTTACTTAGCTCGAGTGAAGGAATAGAATAAAAAAACCTTCGAATTTCGAATGTTTTTTTTTTGGCTACTTCGACCATCGATTTGGCTACTTCGACCTTCAACTACGACTTTGACTTTGAATCGAACGATTCAAACTTAAAATCGTTTGAATATTCGATAGTCAAAGTATTGTCTCTTTAAAAAAAACTTTGACCCCCTACTTCGCCACCTAAAACCTACCGAGGTGCAATGTTAGCCTATGGGGAAGGTCCCCATAGGCTTTGTAACATTTTTTTTTGGTCGAAGAAAAATCGTTCGATCGATGGATTAAAATCTTTTCATTGGATTAAAAATTTTCGTTCGATTGTTCAAACTATTTGCGGTAAATCCTTCGACTTCGATATTCGAAGATTCGGTTAATTAACCCTCGATATTCGACCCTTTGTGAATCGGCCCCTAAGTCTTTTCTTAAGCGAAATTAGTTACACAGAAAACTCTTTTTTTGTCCCTCTTAATTATCTTGCATTTGGGGTCTCTGTAAATAACCCCTCAGGACTGTTTCAAGAGTCACCAATGTTAATTTTACTGGTTGGGGACAAAGCAGGTGGCACTGTTTGGTTTGGGTGGCCAAAATGATGACCCATGTTTCCATGAAAGTCCATGTCTTTGCAAGCCTTTGCCTTTTAATAGTCCTCTATTGGTAAATTGTATCACCTTTCAACATCCACAAACGATAATGATAACGATATTGTTTTTCCTTGGAAGCCGTAAAAGAGTCAAAAACTTCTAAAAGTACATTGTGATAAATTGCCAGTGATCTTATCTTCCCAAAACGGCAGGCACGCAATGTCATTCAGTGAACCTTAATCTAATTTGGATCTAAGGAAGATGAATGAAAAGGCAATGCAACATAAACACCATTTTCCGCCTCACATTAAAGGCCAAGCAAAGAGGGGACAATTATTTACTAATAAAAACAAGGCATAACCGAGTCCATCCTATTTGACCATTTCGTGGATAATCAAATAATGGTCAAGCGGGTTATTACTGAACAGCATCTTCTTGTTACACTTCTTAACTCATTCTACAAATTACAGCAATAACACTGAGCCGTGAGAAGCCCAAACCTGGGGGTAATGAATGTTCACCGCAGTTCCTTCTGGCTGCTTCTGCAGATGCATTTCTTTTTCTCATTATCTGACACACAATCTCCCAGCTAGTGTCTGTCACTGTGGCTCACTCAAGAAGCTTGAGAGAGTGCTAAAGATGTCAAGAAGCGATAAGCTTCATTTATTTTTATAGCCATCATCAGCAGTTTCTCTTTTGCTTAAAGGCCTATAATGGAATCCACTGATTGGAATTGGTACCATATCAGAATATAGATATGATAGCACTTTCCTTGAAGGTGAATGGTGGACAAAAGGACACCTATTTCATGTATGATAGACAACTGCTGCAAGAATAAATATTTTGTTTACATTTGATACATTAAATGTCCTTAAAGATCCCTCAGCTTTAAAAAAAAACTAAATAAAAACATTATGAAGCAACATTTTGGCTCCAATATTGTGGCATTGAGTTTTTATCCTCTTGAAGGACTTTAGATGTTGCTACTGAGAACAAGAGAAGAGGAGACCCCAAGCATTTTCAGATTCTGTAGAGCAAAAAGGTTCAAGAGAACTAGGGTAGTGTTTTAGTAAAAGAAATATCACCATGCATTTGCATCTGATATAAAGCAGCCAATGGCAGTCATGAATCTAAAGTTTACTTGCATACTCTATATGGCCAAAAATATGGGGACACCTGCATATCAAAAAAGTCTTTCCCAACCAAGGGGATTCATTTGAGGGTTTCCCTTTCTTTGCTGCTATAACAGCCCTTACTATTGTGGGAAGGCTCCACTAGATGTTGGAACATTGTTGCTGGGAGTTGCTTCCATTCAGCCACAATAGCATTAGTGAGGTTGGGCACTGATGTTAAGGATCAGTTTTTGTTGCTTTTCACTTCACTACTGAACCGTTGCTGACATGATGTGTTTGTACTTCACAATCACTTCACTTCAGTTGGTCCCTTTATTTACTGCCTGCTTGAGAACTGGCTACAATATCTTAGCTCTCAAAACGCAAGTGTCTTTATAAAAAGATAATAACCATCTTGCCCTTTGTTCTTTACAGTGTCCTTTAGAAACACCCAAAAGGCTGGCCAATTCACCTGCCATTCACAATGACATTTGCATCTTATTCGCTAAGTCCAAGTCTGGTGAGCCTGTTGACACAACCTGCTGAGGGAATCCTAGAGCTACCTCAAGGTCAAAAGTGTTGGTATATGCAGGGTTCCTCAATGTTAGGCACATTTGCACACGATTCATCAGAAGACAGGGTTAGACACATTAGCAACCATGTGGAAGTGCAGTAGTGTGTTTGGACACAAGTGCCTTAATGGTGAACCTGTTGATGCAGTCTGCTATGGGAATTCTGGAGCAACTGTACCACCAATTTGAAAATGGAGGTATCTCCAGGGTTGCTCAACATCAATAGGCACAGTTGCACCTGCATTGGCAACAATATGGAAGTGCAGTAATGTGTTTGGAAACAAACAATTCAATGAATGGTGTCATTAAAGGGATCCTGTCATCGGAAAACATATTTTTTTCAAAACACATCAGTTAATAGTGCTGCTCCAGCAGAATTCTGCACTGAAATCCATTTCTCAAAAGAGCAAACAGATTTTTTTTTATATTCAATTTTGAAATCTGACATGGGGCTAGACATATTGTCAATTTCCCAGCTGCCCCTGGTCATGTGACCTGTGCCTGCACTTTAGGAGAGAAATGCTTTCTGGCAGGCTGCTGTTTTTCCTTCTCAATGTAACTGAATGTGTCTCAGTGAGACATAGGTTTTTACTATTGAGTGCTGTTCTTAGATCTACCAGGCAGCTGTTATCTTGTGTTAGGGAGCTGTTATCTGGTTACCTTCCCATTGTTCTATTGTTAGGCTGCTGGGGGGAAAGGGGAGGGGGTGATATCACTCCAACTTGCAGTACAGCAGTAAAGAGTGATTGAAGTTTATCAGAGCACAAGTCACATGACTTGGGGTAGCTGGGAAATTGACAATATGTCTAGCCCCATGTCAAATTTCAAAATTGAATATAAAAAAATCTGTTTGCTCTTTTGAGAAATGGATTTCAGTGCAGAATTCTGAGCAGCACTATTAACTGATTCATTTTGAAAAAGAATGTTTTTTCCCCATGACAGTATCCCTTTAAAGGAGAAGGAAATGCTAAAATTAAATAAGCTTTATCAGAAAGGTCTATATAAATACAACAGTAAACCCTCAAAGTAATGCTGCTCTGAGTCCTCTGTCAAAAGAAACAGCACATTTCTTTCCTTTTATTGTGTACTCATGGGCTTCTGTATCAGACTTCCTGTTTTCAGCTTAAACCTCCAGGGCACGGCCTTGAGCATGCTCAGTTTGCTCCTCTCCCCCTCCCTCCTCCCATCCCTGCTGTAATCTGAGCTCAGTGCTGTTAGTGAGCAGGGAGAGACTCAGGCAGGAAGTGATGTCACACCAAGCTAATATGGCAGCTTCTAACCTAAACAAACAGAGACAGTGTCTAGAGCTGTTTACTCAGGTATGGTAAAGCATTCTGCAGAATAAATATAGCGTTCTAGCTTGCACTATTATGGCTAATCTGTTAGCAATAAACTGTCTTGGAGCTTTCCTTCTCCTTTAAGCTCTCTCCAATGTGTCCATTTTAGAGCATCCACACTTCAGGGTCCATTCATACAACAACCACTTACTAGTCTATGTGCTAAATAAGGGCTGCCAGGGTGAAGAAATAAACAGGAATCCTGGCAGGGGCTTGGTCCCAGTAGGGGACCTAAATGAATATGGCAGTCCAACTTTGTGTCACTTAAAAAGTACAGAGTTGGTCAGGAGTGGATGGAATTTGAGGCACATCAGGGCCATTGGGTTCTAAGTGGGGTGTAACATGTCTATGTAGTCAAGACAATTTTTTTCTTACATTTCAGGCTCCATTCTACTTAGTTGGCAAAGCCCACCTTCTATGGGGCCAAAGGGGGTCTTTGGCTGATACCCTTGAATCCTCCTTGAAGGCACTCCTGTCCTCAAAGTAATAGTAATATGATTTCTGTTAGTGGCCCTGTTTTCAATTATAAATCTTTGTCAGCAATTGGTACAACTTCTATAGCCAGTTCCCCATAATTATAAGGGGTCCTTGTTTGAAAATATCTTTTATAATGTGCCTGTATTCAAGCAAGTCATTCCATGCAATATCTCGTTTAATGAGAACAAATCAACTGTGGATTCCATCATAACCAATTTTACATGAGCCAGATGTCCAGACAACTCATCAGCACAAGCCGCCATGCTTCCAGCTGTTTTTAATATCAAGCGGAGAAAAGACTTAGCACCATGAAGTAGCTGATAAGCCATGATTAGCAAACACTCACGGTGGCAGGATGTTCTACACGTGTAACACAAAAATGTAGTACTACATTGATTTATTATTTTGATGTATTTATGTACTTAAATAAAAAAAATAGTACTTTTTAGGTCTCATTTAGGTTAATTTAGTTAATTTAGTTAAGCCAGGGCAGCATGATTATTGGCTCCAGATAAAACTGCCTTAGTGTGTGGGGAATTAGATTGTAAGCACCGCTTGGGCAGGGATTGATGAGAAGGTTGTATAGTCTATGTTAAATTCTGAAGAATAAATAGATACTGTATAAATAAAGGATAACAAGAACTTGGGTGGATGGGTATCTTATTCAATAACTATATCATATGTTATATAATACAGTGTAAAATAATCTAGACAAAATATGTTTATGATTAGAATATCAGTCTGATTCAAAACTGTGTGCCTGGGTTTCAGACAAAAATCTGCAGAATAGCTGAAATGAACCAATCACCACCAGACACCTCATAGATCTGCCCCCTTATGTCATAAACCCACCCCTGAACATTCCTGCCCCACCTCCTGACATCACTGCCTGCCCCTTCATCATCAGCCCCATCCTGCTGGGTGGGACTTCCCTGCCTGATTCCACTACAATCAAAAGGTAGAGACCATTTTAATACAGTATATGCTTAAAGGGACACTGTTATGGGAAAAACATTTTTTTTCAAAATGAATCAGTTAATAGTGCTGCTCCGGCAGAATTCTGCACTGAAATCCATTTCTCAAAAGAGCAAACAGATTTTTTTATATTCAATTTTGAAATCTGACATGGGGCTAGACATATTGTCAATTTCCCAGCTGCCTCGTCATGTGACTTGTGCTCTGATAAACTTCAATCACTCTTTACTGCTGTACTGCAAGTTGGAGTGATATCCCCCCTCCCTTTTTCCCCCAGCAGCCGAACAAAAGAACAATAGGAAGGTAACCAGATAAAAGCTCCCTAACACAAGATAACAGCTGCATGGTAGATCTAAGAACAACACTCAATAGTAAAATCCAGGTCCCACTGAGACACATTCAGTTACATTGAGAAGGAAAAACAGCAGCCTGCCAGAAAGCATTTCTCTCTTAAAGTGCAGGCACAAGTCACATCACCAGGGCCAGCTGGGAAATTGACAAAATGTCTAGCCCCATGTCAGATTTCAAAATTGAATATAAAAAAATCTGTTTGCTCTTTTGAGAAATAGATTTCAGTGCAGAATTCTGCTGGAGCAGCACTATTAACTGATTCATTTTGAAATTTTTTTTTTCCCATGACAGTATCCCTTTAAATGTTGCAAATAGAGTCGACAGCGAAGGGCCAAAAGGTGTGAAAGCCCAAGGCAATCATCTGCCCTACAGGCCAACTCCCACTCAAAACCCCCGCACACTACACTACTGACAGCATGCAAAATTTTAAGTTGCAGGGCCAGAAGTAGGGGTCAGTTAGGGTTGGCACCTTTCCAAGTTGGTGTGAAGAGCACCTAATGGCGCTCCTCTTCTGTGCCATTTACAATATAGCAGCACATATGCCCCTTGTGCATCACAACTCGGCTTAGTGATGTCATTTTCACTAGCGTTACTTCGCCAATGTGAGCAATTTAAAGGAAGATGCACTAGCGTTCATTTCTGCCTAGCGCAAATTTGAAGTTGAATGGATGGCTTTATGTTATACTGTATGTTGCAGCAAATACATTTCCAATGTTAATTACACAAGCCCAGGGAACCTTAATAAAGACAATAGAGTTGTTATATTGCCCTACACATGAGCCCACTGTATAGTTTATGTTCCATATGTTAGAAAATGTATGGGGGGGAAAACCGGTTACCCAAAAAAATTTTTAAGGACTTTTGCAGCCTATCACTCTGAAGAAAGGAAAAGACGCCAGCTTTTTTTGAACTTTTATGCTTTTTCCACTCAAGGATATGATGTAAGTAACAGAAGACTGAGGAAGATCTATGAACTCCATGCACTTCTCCTGGTCGGAGCTGGGGAAGGCAAGTCTGGCGAAAGAGGTAACGTTCAGTAAAATGCGCATTTTAGTGAATTTGTGGAGTAACGTCCATTCGACAGAGTGAAAAGTCGCCTGGCGATAGAGTGCGAATGAGCGCTAGCACGGTGTGTTTCGCTAGGTGAATTGTCACCAGTGTTTCCCACTTTGCCATTTAGTAAACCTGCCCCTTATGTTTTCTTCATGGCCTCAATTGGGGGTGGGAAGTAGGACCCACAGTTCCCAGCCTGGTTTGTGGGGACCATGAGGACCAGAGCTCACTGGGTTTTTTCCTGGTGTCCCACAGGTTCAGTCCAGTGTAGACTCCAAATATCTGCCTTTTTTATTCTATACCTAAACAATGAAATAATAATAATTAGTAGGCATTCAATCAAATTAGGAATACAGCATCTTATAATTAGCTAGGAGAAAAGCATCTCTAATTCTGAGTATTGCTAAGCAAAGTGTGAAGGCATAAAAAGAAACCTGCTTAGAATGATACAAAATAACACATCAATCATTTTAAACATAAAAAAGTTTAATTAGGTGATGTTCAGCTTCACAGACTTTATGTTTTTTACCCTTTTAAATAATGCAGCCCAAAGCTTGCAACCCTATTAATAATGAACGTTCTGCTTTGTGGCTTATTTATTTGCCTTCTCCGATGCACAGTGAGCAATACGCAGCCCCTGGATTGTGCCGAGTCGGCATATTTGCCAGAATTAATCATCATCACTTATATCTCACGGTATTAATCTTGGGCAAAGGGATAGGGCTAAAACAGTTTAGGACAGAAGCTGTGGCACCTGTCACTTGTAAGATGATTTGGGGAAATGACTGGACTTCCAAAAGGGGAAAAAAACAAGAGAAATTAGGACTGGGAAGGCAATAGTGCCAATAGCAAGTGCGATCTGCCATTTGTTTGTACTTTGCACACTGCTTTACTGCCTAAAATGAATTGTCGCAGGTCTCTGCACAGACACCTGTATTCAGCTGAGCTGTTTTCATGACTGGTGGGAGGGAGGTGGCACCTTGGAATTTTCCCCCATCCAGGGTCAGACTGTAGCCTTGGGGGCCCACCAGAGCTGCAAAGAAAGGGCCCTCCTGGCAGTCCCCGGGAGCCCCCTACCGAGGTCCAATTCCATGGCCTGCTGCCCATATACGTTGTGCTGTGCGCATGCATGAACACGTTGCACCGAGCACATTGCAGTTCATTTCTTTATGGGCGAGTCTGGGGAGCAGATCTGGTTCCGACACTGTCCCCATAAGTGCCCACTAACTTTATTCAGATGCACAATTTAGTGGAAGAAAATCCAGCCTATTGGGTTTAGTTAATGCGAGATCCAAATACCAAAGACCCCTTATCCCAAGTCCCAAACATTCTGGATAACCAGGCCCTGATTTGTGGCGGCAATTATTTTTATTGAAAGAACTGGGGATGACACTCCACCAGTGTCCGGGAGGCAGACTGCATGTGCACGAGGGGAGGTGGGAGCGCTCGTGAGGAGAGGGGGCAGGGAGTTTCACCCTCCAGCCTAAAGGTTGCCCAGCCGCACTGCGCTAGTGTCGAGGAGGCAGACTGCGAATTCGCGTGCTTGTGAGAGGAGGTGGACATGCTCCGAAAGGGCGGAGGGTGTTTCTGGCCTAGGGGAATAAACAGAAATCCTGTGGATAACAGGTCCCATACCTGTGGTAATGTTTTCTACTGATTCCTGGTAACAGTTATGTTGCACTTCTCGAGATTGAAGGGCTTTTTTAATGGTAATTATAAGGTAATTGACTCCTACTGTTTTCTTTTTCCAGTCCAGAGAGACATATACCTTGGATGTAGGTGCTGGGCCTACTGAGAAAGTGTTCCTAGGTCTTACACCGATCTCACGGTTACTTGCTCTATGCCAACAAGTGGACGGTTGCTGGGTGCACCAGACTCAGCTTGGTGAACATGATAAAAATTTTCAAATCTAGAGCAAGCACGTGTCATGGACTATGTATTGAGGAAGCCTGTGGGCTGCTACTTAAGACCCCTTTAGTGAAAGAGAAGAGCCCATCCAACCCTGGTTTTCACCAATGTCCTTTTGAGGCCCCAAAACTTTCTGCTCCGGGACTGATGGTGATCTTACTCACACCAGTGGTTGTTCTAAAAATTGCAGGCAAGGTCAGGCAAAGGGTCTTGGGCAGGCAGCAAGGTTCAAAAGTCAGGATCAGGCAAAAGGTCAAAATCCAGAGTTCAAAACATTTAGAAATTAGAATGCTTGAGCAAGAATTAGAAAATACTGAGCCAGCTTGGGCAATGAAAAAAAAAACAGAATTGGGCTTTTATTGTAAAATGTTCGCACTTTCACTGACATTACAACCCAGTGGTGAGCGGTGTCAACATCATTACGCAATTTTTGAAACCCGGACACAACCTGGACCCGCAATCTGCATTTTTTACCTGCTTGGATCCACTACCAAACCCACAACTGCTTTATCTGCAACTCACTCCGTAACCCTCTGATCACAATTAAACAGAAAGTGCTGTTCCTGCAGACTGGAAGTGACATAAGTAGAAGTGGGTGAATATATCTCCCGACATTTCAACAGACCCACATCTATGCTGGCACCTGAAAATCCTACAACCCACAGGGTACCCGCTTTTTTACCCTGCTTCGGGACTCTACCATATTTATTTATAAATGGGTTCCTAATTATTGGCACCCAAGAATTTTAGTTGCTTGAGATGTGGGGACCAAATGCCGCATTTCCACACTTACCCCCCAAAATAGCAGACAGCAAAACTCATAAAATCTCCCTGTGCTCCAATGACCATAAGGTTAATGGTAATGTAAACCCCCAGAACACGTTCATATAAAATTGCTCTTTTAAGCACTTTTGCAATTTAGATTAATTATATTTTCTTCTAGATATTACCTCTTTTTACACTGCTAATATCGTATATATTTAAGCAAAATAGTCCCCTGCTGGTCATGTATGCCAACAGTTTTCTGCTTTTTGCCTATAGGTCCAATGATATCCTGGATGGGCTCCCCATCTATCTGTTTATAACATCCACTACTCTAGTTGGTCCCTCTTGGGTCAGGGAAAGCATGTTATATTTATTAAAGCTTCAAATTGCTCCAATACTTTTAGTAAGGTTCCTCTAGGTGGGTTTTGTTGAATTTCTAATGGTATACTTTATTTAATGAGTGACACAATGTTTAGTGGGGGTGGGATATATGCAAATAATCCTTTGGACTAATTTTACCCAGCAACTCTACTGAGGCAGCTAGTGTATTGTAAATCCCAGCACTTACTCTCTGCTGTCAATACTGTCAGCCTTACTACTTACTACATTCCCTTGATATTTGTTATCAAGCAGCATCTTGGCTTCCATCTGTTCTGATCAATATATCTCTGTATCTGATGCTAATGGAACCTCCTCCCAGTTATCCTCTACAGTCTAATTTCATTCCTTTACTGTTCTTCTTGTATAATGTTCGAAATTTGTGAGAACATATTCACTAATTGACTAGTACATATTTATGGCATGTATATATATGGGCTTACCAATTTGTAGCTCCAGTCTTGCAACTCTAACATTCTGCATGGAGAAACCCATTTTCTGGTAGTCATGTGATTCAGGACAGCAGTCCTGTCTTGCTTTACAGCAGGCACTTTATATATCCTCCTGAGGAATTAATGTTATGGACTTGGACTAAACATTTGTTCAATGCTGTTTTCATTTCGGATCTTGTGAGTATACCCAGTTGGGGGCTCTTTTATCAACAATTAAAAAGCTATATGGCGTTGTTATCTTTGTTTTATCCAAGGTTGTGAAGATTGAACTGGCTGTGTTTGGCCTATATACCTCTTAAATCTGGTGAGTAGGTATTCTCTCCAATGAGGTTTCTTATTACCTCTATTAGTGGGGTTACCATACTGACATGGTGGATGTGTTTTTTGCACTTTTAACTGAGCACATACGTATATGAGTATTCTGCACCAGGAGTTTTCTTGTTTGCGCTTCCCCACAGAATACATTTTTAAGCCTATGTGTTAGTCCTGCAAAGTGGACACGTTTGGTGGGAGCTGCAATCAAACACTTATACATAGAATACAGCACCGATTGATCTTTTTTGCTTTTAACTTTAGATATACTGGCCGGTTCAGAGACCATATCCCATAAGACAATACTAGATCAGTCATCCTTTATCTGAAAGTCTTGACTTGGAGATACCTGTGCCTAGGACCATGGCACTAATGGCTCGTCCTCGTTCAATGCATTTTGGCCAAAGCACCATTGGCACATCTTAATTCAATGCATTTTGGCCTTCTGCTCTCTGATCCTTAAAAATGATGATCTCCTGTATTTAATAATGGAAACTGTGCAGGAGCTTAGGCATGTGTCTAATAATTCTAGGGCAAGTTGAGCCAATATTTGAAATTTATAAGTAACGAGCATATTGCACCTAACACCACAATTAATGCAGAATGAAATTTAGTACCTGAAGTGACGCCATCTCCATATACGTTGCCCCGATTCATGATATAAATGAAATATTTTTGAATCCTGTTTTGGTTTTAAGGGGAACACATCCCAATGACATGTTGATTGATGAAAGAATGTGTAATGCAAAGCAACTTGATTATTTGTCTGTCCTTAGCTATTCTCTGCACAGCTAAACCAGACCAACCATTCAACTCTTCTCCAGCCAAGGCACCATTCCTCCAGTTCTACTTCCTCACAGTCTTCTTCATCATAAAACATGCAAGACATTCTGAGAGCTGGAGTCATGCCTGAAGAGAAGCCGACTAATGCATGATTGTTTCAGTGGTACGTGCAGTGTGGGACTGGGGAGTCAGGAGCCCTCCAGAAAAACCTGAGCCTACAAACTTTATTTCCTAGCATCTTGTCTTTCTTCTTATCACCTAACCTTCCCTGCATTTTTCTTCTTTGTTCTCATACAGAAATAGGAACGTCCATGGGATAGCCTTACAAGGTCATATAGTTGCCACAGCAGGAGGGCGTACTGAAACTTGGGGTGCTGGGAGTTTTCCTGGTGGGCCAGTCCGAGACTGGGTACATGTAGTCAGGATGAGCAGTGCAGGGCATTACATACAGAGGTAAATTCACTATAGTTAATGGGATTTGGAAGAAGACAACTGTCCATCAAGTTCAACGCGTCGCTGTATCTTCCTCTGACCCCCATTTTGCAAATAATGTGGCTTTTTTTTCCGTTTGTCCCCCCCCCGGTTTAAAATCTCAATAGTGAGTAAATAAGTGCCTGTAGCTGTGCCATGTTGCATGGAAACTGATTATACGCTAGTCGTCAATGGGTCACTTGTGCTGAGTGCAAGCAGATTGGATTAAATAAAAAGCACAAAGTACTTAGCCTTAATTAGTAGAGCCGTACATGTGTTGTGTTCCAGATGAGATAGCTTGATGAGGGAAACAGCATGAAATCATCTGAAAGTAAGGAAGCGTGGTTTCACTGAAACGCGGCACAAATAGAAACAATTTAGGAACACATTAGCATGAATACTTAAAAACCGGTAATTAAACATTCTGAATTTTTCTCCATTGTTTAACTATATCTAGCCTCTTCATTTATTGATGCCACTTCCGCATAATAGTTTTTATCTGTCTCCCACATATGGTGAAGGGACATACGAGGGGGGGTGATACAAATGGTTGGTAACCGGCATCCACTGCCATTGTAGAGAGCATTCGCCCTATGGCTAGAGACAAACAGAGACTACAACTAGGGTGCAGAACCTTGTTCAGTTGAATGCTTCTGATCCGTCTGTCAAAATACATACTTACAAAACATCCATTTAGCACCTGATGTGCTTCCCTTCCTCATTCCTTGTCAATTCAGTGCATTGATTTCTAAATGGCAAATTTGCTTAATGGCTTTTTAGATGCTGAGTTGTAAATGTAAACCATGGCAGATTCCATGCCATGACATAATGCTTGAGACCTGCTTGCCATTAACAGAATTAAAAAACAAAATCTCTCAAAAATGAAAAACTGTTAAAAAGTATTATGCCCTGATTCTTATGTTGTAGTTTTTATTTCTAAATTAATCTGTTTAGACTACAAATAATTCTCTACCATATAACATTTTATTTTTGAACCTACAGTTGTAAAATTGGTGTGTATGTAGCCATCTCAGATCATTGTGCCTGATTCTGTGCTTTCAGAAAGATCCAACACTTCATGATGGAACTGCTTTCAGATAAGCTATTGTTTTTCCTACTCAATGTAACTGAAGGAGCCGCAGTGGGACTTGGATTTTCACTATTGAGTGCTAGTCTAATATCTGACAAGGAGATATTATATTAAGCTGTTAACTTTTTACATACCCATTGTTCTGATAGGATATTGTGGGGGAAAGGGAGATGGGTGATATCACTCTAACTTGCAGTGCAGCAGTAAAGAGTAACTAAAGTTTATCAGAGCACACGTCACATGGCTGAAGTCACCTGGGAAACTGACAATATGTCTAGCCCCATGTCAGATTTCAAGACTTAATAAAAAAGAATCAGTTAGCTCTTTTGAAAAATTGATTTTAGTACAGAAGTCTGCTGGAGCAGCACTATTAACTGATACTGTATTAATTGGTGGTGAGGTCAGGTTGTGGAGGAACATCAGTCTCCACTGTGGCATGATCGTCCGTGCTAGATTCCAAGTTCAAAAAGGAAAACTGTGCCATGCCACTGGTGTTTTCTATTTGTAGGTCTATGTTATGTTGTTGAGTGCATTTTACCTTCACTGAGTGGTTTATTGACTATGGCTAGTGATGAATCTGAACCTGCCCCGTTCGTAAAACTGTGAAAAATTGCTCATCACTACAAACGGCCTGTTCTTAACTATTGTTTCCCTGTTTGACTTCTGGATTTTGATTTGTTGTACTTGTTTTTGCCATCCCAAGTACCCAGCTTTCTCCTAAACCCTTACTTCTTGATCATGATGACCTTGCAGCCCAGGACTACACTGATCCAACAGCTCAGCCAATCAGCTTCAACCTATCAGATCAGTCGAGTCTGGACTTCAGTTTGAGCCTTACCACTGTTGTCTTATTGTAGGTCTATGTTATGTGAGTTGTTTAGTGCATTTTAACTTGACTGGCAGAATTATTGGCTCATGGCCTGTTCCTATCTATCTACTGCTGCCCTGAGATGTTGTTGACTTTTGGATTTTGATTTGTTGGACTTGTTTTCACCATCCCAAGTATTCAGCTTTCTTCTAAGCCCTTACTTCCTGGTCAGTTATATACTGATCCAACTGATTGATTCCCAGCTTCAGCCAATCAGATCAGTCCAATCTGGACATCATTTTGAGCCGACAGAATAATCACACAGTCTTCTCTATAACACTTGAGAATTAAGGTTTCAATCACAATATAGTCAACGGCCCTTCTACCAAGTAATCACTATTGCTTCGACAAAGATAATTTACTTTATCGAGCAACAGATGAAGCTATCATTGTTAATGGATACATTTAACATTTTAATGGAAAAGGGTGTTACTGGTGCGCCGAAAGCAATAAAAGCTATTCCATCTATATGTATTTATCATATAAATATAATAGATACTTCATACCCAATACACGTGTATCTGGAATTCCAGGGAGGTTATTTCTGACTAGTATAAATGTGTGGCGCCCCTCTGTTTATAAATTCAAGCCAGTTCATTAAAGGCCAGGCTTCATTATTTATATATTATATGCTTTATGCTCTTCATGCTACTTATAATACTGCGCGTGGAAGGTGATCTTTTAAATCACATTAGACTAATGTTCCTGAAATTCAGGATAATGTAAGTTTTATTGAATCAGTGTAACTTAAAAGGTCAAGCTCTGATTTGTTCTCATAATGGATATACGGAAAGAAAAACATAATCAACACTTTATTATGGTGCTTTTGACCTTGAGGCATGCTTAGATATTCCCTACGATTTATGAATCTTATCACAAATTAGAAAATTATACACTATGCCAGTAGGGTCATTGCTTATTTTTAAAACATATATTTGAGGAAACGCATTAACATACCTACTTCATCACCCTCGACAAATAAAGATGTTTAATGATCTTCAGGAAAACCCTGTAACCACTTATAGCAAAGTAAGCGTCTCAACTAAATTGAGCTGATGAACCATTGCTAACCCAATAAAGCCTATATGTATGATCTCTTGTACATGTGCTGTGCAAGGAGAATGGTGTAATCCATATGTCTTGTAAAGGTACATCCGGTCATACTGTGTTATAGATAAGATGTCCTGGTAAGTCATACACCCCCTCTGTAATGTTTGGTATCACAAACCCAGCACTAACTCCAAGATCCTGGTTACGGTTCACTCTTCTGCCTATAACAGCCGCCTTTCTCTTTGGGAGGAGATCTCCGCTACTTGGATGCCACCAGGTCTTAACGTTAGAGGACCAAGGAGAGAGTTCCAGGGCAGGCAACCTGTACAGAAAGTATGGGGGAGCAGGCAGCATGGTCGTAGACAGGTTTGAAACGAGGGGTAGGCAGAAGAGGCACCTGCCTAGGGTGCAATGACAGGGGGGTGATGGGCAGGTACCTATTAAACTTCTGCCTACCCCTATTTCGTTATCACAGCTCTCTTTGGTTTCCCTCTCCCCTCCGCTGCTCTCTACTCCCTTCTCCTTCCCTCTGTCGTTCTCCTCCCCTGAGTCCCCTCCATTGTGCTCATCGCTTTCCCCCACTATCTCCCCATCCTGCGCAAGTTGTGGTCCAATTGGTATAATGTTGTTGTCCGTGCTTCCTTGTGAATGTTTGATACATCAAGATTGCCGCTATCCCTATGCAGAATGTTTTTTTATGAGAAAAACACTTGGACAAACATCAGGCCCACTGAAAAAAATGGACCAGGTGCTTTCACTTATTGCATATCCACCTGTTGTCCATTCACGTGACCCAATATAGGATGATTGTTACAAAAACAATTACATGTAGTCAATATACAGCTTCCAGTATTGACGCCCTTTCTTTCTGTTCTTCTGCACACATTTAAGCCATAGTTGTATATTCTGCAAATGTCTCAATAAATTTCATATCTGGCAACAATATCTGCAGCACTGTATATAAATACAGGCATATGATCCGTTATTTTCCATTATCCAGAAAATTCCGTAAACTCCGTTATATCCAAATAATACAAATTTTTAATGATGATTTCCTTTTTCTCTGTAATAATAAAACAGTACCGGTATGGGATCCGTTATCCAGAAAGTTCCGAATTACGGAAAGGCCGTCTCCCATAGACTCCATTATAATCAAATAATCCAGATATTTAAAAACTATTTCTTTTTTCTCTGTAATAATAAAACAGTACTTTGTACTTGATCCCAACTAAAATAGAATTAATCCTTACTGAAAGAGGAACCATCTTATTGGGTTTATTTAATGTTTACATGATTTTATAGTAGTCTTAAGGTGTAAAGATCCAAATTACGGAAAGACCCGTTATTTGGAAAACTCCAGGTCCCGATCATTCTGGATAATAGGTCCCATACCTGTACCTTGTACTTGATCTCAACTTATATATAATTAATCCTTATTGGAGGCAAAACCAGCCTATTGGGTTTATTTAATGTTTATATGATTTTCTAGTAGACTTAATGTATGAAGATCCAAATTACAGAAAGATCCATTATCTGGAAAACCCTAGGTCTCAAGCATTCTGGAAAACAGGTCCCATACCCATAGTAAAAATATACATAGAAAAGGGGAAGTAAACCCTTCTAGGAGCTTGTAATCCTGACTGTATATCTCTTGTATTTTACGGCATTTATTCCTTTATTGAAGAACCTGTACTACAAACTTCAGCCTTTTTTTAACCTTTTCTCTGCCAGAAATGAAACAAAATGTTCTTATTTCTGCCTAATAGGAAAGGGCAGATCAATCAAGTGTCTCCTGACCTGCAGAGACAACACTTTAGCGTTGTTATTGCAAGTAGGGAATGATTAAAGGATTTGTCAGAGGGACTGACAGTGAAATTCAATTTCTTGCAAAGGCTGATTAAATCTGAGTTCCACTGTCAGGGTGTTACATTGGTGTTAGCAGTGACCCAGCAGATTCCCACCTGTTATACAAGTTTGTTGTTGAAATGTGTCCTTGTCCTTTAACCTCAGCATGGAACTGACAACCCCCCCCCATAGAAAGATTTAAGGAGAGTCTGAAAGTTCAACAACCATTGAAAGAGCACTGGCTGAATGTTACTTATTGATGTAAATTTTGCACCCCAGATGGGGCTCAAGTCTCTCTTCATCAGCAGGGCTCGCAACTTCTCTTACTCTTACTCTGTCCTAGCAGCAATTATCAATTCAGTACAGGTTTGGGACCTGTTATCCAGAATGCTCAGGACCTGGGGTATTTCTAATAAGGGGTATTTCCATAATTTGGATCTCCATACCTTAAGTCTGCTAAATAATAATTTAAACATTAAATTAAACCAATAAGATTGTTTTGTTTCCGATAAGGACTAATTATATCTGAGTTGTTATTAAGTACAAGGTACTGTTTTATTATAACAGAAAGGTGCGGATTTACCTACCAGGCGCCCCAAGGCCCACTGTTGTTCTTCACCCCTGTCCCCTCCCTTTTATTTGCTCAAATTTTCATCATCGAGACCGGGGATTGGCGCACAGGATATTTAATAAACTATTGTATCTCCTGCTCATCTGAACCAATGCGGGTTTGCAGAATGCAGTGCCCTAAAATCCTGCTGCCCTAGGTCCGGGCCTTGGTGGCCTCTCCACAAATGCGGACCTGATTACAGAGAAAAAGGAAATCATTTAAAAAAATGTAATTATTTGTTTAAAATTGAGTTTATGGAAGACAGACTTCCTGTAATATGGAGCTTTCTGGATAACAGGTTTTCAAATACCAGCATTAACAATGAGCCTAAATCTGTCACTGATGTGGCTTCTCCGTATAGGCCAAGGGGAATATTGTTCTACCCAGTGTGCAATCTGTATATGAGAATTAAATTATAGTCTCCTTTAGTCTATATAGACATTATTGACTTTTTCTATTGCCACGAACCTCACAACTTTCCATGGAAACTGTAAAAGCAAAAGTTCTCTCAGACCCATCAGTTATGGAACATGTCTCACACACTGTAGTCCTTTCCATTCCATGGCGTAAGTCAACTATGTACAGTAGGTAGCTTTAGACCCACTTGGCACAAGTTTATCCTCTATATTTATTTATAAGATAGATGATAGATGCATTAGAACAAATAAAGGGCATTGCTTATAGTATATGCAGGTAGGTTTTCATCTGATTGAAGGTTTGGTTGCGGCCTTTGCTGAAAAAGGATGAAGCAAATGGCAACCGAAGATGAATTGTAAGAACTATAAGTAATCCCCAACCAGTGGCTCGCGAGCAACATGTTGCTCACCAACCCCTTGGATGTTGTTCCAAGTTGCATAAAAATAGGTGCTTATTTTTTAATTCTAGGCTTGGAGGCAAGTTTTGGTTGCATAAAAACCAGGTGTAATGCCAAACAGAGCCTTCTGTAGACTGCCAGTCCAAATAGCCAACCACAGCCCTTATTTGGCATCCCCAGGGACTTTTTTTATGTTTGTGTAGGGATGTGATAATTTAAAGACCCTCACATAATTATAGACACATAAATGGGTCCTAATGGACACTTGTGCCATTGCTCTGCCCCTGTTGTTCTCACAATGTACTGTAGATCGCGCTGTGCTATAGTATAAAGGTCTAGGTAACCATGCGGTCAGGGTCCATTGCTTTAGCCCTTACTCAGCATGCAGGGAGGAAATTGCTAGTGGAACCTAGGAGCTTTGGCCCTAGTAAAGTGGATAGCTATACTCTTTCATAGATCACTCTGGGGGGCAAATCCACTAAGATGCGAAGTTCCGCCAGGCGCAACTTCGCCGCACTTCGCCGCACTTTGCCACACTTTGCCACACTTTGCCACACTTCGCCAGGCGTATTTTCGCCAGCGCTCCGCAAATTCACTAAAATCCGAAGTTGCGCACAGGGGTAGCATAAGTTTTCGAAGTTGCGCTAGCGTTAATTCGCCAAGCGAAGCGAAGTTTCTCTAGCGATGGTTCATTTACATATGGCGCGAAATTCAAATTTCAATGGAGGAACATGTATCACCAAATATAAATTTTATTTTGCCCTACACATGTGCCCACTGTCTAGGTAAGTTGACATGAGTCAGGAAATGTAGGGGGGAAGGAGGGGAGCCCCAAAAATATTTTCAATCTTTTTCAGCCTATCACCCATCATGTAGAAAACACGCCAGCGTTCTCTGGGACTTAGAAAAATTTTTGACTTTTTTTGAAACAATCCCTATCTACTCTATTGCGCTTCGCCAGGTCTGAGGTGGCGAAGGAAGTCTAGCGTAAAAGGTAGCGTTCAGTACACTGCGCAAGTTAGTGAATTTGCGTAGTTACATTGCTAGCGAAAATTCGCCTGGCGTATGGGTGCGAAGTAACACTAGCGAAATTACGCCAGCGTTCGTTAGTGAATTTGCGCAGTAGCAAAAAATGCCAAACGCTAGCGAATTAACGCTAGCATTCGGCGCTTCGGCGCTTTGTGAATTTGCGCCTAGGAGTGATAGATAGGTTATATAGTTGAGCAGCTCAAGGATCCGACAAGGAGAGTCAGAGGGATTAAGATCCCTGGTACTAAGTGCATAGACTTGATATGGTAGAATTTCCCCTAGGTTCCACTTAGGGCACAGGCTGAAAGCTGGGATACCTTCTCTACTGCTGCTTAACTACTGCTGTAACTGTTCCCTTGCCTGCAGGGATCAAGTTGTGTTCTTTGGTACTGTGAGTATAAGCTAATCCTCTATGCTAGCTGTCCTACAGTATGTACTCCCATGTGGATTGTTTGGTAAATAAACTCAGTTCCTGGTTAAGCATAAAAGAACCACAGTTTTTGTGAACAAGCACATTGTAACAGTTTCACTATACCCTGCCTCCACACTGTTGCGAGGGCTTGCACCTGTGAGAAAGGTCTCTTCCGTGGCACAAATATATTGGAAAGTAAGCTCATAATAGAGACAGTGGCACTCGATTTATTATAGCGCTACACTTGTGTAGCTCCCCAACTCATTTTACATTTGAGTGTGGCTCACGGGTAATATAGGTTGGGGACCCTTGCCTTAATATAACATTAATAGTGTAAGTTAACAAATAACAAAGACCGGCCATTAGTCACTATATCAAACAAAATTGTTTAGAAAAGATGAGGTTTGTGACCATTAACAACAAAATTATTCAGAATTACTTAAGTTATCCTAGAAATGTATTTCTAGGGTACATACTGTATTTGCATAAGCGTAATTTGGTTACTGTCTCTTTAAATAGCAATTAACCCGTGGCAATCCAGGGCCCTGAGTCCCTTTTGCATATGAAAAGTACTGGGAACTGGGATTTACTGCACAGTGCCTCCACCTACGGAACACTGAGGAGCAAGTGAAAAATAAGGGTAACTGTAGCTCACCAGTAACCAGTTTTTTAGTAGATTCTCCTGCAGGAGCACACCTCAGGGGGGTTTCACTAGGAAAAATAAAACACACAGTTTGCTGTAAATGTAAACAAAACAATATCGCTTTGCTCTGGGGAACCTGTGTGGACTATCAACCTGGGGCACAGTCTCTCAATGCAACAGTCTCACACTCCACAATGGGTAGATACATGTAGAATAAATCCGGTCAGTTCAATGTCACTTCCCCAAGAGCTCTTATGTCCCTAGGTAGCGCAACCTGCCCCAAGTTACCTTTCCCTTTGAAAGTAGTAGCTGCTCCCACATGGCAGGTACATGAGCAATACCTGTCCTCACCCTGGGGAAACGCACAGTGGTTAAAGTATCCACAGGCAGGAGTTAGAAACTGGCTCACCCTGATGCTCAAATACTTTCTCAAAGCAGTGCAAAACGCAGCCCTTTCCTTTTACTTCTCCCTGGAAAAGCAGCACAGTCACACTCCACATATCTGGATCTCTCTGGCTGCTGCAGCAGGGATCCCCTTATAATCTCTGTCAAAAACCCTGTACATTTGGCTCCAATGTCAGGCACCCCCCCTCTTCCAATAATGCACTGGGGCTCCCAGCCAATCAGATGGCTCTCCAGTCTGTAACTGGGCTGGATGATGCCACAGACAGAAGAACAGGGGAAGGATTTGTCTGATCCCCTACATTTGAAATTGATTTTGTTCTACAGGGAAGATTGTCTAATGCTATGGTCACTGGACTTCATGTTCCAAGAAATCTTATGGTGATGTTACCATGTATATCAGTGCCTATGGGGTAGAAAAAGCTATTTGCCTTTATTGTTCTAAGATCAGGAGAAATAATGGATAGTACAAAGGTATACGCTCTACTAAAGGGAATGATTAAGGAGGGGTTCTATGATGAAGCAAAGTAATTTGTGGCACCAGCAGTAGGGGCACCAGGAGAGGATGGATGGGTATTCGACTCTACAAGTAACCCAATAATCTAGCTTGTGTGAGTGGGCTGCCATTAAAGGACATGTAAAGCCTACATTTTCCTACCATGTATATAAGTTAGGCATATCTTCCCCACCCAAGCCACATCATTTGTATTGCATATACCCCTGCAATTGTCAGCGCCATCACATTTTCCTAAAACAAATATCAGCTTTCACAAGGCGGCCATTTTCCCTCTGACACATCATCAGTAACATTGAGACATGTATGCTATAAAGTTCATGAATGCGGAATGCAGGTTTACACAGGCACAATATACTTTAATTAAAAGTTCTGCTGGGGTTGAGCACTGTAATGTTTATACTGAGCTCAGGAGGGGTGGTCAGGAAAAGAAATGGGATCAGACAGCTATTCTATGGGATCCAGCAATGTTATCTCTTCATTGGCTGCTAGACTAGGGGGTGTGTTTAGTAATCTGAGCTGAGAAGAACTGAGCCTGCTCATAAGTCATCAGCCAAAGCAAATTCCTGAGGGAGGGAGCCGAGTGGGTTAGAGGAGTAGAAGGATTTCTATGTGATTAAGGGGATGCTGCAGCCTTACCATTAACCTTTTAACAGCCAGAGTGTCAGGTATCAAAGAGGCTGTTCACTGATTACATTTTTGTGTGTGGGGTGTTTACATGTCCTTTAAGCTACAGAGCACTTTTGGCTGGACTGGTCAAGTGTGTCCTGTCTAGATTGTGATCAAGCTCTGGTAGATACTGCTACTGCCTCCCTGCACCTCAATGCTGCTCTGAGCTCTGTGTGTATGGTTAGAATGGGGATAACATAAGTAGTTGTCAATAAAAAGTCACAGAGACAGCTGAGGAGAAGCAGATACAGGAGCAGGAGTTGGGGCTGTGGACGCCTTGTTCTTGTTTGAAGCAGAAGATACAACATACTCTGTCATTCAGTCAGTTACAGGCTCATAACTGATCCAACTTCCATGGTGAGACCCTTTCTATCCCCTGCATTGTAACCCATTGCTTCTTATATAGAGTACCTTCATGTTGCCCTACACAACTGCTGATGTTTTAGTCTCACTCTAATGTTTGCCTGAGTGGTACCTACACAATTCTTGTGACGTATGGTGAACAGTGGAAAGGGTCAAGCATTGCCAAGAATGGGGCTTGGGTGCAGAGCATTGATAACAGATACAAATTGTTCCATATACAGGTATGGAACCTCTTATCCAAAATGCTCTGGCCCTGTGGTTTCTGGATAAGAAGTATATCTGTATCTGTAACTCCATACCTTATGTCTTCTAAGAAGTCTTTCCATAATTTGGATCTTCATACCTTGTGTCTTCTTAAAAGTCATTTAAACATAAAAAATCCCAATAGGATTTGTTTTGCCTCCAAGAAGCAAGAATTATATCTTAGATGTGATCCAGTGATGGGGAATTTGTCCCGTTTCGCTTTGCCAAAAAATTTCCTGCGAAATTTGGCAAACAGTGAAAAATTCGGGAAACATTCACGAAAAGAAAATTTTGACGCTGGTGCCAATTTTGACACCCGCAATATTTTGCGTCAATTTTGATGCTCACGTCAAGTTTTATAGCCGCATTAAGGTCAATGGGTGTCCGAATAATGTTGATGTGTGACAGTTTTGACGCCATTGACCATTCCAACAAACAAGAAGTTTCACTGGCGTTTTATTCACCGGCGGTGAAACATGGAAATTGCCCGCGAATTCTCTTCTGGTGAATTTATTTGCCCGTCACTAATGGGATCAAGTACAAGGTACTCTTTTATTATTAAAGTGAATTTGAATTATTTTATTAAAATGGCGT
Source organism: Xenopus petersii (assembly GCA_038501925.1). Taxonomy (NCBI): domain Eukaryota; kingdom Metazoa; phylum Chordata; class Amphibia; order Anura; family Pipidae; genus Xenopus; species Xenopus petersii. Next base: position 3,135,614 of record CM076674.1, on the reverse strand, counting down.
CTATGGGAGATGGCCTTACGGTAATTTGGAGCTTTCTTATAACAGGTTCAGGATAACCATACCTGTATTTCAAAATATCTTATGCTGTCATAAATTAGAGGAACATATCATGGGGCAGAATAGAAAGATCATTATCAGTATTCTCAGCCAATCTGTTTAATAATACTGCAAGTCTAATGTACAGTAAATTTACTCTAAGTCAGTGTTCCATTCCAGCTGCTGAGGATTCTGGGAGCAACGTATTTGCATTCCCTTATTATAAAAACCCACATGCCAGAACCAACTGCCAAATGTCCCCCAAAAAGCCAGACACTTTGATAAATGAAAAGTGACACGATTTGGAACACATTTCTGCGATTTACAATGAAGGCAGCAAAACAAGTAAATGGGCTGTGATTTAGAGCTTGATATCCAGGCACTGTCCACTGCTCCTGTGACAGGGGAAATTTATGAGTCTAGGGAAAGAAAAGAGAAGGCAGGGTGGTAAAAAGCTGAGAGAAAGTGAATGCTGATAAGAAGGAGGACACACGGGGAGAACATCTAGGATAAAGTAATATACAGTATACTGTCTATGTGAAGTTAAATAGAATTGTTATGGAAAGTGATAGGCAAATAAATTCGCCAGGCGCAAATTCAAGTCAAATTTCAAAACAGTTTGGACGTGTGTCGGAAAAGTCGTTCGCGTCAAATCTGTCACGCATCAACATTATTCAGACACCCATTGACTTTAACGCTGGAAAGAAAATTTGAGTTTCGCTAATCATTCGCTGTTTCGCGAATTTCGCGGGACAAATTCACCCATTCACCCAATACATTAATTACATTTCATTTAATTGACAGTGAAGTTATTTCTAATATTGGCTAATTTGGAGCAGTAACACAAGCATAAAGTCTTTATTGACCCACTTTTTACAACTATTCTATGTTTAGCTTCATAGATAATTCTTATAGATTATAGGGAAGTCAAAGGTCTCAGATCTGGGCCCCCGATTATGGCCCCACTCCAACACTGGGCCAGATTCAATTCAGTGAGAAAAAGGTTTAACACGTGGGAATTTATGGCTGAGATTCAGTTAGAGATGCAATTCAATTCAGAAAAACAGTTGATCACGTGAAAACTATGGGAATACTATGGGAAAAAAACTGGAACTGAATTAGGAGAAAAGTTTTGTCTCCTCAAATTGAATCTCATCCATGAGGTTTCACATGAATTTTCAATTCGACCCTTGATAAATTTGCTGTTTAGTAAAAGGTGAGCTGTAACAGAATCCATGGTCACATCCTCAAAACAAATTCATAAACAATTGCACTATTTTATTATTTCTTTTATAGTTTTCAATATGTCAGCCGTTTTTAAACTGCTAATGTCATTGAAGTTGAAATCATAGCATCACCTGCTGTTCATTTCAGCTGGTTGAGCAAAGGAGAGTCTTGTTACGTTGCTACGCTTAGAACGGACCAGTTGCCTGCCCCCCCCAACAGTTGCAACCTCTACCTCCTCAGTTTACCCTGATAAAACTGCATTCTCTGTTTTATTTGGACCTGATATCTTAACTACAGAGTCAGACTAGGTGTCCAGGGCCCACTAGTGTTGCTGTGTCAGGTGCCCCCCTACTCTTCCTGGCCTTAAAGGAGAAGGAAACCCCCTGGGCGCAAAAATCCCTCCCCCTCCCCTGTGTTGCCCCCCCTCCTCCACCCTAGCCTACCTGTCCCCCCAGGCAAATGCCCCTAACTTGTTACTAACCCCTCTGCGCAGGTCCTGTCCATGGAGCTCACAGGCACCATCTTCTCCCAAGCGGTCTTCTTCCTGCTTTGATCTGCATCTTCTGGCGCATGTGCAGTAGGAGCATTTACCGGTACAGATCTACTGCGCATGCGCTGAATGTCACGAAAACTATGTGACTTTTGGCGCATGCGCAGTAGATCGGTACCGGTAAATGCTCCTACTGCGCATGCGCCAAAAACTCAGATCAAAGCAGGAAGAAGACCGCTTGGGAGAAGATGGCGCCTGTGAGCTCCATGGACAGGACCTGCGCAGAGGGGTGAGTAACAAGTTAGGGGCATTTGCCCGGGGGGACAGGTAGGCCAGGGTGGAGGAGGGAGTGGGGGCAACACAGGGGAGGGGGGAGGGTTTTTGAGCCCAGGGAATTTCCTTCTCCTTTAAGTCCCAGGTGCAATTACCTCCTCCCTTCTGCCTTAGCCGTATCCCCCCTCCACCAGACTCCGCCCTGCATGTACCTTTAATTCTCCTAGATGTAGCATGATGGGCCCACTAGGGGAGGGCAGGGAGTGGGTCTGGGTTGGCAGAGCCCACAAAGGTTTTCCCTGTGTCCTACCAGCCCGGTCTGACCCTGCTTATCCATTACAAAGGTTTACAGAACAGTGTAAGAATTTCACTTTTAATGGATAGTTAAATAAATGTTTAGCCCTTACCCAGAAAAGGTGGAAAGACTTGAAAGCCCTCTGTTCCTTCAATGAGAGCTCATACACTAATCCTATTAGCTCTTTTCTTCAGCCCTTTGGACATTTAGTGGTTTTCAGATTTTTTTTTTTGATAGTAATTGTCTGAAAAACTCAAGCGATTACAGGGTTTAGAGTTTTGGGCAATTATTCTGCATTTTTTTTTCATTTTGTGCTTTTTATATATTTAAATAAATAAATAATATGGCATTCGATTTGGAGAAAATTACTTTATTTATAGTTTCAAGGACCTCTAAAACCACTTAACAGAGAATGTTGATTAATGGGCCTCAAAAAGTTAAAATTCAGAACCCCCATTTTTTTTCTGACGTCACTAACACTCTACCATATCAACCATATAACCAAAATGATAGATCCTTTTGGATTGCGTTTCCTCTGCAATACTTGTCAGCCCATGACCAGTCTAAAGGAGAGTCCAGCCAGTAGATGTCAGCAGACAGCAGCAAATGAAACCTGGCCTGAAATCCTCGGAGACAAATTCAGTTTTAAAATAAAAACATCATCTTATATGAAATCCAAATCATGTTTTATTAATTCTGTTTTACAAAATGTATAACAAATAGATATTAAATTTGTAATGTAGGAGAAACATAGTAAGCGGCCACAAGTTTCAGATGTAGTCGTTGTTGGTTTATCCGATATATAAATATGTATAATAGCTGTGATCTAAGTACAGTAAATTTGCTATTTATCGCTCTTTACAGTTTCTCTCTCTGGGCTATGCGTATGGTGGCTCTGAGATTACCAATGAAGCTGAGCAAATCTGTACAGGGAAGAGTGGGACTTTTCTTACTTTTCTTATTCAAAATAACCTCAACTTGTTTCCATGTATGTCTTGCATTTAATCATAATAATCATCATTATAATAGCCAACTACGTCAAAGTCATCCCTGGTATGGCCAGTCCTACACTCAACTTTCATTATACATTTTACAAAGGACTAATTTTACCTGCAACTTACTTGCTGCTTTCAAAGTAAAACTCCCAATCATGGTTGACCTTTTATTGGCCAGCACTGGGATCACCTGACTATAGCTGGAAAGAGTGGGAGCTACACCATGGAGTTGGTCACTGCTCCTGTATAACTATAACAAACAAGGGAAAGTTGTGCTCACCACTCATTTAAAAACCTTTAGGCGGGGGTGCAATGAGGATGTGACCACAAAATACATATAGACAAATACAAGAGTCCTCTGCACTCAACCCATTATCAATATATTTAGGACATTGAGACATGTTGGGTCTTAAGCTACTAAAAATGGCCTTTAAACAATAGAAATAAATACAGGTTAAGGGAGCACTATCAATCACACTCAAGAGACAGTAAGATGGTGTGCAGGGTTAAATTGTAAATTGTGATAGAAAAAAGAAAAGAAAGCAAACCCTAGAAGGTGCACCTCCCCATCGTTGGATCCGATGACTCAAAGAACCAATTAAAACTTAACTTTTATTAATAATTAGATAAAAACCAAAAGTCCAGATAAATTAAAATGATTAAGAACAGGGGGATAAATGGACTGTAATTAAGTTGTGCGATATATACAACACGCGAGGTAGAGAATAGACCAATCATAAGGTCTTGGGATAACCGTAGGGCATGGATGGGGGTTAGTAACTAATTTACTGGAAAACAATGGGTAAAAACCCAATCCCCGTAGGTTTTTACCCATTGTTTTCCAGTAAATTGTTTTCTTTTCTTTTTTCTATGGCCTTTAAACAAAACAGGGATTGTTTGTCCATATATTGCAATATATTTAAGATTACCAACTACATCAAAGTCAACCCTAGTATGGCCAGTTCTACACTGATTCATTAAGAATTCTATTGCTTCATTATACATTTTACCTGCAACTTACTTGCTGCTTTCAAGGTTTAAACCAGTAAGTGTTACCTGATTTCTGGTTGGTATGAGGTTAGTACAAGACATTGTAGCATCACTCATGAACTATCCCAAGCATGAACGTTATTGTTTGTGTGGCAGCTGTTATCTAGTGAGCAGCCCTGGGCTTGTACTGAATTAATCCTGTACATTCCTGTGAGATGAGTCTTTTCAGCAGGTAGAGGATCAGAGAACTTAGAATTAGAATGGATCTCATTAGATAGTGATGGAGATTCAGTATTTGATAAAATAATTGCAGCTAGGGGTAACTCTACTCATCTCATCTCATCAGTTCTCTAAAATATGTCAATTCCACAACCAAGTAAAACACCACTGTTCTTGCAAGCAAAATCTTGGGGTAACATAAATTTAAGGTTGCATATAACATTTTTGTTACGGTGTAGTATAGAATGTCTTTGGTCATCCAAAAGTTGTGGTTCTCTCTACTGGAAAGTGTAGACTGCATATATCTGAGTGTCCCTTCACTTTAGGCAAGGTTTGGCCTGATAGGGCATATTCCACTGTATCAAGTGGTGCATGTTTTAAACTATCCTGATTATTAGTGATGGGCAAATTTTATTCCCGCGATTCGCCCCAGACGAATAAATTCACTAAACCGCCCATACACAATGGGATTCATGAAGAATAAGCACGCAGGAACTAATCAAGATAGACCTAACAAAGGGCAATGAGTTTCCTTTCAAGCCAAGGCGCGATGAAGTCATCACTCCGGCGTGTAAAACCTGGAAGTGCATGCCGCACATGCCATTGAGGAACCGGCGCCAGAGAGGAAAAGATCCACGTGGCGGGCATCCCCGCCGGCCACTAGACCACCAGGCTAAGCATTCCTTACAGGATCACTGAATAATAGTAACTGGGATTCCTGAGCTAGTAGCAGTAATTAACATCATGGGTCTCCTACATAGTCATCAATGTTATAGACTATTCACTTGAACACTTTGAGGCTCATTTACTGACTAGGTTTGCTACAGTCCATTTAGCTACAACTAAAGGAAAAAAGCTGGGAGGTCTTGCAATTTGAGTGGCTCTGTGTGGGTGAGGGCAAACTGAATCCTCTCCATTTGCTCTGGGACATCTTGTGAAGGGAGCTAGGGGAGTTGTATTGTTATTTACTTTGCATTTACCTACAACAACCAATCATCTGATCTGTCATATGTCATCGGATTTTATTCTATGGGTGCTGCTCTGGGGCAAATATTATTGCTCATGAAGAAACCTGACAATAACGAGACTACTCATGATGAGTTTGATAAACCCAGTGTGATAGATACTTGATCTTACTGACTTCTATCAGCATCAATGCTATCCACATTATTATATTTATTTTTCATGTTGGAAGTAATTCAGATTTGTTTTCCATTTCAAATATTCTGTAATGCATGTAATTCCTTGCTTGCTCATGTCTGTCTGGCTTCCACAGCCTGAGATTCGTCTTATCTGAATCAAGAAAGACGCTCTACCTGTTGCTGTCTTCCTCATGAATTTCTGTTATTCCATTCATACACGATACATCGTAGGAATGATTGATCCATACAAACCAGGTCCATTATAAGCACTAGCAAGAGAAGCAGGGTCCCACCAGCAGTGCATTGCAGCACATGGATTTCATAGAAGATGTGTTATGACTTGATAAGGAGGGTTTCTTTCTTGAAGGATCTAGGTGGATCTAGGTTAGAATTTAATTTCAGGTTACTGTTTAGCTACCATTATACAATATTGTCACTACTGTGTCAGAAGACAATTTAGAATTAAACAGTGTATCAGAATACAGCATTTTATCGCCTTCCATTTGAATTGAAACATCTGATGGGTTCCTATGGGTTACTGGTCCTGAAGTCATCTTGGCACCTATGTGTTACCTTCTATGGGGCATTTACTAGGGCAAAAAAGAACTAAATTGCATGGATTGTGACAGTTCTTTGCAGTTTGCACACTGCCTTCCTGCTCATAAATTACTCCTTGTATGTTTCTTATTTCACTTAGTTACTAACCCTGACTTTTAATACTACATGGAACTTTGACATCTTTTGCAGCTTTATAAAAAGTAATTTACAACATCTATGGAAGTGCATGAAAGTATTAAACATTACTATTTTATGGGTCTTTATGTCTACTTCATGTAATCTACATCATATTAAGTTTAAATTTAATTTAATGGGAAATTCAATTCCAAATTTCCCCATAGACTCATCATGTGATACATCTTGAATAGGTTTTTCTTATCTAATTAAATCTGGCTCATTATAGGATTACTCACTGACTGTTCAAACCAGATATTGGACTTAATTCCATTTTTTTTCTCACCCATTCTATTCTATCAACAGGATCGGACAGGGTTGGTGGGACACCAGGTAAAAACTCAGACCCGCACTAGTCTGCTGCCTGTAGTCCGCTGCCCTGCCCCCTGCCCCAATCGAAAGGCAGATATGCACAGGGGTCCAGAGGGGAGTTGCAGCTGGGCAGCCCCCCAGCCCCGATCGAGAGAACAGGTGTGTGTGTGGAGGGTTGCTGCTGGGGTGAGGTGCCTGGGGGGGGGTTGCGGCTGGGGGGCTGGAGGAGGGGCTGCGGCTGGGTCATGGGGCTTGGAGGGGAGTTGCAGCTGTGGCAGGGGAACCTGGAGGAGAGGCAGGGGCCCCTGTGTAGGAAGCCCCAGAAGGACCTCACACCCTCCAGTCCAACATTGTCTATCAAATCCAATGGCAGTGCAATGAACACCTTACAAAATTGTCTGGTCAAGACTCCACTTGATTGTCTCATCCCCAAACAATGTGCTTTGAAGTGTGGATGGCCTACTGTCCCTGAATGATTGTTGGAAGATGACAAAACAAATGGTCATGGACCTTTAGTTGTACTACCTTATTGATATAATGAACGTACACCTCTCCCAGATCATATTATTAATTTTATATATAATGACTGACATGTTAGTCAGAGCTTTACATAGAATATTTATACATAGACATTAGTTCTTGCTCTATTATAACTTCATAACAAATTCGATTTTTAGACACCCAATTTCAATTTAAGAGTGAGGTGCTTGTCCCATGAAGACCCCCCAAGTAGAGTCTCCAAAAAAAACCAATCAAAAGATAAATATAGGGACTGCACACTCAAAATTTAAAAAGGCAAAATTTTATTACGTTTACAAAATTACACTCACATATTCAGCTATGGCCCAGTATTGGCCCTACGCGTTTCGACCACAAGAGTGGTCTTCATTGGGGGCAAAATCCATACTTTATTACAAAAACTGCCTTTTTATCCTTTTTGTAATAACTTATGGATTTTGCCCTTGATGAAGACCACTCTTGTGGTCGAAACGCGTAGGGCCAATACTGGGCCATAGCTGAATATGTGAGTGTAATTTTGTAAATGTAATAAAATTTAGCCTTTTTAAATTTTGAGTGTGCAGTCCCTATATTTATCTTTTGTGCTATTATAACTTATAGCCTCGAAGCAGGTGATTATTTTGGATTTCTGACTTGGAGGCACATTTTCGTTGTATAAAAACCAGGTTTACTGCCAAACAGAGTGTCCTATAGGCTGCCAGTCCACATAGTGGCTACCAAATAGCTAATCACAGCACCTCAGGAACATTTTTCATGCTTTTGTTGTGCCTCATTTTTTTTTTCCCATTTGAATGCGACTCACAGGTAAAAACAAGTTGGGGATCCCCAGTCTAGACCATGCATGTAGATGGCTACAAAGGCTTGGTGAGATAACGGAAAGTGAATCCCAAATAGCACATAGAATTATGTACCCAATTAAGTGCTCTGATTTAATGTAATCTTAAAGTACATAATAAGGCTTAATGAGACAAATAATGATTTATTAAAAGTGATTTATTACAAGTGTCATGAAAAAAAAGCCTTAGCGTAAACAGACATCTCCCGGAGTGGGAGAAGGAAGATAAGTTTACTCTAGATCCAATATTATACAGAATTCATCATTTGTAAAGAAAAAAAGCTTTAACATCACATGACATAAAGGGGCAAATTCACTAAAATCCGAAGTTGCGCACAGGGGTAGCGTAAGTTTTCGAAGTTGCGCTAGCGTTAATTCGCCATGCGAAGCGAAGTTTCGCTAGCGATGGTTCATTTGCATACGGCGCGAAATTCAAATTCATTGGAGGAACACGTATCTGCATTACAAATGCCTAGAAAACCTTCAAATCAGCAAATAAAAATGTTATTTTGCCCTACACATGTGCCCACTGTCTAGGTAAGTTGCCATGAGTCAGGAAATGTAGGGGGGAAGGAGGGGAGCCCCAAAAATATTTTCGATCTTTTTCAGCCTATCACCCATCATGTAGAAAACACGCCAGTGTTTTTTGGGACTTCGAAAAAATTTTGACTTTTTTTGAAACAATCCCTATCTACTCTATTGCGCTTTGCCAGGTCTGAGGTGGCGAAGGAAGTCTAGCGTAAAAGGTAGCGTTCAGTACACTGCGCAAGTTAGTGAATTTGCGTAGTTACGTCGCTAGCGAAAATTCGCCTGGCGTAAGGGTGCGAAGTAACACTAGCGAAACTACGCCATCATTTGTTAGTGAATTTGCGCAGTAACTAAAAATGGCAAACGCTAGCGAATTAACTCTAGCGTTCGGCGCTTCAGCACTTAGTGAATTTGCGCCAAAGTGCTTTGGGGAAAGTTATCTGAACAGTAAGAATTTAGCCAAACTATGAAAAACTTGCTGGCAGTGACAAACTGGGTCTAAGTAAATGTTCTTATTACCTCTGTGTAAGTTTGTGTCTGTTGTTTGTAATTCTTAGATAAAATACCACATTTTAATATATATATTGTAAAATCTCTTTGTCCAAAATGACTACTTACGTTATATAAGAGACTAGTGACAATGACAAATTAGAATGTAAGCTCTACAGGGCAGGGACCTCCATCCTTTTGTCTCCTTGACACTAAGCACTTAATCTGTATTGTAACTGTACTTTATATTTCTGTGCATTGTATTTTTGTACTTATTTGTATTTATTTTTGCAATGACCGCCTGTTTGTTTGCCTTGCCCTTGAGACTGTCGTTTATAGTGCTGAGTTTTTTTTGTCATACTGTTAGGGATACTGAGGTTGCCTCATCCAGCAAGTATAAGGGTTAATTCCTGCTGTCTTCTGCACCAATCAGGTACCTTGAGATGCTTTTATATGCACTGGGGTTTCTCACTGCCTGAGCAAACTGGTCTGCGGCTCATGTATGTCCACAAGTGCAGTGAGCAAAGTACAATTTTGCTCTTGGTGTGGGTGGTCATGCTGAGGCACAAACATGAACATAATGGGCTAGTGCCACTTCTTACTCATTATGGGCAAGCGCATGATGACGGCAAGTGAGACTTGCTTATAATATGCATGCACGTTATGCAAGTTCACAGTTCACACCTGGAGCTCTCTCTCCCTGTGTGGACTGGCGGGGGCTATTTTTTTGAAATATTGTAATGAGCACTCTATAAGGGTGCACCTGTGGCGGGATAAAAAAAAACTAAGGGTGACAGGTGCTAATATCCTTATCATTTACAGTAGGGGGTACATTATCCCTTATAATACATGAGTGATACTCAGAGTTCCCTGTATAACTCAGCCTGCAGCCTTGTGCCTTTATATGGTCACAGAACAACCCCTCAGTGACTTCTAATATCCTTATCATTTACAGTAGGGGGTACATTATCCCTTATAATACATGAGTGATACTCAGAGTTCCCTGTATAACTCAGCCTGCAGCCTTGTGCCTTTATATGGTCACAGAACAACCCCTCAGTGACTTCTAATATCCTTATCATTTACAGAAGGGGGTACATTATCCCTTATAATACATGAGTGATACTCAGAGTTCCCTGTATAACTCAGCCTGCAGCCTTGTGCCTTTATATGGTCACAGAACAACCCCCCAGTGACTTCTAATATCCTTATCATTTACAGTAGGGGGTACATTATCCCTTATAATACATGAGTGATACTCAGAGTTCCCTGTATAACTCAGCCTTGTGCCTTTATATGGTCACAGAACAACCCCTCAGTGACTTCTAATATCCTTATCATTTACAGTAGGGGGAACATTATCCCTTATAATACATGAGTGATACTCAGAGTTCCCTGTATAACTCAGCCTGCAGCCTTGTGCCTTTATATGGTCACAGAACAACCCCTCAGTGACTTCTAATATCCTTATCATTTACAGTAGGGGGAACATTATCCCTTATAATACATGAGTGATACTCAGAGTTCCCTGTGTAACTCAGCCTGCAGCCTTGTGCCTTTATATGGTCACAGAACAACCCCTCAGAGACTTCTAATATCCTTATCATTTACAGTAGGGGGTACATTATCCCTTATAATACACGAGTGATACTCAGAGTTCCCTGTGTAACTCAGCCTGTAGCCTTGTGCCTTTATATGGTCACAGAACAACCCCTCAGTGACTTCTAATATCCTTATCATTTACAGTAGGGGGTACATTATCCCTTATAATACATGAGTGATACTCAGAGTTCCCTGTATAACTCAGCCTGCAGCCTTGTGCCTTTATATGGTCACATAACAACTCCTCAGTGACTTCTAATATCCTTATCATTTACAGTAGGGGGTACATTATCCCTTATAATACATGAGTGATACTCAGAGTTCCCTGTATAACTCAGCCTGCAGCCTTGTGCCTTTATATGGTCACATAACAACTCCTCAGTGACTTCTAATATCCTTATCATTTACAGTAGGGGGTACATTATCCCTTATAATACATGAGTGATACTCAGAGTTCCCTGTATAACTCAGCCTGCAGCCTTGTGCCTTTATATGGTCACATAACAACTCCTCAGTGACTTCTAATATCCTTATCATTTACAGTAGGGGGTACATTATCCCTTATAATACATGAGTGATACTCAGAGTTCCCTGTATAACTCAGCCTGCAGCCTTGTGTCTTTATATGGTCACAGAACAACCCCTCAGTGACTTCTAATATATCCTTATCATTTACAGTAGGGGGTACATTATCCCTTATAATACATGAGTGATACTCAGAGTTCCCTGTATAACTCAGCCTGCAGCCTTGTGCCTTTATATGGTCACAGAACAACCCCTCAGTGACTTCTAATATCCTTATCATTTACAGTAGGGGGTACACTATCCCTTATAATACATGAATGATATTCAGAGTTCCCTGTATAACTCAGCCTGCAGCCTTGTGCCTTTATATGGTCACAGACCAACCCCTCAGTGACTTCTAATATCCTTATCATTTACAGTAGGGGGTACATTATCCCTTATAATAATACATTAGACTATCTGTAGGTCAAAACTAGTATTGATTAATTTAACTGAAAACTATTTAAATCACAGTATTAAAATCAAGAATTTTTAAATGCACATTACCTACATTAACCTAGCATTATCCCTTATTTTAAATACTGTTAAAGTAACTACATGTTCCCCATGGAAGAAATATAAAAATATCCCAACCATGGTTGTCAGAAAGGCTTATGCCTCAGTGACAGCTGTCGAAAAGCTCCATCTGAGATATTCATAGTCATAAACATGAGCAATTCTTTATGGAGTTTTATCATGAGATAATACATAGAAAATTGATTTTATGGTTTAAATATGTTATTAAAAGAGAAATCTGTTTCCTTTTAGTCAGCAGATTAATATTCATGGCTGTTTTTCTCTCTATAATTTGAAAATTAGAATATTTTATGGGTTGTGTCGGAGAGAGAGGGGATTGATTAAACATTAATCAGCACATTGAGTTATTGGATAAACAAATGTATTGGGTATCAACAGATAAATTGAAGATTTCTGAATTCTGATAGCAGGCTTATCACACATTAAAATGGATTTATAGGAGTTGTTTTTCTTTTTTTTTTAATCATTTATAGAATAATTGTGATTCTCGCAAATACATTTCTTATTTTACTCTGTAACATATTTAGGAATTCATGACAGAGCAAACAAAATTGAAGAATTAATAGGGGATATGTATCTATCCAAAGTAGGAAATGATTTAGTAATAATAGTATACAGTTATGGGACCTGTTATCCAGAATGCTCGGGACCTGGGTTTTTCTGTATAATGGATCTTTCTGTAATTTGGATCTCCATAACTTGTCTACTAGAAAATCATGTAAATTAAATATTATTATTATTAAATATTAATTAAATAAACCCAAAAGGTTGGTTTTGCTTCCAATAAGGATTAATTATATCTTAGTTGGGATCAAGTACAAGCGACTGTTTTATTATTACACAGAAAAAGGAAATTATTTTATTAAATAATAAAATAAATTAAAATTGAGTCTATGGGAGATAGACTTTGCTTATTCGGAAGCTTGCTGGATAAATGGTTTACCGATAATGGATCACATATCTGTATAACAGGATGGGTTGGTTTGACAGAGGATATAACGCTAACTACTGTATGTCACAATGGGAGAAAAGAAGTTCATACTTGTAGCTGTCTAGATGCTTATTGTCTAAAGATGATATTACATGGATGGGAAATCACCTGTACTGCAGATGACTTACACCCAAAAGTAAGTTGTCATTGGGACCTCTGACAATTCATGTGGGTGAAACATATGAGTCACATGTTTTATCCATGGCAATTCCCACATGTTCCAATGACAAGGAATTTTTAGGAGCTTTGTCTTATTAAAGAGGTGATTGTGACATCATCCTAAGAAGAACGTAGGGGCTTCTACTTACTACAACAGTCAATCTATATAATTTCTAGTTATACCTCTTGAAATTAGAGGCGGGGTCACCCTCTAGTTGTTCAACGAAGGATCTTCATAACACTCGATTGTCATGGAAAACTCTCGAGGCTAAATTTTATCTACTGAGGCTTAAAGCAAACCCAAAACAGTTGTTGATCAGTAGACCAGTTTTGCTAATATTGGGACTCATTATTGTAGGGATGGGTTTTCTGATCATCATATATAGAGCCACCACAGTATGTAAGCTTCGTCCTATAGGGCAGTGGTCCCCTTTGATGTTGTTTCTAGAGGCCTCAAAATACTTTAGGTGCTCATTTTTGAATTTCTGGCTTAGAGGCAAGTTTGGATTCATAATGAGTCTAGTGTAGTGCCATGACAAGCCTCCTGCAAGGTGCCAGTCCTCATGGGGCTAACAAACAGCAAATCATAGCCTAACAATTTCCTCATGCATGTCTGACTACTTATCACTTTCTACATTTAAGGGGCAGCTTTATCAAGGGTCGAATTTCGAAATTAAAAATACTTCGAAATTCGACCAAATTAAAATACTTCGAATTCGAATATCGAATTCAAACTTCTTTTCATAGAATATTGATATTCTGCGGTCAAAGTAAAATCGAACGATCAAACAATTAAATCCTTTGAATCGAATGATTCGAACGATTTTATCGTATGATTGAACGATTTTTAATTCAACTTCAAAAACTTAGAAAAGTGCTTTAGAGGGTCCCCATAGGCTAACATCGCACTTCAGTAGGTTTAATTTGGCGAAGTATTGAAGTCGAAGTTTTTTTTAAAAGAGACAGTACTTTTACTTCGAATCGAAGTCGAAGTAAATTCTAAGTCATAGTATCCTATTCGATGGTCGAAGTATCCAAAAAATTACTTCGAATTTTGAATTTCTTTACCTCGAAAATTCCCTCTAATTCACTTCGACCCTTGATAAATCTGCCCCCAAATGTGGTTCACAATTAATTAAGGCTGGGACCTCCACTCTAAGGTGTTCCATTAAAATGCCTCTGCTTTGCATTCAGATAAGGAGAGGGTCTTCTGATGATTTTCATCTGGGTCCACTTTTCTGCTGCAACTACTGCATTCATGAGGATGAAACTCTTTGCATCCTAGAACTTTCAATAAAATAGCCTCCAATTACATTATCCTTATACAACCAGGCCTAATGCTTTTATAGATATTACTCATCTCTGTAATTGTAATTTATTTACTAAGAATCCATTTTTTTGTTGCAGAACAGTTACAACAGTTAAAGGGTCAACAACCCAATATTTTGGTTCACTATTTATTAGGGATGCACCGAATCCATAATTTGGTTTGAGATACTGTATGGCCAGGATTCAGCCTTTTTCAGCAGGATTTGGATTCAGCCGTATCCTTCTGCCAGGCTAAACCAAATCCGAATACTAATTTGCTTATGCAAATTATGTGCAGGGCGGGAAATCGCATGAGTTTTTGTCACAAAAACAAGAAAATAAAAACTAAAATTTCCCCTTTTTATCCCTAATTTTCATATGCAAATAAGGATTCGGATTCGGTTCCGGATTCATCTGAATCTTTCGCAAAGGATTCATGGGTTCGGTCAAATCCAAAATAATGGATTCAGTGCATCCCTACTATTTATCAATGTATACATTTTTGTATACTTTTTGGACTTGTGGGTAGTAGGTACATTGGGTTGATTCAATCATTTAAACCTGACCCCCAGCATCGGACTTAGGGGTCTGAACCCACCCCAGTCCCCAACCCCCCTCCAACACTGCCAACCTCCACGTCCCTTTACCCCAGATGCAACTATCCCCTGTGTAACTATTTTCACTTATCAATCGGGATGGGGGGAGGAAAGGGAGCACATACCTGTGGGGAGTGGGTCTGGGCTGGCAGGTCCCACGAGGGCCCACTGTTTTTTTTTACCAAGTGTCCCATTGGCCCAGTCAGAAACTGCTCCACACAGAGATTGGATAACATTGGGGATAGATGTAGAACTATCTAGAGGGAGGGCACCCAACTACATTTTCTACTAGCTGGGTAAGCCAATATTTTTCAATCAGGAATAGTGGGATATATATATATTTGTGTATATATAATGTGGATTACTTGCATGTAGGCCTGTAAGGTTTAATAACCTCTTTTCTTGAACACAAAAAGTTAAAAGTGTTGTGAAGGCAATTTCATTCAATATTTCACCCAACACAACAAGTACTGTCCATTCAATCATAATTCACAGACAGAAACCGCCCCTCCCAACCCATTGGGTGCTGTACTTTCAGAACATTCTCCTCATTTTGTTTTCTCAACCATAACAACTTGGCCTTTAATTAAAGTCCTGCCAGTGAGGTTGGGGGTGGTATAGCTTATTATGCCTACAAGAGTTGCAAAAAGATTGAAACATTGATTTTCCATTTATGTTTTTAAACAGAATAATGTATATTCAGGGCAAGGTCATTATTATGTGGAACCTATGGGGAATTTCTATGGATCATATTAGTCCTGATTTTACATTGTGCTTACTGTCCTCGGGAGAATCAATACTCGCAGTCAACTGGAATAGAAAGGTTTGAGCTGTTATTGATTTTACAACATTCATTTGAAACAGAGACCGTTTTTCCCAAACACTTTAGTTGATGAGAGAGACTTTATTCCATTTACTTTACCATTGACCAGTTTGGGAGCTCGGGTATAGCAACGTATTGAACTTCCCAACACAGAAAGTGAGCAATGCAGGAACGAATCGTTAGTCCAAGACTTTTCTCTAATTTCTGTTCATTCCGTGTGAATCTTTCTATTAATCACCCAGTGAAGAGGGTTTATTAAAGATTTAACATACATTTCAATTCTGTTTGATTAAAAGGACACCATCACTACAACATTTTATGTACATCAAATTAAAAGTGCAGTTGACCTTAAAATTAACCTTTAGACAGGGATATTTTAAGACTGTTTGGCAGTGGCTTTAATTTTTTAAATTTTATTTAATTTTGGTTCAGCGGGTAAGATCCAATTTACCCTAGCAACCAGGCAGTAGTTTAAATGATAGAGCTTATGAAACAGTTCTCACTCCAGTACCCACAATGTTTTCTAATGTGTCATGTAGTTATTATAATCTCTGGAGAGAATGGCATGGGGAAGAAGGACACTGCTTTCAATGGCAATTACATTTCCAAATACTCTTTCTCTGCTTTAAACTCATTAAAAACATTTACAGTAATTAATGTATATAAGTTCCCTTAAGGGGGTGGTTTGGCTTCAAGTTAACTTCAAGGGGCAGATTTATCAAAGGTCAAGGTGAATTTTCGAATTCCAAAAATTTTAATTTCAAGCTATTCTTTTGTGGACTTCTACTAGGGCTTCGACTAGTCCAAATTTGATTTGAATTTGAAAAAAACCACGAAAAATTCTAATTTAGAAATTTATCATGTACTGTCTCTTTAAAAATTAGACTTCGACCATTAGCCATCTAAAACCTGCCAAATTGCTGTTTTTAGTCTATGGGGGACCTCTTAGAACCTTTTTGTAGTCAATTGGTGGACTTTGAAAAATCAAAGGGTTTTCTTTGGGAAAAACTGTGAATCATATGATTCGAATGCTTTATTATTTTGATTCATACGATTCAAATTCAATCAAAAACAGACCTATCTGGATGAAAACCCTTCAATTTAGTTTCGGTTGGTCTTTATTTCAAATTCGAAATTCGACCCTTGATAAATCTACCCCTTAGTTTGTTATAGAACAACATTCTAAGCAACTTTACTATTGGTTGTCATTATTTATTTTTCATGTTTTTAAATTATTTTTATATCACTTTTTCTTCTGACTTTTTTCAGCTAACAAATGGGGGTCACTGACCCCATCTAAAAAAACAAATGCTCTGTAAGGGTACAAATGTATTGTTATTGCTACTTTTTATTTCTCATCTTTCTATTCAGGCCTCTCCTATTCATATTCCAGTCTCTTATTCATATCCGTGCATGGTTGCTAGGGGAATTTGGATCCTAGAAACTAAATTGCTGAAATTGCAAACTGGAGAGCTGCTGCATAAAAATATCGAAATAATTCAAAAACCACAAACAAAAAATTAAACCAGTTACAAATTGTCTCTCTACATCATGCAAAAAGTTAATTTAGTCTTTCTCCAAAGGGAATCTTGAATTTCAATTTGGGTGGTGTGGTCAACTGGAAAAGCAGAAAGCAGGTTTAGATAAACAACTTTTTATGACTGATTTTTTTTTTTCTTCCTATTTTGTCATTCCTTTGTTTTCCTCTCCTGGTTACTACAGAAAGTGACCCCAGCACCCAGGTAAGAATTTATAGAGAAGGGACAAAGCCCACATGGAAAGCTTTAAGGCTCTAGGCAAATAGAGCAGAGAACATAATGAAAACACGTGGTGGTCACTGAGAAGACGTTTAGGGGAAATAATGAGGGGCTTGTGCAATAAATTTAGCAAATTCCACATTGCACTAAAAGTGATCTTTATTGTAAATGATACTTTCCATTCAACCATCTTCATTTCAGCTGCTGAGATCTTCTGTTGTCAATTTAAGTCCAAGCTGAACATCTGGTGAGTTTTTCATTGTTATTTTTGTCATTTTTAGACCCCTGGACTGTCATACTTTTCATTTGTATATTCCTTTTTACAAAAGCATTTGTGTTTATTTATTTTGAAGATAATCCCATTTACAATAACATTTCATATGAATAAATTGGCCTGTTCAAATACCCCTTTTATCTTGTAATGACACATTCCTTATTTATTGTTGTGCTGCTGTGATTGCGCATTTCACTTGATCAAATTTAATAATGGCCCCTGATACCAGCTTATCATATGTAAGAGCTTTATAAAATATCAGTTCCAATTTATAACATCAACCGAGGCATTAAGGGAAAGGAGAGTTTGTTTTCTTTATGTCTTTTTTTTCCTGTCTTACTTATGGGAGTTAAAGTTCCTTTGACATTGAAGCATCACAAAACTGTCAGAATCAATTTAATTTCTTCTTCTAACTCTTTCCTCTGAGTTTTGTACCTGTGCATATTCTGCCACAACATTAGCTGATTAAAAAAACATGAAATCCCGAGAGAGCACACACTATGCTACCTGATTGTGTCATCGGAAACTGGGAAATATTTCAGCCTCTTTTCTGTGATGCCCCAATATATATTTAATCACCACTTTTAGTTGCTTATTTAACATGATTTTCTGTAAAATATTTTTTTTGCTAGATAAACTCTGACAAGTCTTAGTCTTAGCCAAAAAGGCCCTTCATTTTTCAAAAGAATTCAAAATACACATTTTAGTGAAGTGAAGATTTTTGCTGTGCCAAAAAAGTTTATTTAAATTTCAATTACATATTTTTTTAGAAAAAGTATTGTTTTCTAACATGATGTTTTGTCCCAGACCCAGAGGTGGGTCACAAAAACAAATTCTTTTTCTTTTATCATTTTTTTTAAAACCTTTAAAAAAAATGTTGGTTGGTTCACAAAAACAAATTCTTTTGTGTTTTTTTCATAATTTTGAAAGCATTTTTACAATACTATACTTATATTATAATTATTAATTTTGTTTAGAAATGCAAGAAGTGTAAGATCCACATTTAGCTCCCCATTTAATATATGATGACAGATAGGTGGAATGTTGATATCATTTCAGTTTTCATAAAGGGGATAGGTTCTCATGCTGGTAAATACAAACCTGTACGTTAGACATTTGTAGTAGAGAAGCTATTAAAAGCTTTGCTCCTGGATAAGGTTTTGTAAAACAACATAATAAGTTAGTGTTTTCCCCTTCCTGGGAGGGCAAGAAATGTAAGAAAGCTCAGTGCTCTGCGGGCATCTGGTATTTAAACAATCCTCTCTGTTGGTGGTTCAGTATAGCATCGTCCCCAGTGACCAATTAAAGTAAAAAATATATCCAGCATACTCAGACTTACAAAGAATTCCCTGTACCTATGTGTATCTCAGCTTCAGCCTATCAGATCTTTGCTTTATTTTGCCTCTTTCCTCTTGACTGTGCATCCTGAAGACATACATTAAATAAGTTGATTTAACCCAATCTACCCTTTGGGATATGGAATCTATTTTATTTTAAAGTAAGAATTATTTGCAATGATGTGGTCTACTCTGGCTGATACAGCGCTATAAAAATAATTACTGTTTAAAATAAAATTGCTTTATCCTTGGGAATTTGCCCAAAGATTGTGTATGGAAAGATATTATCAGTCGTTGTATCCTCATATTGAGCTAGCGGTAAGTGGGCTACCTTAAGATTTATTAATCATTTACAAAGTGCAACTTCTTGGCAAGGGTTTTTTTTTTTTGCTATATTCATAATCAGGTCAGCAGGTAGAGTTCAACATAGATATACTGTATGTTATGGTTCCCTTGCCTGCCCGGACCTCCCCACTTGGTCCTCTCACTTTATGACCTGGCGGCATCCAAGTAGCGAAACGCTCCTCCTGAAGCAAAAGGCGATTGGTAGAGGCAGAAGTTTGAAGGGAAGGAGCTATTTAAAGGCAAAAAGACAGATGGAAGATGAGTAGGCAGAAGGGGACCAATCAGCAGAGGAAATAACCAATCAACGTCTAAATGGATGCAGGCGCCAGTTTCTATTTAGAAGAATGCACCAGGTGCACATGCGCCAGAACCAAATACACAAACCGCTTATTCGGGAGGCTCTGGAAGAGAGTGCGGCAGAAGAACCTCAACCCAAACCTGCCAGTCAGTGCAATTAAAGGTAAGATATGGGTGACCGGAGGGACGGGTTACACTTTGCTTTTCAACTTGTTTATTAATTATCACACTGGCCCAGTCCGATCCTCTTTAGATAACCCTACTTCTACACACATAAATGAGTACCCCACTTGCTTCAAACTCGCTCAGCAGTCTCAAGTTTATTTCCAACTACCTAATAAATATACCCTCAGTTGAGTGCAAAGTTACTAATTAAATAGTGATAATCAAATGATTTAAGAAAAAGTGCTTATGCTATAATTTAAACAATTAAATACCAATTAATTTTAAAATTTTAATTAAATGTATTTACAAATGTAATATAGTTCATTCAATGTATATAGAGGTTTTTTTAAAAAAAAATTGTGACAATATGATCATAGCTACAATCAATAATATTTCACACTGATGTGTATCCTTATACACCAAGGTAAGTTAATCTACAAGTTACTAATAAACCCCTCCAGTCAATTTAATTTACAATACTTTTAAAGTGCTTGAGTGCTTAAATAATTAATAATGACTGATAATCAGTATAAATGAATTCAAAACTTAACAATTAATTCATAAAGTTTAAAGTGTTTGATAGGGCTTTGCAATAAATTAAGGTAATTAATTAAACAAAGACCGCAATGATTAGAATAAATATTAAAAAACACACAATGCTCAGGTTCAGGAATTGAGTCAGAAATGGAAAAGAAGAGGAGGTGGAGTTGTCCCAAATCTACTACCTAAGTTTTTTCTATCCCTTGGACACCACAAACACAAAGAAGGCAGAGTACCCGGGACTGTGGTCTCGATTGTTAATCTAAGTCCTAGACTTGGAAAAGAGCTATATAGGCCTAAAAACCACAAATCCACGGGCTCTTGTGAACTTTAGTATCAGAGAGAAAAAGTGAGGAACCGAGCACTGGTTGAGGTTTGAATCCTCCCCACCCGTTCTATTCCGTAGAAAACCCAATAGACTTCTAGTATTTTAAAAAATAGGTTAAAAGGACTCAAAACGCCGACGCGCGTTTCGCAATACTGGCTTTGTCAAGGCATAATAAGAAAGCTCCCCTGTCGTCTGGTTTAAATCACTTCCGTGTGGTGCGTCATTAGGAGGAGTTATCGCGAGATTTCATACCACCCGTGCTGGCCCATACATACAACGCGGGACCTAGCTCGTACGCGTTGCTATGGTAACTACGTAGCCTCACGCTATCATTTGACAGGAAGAATCCAAGAAGACGCAAATACCCTCTGACACTTCTCTAACATAAATCTTATTGCTGCTGTCATGATTCTGAAGCGATTGGGGAACTTTCAAAAAAAGTTGAACTAGGTATACCCAATTAACCTAATGCCATTAATATGTCTATCCTTGTTATGGGAGATTAGATGTTTTTGTTTAATCAATAAGCTATTCCTATCTGCTTCCAAGGTTCTCTTGTATGCTTTCTTGTGGGAATTGTGGCTGTAGCCTCTTTGTTTAAATCTCTTTATAGTTTTTTAGCCTCATGTTTAAATGTTTCTAAGGTGCTGCACATTCTTCTTATCTTCAAGTATGGTATGTCCTTGATTGTATTCTGGGAATGTTGACTCATAGCATGTAATAGGTTGTTGGGGGCTGTCTTTTTCCTATATATTGATGTTAATATATTATTGTCATCACCCGAAAAATACAATTGTCCAGAAAATTAACTGTATCCTTGTTAATGTCTGC
Source organism: Xenopus petersii (assembly GCA_038501925.1). Lineage (NCBI taxonomy): Eukaryota > Metazoa > Chordata > Amphibia > Anura > Pipidae > Xenopus > Xenopus petersii. The sequence goes on along the minus strand of CM076674.1, from coordinate 3,114,078 downwards.
AGTTACTTTTAAGTTAATGTAATTTACATTTAGTTTGTTAACAAACTCATAGAACTTCTCCTGGGTTTCAGACCATTCAGACCATTCAATTAGTATGACATCATCGATGTACCCTAACCATAATGGGATACACTGCGTGTATTCCATAAGACTATCACCAGATACAAAATAACTTTCCCACCATCCTAAATAGATGTTTGCATAGGTGGGGGCACAAGTAATTCCCATTACAGTTCCTCTAATTTGGTAATAGTACTTTCCATCAAATGTAAAGTAATTGTGTTTTAATATGAACCGCAACAGTTCTACCACATATGTATTATGTTCCCCCCACTTCATGTAGAATGCTGGGGTATAACGATTTGACATCCAAACAGGCTAAGAAATTATCATTATTTTTTAGAGTAATACCTTCTAAGTGTCTAAGTGCATAGTTAGGCATATATTTATCAAAAAGTGAAGTTAAAGATCAGCACAGTCCACTAAAGTGAAATACCTCCTCTCTTCATTAATTTCTATGGAATTTTGAAAGTCGTATTTAATCAAAAGGGGGAGATGAAAGTTCACCCTTTGATAAATATGCCTTTAAAAATTCTATAGAAATGAATGGAGAGAGGCGGTATTTCACTCAAGCAGACTGTGGTGATCTCTAACTTTACTTTTTGATAAATATACCCTATAGAGTCTTGAACAAATGAGGGAAGATTAGTGAAGGGACCCATTGGGTTAATGTGTCCCCATGGCTTTAATTCCCTACACTTCCTGATCTCCCTAGTTGCTGGGCAGAGACCCATGTATCTATATATAATTTGCATAGTTGTATTTTTGGCCAGGATGACCACTTCCTGTCATACTTTGGTATAGTGAGAGAGAAGGAGTGGATCTTCCTCTTTGACTTCTGGATTCTGGTCCAGCTGGGTGTGCAAAGGAGAGCCTGGGTAGAGAAAGGCCCTAGAGAAAACCTCTAGAGAGAGATAAGTCGTGGGAGCAGGGCCCCTGTGAATGAGGCCAATGATTGGAAGGAATATAATGTTATAGACTCTTTAAGAGAGAGTCTTTTTTTCTGTCTTGGGTGCTAAATAGCAAGGTTTGGTGTGCTATTGTGTGTACAGTAAGTTTTTCACAACCTGCTTTACTTTGCAGTCAGTTTTCCCTCTGAGAGGGTGGGGTTTGATTAGTTGCACCTGAACAGACTGTATAAGTAGAACCCCTGGTGGACTCCAGTGGAGCTTGCTCTAGTGTTTAGCTGCGCTTAAGTGTTTGCTCTTTAAGTGGGGGATCTGTAAGTGGAGTTACAAACACAGGAGTTAAGGGGGGGTTCTGTAAGTGGAATTACAAACACCGGCATTTCAAACTAAAGGACCTTTAAACTAGGTCAGGAGCTTTTATATAGGTGTGCTCTATACCCTCATTTTTTTTTTTATTCCTGTTTTGATCTGTTACTGGAATAATGAGTGCTAGCAAGATTGAAGGTCTGACCCAGTGCACAGACTGCCACATGTATGCAGATTTGGAACAAGAGATCCACAATACTTACCTCTGTGGTGGTTGTGAGCAAATTGCCATTTTGGAGGTTTGAGTTAGAGTCACTAGAGCAACAAAGTGCAACACTGCGGTCGATTGACAATCTTGAAATGAGTCTCTTGCTCACTGAGCAGGACCTAGCGGGGGGAACAAAACAGCAGCAGGACGTTGAGGCAGCTAGCTGGGTGACAGAAAATCTAAGGTGGGCAAAAGGAAAATGGAGGCTGATCTGGGGTTTATGCATCCAATCAGATTTGCCAGATTGTGTGAAAAAGATGGGAGTATGAACTGGATTGGCAGTTCAAGATGGGGCTGATTTCTCAACAGCCGGGAGACCAGTTTCTCTAGTAGTGGTGGGGAGGAGAGTAGAGTCAGGCCTAAACAGTTTGTGGTTGTAGGGGACTTAATTATTAGGAAAGTGGATAGGGTAATATGTCGTCCAGATCGCTACAACCGAACAGTTTGCTGTCTACCTGGTGCCAGGGTTGGGCATGTGGTTGATCGGATAGACAAATTATTGGGTGGGGCTGGGCATAACCCAACTGTCTTAGTACATGTTGGTACTAATGACAAAATTAATGGTAGATGGAAGACTTTAAAGAGTGATTTCAGGGATTTAGGCTCTAAGATTAAGGGAAGATCTTCCAATGTCATTTTTTCTGAAATTTTGCCCGTGCCACGTGCAAGTTTAGAAAAACAGCGGGAGCTTAGGGAGCTAAATGCGTGGCTCAAGTCTTGGTGCAGGAAGAAAGGGTTTGGGTTCCTAGAGCACTGGGCTGATTTTTCCTTTGGGTACAACTTTTATAGTCATTACGGATTGCACCTCAATGGAAGGGGGTCCACTGTGCTAGGGGAAAGAATGGCCAAGAGTTTGGAGGAGTGTTTAAACTAGGCAAGGGGGGGTGGGTGAGATAAAGAATTATAGGGAAGCTAGGGTAGACTGGGCAGTGGGGTTGGTAAGGGGTCATGGGGGATGAGTATGGGGGGCATACAGTTTACCAGCTAATACTAACTTAACATATACTTCTCCACTAAGTAAATTTCAAAAGTAAAAGTAGTAAGCTCCGCTGTATGCTGCAAATGCACGGAGTTTGTCAGGTAAAATGGGAGACCTGGAATTAATTGCTCTAAACATTATGATATAATTGGTATCACTGAGACCTGGTGGGATGAAACATGTGACTGGACTGTGAATTTAAATGGTTACACCCTTTTTGGGGGGGACAGAGGGATTAAAAAGTCTGGAGGAGTGTGCTTGTATGTAAAGCCTGAATTAAAGCCATGCGCTAAAGAAATAAACATTGCTGGCACTGGTGAGGGTATTGAATTCCTCTTCGTAGAGATTTTTATTGGGCAAAAGGTTACAAAGAAAATTATCATTGGTGTAACTAAATCACCCTTCTGTTTCATTCTTTTAATTCAGATATTTATTCTGTTAAAGCTACACAATAAATAGTTGTTTTTTTTTTAATATAGTAATATAAATTGTGTTGTAAATCAATATAACAATTACGTAATATTTCCCATGGAACAGAATGCTAATAGTGATATTATGGATGTAGATCATAATGGGACAACATCGCTAAAAGTAGACCCTAGTAGACCCTAGTAGTTACTAAACTATAGGCACTCCTGGTGTATGCTATAAACCACAACTAGGTCAAGTTATTACTATGGGTGACTTCAATTATCCAGACATTGACTGGGGTAATGGGTTGCCAAGACAAAAAAGCTAGTAGGTTTGTAAATATGCTGAATGACAACGTTTTATTACAGCTCGTTCAAGAACCTACTAGGAATAACTCTCTTTTGGATCTTGTAATAAGTACCCTCCTAATTTTTATTTCAACCTTGCTATTTTCTGGGTAAATATTAAAGGATTTTGATCATTAAGGGTTATGTTTTAACCATGTTCACACTGTGGGAATATCTGACTTTTGGGGGGGGGGGTTGCAATTGAATGGATCATTCTTTCCTTTCTTTCAAAGTATTTACATGTTCCTTGTGAAGTTGTATAGAGAGAGAACAGCAGGGGGCCTAGAACAGAGCCTTGGGGAACTCCGACAGAGTGAGGGAACGTAGTAGAAGTAGAGTTAGAGAAGGCAACTTTAAAGGAACGGTCAGACAGATAAGATGTCAACCATGAAAGAGCAGTGTCCCGAATGCCAGCTGAGTGTAGAATGTCTAGGGGGAGTGTTTGATCGACTGTGTCAAAGGCTACAGAGAGATCTAGAAGGATTATTATGGAATAGTGACCTTTAGACTTTCTCAGTAGAAGATCATTGGTTACTTTGGTGAGTGCAGTTGCAGTTGAGTGTGTTGGGCAGAAGCCAGATTGCAAGGGGTCAAGAAGGGAGTTGTGAATGAGATGCTGGATCAGGCGTTTGTAAACAAGCCTTTCTAGTAATTTGGATGCAAATGGAAGAATGGAAACCAAACGATACTTTACTTAGGCTTTGCTAAAGCATTTGATACAGTGCCACACAGAAGGTTACTGGTTAAATGAAGGAATGTTGGCCTGGAACATAGTATTTGTACCTGGATAGAGAACTGGCTAAAAGATAGACTACAAAGAGTGGTGGTAAATGGAACATTTTCTAATTGGACCAGTGTTGTTAGTGGAGTACCGCAGGGCTCTGTACTAGGTCCCTTGCTTTTCAACTTGTTTATTAATGACCTGGAGGTGGCCATTGAAAGTACTGTTTCTATTTTTGCAGATGAGACTAAATTGTGCAGAACTATAGGTTCCATGCAGGATGCTGCCACTTTGCACAGTGATTTGTCTAAACTGGAAAACTGGGCAGCAAACTGGAAAATGAGGTTCAATGTTGATAAATGCAGGTTATGCACTTTGGCAAAAATAATATCAATGCAAGTTATGCACTAAATGGCAGTGTGTTGGGAGTTTCCTTAAATGAGAAGGATCTTGGGGATTTTTGCATAAAAAAGGCCATTAACTCAAGGGATGAAACATAATTGTGTCTCTTTATAGGTCCCTGGTGAGGCCTCATCTGGAGTATGGGGGCAGTTTTGGACTCCAGTCCTTAAGAGGGATATAAATGAGCTGGAGAGAGTGCAGAGACTAAGTGCAACTACACTGGTTAGAGGGAGGGAAGAGTTAAATTATGAGGGGAGACTGACAAGGTTGGGGTTGTTTTCTCTGGAAAAAAGGCGCTTGTGAGGGGACATGATTAGTCTTTACAAGTACATTAGAGGACATTATAGACAAATAGCAGGGGACCTTTTTACCCATAAAGAGAATCACGTACCAGAGGCCTCCCCTTCAGACTAGAGGAAAAGAAGTTTCATTTAAAGGAACAGAGTAGGGGGTTCATCACAGTGAGGACAGTGAGGTTGGGGAATGCACTGCCGGGTGATGATTCAGTTAATGACTATAAGAGGGACTTGGATGATTTCTTGGACAGACATAATACAAAGGCTATTGTGATACTAAACTCTATAGTTAGTATAGATATGGGGATATATCATTTATGTGACAATAGGGAGGGGTGTGTGTATGGGGCTGGGTTTTCCTTTGGGTTGAACTTGATGGACTTTGTCTTTTTTCAACCCGATTTAACCATGTAACTAACTATGTAGAGTAAGGCAGAGAGGGAAGATAGAAAGAGTAGTTTTGTGCTCAATCAAGGAAGTGTAACAGGGAGGAGCTTCCCAGGCTGTAAGAGTTGCCTACAATGAAGGGACACAGTGGATAGGGTGTCAAGCTTTAGGTTCTCCTCCCTGACCACTCCACTGGGTGAGATCTAGACCACGTGTGAGGTATTTCTGCCTGGAGGTGCTGTACTGCCTCAGGGAATGCACCTGCATCTGCCTCAGAAGTTCTACATGAGCTATGTGTGTGCCTACAGATGAAGCCACTTGGATTTGTGAGTTAAATGCGTCATGACTCAGGGGTAATTGAAGAAACTGTGTTATCTTAAGTCATCTTAACTCATTTAATGCATTTAACCTTTTCATTAGCATACCAAAGCTCCATTGTTCACAATGGTGAATGCTTTAATTAGATGGGATGTTGTGACGCAGTTTTCTGTGTTAAATGAGATAAATGGGATATCTGTGTTTAGTTATTCTGTGTCAAACAGACAAACCAAAGTGGCTGCATCTGTACATGTATTCAGCAAATGCTTCTGTACTGATGTAAGTAGCCCGTGAATCATTTGTCACTGACAAATAAAAGTTTATTCTGTTTGACTGCAAGAACCTCCCGGCACCCATTCTTTTCCTGTTGTAGTTACACTGCACCACACCTGTATTCTTCCATTTAACGAAATCCCTAGCCTGAGGTGTTAGAGTCACATGTAACCAATGCTCTAGTTCAATAGCTGGTGATTAACCCCATTGGCCCGTATAGCCCAAGATAGTGTTACAATAGAAACAAATGGTTTCAGGATTTCATTAATGTAGATGCTTGATGGTTCAGTTAGACTGTGGGTTTTTATGTATTTTGGGAATAGTATAGATAGGTCGGTATGACTGGAGACTTGACCATCATAAATTCAAGTTCATCTTGATAATAATTGATTAGCAAAATTCCTTTTCAATATTTTGAATAATTCTAACTGAAAAGTTTTTGTAGGATCATGTTTAAGTCATAAGTAACAGTTAGAGTCATTCAATTGTCGCATGCATTACCAGATTACACTATATTATTACATGTGTTTATATTTTTAAAAAATGAGTCAGCAGTTTCCCCAGTATTTAATGGGTTTAATAGGCATGATAATTAAATCAAAATTAAAATATTAAATTGGGCAACTATGCAATGATACCTAAGCCGAAATTTACCAAAAGAGTATCTCCACGAGCACAAAGGCACACAAAATCAAAAATTATTTACAAAGTGGGATTTATACTCTTTGAACCAGCTGAATACTACTCAATTATTACCATCAACATAAAGTAAAAAGACAATGTTAATATACATAATAATTATGAGTAACACAATAAGACATATACTTAATTAAAAAGATAAACTAATCAAAAGATAATAAATGAAGGCTCTGGGTAAATACAATTAATTGTTGATGCCACTATGAATTAATTTTAATCTTTATGTGGATACAATTCATTAAATTATCAATAAAATTCCAATTACAGTAGCATATGAATTAATAAGGCTACTATAGTATGGGCAGAGCATGCACAGATTAGGAGGTAGGAAGTAGTTTGAGTCATTGCGACCGGATGTGACATTGGGGGAGGAACCCAGAACCTCGCGGCAACTGAAGACACCGGCAAATCAAACACGCCTATCAGTTATGCCCCTGATGAAGCTGAATTATAAGCGAAACGCGTAGGGCAGCCGGGATAGGCGGACCATGTCATGAGTAGCTCCCACTGATTCCCAATGTAGATAGGCAGGTTTCTGCATGAAAGGAAAAAATGGAAGGGATCACATTGTATGGCCATTTTGGCATTTAACAAAAGCACCACCGTTCCACCATATGCATCTTTTTAACTATATGTATTTTTAAGGTCACGGTCCGACACTGCACTGAGGTTCCGTTGCAGCGAGTCTTAATATGGGCAGCTTGTTTTAATTGGTGATTAAAAAGCTAAGTTTTAGTAATACTATCATAACCACTGACTGAACTGGTTTGCGGGAAACTATAAGATCAAGATGTGATTTTAATATGTCTTACTCTGCTCTGTTTCAATTTTGGTACAAATATTCTAGATATTATTAGCTAACTTGCAAACTACCGGTTATTTAGTGGTTATTTAAGTAATTGTGTGCTTACTTTTTGTAGCAAATACTCAGTAAAAACTCAAATTTTTGGGGAAATAGAATATTTCAAGATTTATTATGCCCCAATGCTGGAAATAGCTTGAATCCAGCTAAATCCTGTCGAGGTCATTTAGAAGTCAATGGCAGAGGCCCTTGGAACCATTTGAGCAAGTTCAATTTTTTTCTGCAAAAACTCGATACATTTTAGTATTTGGGTTTTTCCCCCCGAATACACTGATTTTTCCATGAATCAGAAAACATTTCAGTTGTTTGAGGTATATAAAACCTTACAAAGTCAACTGTTGATAAATAACCCCCTGCATGTAATTAATACAGATTTAAGAATATAGGTTGAAATTCTGTACATCAGTAGGCAAACTGGATAGGGCTGTTATAATTTAGATTTGGCTACGATTTTAATTAGAATTGGTTTGGGGATTTTTTTTCTCTAACCTGGCATTAAGTTTCTTGTGTCACATGACCCAGTGAATATTATGGGAATAAATCACCTTCTTTAAAATATAAGGGAATTGGAAACTGGCCTTTGATAATACTTTACAGCCTCTTCTGTATCGTACAGAGAGAAAATAAAGTAGATAACAATAGTCTACAATATACAGTACATGATGGTAGCTGACAACTTAAATAGGGGTTATTAGGATTTTGCATCCCCTATATAGCTTTCAAGAGAGTAACAGAAGGTCAAGTTAAGAATCCTGAGCATTATTCCTCATAATGAGACATGATACAAAAATAATGAAAGATGTGAAAAGATATATATTTTTTTTTAAAAAAAAAATATGCAGTTAAATGCTACACGTCAAAAGCCAGTCCAAAAAGAGACAAGTGCCTGAATGTAAGGTCCTTATACACTTTGGCTGGTAATTGCTCTCTTTTGATGATTTTGATCTGAAATTCCCTCCCTGCATTCACTGTGCACAGTTCGGGGAAAATTACTTTAATCTCTTGTGATGCTCATTGCCTTTGAATAATTATATCCAATGATGATGGTAATCATAATGCCGCCGTACTTCCCTGGAGCACTGACTTACTCAACTTTAACCTTTCTAATTTCAATCCTGATTGAAGTTTGCCATAATCAGCAAATTTAACACAAAGTGAAGACGGAGCCCATTGATTCTGAACATCTACCATCAGAGATAAGAATTCAAAGGCAATTGAACAGAAAAGGTAATACGTTTATGGTTTTAAATCTTTTATAATAATTATTGAAGTTCCCAGATTTAAACTTCTGCATATACGAGGGCTCATTCACTAAGGATTTTTAAGATGTGATATAAGGGAAAGCAATATGTTTTGAGTTATAATTGTGTTCCAGAATGTTATTTTAAGGCAGAAGGGCACAGCAGTGGATGGGGGTACTAAGCACATACTACTTCTGTCTGCCTTCCTTTAGTTTTGGCCCTTCTGTAAGTCCAGCTCAGCAATGGATGCCAAACTTAGGTGGCAAACGGGGTGCATGGGTGATGCCAAACCAAAATGATGAGCAGGGATGATTGGTGGGTGTTTGGGGCCTGACATTGTGGTAAGGAGTTTTGTCTCTTTATATGATGCTGCCTGTGCCTAGCAACATTGTTTATTATAGGGGTGACACATTGGAGGAATGTGAGAAAGATGTGGCCAAACCCTAGCATGCCCTACCATACATGTTATTCTCAGCTTGCCAAATAGGACCACCATAGGAAGCCATTCTAAACCTTTCTTTTGTATTATTCTCAGGACTGAGCGTAGATATATTGAGTAATAAATCAAGTTGGTTGCCGCTGAGAATTTAAATGAGGATTTTTAAGTTCAGAGCTTCATCCTCTAGGAGCCTTAAACATTAGGGGTAGGGAACAAGGGTAGAAGAGTTGGGAAATTTAGAATAACCATGCACCTTTTAGACCTTTCTTTTGGATTATTCCCAGGACTGACAAAGATCATGTCTAGAGACTGGCCAGGAACCGTTATTAAGTTATAAATCAGGTCGGTGGTCTCTGAGGATTTGAATGAGGATTTTGCAGTACAGAGCTAGATTCACAGTTGAGTTGCTCTAGGAGCATTGGCATTAGGGTTAGGTAGCTAAGACGCTCTAAGATCAGGATTTATAGGGTATTGGTACCCATTGTGGCAATGCAAGTAGTACAAAGATCTTATATATGTATATGCCAATGGCAAAATGGCTTTACTTTGTCAGTGAGAAACCTGTGGTAGAAATACCAATACCCCTTTCCTCAACAATTGAGTGGTTTCCGGCCAGTGCTGCTTACCAGGGCGGTAAGGATCGGATCAGTGTTTTTGCTTCCAGTGGAGAATATACCACATGCCCTTTAAGTCTAAGAGCTGATGGCACACCTGGAGAATGTCAAAGATAAGTACAATGTTTTGTTTTCCATTCTAGTAGAAAAATGACTTGCACCTCAGAGTGCAACATTCAAAATGAATTGAAACAATATGCACCTTCCACCTGCCTCCATTTTTGTAAATGATGCCCTGGTTTATACATTCAAGTCATCTGTAAGTGAGGGCAGCAGATCTAGAAAAGGTAAGATAGAACTAGTCACTGATTGTGTTGGAAATACATTTATCAAATTACCTAGAAATACATTTTCACCCTGCAATGAGCACTGTCAGACAAATTGAATTTTTAAGGTACTGTGGTAGAGGTGAGGGATCTGTTATCTGGAAGCCTGCTATTCAGAGTGCTCTGAATTACAGAAAGGCGTAGACTCAATTTTATCCAAATAATCCAAAAGTTTAAAAATTATTCTCTTTTTCCCTGTAACTTTTTCCCCTGTATTACTAAAACAGTACTGTGTTCTTATTCCAAGCTAAGATATAATTAATCATTATTGGAAGCAAAACCAGCCTATTTGGTTTATTTAATGTTTATGTGATTTTCGAGTAGACTTAAGATATCCAATATCCATAAAACCCCAGGTCCCAAGCATTCTGAATAACAGGTCCCATACCTGTACCACCAACAACATCTTTAACAGAAGAACTATCTGACCAGTAATTATGCAGCTGGCATTCTACAGAGGCTAAGCGGGCACTTAGCATGCACTGGGCAGTTGACATGAATGGGTATGGGTAAATCCTGAGTTACACCTAGGTACAATGACTTATATAATACTGGCACATTCCAGAAAGAAAATATACATTATGCTAATAGCAACACATTGTATAGTCCTTTGCATAGCACACCCAAACATTCACCCCAAAACATTCCTTTGTAGACCTGCAGCTTACTCTTCTGTTGCGGCAACTCCAGTAAACTAGCATCGCTCGTAATCCCGGTTGAAAAGAGACCGCCTAACTTTGGCGATTGTGCTTCATAATTGAATCCTCCCTTCTGTTTTGTCCTTTTGGACATCTGATATATGTACAGTACCAAGATGTATAGGTTATTTTTACTTAAAGGATAAGTAAACCTTTAAAACAAGTGAATGTAAAATTGATGAGGGGGCTATGCTAAGCACTTTTGTTATTTACATTCATTATTTATTTTCTTTTTATCCCAATATATTAAGGGATACATGTACTGTTAATATGAATGAATTTTGTTACAACAGCGCCACCTGCTGGTCAGTTTCCCACCAGTCTGACCAGCAAGTAGTCAAGGAAGTTGTCAGGAGAAAGAGAGAGGCTGATGTTCTTCTGCTTAGAAAAAAAAAATAGAAAACTTTCTCCTGACAACTTCCTTGACTACTTGCTGGTCAGACTGGTGGGAAACTGACCAGCAGGTGGCGCTGTTGTAACAAAATTCATTCATATTAACAGTACATGTATCCTTTAATATCTTGGGATAAAAAGAAAATAAATAATGAATGTAAATTGAAAAAGTTCTTAGAATAGCAACCTGGTCATTTTTACATTCACTTATTTTAAGGGTTTACTTATCCTTTAAGTGCTTGCATTAACTGACTCTTCAAATATACCCTCACTTAATATTATTTTTTATCAGTGTGCAGAGTGAGAAGTTTTTTTGTCTGCTGCATAACATTTTGCTTCCAGGTCAGTAAACACAGTTTATCTTAATATTTTATGAGCTTTGGCAACTACACCATTTTGCAAATATGGAATAAGCTCAAAGCAGCAAAAATAATAAAAAAAGGTCTTCTCAACCGAGGATGCATCTTCCTATTTTAATGGGAAAAAGTCAAACAAATTTCAGTGTTTTGTTTATGAGGTCATTGACTGGGAAATAAGGATACTGGTTTTATGTTTCAAGCTGTATAAAGGAAATTTTAGTTTAAAAGGAAACACAACTAATAGCATTCTGTAACAACGATAAATATAGACTATAGGCAATTTTTATCCCACACTAACTATTATATATAACCAGTCTACCATGTCAATTTGCTGAAATTATTGAAAGGTGAATAAATAGTGATTTTCCCACGTTTATATAAGGCCATTACTGGATCATATTGGCGTTTCTGTCCCCTAAGCTGCCATTGTCTTATTCTTTCTCAACACAACATGCCTGACCATAGGGCTTTACAAACTCAGCTGCAAGCGCAGTCACAATCATTACATGTATAAACACTATTCATTAAAGGTACATACATCTAAACATGTGCATTGCACATTGGTGAAGTAGCACCAAGTGCTATTATGTCCTTTCTGCCTCTTCTGCCGAATCATGCACAATTGTGCTTGTTGACAAAAGAGAACCTTGGGGCTACTTAAATGTAGCAGGAATTCCAGGGTTATCACTGTGGGCTGCATCAATAGGCGTGCAACAACTAAAAAAACACATCTCAAAATCATTTTAATGACAAGCAATAGAAGTGACACAATTCCGATTGTCAAAATATAAGCCACTTGCATCTGATTATGCAGTTGCATTCGATTTTGGGAAAAAACTGTTGTTCACTGCAATATTGGCAAAATACACTAATATGCTAATATTGGCAAAATAAACTCAAACAACAATAGAGTTACATTCTATAGACATACTGTACAGTACTGCTTGCTTGACCACCATGGTAAAAACCCAACTGACAATCCATGATGGAGCTTGGGGCTGCTTGTATACTCAACCCTAAGTTCCTTACACTTATCCAGGCTCTAGAATATACATCCACCCTTTACCACATGGTGATCCAAGAGGACTAGCAAGGTTACTAGAACTTTCATTTGAAGCAATGTAGGTGGTTCTTTACAGTGAGGTCAGTGAGGTTGTGGAATGCACTGCCGGGTGATGTTGTGCTGGCTGATTCTTTTAATGCCTTTAAAGGACCAGTAAAATCAAAAAATTAAATTGTTATCCTGTGCCATATAGCCTTTTTTCAATTTCCACCATTGCTACTCAGCAGCTTGTTTATTTGAACTCTAGTAGTGTTTCTGAAGCAAACACACAAGGGAAAGTTGTTCTTACCACTAATTTTTTAAAACCATTAGACGAGGGTTCAACGAGGCTGTGACCACAAAATACATATAAACAAATACAAGAATCCTCTGCACTCAACTCTTTATCAATATATTAAAGACAGAGACATTTTGTGCTACTGCTACTGAAAAATGCCTTACCCTTTAAACAAAACAGGGATTGATTGTCCATAAATTGCAATATATTTAAGCTGAACAACTACGTCAAAGTCATCCCATATCTGGCCAGTCCTATGCTCAATTTTCATCTGCTTCATTAAGAATTCTATTGCTTCATAATACATTTTACAAAGGGACTGAGTTTTACCTGCAATGGGTAATAGGTTGAGTGCAGAGGACTCTTGTATTTGTCTGAAGCAAACACATCAGTTATACCAGTGCAGCGCAACAGTACATGATATTTTCATTACTTTAAAGCACTTTAATTTTTTTGTGTTACTGTTCCTTTAACAGTGGCTTGGATGATTTCTTGGACAGACTAAGGGGCAGATTTACTAAATTCGAGTGAAGGGTTCGAATTAAAAAAACTTCGAATTTCGAAGTGTTTTTTGGGCTACTTCGACCATCGAATGGGATACTTCGACCTTCGACTACGACTATCGAACGATTCGAACTAAAAATCGTTCGACTATTCGACCATTCGATAGTCGAAGTACTGTCTCTTTAAAAAAAACTTCGACCCCCTAGTTCGGCAGATAAAAGCTACCGAACACAATGTTAGCCTATGGGGAAGGTCCCCATAGGCTTGCCCAAGTTTTTTTGATCGAAGGATATTCATTCGATCGCTGGATTAAAATCCTTCAAATCGTTTGATTCGAAGGATTTAATCGTTCGATCGAATCAATAATCCTTCGATCGATCGATCGAATTTCCTGCGCTAAATCCTTCGACTTCGATATTCGAAGTCGAAGGATTTAAATTCCTAGTCGAATATCGAGGGTTAATTAACCCTCTATATTCGACCCATAGTAAATCTGCCCCTTAGTATCAAAGGCTATTGTGATACTAAACTCTATAGTTCGTATAGATATGGGTATATATCATTTATGTGACAATAGAGAGGGGGTGTGTGTATGGAGCTGGGTTTTCATTTGGAGGGGTTGGACTTGATGGACTTTGTCTTTTTTCAACCCGATTTAACTATGTAACTATGTAACTATGTAACTATGTAACTATGTAACTATGTAACTATGTAACTATGTAACTATGTAACTATGTAACTATGTAAGTATGTAAGTATGTAACTCCTCTTTTTTATATACTGTATTGAAAATCCACCATGGAGCATGGCTGCTTGTCTTCTCAATCCTAATCCTGTTTTCTCAATCCTTTTGCTTATTGAGAATCTCAACATTGGGATCTTGAAGCACTCTACCTAATCCTTGGTGGTCCCCAACTGCAGTGAAGACTTCTGGGAACCACACTAATTCAGGTTCTGGCATATACATCCACCATATACAATCAAGAGAAGCTCAACATTGAGTATTCTGCCTAATCCTTGACCACAATGTAGACTTCTTGAGTCTACTCTAATCAAGGCTCCGAAATATACATCCACTAGTGATGGGTGAATATCTGCATTGCGCTGCCACTAATGGTTTAGCGTAAGAGTAGTGCATATAAAAATTGTCGCTCGTGTCAAAATTGTCGTACCGACAATTTTTCGCCATTTCGCAAATTTTTTTGCTGTTTCGCAAATTTTACAGATTTACCCTTTAGCCACATGAAGATCCAAGAGAGGTAGCTAGGTCACTCCTCTTTTTATATACTGTATTAAAAGGTTGTCTAGTCTGTCACATGAAACAATGGCCACTCCCATACAGAAAATTTCATCATTCACAGGGCTCCCACAACTTCTACCCCATGGAAATATCCTTCTTTTCCTGTCCATAGGTTCATATATATATATATATATATATATATATATATATATATATATATATATATATATATATATATATATATATTACTGTTCCTTCAACACAATAAAATTTGTAATGCTGTAAATTATCTGAATAAATTCATACATAGTTAATATATGCTTCTCCTTCCAAGACAGCTGACAAATGGATTGGGAGGGTGGGGAAGATGGATGTAAATGTTCCAGAAAGGAACTATAGGATGATAGAATGCGATGTATAAGAAATGATTATTCTCTCTGAGGAAATATTTTCATATCATCAGTCATCATAAGGAAACTGCTCATATGTAATTGCTTCAGTTAGAAAGATGAATGAAGAATGTGAATAAGAATGAAGGATTTTGTCAAGCAAACAAAATAACTGACTTAGGAAGTATTGGCCAAGTATAATAAAGATCCTAGTTTCCATAATGGCTAAACGTTAGGGCAATAAACTGCAATATTTGAACATTCTTTCTACAGGAAAAAAACTTGTTACTCACAATAAACACTGATTTTTAGATGACCGTTTAGATCAGTTTTTGTATATAAAAATTATGACCTTGTGAAACGGTTTTAGTTGTGTAAAAAAGAGCCTCCCAATGTATAACACAAATAATAAGCAAAGCCCCTCACTGTCTGTATTAAAAACAGTAGGAATTTGGGTGAAAAAAAAAGAACACGTTATTCCGTAGTTCATTATCATGGCATTCCTGATCAATAATACTTAAATTAAAGCCAAGGACAATCAGTTTGGCCTTGTTGGGGCTCATTAGTGTACTGCAGTTGAAGTAGTCGATAACATTTTAGATAAGTGTCATTCTGATTTTATTTGAAATCAAATCCAGGTTACATGTATTCCCATTTTTTTTTTATCAAAGACGTAGAGATGGCAGAATCACTTTGTTTGTTGTTTGTGTCAAATACTTTTAATTTTCATCGTACAAATTCATTTTCTATTTCATCAATACCTTACAATATCATTTTAAAGCAATATCAATCATTTCCCAAACAGAGACTCGTTCATCAATTAAGAAGTGATTATTTCACCAAGATTTGCTCCATGAAGCAACAGCCTCCATAAAGATGTCTGTCATAAAATCAATATGGCATGATAGATCCTGTGCTGGAACTCTACAAAGAATTAAACTTCTCTCAATCATTACAAGTGTTTATTAAAGCAGGTGAAAGCTTCCGACAATTCAACTCATGTCAATGACAATTTGTCTTTATAAACTTTGGAGTCGGGTTTGTCAGTAACTATAATATCCCTACACCAAATGTAGAAGAAATTACGAAAGATTAAAATAAATGTATAATATGGTTGAATGGGAGTGGCAAACCAAGATTTATTATTTATTTATAATTTCTTTAACAAGAAGAAACCTATTGAGACCAGACCAGGTTTCTACTTTCATTATTTTTAGATTCTTAGATTTGGTTGGATAGTTTGTTTGATTATGAGCTAAGTACTCAAATATCAACACCTTGGGATAGACTGGGCTTGACAGCTTGTTATGTGACCCTTCTTGTTTGAAATATGTCTTTCCAGATTGAAAAGTGTATCTTCTGCTACCACTTCTTCAAGGATGAATGGAGAAATGGTCTAACCCTTCATAAAGTAATAAGTCAACTTGAAATGGTCCTCGCTGTCAAATATATTATATTTAATGTAGTAATTATTGTTCCTTTAAGATTGTTTGGTATGCATTAATAAAGCATCTCTGGTATGACCTATAGAAATTGTTGCCAGGACTGTGCATTCTTGGATAAGGGGGAAGTATTTTGCCATTTTTAAAGGCTATTATGACATATTAAAAGTCTTTGTTCTAGTTTTGTACATTCATCCTCATTCCTGGGATAGAATAATAATGCATGCTCTAGAGCCACAACCTTTTTTTACACATGAGCCAAATTTAGATGTAAAAAGAGTTGGGGAGCAATGATTAGGGCTTATGGCTTTGCTTTGTGGTAATATCTGGAATGCTATTTGCCCATTTGGCTATACTAGTATGTAGGAGTGTTTTGGGGTCCTATGATGGTGTATACTTTTAAATGTTTTTTATTATGATGCTTAATGTATATTAGCATATCAAAACGGTTATCTGTTGGTCTATGTTTTGAACAATTACATAACCCTTGTAAAAAATATAAAAAAAGGAGCATAAAAATATACAAAAAGGAGGATGGTGGGTAGGGTTGCCACCTGACCGGTTATGACCAGGGCTGCCCTGGTCAAAACTTCCTGCCCGGTTTTCCAAATTGGGAAAACCTGGGCAGAATTCCCCATGATTGACACGGCGATCAGCCAATCACCAATCACCATATCATAGCACCGCCCCTGACATCACGACCCGCCCAGCTGTATCACAGTCCTCCCCTCCTTCACGTCCATCCCCTCCCCATCTCCACAAAGTGAAAAGGTGGCAACCCTAGTGGTGGGAGCACTCTGAAGTAAAATATACAAACACAATGGAAGTGCAACTGATCTGGTCAAATGAACTGCAAGCATACAAAAGAGCAGGGATTGTCAAGTGCATCTTCCCTGACCCCCCCGTTTCATTAATTTAATATCCGTGCAAGTGCATATAATTTCAAAAACTGATTTTTATTTGCAAAGTTATGATGAGAAAATTGGTAGGCCACCTGTAAGGAATACTCACCCTGGTGGTCTAGTGGGCTGGCAGGGACAACCACCACGTGGTATTTGTTCTGCCTGATGCCGTTTTCACTAGGGAGTGTGCTGCCAGTACTTCTGGGTTTCATGCACTGAGTGGCGCGAAAATCAATTCAAACATTTGAAGGGGCTTTGAGCTCAAACTCATTGCTTGTTGTTAGGTCTACTTGCTAATTTCCTGGGTGAGATTTCTGTGTGTTTGAATTCCAGTTTTGATTTCCCTGTCTGAACTCAGCTAATCCTGACTCCTGCCTGCCTGACGATTCTACCAGTATTGACCCTTGCCTGTCTGACATTGCTTGAACTCAACACGCACGACCCCGGCCTGTCTGACTACGCTTTTTGTCTATTCTTTGAACTGTACCTTCCGTCCAAAACCTTGATAACGACAGTGCCCCTTTGCTAGTCCAGAACTCTTGCTTGGCTCCTCTCTTATTAAGACCTGGTGGCATCTAAGTAGCTGAGGGCTCCTCCCGAAGTGAAAAGCGGCTGAAGCAGAGCCGATAGCAGGGAGCCTAGCATTTAGGGTGCCGGCTGTGACACCACCATACCCCCTCAGGTAAATTTCACATTTACTGTCCCTCTGGTCCTACTTTTCAAACTCACTTTTTTCTTGATATAAAAATATATCAAGTTATCATTTGTATTTAGCTACATTTGGTATATGGACATAGTTTATTTAATAATGTCTTGTTGACCCCTTTCAAGACCATACTTAAAGTGGGATTTGCCAAATAAGTTCTGTGATTGGCCATTTTGCAGCCCCTATGTGGATTGTCAACCTGCATTGAGGATCTGTTTGGCAGTACACCTGGATTTCATACAACCAAAACTTGCCTCCAAGCCAGGAATTTAAAAATAAGCACCTACTTTGAGGCCACTGGGAGCAACATCCAAAGGGTTGGAGAGCAACATATTGCTCACGAGCTACTGGTTGGGGATCACTGATGTAGAGTGTGATGTTCTGAGACAATTTGCAATTGGTTTTAATTTTTTTTTATCATTTGTGGTTTTTGAGTCATTAAGCTTTTTATTCAGCAGCTCTTCAGTTTGAAATTTCAGCAATCAGGTTGCTAGGTCCAAATTACCCTAGCAACCATGAACTGATATGAATAAGAGACTGGAATATTAATAGGAGAGGCCTGACTAGAACGGTGAGTAATAAAAAGTAACAATAACAATACATATATAGCCTTTCAAGGCATTTGTTTTTAGATGGGGTCAGTGACCCCCATTTGAAAGTTGTAGAGAGTCAGTAGAAGAAGGCAAAAAGTTATTATTACAGAATAAATAATGAAGACCAATTGCAAAGTTGCTTAGAATCATCCATTATATAACATACTTCAATTTAACTAAAAGTACACTTCAAATTCAATTTATTTCAAAAGTCAAAGTTTTTCTCTAAAAACGTGTTTTTAAATTTCTCTAAAAACTTGTGTAAAAACCACAATAATTTTTTTCCCTGAAATATTTGAATTGGAAATGAGTGTGTTACACTAATTCAGATAAATAAATTCACTTTAGCATTTTTATGAGAGTCAACTGCATCTTTCACTGACCAACGTAGAATGAATCCATACATTGATAAATAACCTGTATAATAACTGACACACAGGGCCATGCCACATGCATTGATTTGCTTGATTTGTCTTTCTCATCAGCACAAGAAATCTCTGGTAGAACTTCTGTAACCACAAGATACATATATTGTATGTCTAGGTGGTCTACCTGAAATGTTGGAGCATATAACCATCTTTAAGCACCAACAATAAAGGTGGTCATAGATGACACATTGTCATATGATATTTGGTGTGTGTATGGTGGGAGATGAGCTAACCAATTTCAGCAGAAGACTTGGATATCGGTTGACTTGTCAGTTGGGCTGGTCACAATATTTTGATCAGGCGACTTTGAAGGCACCTGAACATTGGCCTGAATCATCAGATACAGGTAGAATTCTATTATTTCTGTCTGTTTATCTAACCAATTTAGCTCTATTTTATTATTAAAATATGTATGTATATAGCACCAACATATTGCGTAGCACTGTAAAGTAAATGTGATTATACAACTAAATCACATGAATTATATACATAGAACCTATGGAGTTACATACTGTACATCACAATCAATCCAGGTACAAAAAAGTGAGGAAAGGCCCTATGCATAGGAATACACTCTAAAGGGAGGGGAGTAATACACAAGGTGTGGGCAAGATCAAATTAAGTGGGTGAGAAATGTGGTACTGTATGTGGTGTTGCATTTGGTAGTTAAGCAGAGTGAGGGGAGGCTACTCGGAAGAAGTGCGTTTTAAGAGATTTCTTGAAAGCAGAAAGGTTGGGAGAAAGTCGGAACAGACTGTGGGAGAGAGTTCCAGAGGAGGGGTGCAGCCCTTGCAAAGTCTTGAATGCGAGCATGTGAGGAGATAATGAGAGAAGAGTTGAGTAGCAGGTCAGTAGAGGAGCATAGTAAGGGGTTGGGTGAGTATATAGAGATGAGTTCAGAGATGTAGGGTGGGGCAGAGTTATGATGTGCTTTGAAAGTCAGTGTCATTAATTTGAATTTGATTCTGAAAGGTAACGGAAGCCAGTGCAGGGATTGACAGAATGGCGAGGCAGAGCGGTTTCTGAGGTGTATGAGCCTCGCAGCAGTGTTCATTATAGACTGGAGAGGTGACAGTTTCTGGAGGGGAAGGCCAATTAAAAGAGAGTTACAGTAGTCTAGACGCGATATGATGAGAGAGTGAATAAGAATTTTGGCAGCATCTTGGGTGATAAATGATTGTATTTTGGATATGTTCCTTAGGTGGAATTGACATGATTTAATAAGTGACTGGATATGAGGAGTGAATGACAGAGCGGAGCAGCTCTACACGTGTGTATTGAAATGAACGATCTTTCATGGAAAGAATGTAATTGTTATGTCAATGGCCACCTTAAGCCTTTTATTCCATGTTAAATCCTGTTGTTTATTTTTATCTGCTTTAATGTTTATAGACAATATCCATAACTCTCTCCCTATTCATTTTGATTGACACCTGATCCTTGCAGTACAACGTTCACTGAGATTCTTATTAACAAAGAACTGACGGTAAAAAAAACCCCAATGGCTTTAATTTTTTTTTTTTTTAATGAAATATCAGATTAGGTCCTTGGCTGACATGTCTCACAATGATCTTATAATACAATGCTTCCCTGTTTTAATGAAACACTGATTAGATAAGAGGGTGTTGTAGGAAAAGGCCATTTGTGAGTAGATTAGAAGAAATTCCAATTGCCTGTTAATGTAATGTCCTTTTCAGTTGATGTCATTGCTCGAGAGCTATCACACTTAATTCAAGGAGGAAAATGAAATATGCAAACATTTTTATCTTGCTACTTCTTGACATCAACTTTCTGTTTTAAAAAGTGCAAAATTCTAACTTAAGAATTCTAAGGGCTCTTATAGACAAGCGGTTTTACCTGCGCCTCCCTGCTTTCCAGTTTCATGCGTTCAGCCGCAGAGAAGCGCAGGAGAAGACGCACTGAATTCTTTTTAATGGGGCTGTACTCACACAGACGTATGTAAGCGCCAAACGCAGGTTCGGACGCAGCATGTTTACCTGCGCTTGGCGCTTACATACGTCTGTGTGAGTACAGCCCCATTGAAAAGAATTCAGTGCGTCTACTCCTGCGCTTCTCTACGGCTGAACGCATGAAACCGGAACGCAGGGAAGCGTAGATAAAAACGCTCGTCTGTAAGAGCCCTAACTCGAATACCAGACTATGTGCAATTAACAATTTGTAGAATATGTTTCCTATGAAATGATTACAGAGGGGATATTGCAGTGGGGTTGGTAGGAATAAAGGAGGGGTGTTTATTCATTTTAAAATTTACTTAAATTGTACATTGTGGGGTCATTTATCAACAATGGGTAAATTTGGCAGTGGACAGTTACCCATGGCAACCATTTATATTGTTGTATTCATTGTTAGTGATGAACAACAAACGCTGAAACGTATAATTTTGACGTGCATTAATTTCAACACCCGCGACAATTTTTATTAGCGCACCTATTTTGTCCAAATGCATTAAAGCCAATGGGCATCTGAATCATTTTGATGCGCGACAATTATTATGCACGCGGCTATTCTGAAGAGCGGCAACATTTTTGTTGACACAGTGGATTTTTCACTTGTAAATTTTCGTCACAGTTTTGCGAATTTATTTGTTGACTGCGAAACACGGAAATTCGTTGCAAATTTATTCCCTGTCACTATTCATTGTTCTACCTACAGCTGCCTGAAAAAAGCCAAGCACTGGTTTGCTATGGTTTGCTATGGTTGCTATGGTTTACTGCCCATGGGCAAATTTGCCCGGTGTTGATAAATGAGCCCCAATGTATCCTTTTTATATTGTAGTTTGCTTAAAGGGACAGTACACACATTTCAATTTGAATTCACTTTATTGCCTCTATTGATGCCACTCTTGAACTGGGTTGTCAAGTCAGGGCTCTTCTTCTATTCTGAGGAGACATATACAACTCCCACCTAGTCTCTGACCCCCCTGGACAATAGGACAACTATCTGATGACATCATTGACAGGTGGAGGCACTGAGTAGGGATGGGCGAATTTGACGGCGAAATGTCGCAGACGCCCATTAAAGTCTATGGGCGTCAAAAAAATTTTGTCGCGCGGCGAAACTGATTTGACGCGCGTCTTTTTTTTTGACGCACGCCGCCATACAAGTCTATGGGCGTCATTTTTTCGGCGAAACGAGGCGAAAAAATTCGCCCATCCCTAGCACTGAGTGAAAAGAAAAATGGAAATACCATTTCCCATAGTGTCCTATATAAGCAAATAATATAAATTTTTGAATTTATTACAGGTATGGGACCTGCTATCCAGAATGATCGGGACCTGGGGTTGGATCTTTCTAGTGATTTGGATCTTCATACCTTAAGTCTACTAGAAAATCATATAAACATTAAATAAACCCAATAGACTGGTTTTGCTTCCAATAAGGATTCATTTTATCTTAGTTGGGATCAAGTACAAGTCTACTGTTTTATTACTACAGAGAAACAAATTGGATTATTTGGATAAAATGGAGTCTATGGGTGACAGCCTTTCTGTAAACTTTCCAGATAACGGATCCCATACCTGTAGCACACCTCACTTTATTTCTGTGATCATAAGAACAGTACTGTGTGCTTTATGTTAACTCAGCTGGCATAAATCCACACCAATAGACAATTAAATCCTATTGGTTTTTAAATGTATTTTTAGTAGTTTTAAAGAAAATTTAAACCCTGAAAATAAATACAGCACTTTTCTAAGTACTTTTTCAATTTACATTGATTCGTTTTTCTAGTTTTCAAGATAGCAGTTTTTTTAAATTGCAAGTATAATCCATTTGAAACAACAGCACCACCTTCTGTTCATTTTGTGATAAAAAGACCATTGATGTCGCTCGTCTTATTAAATTAAATAAGCGAGCAGAGAAGAGTCATCTGAGCTTTCTCAGTTTTAATCACAGAAACAGCACAGCAAGGCATTTATTTCCTCATAAAATTAATTTTCAACTGTAGTCACACACCAGGCAGTGCTGTACAATTCGTAAACCAGTAGTGATGGGCGAATTTCTCCTGTTTCGCTTCAACGAAAAATTTGTGAATTTCCCACAAAATTCATGAGACATCCAAAAATTCGTTAAACATGAATTTTTATGCCGGCATTTCTAGTGATTGGCGAATTTATTCTCCAGGTGCGAATTTGCATGTTTCACCACTGGTGAAAATTTGCAGCGAATTTGCACCTAGAGAATGAAATCGCCCATCACTAGAAACCAGCTTAGAAAAACAGTAGTTGTTACCTCAATTTGTTTCCTACATTGGCTTAAAGCAGGGGTCCACAACTTTTTTTACCCATGAGCCACATTAAATGTAAAAAGAGTCGGGGAGCAACACAGTATGAAAATAGTTCCAGGGTGTGCCAAATAAGGTCTGTGGTTGGCTATTTGGTAGCCTCTGGCAGTCTAAAAGAGGCTCTGTTTGACAGTACACTTGGGGGCCCATTCACTAAGTTCGAGTGAAGTAATAGCGCAAAAAAAACGTAGAATTTCGAAGTGTTTTTTTGACTACTTTGACCATCGAATGGGCTACTTCGACCTTTGACTACGACTTTGACTTGAAGGATTCAAAATAAAAATCGTTTGACTATTTGACCATTCGATAGTCGAAGTACTGTCTCTTTCAGAAATAACGTCGACCCCCTAGTTCGCCACCTAAAAGCTACCGAAGTCCATGTTAGCCTACGGGGAAGGTCCCCATAGGCATTCCAAGTTTTTCTGATCGAAGGATAATCCTTCGATCAATGGATTAAAATCCTTTGAATCATTTGATCGAACGATTATTCCTTCAAACGTTCGATCGAACGAATTGCGCATATTCGAAGTCAAAGGATTTTAATTCCCAGTCGAATATCGAGGGTTAATTAACCCTCGATATTCGACCCTTAATACATCTGCCCCCTTGTCTTTATTCAACCAAAACTTGCATTCAAGCCTGTAATTCAAAAATAATCACCCGCTTTGAGGCCACTGGGAGCAACATCCTTCTGATCGATATCAGACCAAAAATCGGGCAGATAACGATCAGTCAAGTTTGATTTTTTGTATGATCCAGGACTGAATCGGCTAGTTGATGCGGTCCTGAAACCCGTCAGAGCCCATTTGTAGTATTGTAATCTGATCTTTCAGCCCTAGGACCGAACGTTCAGATTCATCTGATATCGCCCAGCCGTTAGTGGGCATATCGGTTTAAGATCCACTCATGTGGCGACTTTGCCAAATGAGTGGATCTTATAGTGTATGGCCACCTTAAGACTGTTCGTATTATCTTAGGCTATCCCTGAATATGCAGGTGAGTGGAGTCAAGGAATTCCTCTAGCAATTGGACCATGGAATGCGTTACTATAATTAATTATTAATTGATTGGCAACTAGTAATGGGGGAATCTGGTCCATTTAGCAACACCAAAAATTTGAGAAACTGATTGAAGTCAAAGGGCGCTACTTTTTTGAAACCCTATAACATTTTTCATACATCATAACTTTTTTCTTTTAGTATACAATAGAACCTATGGCCATTTTTATTTGGAGGGGGGAATATTGGCAACTCAAGATGCAAAGTTTTTAAATGATAGTAGACCAGACCCATAGGCAATGCATTTTGCTACAGCCTGTGAAGATAAGTTCTAGATATTTGTTGAACCAAGCATAGGTTTACCATTTCAATGTGAATTGTCAGGGCGTTGACATGCCCAAATGACTATTGAACCCTCTTAAAGTAGACCTGTCACCCAGACATAAAAAGCTATATAAAAAATGTCCTTTTCAAATTAAACATGAAACCCAAATAATTTTTAATTGAAGCATTCATAGCTGTTGTAAACTTGTTTAAAAATCTCAGCTGTCAATCAAATATTGCCTTAGAGGCATAGAGGTGGGGCAGGCAATTACTTTCACTTTCCATTCAGCACTTCCTACATGTCACTGCTCTCCCCACATTCCCCCCAATCTCTTCACCATTTAATTATGTAACCAGGACATGGGGATGGAAATCAGGTCCCCCTTTCTTGTGCACAAACAAGATTTTGAGATGATACAAGACTTGTCTTAATAACAGTGTCCACAAAATGGCTCCTGCCTCCTTGATATAATAATGAATTCCCAGACTGAAGGAAACAAGATTCAAATAGTTTTACAGTGTAATTAAAGTTCATTTTGCTTGACTAATGTGATAAAATAGGATTTGGAATTATTTTTTTGGGATGACGTGTCCCCTTTAAGGCTAACCTGCTACATTACGGGAAAATAAACATGGTGGATTGTACGTTTATTTGCACTTTGTCTCCATTGGAAAATGAAACCCTGTGTATATACAGTAGAGCACTTGAATAAACAACATTCTCTGACTTGTCATACACTACCCCAATCTGCTGCACACAATCCTGTCCAGGGAGTCAAGTATAATTGAATGCTTTTGTACCAAATGTAAGTTTTTTGGAAAATTTAAAATGTTATATTGTTTGGCAGTTGAAAAAGTTCTCATTATTTCCACATGAAATATACCTCTTTCACTTCATAAACATGGAAATCTTTTCTCTTAGAAACTTTTTTTTTATAAATGTGGTTTCAGGCTCAAGCGCTTATCCAATGGCAATAAAGAGGAGAACACAGACTACAGTCTTTTGGAATCAAGAGTTCAGTGCTGTGAGCAAAGAAAAATTCCTTAGAAGTACATTAAATAAATTGTTCCCCAACAAATTGTTCTTATGAAGGTACTAAGCCCTGGGAAAGAATCTATAAAACATAAAGCCCCTCGATAGCAATAATTCAGTTATTACTGCCCAATACAACATGTCTCTCCACAAAAACCATTGTCCTTAAATGCCATTTCCTCAGCAATTTAAGTAGGAAAGAAAAATGTAGGTAGAGCATGATTGTTTATTATATTTATTGTTATTAATATCCTTGTACTATCCCACCAACAAGAGTCACTCCTAGTAAATCATTTTTACAGTAGAATTTCTTAGTAAGAAAGGAAAAATCCACATAAAATGTGACAACTTATTAAAAAAAATTGCCTAGTTATAAAAAAATTCAAATTTGTGGTATTTTGGAGGTTTTTTCCTAGCTCTAAAAAACTTACAATTTAAAACAATACAAAAAAACAAAAAAATGTGGCCCAATAAAACTGGGAAAAACATGAATATTCAAATTCATTTTTTTATTCAGAATTTATAATGTGTTGACAAAAAAAAAGAAAAAAGAAAAATGTATTTGAATAAATAGTTTACATTTTGACTTGGACAGATCACATTGACTTCTACATGACCTTGCAATTCTTCAGATGATGAAGTTTTACATTAGAGTTACTTTTTGTGTTTTAAGACTATTATTCAAATTCATGGTTTTTACCTCAAACAAATGTAATTGTGGGAGAGAAAAAAATAAGAAAATTACACCCCTAAAAATAGAAGAATCCCACAATGTCACTCAAAATATCTTATACTGGTAATGTGTCTTGAGTATCAAAATACCCATAGCAACCCCCCTATACTGTATTTACTTGTAGTAAATATTGTGGTATGATTAATTGTTTTTTTTTAACCCGACACCCAGACTAATGGCCCCCTGCAATTCTACTCCTTGTAAAAGCATGCATTCTGTATACAGGGAGATACATTTAGAACCACCCCTAAGCTCTCAACAAAAGTAATTGAAGGGTTAGTTCACCTTTAAGTTAACTTTTAGTATGTTATAGGCTAATTCTAAACAACTTTTCAGGTGGCCTTGATTTTTTCTTTTTTTTTTTATAGTTTTTAAACTATTTGCCTTC
Organism: Xenopus petersii; assembly: GCA_038501925.1. Taxonomy (NCBI): domain Eukaryota; kingdom Metazoa; phylum Chordata; class Amphibia; order Anura; family Pipidae; genus Xenopus; species Xenopus petersii. The sequence goes on along the minus strand of CM076674.1, from coordinate 3,087,448 downwards.
TTCTTCTGATTCTTCCAAATTTCAAATGGGAGTCACTGACCCCATCTAAAAATCAAATGCTCATGGGAGGGCGTGGTTTGACCACTGATGTGAGAGCACACTTTCTCAGGAGCTCCTCCAGAGATCCCACTATTATCCTGATTTAGCAGCATTTAAACCTAAACTATGGAGCCAGAAGACTCTGCCTGGCAATCTTTACCCCAGAGATAAAACATGGGGCACATCAGAGCGCAAAAAAGAATGTCTGAAGCCTCGTCTCATATCGAGAAATTTGTCTGGGAAGCCTCCCAATATGGAGTTGCAGCAGAGAAGGTCGCAAGTAGCCCCAGCTCTCCCACTGGCCTACTGGGAGAGGGCCCAACTATAAGCGCACCGCACGACCCTGAGGCACCTCAAGCTCTCACGGAACCAAGCTACGAGATATAATGGCAGAGATAAGAGCTGCTAACACCAAGTGCTCGGCCCTAATACACTAAAACAAAATGGAGGAAATTAAGACCAACCTTTTAATCATCAAAGGTGACCTCCAGAAGCTGAGGGAGCAGACAACTGAGGTGGAAACATAGGTGAGCAGCCTGGAAGACTTGTGCCATGACCTCCCGGACCAATACCGCATGATGCGCAAGCTAGTCACAGATTACCAACAGAAGTCAGATGATCTTGAAAACCAGCTGTGTCAGAATAACTTAAGATTTGTGGGATTCCCTGAACTGTCTGAAGGTAAGGCCCTTGAATCCTAGCTATAGGATACATTCAGTGCAGTGCATCTCTCCAGCACGTTCCACCACTGAAAGAGCATACAGAATTCCTATGAGGCAATCTCCCCCAGGGACCCCTCCTAGGCCTCTGATTGCCAGACTATTGAATGCCAGAGACTGGGACAAAATCTTATTGCTAGCTAGAACACAAGGCCCGATACGCTACCAGCATCTCCATCTTTGCAGACTACTCAATGGAAATCCAACGACAGAGAGCAGTCTTCCAGAGAGGCAAGAATTGTCGGCGATCTGCTGGGCTAACATATGCAATGCTACACTGCGGGTACAGGCTAATGGTGGCTCACACTTCTTTACATCACCCCAGGAGCTGAACTTCTGGTTGGATGCAAAAGGTGTACCAGTGTGAGCAGTTTAACAAGGGTCACAATTATTGGCACCCAATGCTGCAGACAACAGCGGGTCACAGGGAACACTGACGGCCCCAATGTTATCAAACACAGGTACAGCCCAAAGGGCACTACACAGAAACCCCATTACAAGGGTTCAATTATATTACTCAGTGACTGTTAAGGGACAAATTCTGCCCCCCCTGTTGGGGAAAGGGCAGAAGGGGTGGGGGGAAGGTTACAGGGAAAAGTTAAGTTACATTATTGATTAATGTTACACGTTTATTCTGGGGTACCCTGGCTCCCCCCTACATTTCCTAACATACAGTATGGCATATAAACTATACACTGGGCTCATGTGTAGGGCAATATAACAACTCTACAGTGTCAGACTGGCCCAGTGGGATAGACCCCTCTCCCCATCAGCTTGTACAAAAAGAAAGTTTTCCTTTCCAGGTTCCCTGGACTTGTGTAATGTAATGTATTTGCTGCAACATATACGTCCATTCAACTTTAACTTCCAGCTGTATGTAAATTTAGGCTAAGCTAGTGCAACTATGTTTGCTTGCCGCAGAAACGGTAGTGCAACTTCGCCAGTGTTTAGCACCCTGGACACAACTTCGGATTTTAGTGAATTAGCGAATCTACACCTGCCGAAGTGTTGCGATGCGAGTGAAGCTGTCGCTGCCGAATTTTTGGAGGTTAGTGAATTTGCCCTTCTGTGTCTCTATTTTGATGGTAAATCAGTCCCCTTTCGATTTGGCAACCTCAAATGCAATAGTAAGGGAAGGTATGTGTTGCTTCACTGCTATTTCAATCATGTAAGATATTTCCGGTCAACATTTACATCCCACCTCCATTTGAGCCAGAAGTGTTGCACATACTGTATTAGTGGACCAGCTTACTCAGTATCCACATGCCCTGGTAGTTATTGGAGGTGACTTTAACAAAGTCATATCCCTGCATGTAGGTTCCAGAAATGCCCAGGCAGACCCCCCACCTAGTACAACCCGGCTGGCATGACTTATGCCATCGCCATCACCATCACTAGCTCTCATAGACCCGTGGAGAAAAGCCTATCCAGATACACACCAATTCTCATGCTATGCCGCGTTTATTAATGCTGCTATGGTACCCTTCAGAAGTAAAGTCATCTATTTGCCTAGGAGTATCTCAGACCACGCTCCAATACAACTGCAACTCCCATATACAGTAACTTAGCATGTCCTAGACCTTCAGTCAACCGTGTACGGCTGAATATACTTGACAACCACTTGACAACTTCTACCTTCTGTAGAAGGCTATATTAAAGAATTCATGAACCTAAACCAGAACTCAGACCTAAAATCCTACTAACGTGATTCTATCACAGCCAAAATAACCATGCATTAAAAACAAACCCACCTAGTAGAGCAGGTGCTAGAAGCACAGATCTCCCAACTAGATACATAGGTGGCCACTAACCTAACACCAGAAGTCTTTAAAAGGCTGTGAAAAGCACAAGAAAACTAATCACAACACCTTAGCCAAAAGGTGCAGCACAAACAATCCTTTTCTAAAAATAAATATATATGACCATGGTGTAAAGCAGGGGTCGGGAACCTATGGCTCGTGAGCCAGATGTGGCTCTTTTAATGGTTGCACCTGGCTCTCTGCCAATCGAGGGAGGGATGCGCGTGTCCTGCGCTGCGCTCCGGTTCGCTTGGGCCCCACATCCCTGAGATGTTTCTTCCTACCTAGCGTCTGAGCGGCGCACACTGAAAACATGCGCACGTCTGTACCTGTTGACGTCACCGACGTCTAATGCGTTCCTGCCCTACTCACTGCTTCAAGTCGGATGGGCCTTGCCGCCTGAGGGAAGAAGAGAGTGGTGCACATCACGGCCCTGCTGTTGATTTTAAAATACAACTCCCAGTACAGGAAGACAGGAATAGGAGATAGGTAGGATATCTCACCCCAAATGCTGTTTAATTTATTATCAGTTATTAGTAAGCATTGTGCAGTGCAGCGTGCCAGAGGCTGGGGACTATCAGCAGTGAGAGCTCTCTGTTCTCTATCTGTGCCATGTGCTATCTTTGCTTTTTGTCCCATACGCCCAGCACGTGCCAGGAGCCTGTGCAGAGAGTAGCATGGGGGGAAGCTGCAGTTCTTTTGATGCAGGATTCTGGGGACGTCCCTGTGCCCTCACCACCCAGTAAATGTGCCTGCAGTAGGGAGGGGGAGAGAGCAAGGGTGGGGCAGTAAGGCAGGACCACATTGTAGGACAGGGGGATTTGTCTGTCAGGCTTTCAGTCTTTGAAATGGCAGAGCTTCACAATGAGCCTTTTTTTTTGGTGTCCGATAAACATATCAAACTCACATTAGGCTGCAGTTTAACCCCTACTCCTCCTGCTTTACATCAATAATCCCATATTCCAGTCTCATATTCAAATCAATGCATGGTTGCTAGGGTCATTTGGACCATATCTACCAGATTGCTTAAAATTCAAATTTAGGAGCGGCTGAATAAAAAGCTAAATAACGCAAAAACCTTCCTCACTAACTGATTAAACATTTTCTTTCAATCATAGATCTCCTCACCTCAGTCAGCTAGCTAATTGCAGAAACCCTTTTATTGAAGAAGATGGCTAAAAGGAAAAAAGATGAGGAGTATCGTACTTTTCAGCAGGAATGGACAGAGGAATTCGCCTTTGTGGAGAAAGCAGGTTCTGCAGTGTGTCTAATATGCAATGATAAAATTGCATCATTGAAACGGTCAAATATAAAGCGGCACTTCGACACGCGCCATACTACATTTGCATCGAAATATCCTGCGGGGGACAGCAAGAAGAAAGCATGTCAAGAGCTACTGTGCAGAGTGCAAGCTAGTCAGCAGCAACTCCGTGTTTGGACCCAACAAGGTGATTTGAATACAGCTAGCTTTGCTGGTGCTTTAGCAATTGTGAGAAATGGAAAGCCATTCACAGATGGGGAGTATGCCAAAACATTCATGCTTGATGTTGCCAATGAACTTTTTCATGACTTTTCGGATAAAGACAAGATAATCAAACGAATAAAAGACATGCCTCTGTCGGCAAGAACTGTTCATGATCATACCATCATGATGGCAAATCAAATTGAGGCAAAACAAGTGAAGGACGTAAATGCAGCACTATTCTTTTCTCTCGCCTTGGATGAGTCAACAGACGTAAGCCATTTATCCCAGTTCAGCGTGATTGCAAGGTATGCTGTCGGTGAAACACTACGTGAGGAAAGTCTTGCTGTTTTGCCTATGAAAGGGACAACAAGAGAGGAGGATTTATTCAAGTCTTTCACTGAGTTTGCTAAAGAACAAAATCTACCGATGGATAAACTTATTTCAGTGTGTACTGATGGTGCTCCGTGTATGGTGGGAAAAAACAGAGGATTCATATTGCTTCTTCGTGAACAGGAAAAGAGACCCATCCTAAGTTTTCACTGCATCCTACATCAGGAGGCGCTTTGTGCTCAGATGTGTGGCAAGCAGCTTGGTGAGGTGATGTCGCTGGTCATTCAGGTGGTCAACTTTATTGTTGCACGAGCTTTAAATCATCGCCAGTTTAAAACACTGCTGGATGAAGTTGGGAATAATTATCCTGGTCTGCTTCTGCACAGCAATGTGCGTTGGTTGTCAAGAGGGAAGGTGCTTAGCCAGTTCGCGGCTTGTCTGAGCGAAATCCGGACTTTTCTTGAAATGAAAAACGTCGAGCATCCTGAGTTAGCTAACACTGAGTGGCTCCTGAAGTTCTACTATCTCATGGACATGACTGAACAATGCAAGGCGTTGGAAATACCGTGTTATCACTTCAACAAGCAGTGTTTGCATTTGAAAACAAGCTAGAACGCTTCATTGCCGACATTGAAACAGGTCGTTTACTACACTTTGAAAAACTGGAAGAGTTTAGAGATGCATGCACAGCAAGTGACCCTGCTCAACATCTTGATCTTCAGCAGCTAGTGGGCTTCACATCTAATCTCCTGCAGTCATTCAAAGCGCGCTTTGGAGAATTTCGTGAGCGCACTAATCTTTTTAAGTTCATCACCCATCCACATGAGTGTGCAGTGGACAGCACCGATCTGAGTTACATCCCTGGTGTCTCCGTCAGAGATTTCGAGCTACAAACTGCTGACCTGAAGGCCTCAGACATGTGGGTGAATAAGTTCAAGTCACTGAATGAAGATTTGGAAAGACTTGCACGACAGCAAGCAGAGTTTGGGAGCAAACACAAGTGGGGAGAAATGAAAAAACTTCAAACCGCAGACCATTTGATTGTCAAAACTTGGAACTCACTTCCTGTCACATATCACACACTGCAGCGTGTGAGTATTGCTGTACTGACAATGTTTGGCTCTACGTATGCATGTGAGCAGTCTTTCTCACATCTAAAGCACATTAAGACCAACCTACGATCACGTTTAACTGATGGAAGTCTCAACGCCTGCATGAAACTTAACCTCACCATGTATCAACCAGACTACAAAGCCATCAGCAAAACCATGCTGTGACGTCCCAGAGCACGGGACTGGTTTATGGGCACATAAGAAGCCCACAGGCAGGTAACAGTACAAGGAAACTTTAATAACAAACAATCCCTTTATGTATCTGGTAGGGAAGAACTGCTCAACAGGAGCACAAGTCAGTGTATATTTGTGGCCTAGTCCCTTTAGTCTCAGATTCTCATATAAAGTAAGATTCACCTCCAGTCTCTTTCAGGCAGTCCAGCAAGAGGGAAAGTGAGTGTGAGAATTCCAGCTGCACTTGTGTATAACAGGCTTATAGATTAACAGTCCAGTAACATAACATGGGGTGCAGCTCTGAGGAATCACAGTCCAAATGGAGGGGACGCCGCAGCTTATCCCACTCTGTTGTGCAGCCACCAGCCCACACTGCAGCAAGTCTTTCCTGTTACCTCTTTCCCAGCATGCACTTCCACTTCCTCCTGACCTCTCTGAGCAAACAGCTTCCTCACCATGTGATCTCCCTGCCCCACCCCTTCAGGCCTGCAGCTTTCAGCATTATCAGAGCTCTTGTCACATCTCTCCCCCCCCAATGGGCGGCCGTCCGGGCAACCCCCAGACGGGGGGAAGACCGTAGGGCGCCTTTGCCCTGCACAGTCCTCACCGTCCCTTCTTAAGAGTCCATCAGCATTCCCATGGTGGCTCCCCTTGCGGTGCTGTATAGTAAAGTTGAACTGCTGCAAAGCTAGGCTCCACCTCAGCAATTTCCCATTGTCCCCAGAAACCCTTTGCAGCCAGCTCAGAGGGTTATGATCAGTGACCACAGTGAAGTCACTGCCAAACAGATAGGGCTGCAGTTTCTTTAAGGCCCACACAATGGCCAGACACTCTTTCTCAATGGTAGCATAAGCAACTTCCCGGGGGAGCAGCTTGCGGCTCAGGAATACAATGGGGTGCTCATTGCCCTTCTCATCAACCTGGGACAAAACAGCACCAATCCCATAGGTGGAGGCGTCTGTATGGACGATGAATCTCCGATTGAAGTCAGGGGCAGCCAGTACAGGGGCATTCACTAAAGCAGATTTCAATGCAGACATGGCAGCAGCACACTCGGGTGTCCAGGTTACAGTACGTGGGCGTCTTTTACTTGTCAGATCTGTCAGGGGTTTAGCAATTGCACTGTAGTTATGGATAAAGCGTCGGTAATACCCTGCTGTCCCCAGGAAGGCTAACACCTGTCTCTGTGTGGTGGGAGTGGGCCAGTTTACTATGGCTTCAACTTTGGCGGGTTCTGGCATTACTCGCCCACTTCCCACCCGATGACCCAAATACTGGACCTCGGCCATCCCAAAATGGCACTTCCCTGGCTTTAGGGTAAGCCCAGCCTGCATAATCCTTCCCAGAACACTCTGTAGGTGCTGCACATGTTCCTCCCAGGTGTTACTAAATATGGCTATGTCATCCAGATACGCTTGAGCAAACTCTTGATACCCCTCCAACAACTGATTTGCTACCCTTTGAAACGTGGCTGGGGCATTTTTCATGCCAAATGGCATAACAGTAAAATGGAACAAGCCATATGGAGTGATAAAGGCTGACTTCTCTTGGTCCTCTGGTGCTAGAGGAATCTGCCAGTATCCACGGCTTAAATCTAGAGTGGTGAGATAATTGGCATTCCCCAGACGGTCAAGAAGTTCATCTACCCGGGGCATTGGATAGGCATCTGTCACAGTCACTTGGTTCAGCTTCCTATAGTCTACACAAAACCTAGTGCTGCCATCCTTCTTGGGAACCAAGACAACTGGTGATGCCCAAGGACTCTGAGAGGGAACAATTACCCCTAATGCCAACATTTCCTCGATTTCCTTTTTCATGGCAGCCCGTACGGATTCTGCCACCCGATAGGCTGGTGTGCGAATTGGGCCATGCCCCTCTGTATTCACCTGATGGACAACCCAGTTGGTGCAACCTGGCCTCTCTGAAAACTGAGACTGAAACTTTTGGAGCAGCTGACACAACTGCTCATATTTCTCAGGGGTTAACTGCTCACTAATAGTAACATCCTCCCAAGTCTTAACCCCCATTGCCTCTTGTAAGAGGTCAGGGAAAGCCTCTTCATTGCGCCCTTCTTCTAGCAGACTACAAATGGCAGACACGGTGGCTTCCCTTTCTACGTACTGTTTCATCATATTGACATGGACTGTCTTATACTGGTCTTGGTTATCAATAGGGGAGACCACATAAGTAGTATCATGAATGGCCTGCACTACCACATAGGGCCCTTCCCAAGCTGCTTTCAACTTGTCTGACCGCATCGGTATCAGCAGTAACACCTTGTCCCCTGGAACAAAGTGCCGATCTCTGGCATTCCTGTCATACCAGACCTTCTGTTTGGTCTGAGCCGCTGACAAATGTTCCTTCACAGAGCAGTCATTTGCTCAAGACGTTTTCGGAATTGTAGAACATAGGGCACTACAGGGAAATCAGGGAATTGGGCTCCCCCCTCCCAGTACTCCCTTAGCAAGTCTAGGGGGCCCCGAACACGCCTCCCGTACAACAGCTCAAAAGGGGAAAACCCAGTAGACTCTTGGGGAACTTCCCTATATGCAAACAGAAGACAGGGCAGAAACTTTTCCCAGTCCCCTTCTCCATCCTCCACAAAAGTTCGGAGCATGTTCTTAAGAGTTCCATTAAAACGCTCACATAGCCCATTAGTTTGGGGGTGATACGGGGTTGAGCGAAGTGAGGTGACCCCACAGCGCTGCCATAGACACTGAAGCAGCTGTGACATAAACTGTGGTCCCTGGTCAGATAAGATCTCACTAGGGAATCCTACCCGTGTAAAAATCTGAATTAGTGCATCTGCAACGGCTGGGGCATCAATTTTCTTCAAAGCCACTGCTTCTGGGTAACGGGTGGCATAGTCCACCACTGTAAGTATATATTGCTTGCCTGTCCTGCTGGGCCGGCTAAGGGGTCCTACTAAATCAACAGCAACTCTCTGAAATGGTTCACCAATCACTGGTAGGGGTCGTAATGTATGTTTGTTCCGGTCCCCACTCTTCCCAACCCTCTGACAGCTGTCACAGGATCGGCAAAATTGTGCCACTTGTTGTGACACCCCTGGCCAATAGAAATTTTGTAGCAGGCGATAGCGGGTGCGGGAAATCCCTTGGTGACCTGCAAGGGGTACCTCATGTGCAAGGTGAAGTAACTGGGTCCTAAATTTGGCAGGCACCAACAACTGACGGCATGCTTCCCTTTGTCGCCCCCTAGAGTTTTTGAGGACTCTATAATACAACCCATTCTCTTGCACTATTTGTTCCCCTGCATCAGGGCCCTCCAGTCCAAGGACAATTCTATCTCTTAATGTCTGCAGTGTAGGGTCTGCGGCTTGTTCAGCCCTAAAATCCTGCCAGTTTCCTATGTCAAAATGGTCACCTGTCACATCTGTCTGCCCGCTTACCTCCTGGACAACTGCCGGTGGCTCGCCCAACTCTGCCTGTCTCCGTGTGATGCTGCAGCAGATGTCTCCAACATCATTACCCAGCAGCACATCCGCAGGCAGTTGATCCATGACTCCCACCTCATGCAGCACAGGCCCTTCCCCCCAGTCCAGAGTCACTTGAGCAATTGGAACCTCTCTCCTCTGTCCTCCAGCCAGGATCACCCGGGCCATTTTCCCTGGAACAATGCGATTGAGTGTGATCACATGAGGCTCTGCCAAAGTTATAAAGGCACCAGAATCCAGAAATCCTTCTACGCGGTTTCCATCTACGTCCACTGGCACCACATGACATCTTCACTTTGACTGATCTGCCCAATGAATCTGCATTACTGCAAATTCAGGGGTCTCACTGAGGTTGATTTGGGCCGGGTCACACTCTGTGCTCTCCTTCCGAATAGTGGCAACAGGTCGAGCAGGAGTCAGTTTAGGGGGCCCTGAAGGAGAAGCAGCCCTTCGGTTAAGAGGGCAAGTAGCTTGAAAGTGACCTGGAGCCCCGCATCCAAAACAGGTTTTGGGCCCAGCCCCTGGTAGCAGTTGGCGGGGTGTGGAAGTGGTGATAGAGGACCGTTGTTGAGAGCCTGGATACTCTTTAGCCTTGGCACCTGTAGTACTTTGTGCTTGGGTTGCCCTTTTGGTGGGGGTCCTGGTCTCTGTATACTTGTCGGCCAGTTGGGCAGCTTCTTCTACTGTCTGTGGCTCACGGTCCATAATCCACTCCCGCACTCCTAGGGTGCACCTCTCCAAAAATTGCTCTTTCAGGCATAATTGCCTTAAGTCCTCCATGGTTTCGGCCCCAGTCCCTTTAATCCACTGATCAAGGGCCCTTGACAACTTATTTCCAAACTCCAGGTAGGTATCCTGGGTGGTCTTTAGCAGTGACCGGAAAGTTTGCCGGTAAAACTCTGGGGTGATAGCGTAACGGATCAGTAAAGCTTGCTTAATCTCCTCATAGTCCAGTCTTTGTTCATCGGACAAGGCCCGGAATGTTGCGCTGGCCCTTCCTGTTAGTTTGCCAGACAGGATACGGGGCCAATCCTCTTCTGTGATGTTGTGGGCCCTGCACATAATCTCAAATGTCTCTAGAAAGGCATCAATGCTGTCCTGCCCTTCTTGAAATGTAGGGAAAGCCGTGGCTAACTTTAGAATGTCTCGGGCCCGACTCTCCACTGAAGACACTGATAGCCTGCCGTGCTCCCCTAAATCAGATCTTTCACGGGCTACCTCCTCCTGTACCATCCTCATCAGCTCCATCTTTTCCGCAACGGTAAGATCCTCACTGAATAACTCCAGCCTTTGTTTAAACACCTCTCCAACCCGATCCCGGGTAGGATTAGTGGGTGGCCCCTGGACCATTTCGGGGCCCCCAGCAACTGCACTCTCAGATGTAACAGTCTCTGCATCTGAAGGTAGGAGTGGTAGTAGTAAAGCAATGATTTCTGTCTTTTTCTTCCCTTCAGGGGCAATACCCCGATTGCGACACCACTTTCTAAGCGTAGCAAGGGTTAATTCTTCCAGTTCCTGCCTGCGCATGGTGCCCAGTGTGTTATCCCACGGCTGCCAACCACTTTGTGACGTCCCAGAGCACGGGACTGGTTTATGGGCACATAAGAAGCCCACAGGCAGGTAACAGTACAAGGAAACTTTAATAACAAACAATCCCTTTATGTATCTGGTAGGGAAGAACTGCTCAACAGGAGCACAAGTCAGTGTATATTTGTGGCCTAGTCCCTTTAGTCTCAGATTCTCATATAAAGTAAGATTCACCTCCAGTCTCTTTCAGGCAGTCCAGCAAGAGGGAAAGTGAGTGTGAGAATTCCAGCTGCACTTGTGTATAACAGGCTTATAGATTAACAGTCCAGTAACATAACATGGGGTGCAGCTCTGAGGAATCACAGTCCAAATGGAGGGGACGCCGCAGCTTATCCCACTCTGTTGTGCAGCCACCAGCCCACACTGCAGCAAGTCTTTCCTGTTACCTCTTTCCCAGCATGCACTTCCACTTCCTCCTGACCTCTCTGAGCAAACAGCTTCCTCACCATGTGATCTCCCTGCCCCACCCCTTCAGGCCTGCAGCTTTCAGCATTATCAGAGCTCTTGTCACACATGCAGCAACAGCAGTCACATTAATGGTAAGAATTACTTTATTCATCATTGGTTAGCAGCGCTGCTAATTATTTTTAATAACATTGTTATGCTGTTGCAAACCGTTAGCAACAGCATAACAATGTTATTTAAAATAATTCGGAGACTTATTGTTCTTTGAAAGTGTTGGTTTTACATAAAATGCACACATTTAAAAAAATTACATTTTAAAAAATGTTGCGTTTATGGCTCTCTCAGCCAAAAAGGTTCCTGACCCCTGGTGTAAAGGCTGGTCACTTATTAGATCACCTACAGCAGTACCTAAAGCCCATACTTCCCATCCAGCCATACCTACCCTGAAAGACCCCCAAGGTACACTCCACACAGATCCTGACAAAGTAAAGGAGTTACTGGTTAAGTTTTATTTAGACCTGTATGCCTTCAAATTAAGAGCAACATATAGCAAAATAAATGCATTTTAGGCCCCATTGGCCCTCCCAAGAGCTTAGTGACTTTATGGAAGCGGACTTCATTGGCATGGAAATACAGAGGGCAATTGAATCCATCCCTTAGGAAAAAGAAAAAAAATTAGAAAAAGAGAAATTAGAAAAAGCTTGTCACCCTATAGTTAAACATGGGTTAAAAGGAAGTGCAGAAAAGTCGACCCGGCATTTGGTTAGGACTATATTTTCAGGGATCATTTCTATAGGATTTGCAGGGTGAAATGTGCTTGGAAGTGTCCAAACTCGCTCACCATGATGATGTGCTTGAGAGTTCTCTTCTTATCGTGATGTGTACTGGCAACTCTGCTGTATGGCGGTGGTTGGCTGTAATCGATGAGATTCCTGTTCTTTTTCTGAAAAAGAGCAGGGGAAGAGAGCTCAATCTGAGTGGTGGTGGTTTCCAACGATGGAGAAAGCGTTTGTTGTCTCGCCTCCGAGCTTTTGGTAACTTTTTCGGTTTCGTGAAATTTGACTCTTGAAAGAGAAAGTTGGGGAGCGCTTTCGTGAAGCTGTATGTCCGGTGGTGTTTTTTCCCCCATCTCTTCTTTTGATATGGCGAAACCTCGATAGACTAGAATTTTTAGGTTTTCCATGGGTGATGCAAATGAAAAGAACTGTAAACGCCATGCCTTTTCATCTGCCCCAGAGCGACACTTCCTGCTCAAATAGATTTTCCCTTTGAAAATGGTGGCGCTGGAACTTGAATGACCTCAGATGCATTATGAAGAACATCAATTGAACAAAATCAACAAAGTCATGTGCAGAGATTGGTGAAAAACAGAGAAAGTGTTTTTGGTCTTACCCCCAATCTTTTGGTGATCTTTTCGATTTTGCAAACTGCGACTCTAGAGTGAGAAAATTGTCGAGTGCTTTTGTCAACCTTTGCATCTGGTGGTTATTTTTTCTGTCTCCTCGTTTGATCTCGCTCATCCTCGATAGTCTCGAATTTAAGGCATTCCATAGGGCATGCGAATGGAAACAAGTATAAAGGCCATGCCTTTTCTTCTACCCTAGAGCGACACTTCATGCTCAAAATGTATTTTCCTTTTGAAAATGATGGTGCTGGAACTTGAATTACCTCTTGCCAGTCTTCCGTTTTTTTGTTGAAAATCCTACATTTTTCAACAATCTCTGCACATGACTTTGTTGATTTTGTTACATTGATGTTCATCATGATGCATCTGACACAAGAAAAGCTAAGTTTACCAGCCAAGACAGTTTTTGGGAATGATGTACAGGATGCAAATATTGAAAAAAAACGCAGCCTTTCCTAAAACTCTATCAGAGATCATGGCGCAAAAGAGCAGTTGCGCATTCACCAAAGAGAAGGACGGACAAAATTTTAAACATAGATTGCCTTCATTTCCATCACCGTCAGGTGGAACTTTAGGCCTGTCTTGTCAGCAAAGACACCTTTGCACCTGCTTGGCATTTCCATGTTTCATTACCATGGAATGTATGGAAGAAGACTAGTTTGGAGGGGAGGGGGGGGAAACAAAAAGAAAATTAAAAATTTCAAATTTAATTTTTTGGCTTACAATTAGAAAAAGCTTGTCACCCTATAGTTAAACATGGGTTAAAAGGAAGTGCAGAAAAGTCGACCCGGCATTTGGTTAGGACTATATTATCAGGGATCATTTCTATAGGATTTGCAGGGTGAAATGTGCTTGAAAGTGTCCAAACTCGCTCACCATGATGATGTGCTTGAGAGTTCTCTTCTTATCGTGATGTGTACTGGCAACTCTGCTGTATGGCGGTGGTTGGCTGTAATCGATGAGATTCCTGTTCTTTTTCTGAAAAAGAGCAGGGGAAGAGAGCTCAATCTGAGTGGTGGTGGTTTCCAACGATGGAGAAAGCGTTTGTTGTCTCGCCTCCGAGCTTTTGGTAACTTTTTCGGTTTCGTGAAATTTGACTCTTGAAAGAGAAAGTTGGGGAGCGCTTTCGTGAAGCTGTATGTCCGGTGGTGTTTTTTCCCCCATCTCTTCTTTTGATATGGCGAAACCTCGATAGACTAGAATTTTTAGGTTTTCCATGGGTGATGCAAATGAAAAGAATTGTAAACGCCATGCCTTTTCATCTGCCCCAGAGCGACACTTCCTGCTCAAATAGATTTTCCCTTTGAAAATGGTGGCGCTGGAACTTGAATGACCTCAGATGCATTATGAAGAACATCAATTGAACAAAATCAACAAAGTCATGTGCAGAGATTGGTGAAAAACAGAGAAAGTGTTTTTGGTCTTACCCCCAATCTTTTGGTGATCTTTTCGATTTTGCAAACTGCGACTCTAGAGTGAGAAAATTGTCGAGTGCTTTTGTCAACCTTTGCATCTGGTGGTTATTTTTTCTGTCTCCTCGTTTGATCTCGCTCAACCTCGATAGTCTCGAATTTAAGGCATTCCATAGGGCATGCGAATGGAAACAAGTATAAAGGCCATGCCTTTTCTTCTACCCTAGAGCGACACTTCATGCTCAAAATGTATTTTCCTTTTGAAAATGATGGTGCTGGAACTTGAATTACCTCTTGCCAGTCTTCCGTTTTTTTGTTGAAAATCCTACATTTTTCAACAATCTCTGCACATGACTTTGTTGATTTTGTTACATTGATGTTCATCATGATGCATCTGACACAAGAAAAGCTAAGTTTACCAGCCAAGACAGTTTTTGGGAATGATGTACAGGATGCAAATATTGAAAAAAAACGCAGCCTTTCCTAAAACTCTATCAGAGATCATGGCGCAAAAGAGCAGTTGCGCATTCACCAAAGAGAAGGACGGACAAAATTTTAAACATAGATTGCCTTCATTTCCATCACCGTCAGGTGGAACTTTAGGCCTGTCTTGTCAGCAAAGACACCTTTGCACCTGCTTGGCATTTCCATGTTTCATTACCATGGAATGTATGGAAGAAGACTAGTTTGGAGGGGGGGGAAACAAAAAGAAAATTAAAAATTTCAAATTTAATTTTTTGGCTTACAATTAGAAAAAGCTTGTCACCCTATAGTTAAACATGGGTTAAAAGGAAGTGCAGAAAAGTCGACCGGGCATTTGGTTAGGACTATATTTTCAGGGATCATTTCTATAGGATTTGCAGGGTGAAATGTGCTTGAAAGTGTCCAAACTCGCTCACCATGATGATGTGCTTGAGAGTTCTCTTCTTATCGTGATGTGTACTGGCAACTCTGCTGTATGGCGGTGGTTGGCTGTAATCGATGAGATTCCTGTTCTTTTTCTGAAAAAGAGCAGGGGAAGAGAGCTCAATCTGAGTGGTGGTGGTTGTTTCCAACGATGGAGAAAGCGTTTGTTGTCTCGCCTCCGAGCTTTTGGTAACTTTTTCGGTTTTGTGAAATTTGACTCTTGAAAGAGAAAGTTGGGGAGCGCTTTCGTGAAGCTGTATGTCCGGTGGTGTTTTTTCCCCCATCTCTTCTTTTGATATGTCGAAACCTCGATAGACTAGAATTTTTAGGTTTTCCATGGGTGATGCAAATGAAAAGAACTGTAAACGCCATGCCTTTTCATCTGCCCCAGAGCGACACTTCCTGCTCAAATAGATTTTCCCTTTGAAAATGGTGGCGCTGGAACTTGAACGACCTCAGATGCATTATGAAGAACATCAATTGAACAAAATCAACAAAGTCATGTGCAGAGATTGGTGAAAAACAGAGAAAGTGTTTTTGGTCTTACCCCCAATCTTTTGGTGATCTTTTCGATTTTGCAAACTGCGACTCTAGAGTGAGAAAATTGTCGAGTGCTTTTGTCAACCTTTGCATCTGGTGGTTATTTTTTCTGTCTCCTCGTTTGATCTTGCTCAACCTCGATAGTCTCGAATTTAAGGCATTCCATAGGGCATGCGAATGGAAACAAGTATAAAGGCCATGCCTTTTCTTCTACCCTAGAGCGACACTTCATGCTCAAAATGTATTTTCCTTTTGAAAATGATGGTGCTGGAACTTGAATTACCTCTTGCCAGTCTTCCGTTTTTTTGTTGAAAATCCTACATTTTTCAACAATCTCTGCACATGACTTTGTTGATTTTGTTACATTGATGTTCATCATGATGCATCTGACACAAGAAAAGCTAAGTTTACCAGCCAAGACAGTTTTTGGGAATGATGTACAGGATGCAAATATTGAAAAAAAACGCAGCCTTTCCTAAAACTCTATCAGAGATCATGGCGCAAAAGAGCAGTTGCGCATTCACCAAAGAGAAGGACGGACAAAATTTTAAACATAGATTGCCTTCATTTCCATCACCGTCAGGTGGAACTTTAGGCCTGTCTTGTCAGCAAAGACACCTTTGCACCTGCTTGGCATTTCCATGTTTCATTACCATGGAATGTATGGAAGAAGACTAGTTTGGAGGGGGGGGGGAAACAAAAAGAAAATTAAAAATTTCAAATTTAATTTTTTGGCTTACAATTAGAAAAAGCTTGTCACCCTATAGTTAAACATGGGTTAAAAGGAAGTGCAGAAAAGTCGACCCGGCATTTGGTTAGGACTATATTTTCAGGGATCATTTCTATAGGATTTGCAGGGTGAAATGTGCTTGAAAGTGTCCAAACTCGCTCACCATGATGATGTGCTTGAGAGTTCTCTTCTTATCGTGATGTGTACTGGCAACTCTGCTGTATGGCGGTGGTTGGCTGTAATCGATGAGATTCCTGTTCTTTTTCTGAAAAAGAGCAGGGGAAGAGAGCTCAATCTGAGTGGTGGTGGTTTCCAATGATGGACAAAGCGTTTGTTGTCTCGCCTCCGAGCTTTTGGTAACTTTTTCGGTTTCGTGAAATTTGACTCTTGAAAGAGAAAGTTGGGGAGCGCTTTCGTGAAGCTGTATGTCCGGTGGTGTTTTTTCCCCCATCTCTTCTTTTGATATGGCGAAACCTCGATAGACTAGAATTTTTAGGTTTTCCATGGGTGATGCAAATGAAAAGAACTGTAAACGACATGCCTTTTCATCTGCCCCAGAGCGACACTTCCTGCTCAAATAGATTTTCCCTTTGAAAATGGTGGCGCTGGAACTTGAACGACCTCAGATGCATTATGAAGAACATCAATTGAACAAAATCAACAAAGTCATGTGCAGAGATTGGTGAAAAACAGAGAAAGTGTTTTTGGTCTTACCCCCAATCTTTTGGTGATCTTTTCGATTTTGCAAACTGCGACTCTAGAGTGAGAAAATTGTCGAGTGCTTTTGTCAACCTTTGCATCTGGTGGTTATTTTTTCTGTCTCCTCGTTTGATCTCGCTCAACCTCGATAGTCTCGAATTTAAGGCATTCCATAGGGCATGCGAATGGAAACAAGTATAAAGGCCATGCCTTTTCTTCTACCCTAGAGCGACACTTCATGCTCAAAATGTATTTTCCTTTTGAAAATGATGGTGCTGGAACTTGAATTACCTCTTGCCAGTCTTCCGTTTTCTTGTTGAAAATCCTACATTTTTCAACAATCTCTGCACATGACTTTGTTGATTTTGTTACATTGATGTTCATCATGATGCATCTGACACAAGAAAAGCTAAGTTTACCAGCCAAGACAGTTTTTGGGAATGATGTACAGGATGCAAATATTGAAAAAAAAACGCAGCCTTTCCTAAAACTCTATCAGAGATCATGGCACAAAAGAGCAGTTGCGCATTCACCAAAGAGAAGGACGGACAAAATTTTAAACATAGATTGCCTTCATTTCCATCACCGTCAGGTGGAACTTTAGGCCTGTCTTGTCAGCAAAGACACCTTTGCACCTGCTTGGCATTTCCATGTTTCATTACCATGGAATGTATGGAAGAAGACTAGTTTGGAGGGGAGGGGGGGGGAAACAAAAAGAAAATTAAAAATTTCAAATTTAATTTTTTGGCTTACAATTAGAAAAAGCTTGTCACCCTATAGTTAAACATGGGTTAAAAGGAAGTGCAGAAAAGTCGACCGGGCATTTGGTTAGGACTATATTTTCAGGGATCATTTCTATAGGATTTGCAGGGTGAAATGTGCTTGAAAGTGTCCAAACTCGCTCACCATGATGATGTGCTTGAGAGTTCTCTTCTTATCGTGATGTGTACTGGCAACTCTGCTGTATGGCGGTGGTTGGCTGTAATCTATGAGATTCCTGTTCTTTTTCTGAAAAAGAGCAGGGGAAGAGAGCTCAATCTGAGTGGTGGTGGTTTCCAACGATGGAGAAAGCGTTTGTTGTCTCGCCTCCGAGCTTTTGGTAACTGTTTCGGTTTCGTGAAATTTGACTCTTGAAAGAGAAAGTTGGGGAGCGCTTTCGTGAAGCTGTATGTCCGGTGGTGTTTTTTCCCCCATCTCTTCTTTTGATATGGCGAAACCTCGATAGACTAGAATTTTTAGGTTTTCCATGGGTGATGCAAATGAAAAGAACTGTAAACGACATGCCTTTTCATCTGCCCCAGAGCGACACTTCCTGCTCAAATAGATTTTCCCTTTGAAAATGGTGGCGCTGGAACTTGAACGACCTCAGATGCATTATGAAGAACATCAATTGAACAAAATCAACAAAGTCATGTGCAGAGATTGGTGAAAAACAGAGAAAGTGTTTTTGGTCTTACCCCCAATCTTTTGGTGATCTTTTCGATTTTGCAAACTGCGACTCTAGAGTGAGAAAATTGTCGAGTGCTTTTGTCAACCTTTGCATCTGGTGGTTATTTTTTCTGTCTCCTCGTTTGATCTCGCTCAACCTCGATAGTCTCGAATTTAAGGCATTCCATAGGGCATGCGAATGGAAACAAGTATAAAGGCCATGCCTTTTCTTCTACCCTAGAGCGACACTTCATGCTCAAAATGTATTTTCCTTTTGAAAATGATGGTGCTGGAACTTGAATTACCTCTTGCCAGTCTTCCGTTTTTTTGTTGAGAATCCTACATTTTTCAACAATCTCTGCACATGACTTTGTTGATTTTGTTACATTGATGTTCATCATGATGCATCTGACACAAGAAAAGCTAAGTTTACCAGCCAAGACAGTTTTTGGGAATGATGTACAGGATGCAAATATTGAAAAAAAACGCAGCCTTTCCTAAAACTCTATCAGAGATCATGGCGCAAAAGAGCAGTTGCGCATTCACCAAAGAGAAGGACGGACAAAATTTTAAACATAGATTGCCTTCATTTCCATCACCGTCAGGTGGAACTTTAGGCCTGTCTTGTCAGCAAAGACACCTTTGCACCTGCTTGGCATTTCCATGTTTCATTACCATGGAATGTATGGAAGAAGACTAGTTTGGAGGGGAGGGGAGGGGAGGGGAGGGGAGGGGGGGGAAACAAAAAGAAAATTAAAAATTTCAAATTTAATTTTTTGGCTTACAATTAGAAAAAGCTTGTCACCCTATAGTTAAACATGGGTTAAAAGGAAGTGCAGAAAAGTCGACCCGGCATTTGGTTAGGACTATATTTTCAGGGATCATTTCTATAGGATTTGCAGGGTGAAATGTGCTTGAAAGTGTCCAAACTCGCTCACCATGATGATGTGCTTGAGAGTTCTCTTCTTATCGTGATGTGTACTGGCAACTCTGCTGTATGGCGGTGGTTGGCTGTAATCGATGAGATTCCTGTTCTTTTTCTGAAAAAGAGCAGGGGAAGAGAGCTCAATCTGAGTGGTGGTGGTTTCCAATGATGGACAAAGCGTTTGTTGTCTCGCCTCCGAGCTTTTGGTAACTTTTTCGGTTTCGTGAAATTTGACTCTTGAAAGAGAAAGTTGGGGAGCGCTTTCGTGAAGCTGTATGTCCGGTGGTGTTTTTTCCCCCATCTCTTCTTTTGATATGGCGAAACCTCGATAGACTAGAATTTTTAGGTTTTCCATGGGTGATGCAAATGAAAAGAACTGTAAACGACATGCCTTTTCATCTGCCCCAGAGCGACACTTCCTGCTCAAATAGATTTTCCCTTTGAAAATGGTGGCGCTGGAACTTGAACGACCTCAGATGCATTATGAAGAACATCAATTGAACAAAATCAACAAAGTCATGTGCAGAGATTGGTGAAAAACAGAGAAAGTGTTTTTGGTCTTACCCCCAATCTTTTGGTGATCTTTTCGATTTTGCAAACTGCGACTCTAGAGTGAGAAAATTGTCGAGTGCTTTTGTCAACCTTTGCATCTGGTGGTTATTTTTTCTGTTTCCTCGTTTGATCTCGCTCAACCTCGATAGTCTCGAATTTAAGGCATTCCATAGGGCATGCGAATGGAAACAAGTATAAAGGCCATGCCTTTTCTTCTACCCTAGAGCGACACTTCATGCTCAAAATGTATTTTCCTTTTGAAAATGATGGTGCTGGAACTTGAATTACCTCTTGCCAGTCTTCCGTTTTCTTGTTGAAAATCCTACATTTTTCAACAATCTCTGCACATGACTTTGTTGATTTTGTTACATTGATGTTCATCATGATGCATCTGACACAAGAAAAGCTAAGTTTACCAGCCAAGACAGTTTTTGGGAATGATGTACAGGATGCAAATATTGAAAAAAAAACGCAGCCTTTCCTAAAACTCTATCAGAGATCATGGCACAAAAGAGCAGTTGCGCATTCACCAAAGAGAAGGACGGACAAAATTTTAAACATAGATTAGGGATGTAGCGAACTGCCGTTTATGTGTTCGCGAACGCCGTTCGCGAACACCGGCAAAAATGCGAACAGTTCGCGAACAGTTCGCGAACTTCGAACATCCGCAAAATCGTTCGATTCGAACGATCGAAGGATTTTAATCGTTCGATCGAAGGATTTTCGTTCGAATCGAACGATCGAAGCCATTCGATCGAATGATTTCATTCGATCGAATGGCTTCGATCGTTCGATTCGAACGAAAATCCTTCGATTTTAGCGGTCGAAGGAATCGAATGGTCGAATGGTCGAACGATTTTTGTTCGAATCGAACGCGAACTCGTATTGGCGAACGTCGCGCGACGTTCGCGAACATTCGGCGGACGCGAACAGTCGAAGTTCGCGCGAACTAGTTCGCCGGCGAACAGTTCGCTACATCCCTAACATAGATTGCCTTCATTTCCATCACCGTCAGGTGGAACTTTAGGCCTGTCTTGTCAGCAAAGACACCTTTGCACCTGCTTGGCATTTCCATGTTTCATTACCATGGAATGTATGGAAGAAGACTAGTTTGGAGGGGAGGGGGGGGGAAACAAAAAGAAAATTAAAAATTTCAAATTTAATTTTTTGGCTTACAATTAGAAAAAGCTTGTCACCCTATAGTTAAACATGGGTTAAAAGGAAGTGCAGAAAAGTCGACCGGGCATTTGGTTAGGACTATATTTTCAGGGATCATTTCTATAGGATTTGCAGGGTGAAATGTGCTTGAAAGTGTCCAAACTCGCTCACCATGATGATGTGCTTGAGAGTTCTCTTCTTATCGTGATGTGTACTGGCAACTCTGCTGTATGGCGGTGGTTGGCTGTAATCTATGAGATTCCTGTTCTTTTTCTGAAAAAGAGCAGGGGAAGAGAGCTCAATCTGAGTGGTGGTGGTTTCCAACGATGGAGAAAGCGTTTGTTGTCTCGCCTCCGAGCTTTTGGTAACTGTTTCGGTTTCGTGAAATTTGACTCTTGAAAGAGAAAGTTGGGGAGCGCTTTCGTGAAGCTGTATGTCCGGTGGTGTTTTTTCCCCCATCTCTTCTTTTGATATGGCGAAACCTCGATAGACTAGAATTTTTAGGTTTTCCATGGGTGATGCAAATGAAAAGAACTGTAAACGACATGCCTTTTCATCTGCCCCAGAGCGACACTTCCTGCTCAAATAGATTTTCCCTTTGAAAATGGTGGCGCTGGAACTTGAACGACCTCAGATGCATTATGAAGAACATCAATTGAACAAAATCAACAAAGTCATGTGCAGAGATTGGTGAAAAACAGAGAAAGTGTTTTTGGTCTTACCCCCAATCTTTTGGTGATCTTTTCGATTTTGCAAACTGCGACTCTAGAGTGAGAAAATTGTCGAGTGCTTTTGTCAACCTTTGCATCTGGTGGTTATTTTTTCTGTCTCCTCGTTTGATCTCGCTCAACCTCGATAGTCTCGAATTTAAGGCATTCCATAGGGCATGCGAATGGAAACAAGTATAAAGGCCATGCCTTTTCTTCTACCCTAGAGCGACACTTCATGCTCAAAATGTATTTTCCTTTTGAAAATGATGGTGCTGGAACTTGAATTACCTCTTGCCAGTCTTCCGTTTTTTTGTTGAAAATCCTACATTTTTCAACAATCTCTGCACATGACTTTGTTGATTTTGTTACATTGATGTTCATCATGATGCATCTGACACAAGAAAAGCTAAGTTTACCAGCCAAGACAGTTTTTGGGAATGATGTACAGGATGCAAATATTGAAAAAAAACGCAGCCTTTCCTAAAACTCTATCAGAGATCATGGCACAAAAGAGCAGTTGCGCATTCACCAAAGAGAAGGACGGACAAAATTTTAAACATAGATTGCCTTCATTTCCATCACCGTCAGGTGGAACTTTAGGCCTGTCTTGTCAGCAAAGACACCTTTGCACCTGCTTGGCATTTCCATGTTTCATTACCATGGAATGTATGGAAGAAGACTAGTTTGGAGGGGAGGGGGGGGAAACAAAAAGAAAATTAAAAATTTCAAATTTAATTTTTTGGCTTACAATTAGAAAAAGCTTGTCACCCTATAGTTAAACATGGGTTAAAAGGAAGTGCAGAAAAGTCGACCCGGCATTTGGTTAGGACTATATTTTCAGGGATCATTTCTATAGGATTTGCAGGGTGAAATGTGCTTGAAAGTGTCCAAACTCGCTCACCATGATGATGTGCTTGAGAGTTCTCTTCTTATCGTGATGTGTACTGGCAACTCTGCTGTATGGCGGTGGTTGGCTGTAATCGATGAGATTCCTGTTCTTTTTCTGAAAAAGAGCAGGGGAAGAGAGCTCAATCTGAGTGGTGGTGGTTTCCAACGATGGAGAAAGCGTTTGTTGTCTCGCCTCCGAGCTTTTGGTAACTTTTTCGGTTTCGTGAAATTTGACTCTTGAAAGAGAAAGTTGGGGAGCGCTTTCGTGAAGCTGTATGTCCGGTGGTGTTTTTTCCCCCATCTCTTCTTTTGATATGGCGAAACCTCGATAGACTAGAATTTTTAGGTTTTCCATGGGTGATGCAAATGAAAAGAACTGTAAACGACATGCCTTTTCATCTGCCCCAGAGCGACACTTCCTGCTCAAATAGATTTTCCCTTTGAAAATGGTGGCGCTGGAACTTGAACGACCTCAGATGCATTATGAAGAACATCAATTGAACAAAATCAACAAAGTCATGTGCAGAGATTGGTGAAAAACAGAGAAAGTGTTTTTGGTCTTACCCCCAATCTTTTGGTGATCTTTTCGATTTTGCAAACTGCGACTCTAGAGTGAGAAAATTGTCGAGTGCTTTTGTCAACCTTTGCATCTGGTGGTTATTTTTTCTGTCTCCTCGTTTGATCTCGCTCAACCTCGATAGTCTCGAATTTAAGGCATTCCATAGGGCATGCGAATGGAAACAAGTATAAAGGCCATGCCTTTTCTTCTACCCTAGAGCGACACTTCATGCTCAAAATGTATTTTCCTTTTGAAAATGATGGTGATGGAACTTGAATTACCTCTTGCCAGTCTTCCGTTTTTTTGTTGAAAATCCTACATTTTTCAACAATCTCTGCACATGACTTTGTTGATTTTGTTACATTGATGTTCATCATGATGCATCTGACACAAGAAAAGCTAAGTTTACCAGCCAAGACAGTTTTTGGGAATGATGTACAGGATGCAAATATTGAAAAAAAACGCAGCCTTTCCTAAAACTCTATCAGAGATCATGGCACAAAAGAGCAGTTGCGCATTCACCAAAGAGAAGGACGGACAAAATTTTAAACATAGATTGCCTTCATTTCCATCACCGTCAGGTGGAACTTTAGGCCTGTCTTGTCAGCAAAGACACCTTTGCACCTGCTTGGCATTTCCATGTTTCATTACCATGGAATGTATGGAAGAAGACTAGTTTGGAGGGGAGGGGAGGGGGGGGAAACAAAAAGAAAATTAAAAATTTCAAATTTAATTTTTTGGCTTACAATTAGAAAAAGCTTGTCACCCTATAGTTAAACATGGGTTAAAAGGAAGTGCAGAAAAGTCGACCGGGCATTTGGTTAGGACTATATTTTCAGGGATCATTTCTATAGGATTTGCAGGGTGAAATGTGCTTGAAAGTGTCCAAACTCGCTCACCATGATGATGTGCTTGAGAGTTCTCTTCTTATCGTGATGTGTACTGGCAACTCTGCTGTATGGCGGTGGTTGGCTGTAATCGATGAGATTCCTGTTCTTTTTCTGAAAAAGAGCAGGGGAAGAGAGCTCAATCTGAGTGGTGGTGGTTTCCAACGATGGAGAAAGCGTTTGTTGTCTTGCCTCCGAGCTTTTGGTAACTTTTTCGGTTTCGTGAAATTTGACTCTTGAAAGAGAAAGTTGGGGAGCGCTTTCGTGAAGCTGTATGTCCGGTGGTGTTTTTTCCTCCATCTCTTCTTTTGATATGGCGAAACCTCGATAGACTAGAATTTTTAGGTTTTCCATGGGTGATGCAAATGAAAAGAACTGTAAACGCCATGCCTTTTCATCTGCCCCAGAGCGACACTTCCTGCTCAAATAGATTTTCCCTTTGAAAATGGTGGCGCTGGAACTTGAATTACCTCTTGCCAGTCTTCCGTTTTTTTGTTGAAAATCCTACATTTTTCAACAATCTCTGCACATGACTTTGTTGATTTTGTTACATTGATGTTCATCATGATGCATCTGACACAAGAAAAGCTAAGTTTACCAGCCAAGACAGTTTTTGGGAATGATGTACAGGATGCAAATATTGAAAAAAAACGCAGCCTTTCCTACAAACTCTATCAGAGATCATGGCGCAAAAGAGCAGTTGCGCATTCACCAAAGAGAAGGACGGACAAAATTTTAAACATAGATTGCCTTCATTTCCATCACCGTCAGGTGGAACTTTAGGCCTGTCTTGTCAACAAAGACACCTTTGTACCTGCTTGGCATTTCCATGTTTCATTACCATGGAATGTATGGAAGAAGACTAGTTTGGAGGGGAGGGGGGGGAAACAAAAAGAAAATTAAAAATTTCAAATTTAATTTTTTGGCTTACACTTAGAAAAAGCTTGTCACCCTATAGTTAAACATGGGTTAAAAGGAAGTGCAGAAAAGTCGACCGGGCATTTGGTTAGGACTATATTTTCAGGGATCATTTCTATAGGATTTGCAGGGTGAAATGTGCTTGAAAGTGTCCAAACTCGCTCACCATGATGATGTGCTTGAGAGTTCTCTTCTTATCGTGATGTGTACTGGCAACTCTGCTGTATGGCGGTGGTTGGCTGTAATCGATGAGATTCCTGTTCTTTTTCTGAAAAAGAGCAGGGGAAGAGAGCTCAATCTGAGTGGTGGTGGTTTCCAACGATGGAGAAAGCGTTTGTTGTCTCGCCTCCGAGCTTTTGGTAACTTTTTCGGTTTCGTGAAATTTGACTCTTGAAAGAGAAAGTTGGGGAGCGCTTTCGTGAAGCTGTATGTCCGGTGGTGTTTTTTCCCCCATCTCTTCTTTTGATATGGCGAAACCTCGATAGACTAGAATTTTTAGGTTTTCCATGGGTGATGCAAATGAAAAGAACTGTAAACGCCATGCCTTTTCATCTGCCCCAGAGCGACACTTCCTGCTCAAATAGATTTTCCCTTTGAAAATGGTGGGGCTGGAACTTGAATGACCTCAGATGCATTATGAAGAACATCAATTGAACAAAATCAACAAAGTCATGTGCAGAGATTGGTGAAAAACAGAGAAAGTGTTTTTGGTCTTACCCCCAATCTTTTGGTGATCTTTTCGATTTTGCAAACTGCGACTCTAGAGTGAGAAAATTGTCGAGTGCTTTTGTCAACCTTTGCATCTGGTGGTTATTTTTTCTGTCTCCTCGTTTGATCTCGCTCAACCTCGATAGTCTCGAATTTAAGGCATTCCATAGGGCATGCGAATGGAAACAAGTATAAAGGCCATGCCCTTTCTTCTACCCTAGAGCGACACTTCATGCTCAAAATGTATTTTCCTTTTGAAAATGATGGTGCTGGAACTTGAATTACCTCTTGCCAGTCTTCCGATTTTTTGTTGAAAATCCTACATTTTTCAACAATCTCTGCACATGACTTTGTTGATTTTGTTACATTGATGTTCATCATGATGCATCTGACACAAGAAAAGCTACAGTAAGTTTACCAGCCAAGACAGTTTTTGGGAATGATGTACAGGATGCAAATATTGAAAAAAAACGCAGCCTTTCCTAAAACTCTATCAGAGATCATGGCGCAAAAGAGCAGTTGCGCATTCACCAAAGAGAAGGACGGACAAAATTTTAAACATAGATTGCCTTCATTTCCATCACCGTCAGGTGGAACTTTAGGCCTGTCTTGTCAGCAAAGACACCTTTGCACCTGCTTGGCATTTCCATGTTTCATTACCATGGAATGTATGGAAGAAGACTAGTTTGGAGGGGAGGGGGGGGGAAACAAAAAGAAAATTAAAAATTTCAAATTTAATTTTTTGGCTTACAATTAGAAAAAGCTTGTCACCCTATAGTTAAACATGGGTTAAAAGGAAGTGCAGAAAAGTCGACCGGGCATTTGGTTAGGACTATATTTTCAGGGATCATTTCTATAGGATTTGCAGGGTGAAATGTGCTTGAAAGTGTCCAAACTCGCTCACCATGATGATGTGCTTGAGAGTTCTCTTCTTATTGTGATGTGTACTGGCAACTCTGCTGTATGGCGGTGGTTGGCTGTAATCGATGAGATTCCTGTTCTTTTTCTGAAAAAGAGCAGGGGAAGAGAGCTCAATCTGAGTGGTGGTGGTTTCCAACGATGGAGAAAGCGTTTGTTGTCTCGCCTCCGAGCTTTTGGTAACTTTTTCGGTTTCGTGAAATTTGACTCTTGAAAGAGAAAGTTGGGGAGCGCTTTCGTGAAGCTGTATGTCCGGTGGTGTTTTTTCCCCCATCTCTTCTTTTGATATGGCGAAACCTCGATAGACTAGAATTTTTAGGTTTTCCATGGGTGATGCAAATGAAAAGAACTGTAAACGCCATGCCTTTTCATCTGCCCCAGAGCGACACTTCCTGCTCAAATAGATTTTCCCTTTGAAAATGGTGGGGCTGGAACTTGAATGACCTCAGATGCATTATGAAGAACATCAATTGAACAAAATCAAGAAAGTCATGTGCAGAGATTGGTGAAAAACAGAGAAAGTGTTTTTGGTCTTACCCCCAATCTTTTGGTGATCTTTTCGATTTTGCAAACTGCGACTCTAGAGTGAGAAAATTGTCGAGTGCTTTTGTCAACCTTTGCATCTGGTGGTTATTTTTTCTGTCTCCTCGTTTGATCTCGCTCAACCTCGATAGTCTCGAATTTAAGGCATTCCATAGGGCATGCGAATGGAAACAAGTATAAAGGCCATGCCTTTTCTTCTACCCTAGAGCGACACTTCATGCTCAAAATGTATTTTCCTTTTGAAAATGATGGTGCTGGAACTTGAATTACCTCTTGCCAGTCTTCCGTATTTTTGTTGAAAATCCTACATTTTTCAACAATCTCTGCACATGACTTTGTTGATTTTGTTACATTGATGTTCATCATGATGCATCTGACACAAGAAAAGCTAAGTTTACCAGCCAAGACAGTTTTTGGGAATGATGTACAGGATGCAAATATTGAAAAAAAACGCAGCCTTTCCTAAAACTCTATCAGAGATCATGGCGCAAAAGAGCAGTTGCGCATTCACCAAAGAGAAGGACGGACAAAATTTTAAACATAGATTGCCTTCATTTCCATCACCGTCAGGTGGAACTTTAGGCCTGTCTTGTCAGCAAAGACACCTTTGCACCTGCTTGGCATTTCCATGTTTCATTACCATGGAATGTATGGAAGAAGACTAGTTTGGAGGGGAGGGGGGGGAAACAAAAAGAAAATTAAAAATTTCAAATTTAATTTTTTGGCTTACACTTAGAAAAAGCTTGTCACCCTATAGTTAAACATGGGTTAAAAGGAAGTGCAGAAAAGTCGACCGGGCATTTGGTTAGGACTATATTTTCAGGGATCATTTCTATAGGATTTGCAGGGTGAAATGTGCTTGAAAGTGTCCAAACTCGCTCACCATGATGATGTGCTTGAGAGTTCTCTTCTTATCGTGATGTGTACTGGCAACTCTGCTGTATGGCGGTGGTTGGCTGTAATCTATGAGATTCCTGTTCTTTTTCTGAAAAAGAGCAGGGGAAGAGAGCTCAATCTGAGTGGTGGTGGTTTCCAACGATGGAGAAAGCGTTTGTTGTCTCGCCTCCGAGCTTTTGGTAACTTTTTCGGTTTCGTGAAATTTGACTCTTGAAAGAGAAAGTTGGGGAGCGCTTTCGTGAAGCTGTATGTCCGGTGGTGTTTTTTCCCCCATCTCTTCTTTTGATATGGCGAAACCTCGATAGACTAGAATTTTTAGGTTTTCCATGGGTGATGCAAATGAAAAGAACTGTAAACGCCATGCCTTTTCATCTGCCCCAGAGCGACACTTCCTGCTCAAATAGATTTTCCCTTTGAAAATGGTGGGGCTGGAACTTGAATGACCTCAGATGCATTATGAAGAACATCAATTGAACAAAATCAAGAAAGTCATGTGCAGAGATTGGTGAAAAACAGAGAAAGTGTTTTTGGTCTTACCCCCAATCTTTTGGTGATCTTTTCGATTTTGCAAACTGCGACTCTAGAGTGAGAAAATTGTCGAGTGCTTTTGTCAACCTTTGCATCTGGTGGTTATTTTTTCTGTCTCCTCGTTTGATCTCGCTCAACCTCGATAGTCTCGAATTTAAGGCATTCCATAGGGCATGCGAATGGAAACAAGTATAAAGGCCATGCCTTTTCTTCTACCCTAGAGCGACACTTCATGCTCAAAATGTATTTTCCTTTTGAAAATGATGGTGCTGGAACTTGAATTACCTCTTGCCAGTCTTCCGTATTTTTGTTGAAAATCCTACATTTTTCAACAATCTCTGCACATGACTTTGTTGATTTTGTTACATTGATGTTCATCATGATGCATCTGACACAAGAAAAGCTAAGTTTACCAGCCAAGACAGTTTTTGGGAATGATGTACAGGATGCAAATATTGAAAAAAAACGCAGCCTTTCCTAAAACTCTATCAGAGATCATGGCGCAAAAGAGCAGTTGCGCATTCACCAAAGAGAAGGACGGACAAAATTTTAAACATAGATTGCCTTCATTTCCATCACCGTCAGGTGGAACTTTAGGCCTGTCTTGTCAGCAAAGACACCTTTGCACCTGCTTGGCATTTCCATGTTTCATTACCATGGAATGTATGGAAGAAGACTAGTTTGGAGGGGAGGGGGGGGAAACAAAAAGAAAATTAAAAATTTCAAATTTAATTTTTTGGCTTACACTTAGAAAAAGCTTGTCACCCTATAGTTAAACATGGGTTAAAAGGAAGTGCAGAAAAGTCGACCGGGCATTTGGTTAGGACTATATTTTCAGGGATCATTTCTATAGGATTTGCAGGGTGAAATGTGCTTGAAAGTGTCCAAACTCGCTCACCATGATGATGTGCTTGAGAGTTCTCTTCTTATCGTGATGTGTACTGGCAACTCTGCTGTATGGCGGTGGTTGGCTGTAATCGATGAGATTCCTGTTCTTTTTCTGAAAAAGAGCAGGGGAAGAGAGCTCAATCTGAGTGGTGGTGGTTTCCAATGATGGACAAAGCGTTTGTTGTCTCGCCTCCGAGCTTTTGGTAACTTTTTCGGTTTCGTGAAATTTGACTCTTGAAAGAGAAAGTTGGGGAGCGCTTTCGTGAAGCTGTATGTCCGGTGGTGTTTTTTCCCCCATCTCTTCTTTTGATATGGCGAAACCTCGATAGACTAGAATTTTTAGGTTTTCCATGGGTGATGCAAATGAAAAGAACTGTAAACGCCATGCCTTTTCATCTGCCCCAGAGCGACACTTCCTGCTCAAATAGATTTTCCCTTTGAAAATGGTGGCGCTGGAACTTGAACGACCTCAGATGCATTATGAAGAACATCAATTGAACAAAATCAACAAAGTCATGTGCAGAGATTGGTGAAAAACAGAGAAAGTGTTTTTGGTCTTACCCCCAATCTTTTGGTGATCTTTTCGATTTTGCAAACTGCGACTCTAGAGTGAGAAAATTGTCGAGTGCTTTTGTCAACCTTTGCATCTGGTGGTTATTTTTTCTGTCTCCTCGTTTGATCTCGCTCAACCTCGATAGTCTCGAATTTAAGGCATTCCATAGGGCATGCGAATGGAAACAAGTATAAAGGCCATGCCTTTTCTTCTACCCTAGAGCGACACTTCATGCTCAAAATGTATTTTCCTTTTGAAAATGATGGTGCTGGAACTTGAATTACCTCTTGCCAGTCTTCCGTTTTTTTGTTGAAAATCCTACATTTTTCAACAATCTCTGCACATGACTTTGTTGATTTTGTTACATTGATGTTCATCATGATGCATCTGACACAAGAAAAGCTAAGTTTACCAGCCAAGACAGTTTTTGGGAATGATGTACAGGATGCAAATATTGAAAAAAAACGCAGCCTTTCCTAAAACTCTATCAGAGATCATGGCACAAAAGAGCAGTTGCGCATTCACCAAAGAGAAGGACGGACAAAATTTTAAACATAGATTGCCTTCATTTCCATCACCGTCAGGTGGAACTTTAGGCCTGTCTTGTCAGCAAAGACACCTTTGCACCTGCTTGGCATTTCCATGTTTCATTACCATGGAATGTATGGAAGAAGACTAGTTTGGAGGGGAGGGGGGGGGAAACAAAAAGAAAATTAAAAATTTCAAATTTAATTTTTTGGCTTACAATTAGAAAAAGCTTGTCACCCTATAGTTAAACATGGGTTAAAAGGAAGTGCAGAAAAGTCGACCCGGCATTTGGTTAGGACTATATTTTCAGGGATCATTTCTATAGGATTTGCAGGGTGAAATGTGCTTGAAAGTGTCCAAACTCGCTCACCATGATGATGTGCTTGAGAGTTCTCTTCTTATCGTGATGTGTACTGGCAACTCTGCTGTATGGCGGTGGTTGGCTGTAATCGATGAGATTCCTGTTCTTTTTCTGAAAAAGAGCAGGGGAAGAGAGCTCAATCTGAGTGGTGGTGGTTTCCAACGATGGAGAAAGCGTTTGTTGTCTCGCCTCCGAGCTTTTGGTAACTTTTTCGGTTTCGTGAAATTTGACTCTTGAAAGAGAAAGTTGGGGAGCGCTTTCGTGAAGCTGTATGTCCGGTGGTGTTTTTTCCCCCATCTCTTCTTTAGATATGGCGAAACCTCGATAGACTAGAATTTTTAGGTTTTCCATGGGTGATGCAAATGAAAAGAACTGTAAACGCCATGCCTTTTCATCTGCCCCAGAGCGACACTTCCTGCTCAAATAGATTTTCCCTTTGAAAATGGTGGCGCTGGAACTTGAACGACCTCAGATGCATTATGAAGAACATCAATTGAACAAAATCAACAAAGTCATGTGCAGAGATTGGTGAAAAACAGAGAAAGTGTTTTTGGTCTTACCCCCAATCTTTTGGTGATCTTTTCGATTTTGCAAACTGCGACTCTAGAGTGAGAAAATTGTCGAGTGCTTTTGTCAACCTTTGCATCTGGTGGTTATTTTTTCTGTCTCCTCGTTTGATCTCGCTCAACCTCGATAGTCTCGAATTTAAGGCATTCCATAGGGCATGCGAATGGAAACAAGTATAAAGGCCATGCCTTTTCTTCTACCCTAGAGCGACACTTCATGCTCAAAATGTATTTTCCTTTTGAAAATGATGGTGATGGAACTTGAATTACCTCTTGCCAGTCTTCCGTTTTTTTGTTGAAAATCCTACATTTTTCAACAATCTCTGCACATGACTTTGTTGATTTTGTTACATTGATGTTCATCATGATGCATCTGACACAAGAAAAGCTAAGTTTACCAGCCAAGACAGTTTTTGGGAATGATGTACAGGATGCAAATATTGAAAAAAAACGCAGCCTTTCCTAAAACTCTATCAGAGATCATGGCACAAAAGAGCAGTTGCGCATTCACCAAAGAGAAGGACGGACAAAATTTTAAACATAGATTGCCTTCATTTCCATCACCGTCAGGTGGAACTTTAGGCCTGTCTTGTCAGCAAAGACACCTTTGCACCTGCTTGGCATTTCCATGTTTCATTACCATGGAATGTATGGAAGAAGACTAGTTTGGAGGGGAGGGGAGGGGGGGGAAACAAAAAGAAAATTAAAAATTTCAAATTTAATTTTTTGGCTTACAATTAGAAAAAGCTTGTCACCCTATAGTTAAACATGGGTTAAAAGGAAGTGCAGAAAAGTCGACCGGGCATTTGGTTAGGACTATATTTTCAGGGATCATTTCTATAGGATTTGCAGGGTGAAATGTGCTTGAAAGTGTCCAAACTCGCTCACCATGATGATGTGCTTGAGAGTTCTCTTCTTATCGTGATGTGTACTGGCAACTCTGCTGTATGGCGGTGGTTGGCTGTAATCGATGAGATTCCTGTTCTTTTTCTGAAAAAGAGCAGGGGAAGAGAGCTCAATCTGAGTGGTGGTGGTTTCCAACGATGGAGAAAGCGTTTGTTGTCTCGCCTCCGAGCTTTTGGTAACTTTTTCGGTTTCGTGAAATTTGACTCTTGAAAGAGAAAGTTGGGGAGCGCTTTCGTGAAGCTGTATGTCCGGTGGTGTTTTTTCCCCCATCTCTTCTTTAGATATGGCGAAACCTCGATAGACTAGAATTTTTAGGTTTTCCATGGGTGATGCAAATGAAAAGAACTGTAAACGCCATGCCTTTTCATCTGCCCCAGAGCGACACTTCCTGCTCAAATAGATTTTCCCTTTGAAAATGGTGGCGCTGGAACTTGAACGACCTCAGATGCATTATGAAGAACATCAATTGAACAAAATCAACAAAGTCATGTGCAGAGATTGGTGAAAAACAGAGAAAGTGTTTTTGGTCTTACCCCCAATCTTTTGGTGATCTTTTCGATTTTGCAAACTGCGACTCTAGAGTGAGAAAATTGTCGAGTGCTTTTGTCAACCTTTGCATCTGGTGGTTATTTTTTCTGTCTCCTCGTTTGATCTCGCTCAACCTCGATAGTCTCGAATTTAAGGCATTCCATAGGGCATGCGAATGGAAACAAGTATAAAGGCCATGCCTTTTCTTCTACCCTAGAGCGACACTTCATGCTCAAAATGTATTTTCCTTTTGAAAATGATGGTGATGGAACTTGAATTACCTCTTGCCAGTCTTCCGTTTTTTTGTTGAAAATCCTACATTTTTCAACAATCTCTGCACATGACTTTGTTGATTTTGTTACATTGATGTTCATCATGATGCATCTGACACAAGAAAAGCTAAGTTTACCAGCCAAGACAGTTTTTGGGAATGATGTACAGGATGCAAATATTGAAAAAAAACGCAGCCTTTCCTAAAACTCTATCAGAGATCATGGCACAAAAGAGCAGTTGCGCATTCACCAAAGAGAAGGACGGACAAAATTTTAAACATAGATTGCCTTCATTTCCATCACCGTCAGGTGGAACTTTAGGCCTGTCTTGTCAGCAAAGACACCTTTGCACCTGCTTGGCATTTCCATGTTTCATTACCATGGAATGTATGGAAGAAGACTAGTTTGGAGGGGAGGGGAGGGGGGGGAAACAAAAAGAAAATTAAAAATTTCAAATTTAATTTTTTGGCTTACAATTAGAAAAAGCTTGTCACCCTATAGTTAAACATGGGTTAAAAGGAAGTGCAGAAAAGTCGACCGGGCATTTGGTTAGGACTATATTTTCAGGGATCATTTCTATAGGATTTGCAGGGTGAAATGTGCTTGAAAGTGTCCAAACTCGCTCACCATGATGATGTGCTTGAGAGTTCTCTTCTTATCGTGATGTGTACTGGCAACTCTGCTGTATGGCGGTGGTTGGCTGTAATCGATGAGATTCCTGTTCTTTTTCTGAAAAAGAGCAGGGGAAGAGAGCTCAATCTGAGTGGTGGTGGTTTCCAACGATGGAGAAAGCGTTTGTTGTCTCGCCTCCGAGCTTTTGGTAACTTTTTCGGTTTCGTGAAATTTGACTCTTGAAAGAGAAAGTTGGGGAGCGCTTTCGTGAAGCTGTATGTCCGGTGGTGTTTTTTCCCCCATCTCTTCTTTAGATATGGCGAAACCTCGATAGACTAGAATTTTTAGGTTTTCCATGGGTGATGCAAATGAAAAGAACTGTAAACGCCATGCCTTTTCATCTGCCCCAGAGCGACACTTCCTGCTCAAATAGATTTTCCCTTTGAAAATGGTGGCGCTGGAACTTGAACGACCTCAGATGCATTATGAAGAACATCAATTGAACAAAATCAACAAAGTCATGTGCAGAGATTGGTGAAAAACAGAGAAAGTGTTTTTGGTCTTACCCCCAATCTTTTGGTGATCTTTTCGATTTTGCAAACTGCGACTCTAGAGTGAGAAAATTGTCGAGTGCTTTTGTCAACCTTTGCATCTGGTGGTTATTTTTTCTGTCTCCTCGTTTGATCTCGCTCAACCTCGATAGTCTCGAATTTAAGGCATTCCATAGGGCATGCGAATGGAAACAAGTATAAAGGCCATGCCTTTTCTTCTACCCTAGAGCGACACTTCATGCTCAAAATGTATTTTCCTTTTGAAAATGATGGTGATGGAACTTGAATTACCTCTTGCCAGTCTTCCGTTTTTTTGTTGAAAATCCTACATTTTTCAACAATCTCTGCACATGACTTTGTTGATTTTGTTACATTGATGTTCATCATGATGCATCTGACACAAGAAAAGCTAAGTTTACCAGCCAAGACAGTTTTTGGGAATGATGTACAGGATGCAAATATTGAAAAAAAACGCAGCCTTTCCTAAAACTCTATCAGAGATCATGGCACAAAAGAGCAGTTGCGCATTCACCAAAGAGAAGGACGGACAAAATTTTAAACATAGATTGCCTTCATTTCCATCACCGTCAGGTGGAACTTTAGGCCTGTCTTGTCAGCAAAGACACCTTTGCACCTGCTTGGCATTTCCATGTTTCATTACCATGGAATGTATGGAAGAAGACTAGTTTGGAGGGGAGGGGAGGGGGGGGAAACAAAAAGAAAATTAAAAATTTCAAATTTAATTTTTTGGCTTACAATTAGAAAAAGCTTGTCACCCTATAGTTAAACATGGGTTAAAAGGAAGTGCAGAAAAGTCGACCGGGCATTTGGTTAGGACTATATTTTCAGGGATCATTTCTATAGGATTTGCAGGGTGAAATGTGCTTGAAAGTGTCCAAACTCGCTCACCATGATGATGTGCTTGAGAGTTCTCTTCTTATCGTGATGTGTACTGGCAACTCTGCTGTATGGCGGTGGTTGGCTGTAATCGATGAGATTCCTGTTCTTTTTCTGAAAAAGAGCAGGGGAAGAGAGCTCAATCTGAGTGGTGGTGGTTTCCAACGATGGAGAAAGCGTTTGTTGTCTCGCCTCCGAGCTTTTGGTAACTTTTTCGGTTTCGTGAAATTTGACTCTTGAAAGAGAAAGTTGGGGAGCGCTTTCGTGAAGCTGTATGTCCGGTGGTGTTTTTTCCCCCATCTCTTCTTTTGATATGGCGAAACCTCGATAGACTAGAATTTTTAGGTTTTCCATGGGTGATG
This sequence comes from Xenopus petersii, assembly GCA_038501925.1. Lineage (NCBI taxonomy): Eukaryota > Metazoa > Chordata > Amphibia > Anura > Pipidae > Xenopus > Xenopus petersii. The sequence continues at coordinate 3,052,029 of CM076674.1, read as the reverse complement.
CAAATGAAAAGAACTGTAAACGCCATGCCTTTTCATCTGCCCCAGAGCGACACTTCCTGCTCAAATAGATTTTCCCTTTGAAAATGGTGGGGCTGGAACTTGAATGACCTCAGATGCATTATGAAGAACATCAATTGAACAAAATCAACAAAGTCATGTGCAGAGATTGGTGAAAAACAGAGAAAGTGTTTTTGGTCTTACCCCCAATCTTTTGGTGATCTTTTCGATTTTGCAAACTGCGACTCTAGAGTGAGAAAATTGTCGAGTGCTTTTGTCAACCTTTGCATCTGGTGGTTATTTTTTCTGTCTCCTCGTTTGATCTCGCTCAACCTCGATAGTCTCGAATTTAAGGCATTCCATAGGGCATGCGAATGGAAACAAGTATAAAGGCCATGCCCTTTCTTCTACCCTAGAGCGACACTTCATGCTCAAAATGTATTTTCCTTTTGAAAATGATGGTGCTGGAACTTGAATTACCTCTTGCCAGTCTTCCGATTTTTTGTTGAAAATCCTACATTTTTCAACAATCTCTGCACATGACTTTGTTGATTTTGTTACATTGATGTTCATCATGATGCATCTGACACAAGAAAAGCTAAGTTTACCAGCCAAGACAGTTTTTGGGAATGATGTACAGGATGCAAATATTGAAAAAAAACGCAGCCTTTCCTAAAACTCTATCAGAGATCATGGCGCAAAAGAGCAGTTGCGCATTCACCAAAGAGAAGGACGGACAAAATTTTAAACATAGATTGCCTTCATTTCCATCACCGTCAGGTGGAACTTTAGGCCTGTCTTGTCAGCAAAGACACCTTTGCACCTGCTTGGCATTTCCATGTTTCATTACCATGGAATGTATGGAAGAAGACTAGTTTGGAGGGGAGGGGGGGGGAAACAAAAAGAAAATTAAAAATTTCAAATTTAATTTTTTGGCTTACAATTAGAAAAAGCTTGTCACCCTATAGTTAAACATGGGTTAAAAGGAAGTGCAGAAAAGTCGACCGGGCATTTGGTTAGGACTATATTTTCAGGGATCATTTCTATAGGATTTGCAGGGTGAAATGTGCTTGAAAGTGTCCAAACTCGCTCACCATGATGATGTGCTTGAGAGTTCTCTTCTTATCGTGATGTGTACTGGCAACTCTGCTGTATGGCGGTGGTTGGCTGTAATCGATGAGATTCCTGTTCTTTTTCTGAAAAAGAGCAGGGGAAGAGAGCTCAATCTGAGTGGTGGTGGTTTCCAACGATGGAGAAAGCGTTTGTTGTCTCGCCTCCGAGCTTTTGGTAACTTTTTCGGTTTCGTGAAATTTGACTCTTGAAAGAGAAAGTTGGGGAGCGCTTTCGTGAAGCTGTATGTCCGGTGGTGTTTTTTCCCCCATCTCTTCTTTTGATATGGCGAAACCTCGATAGACTAGAATTTTTAGGTTTTCCATGGGTGATGCAAATGAAAAGAACTGTAAACGCCATGCCTTTTCATCTGCCCCAGAGCGACACTTCCTGCTCAAATAGATTTTCCCTTTGAAAATGGTGGGGCTGGAACTTGAATGACCTCAGATGCATTATGAAGAACATCAATTGAACAAAATCAACAAAGTCATGTGCAGAGATTGGTGAAAAACAGAGAAAGTGTTTTTGGTCTTACCCCCAATCTTTTGGTGATCTTTTCGATTTTGCAAACTGCGACTCTAGAGTGAGAAAATTGTCGAGTGCTTTTGTCAACCTTTGCATCTGGTGGTTATTTTTTCTGTCTCCTCGTTTGATCTCGCTCAACCTCGATAGTCTCGAATTTAAGGCATTCCATAGGGCATGCGAATGGAAACAAGTATAAAGGCCATGCCCTTTCTTCTACCCTAGAGCGACACTTCATGCTCAAAATGTATTTTCCTTTTGAAAATGATGGTGCTGGAACTTGAATTACCTCTTGCCAGTCTTCCGATTTTTTGTTGAAAATCCTACATTTTTCAACAATCTCTGCACATGACTTTGTTGATTTTGTTACATTGATGTTCATCATGATGCATCTGACACAAGAAAAGCTAAGTTTACCAGCCAAGACAGTTTTTGGGAATGATGTACAGGATGCAAATATTGAAAAAAAACGCAGCCTTTCCTAAAACTCTATCAGAGATCATGGCGCAAAAGAGCAGTTGCGCATTCACCAAAGAGAAGGACGGACAAAATTTTAAACATAGATTGCCTTCATTTCCATCACCGTCAGGTGGAACTTTAGGCCTGTCTTGTCAGCAAAGACACCTTTGCACCTGCTTGGCATTTCCATGTTTCATTACCATGGAATGTATGGAAGAAGACTAGTTTGGAGGGGAGGGGGGGGGAAACAAAAAGAAAATTAAAAATTTCAAATTTAATTTTTTGGCTTACAATTAGAAAAAGCTTGTCACCCTATAGTTAAACATGGGTTAAAAGGAAGTGCAGAAAAGTCGACCGGGCATTTGGTTAGGACTATATTTTCAGGGATCATTTCTATAGGATTTGCAGGGTGAAATGTGCTTGAAAGTGTCCAAACTCGCTCACCATGATGATGTGCTTGAGAGTTCTCTTCTTATCGTGATGTGTACTGGCAACTCTGCTGTATGGCGGTGGTTGGCTGTAATCGATGAGATTCCTGTTCTTTTTCTGAAAAAGAGCAGGGGAAGAGAGCTCAATCTGAGTGGTGGTGGTTTCCAACGATGGAGAAAGCGTTTGTTGTCTCGCCTCCGAGCTTTTGGTAACTTTTTCGGTTTCGTGAAATTTGACTCTTGAAAGAGAAAGTTGGGGAGCGCTTTCGTGAAGCTGTATGTCCGGTGGTGTTTTTTCCCCCATCTCTTCTTTTGATATGGCGAAACCTCGATAGACTAGAATTTTTAGGTTTTCCATGGGTGATGCAAATGAAAAGAACTGTAAACGCCATGCCTTTTCATCTGCCCCAGAGCGACACTTCCTGCTCAAATAGATTTTCCCTTTGAAAATGGTGGGGCTGGAACTTGAATGACCTCAGATGCATTATGAAGAACATCAATTGAACAAAATCAAGAAAGTCATGTGCAGAGATTGGTGAAAAACAGAGAAAGTGTTTTTGGTCTTACCCCCAATCTTTTGGTGATCTTTTCGATTTTGCAAACTGCGACTCTAGAGTGAGAAAATTGTCGAGTGCTTTTGTCAACCTTTGCATCTGGTGGTTATTTTTTCTGTCTCCTCGTTTGATCTCGCTCAACCTCGATAGTCTCGAATTTAAGGCATTCCATAGGGCATGCGAATGGAAACAAGTATAAAGGCCATGCCTTTTCTTCTACCCTAGAGCGACACTTCATGCTCAAAATGTATTTTCCTTTTGAAAATGATGGTGCTGGAACTTGAATTACCTCTTGCCAGTCTTCCGTATTTTTGTTGAAAATCCTACATTTTTCAACAATCTCTGCACATGACTTTGTTGATTTTGTTACATTGATGTTCATCATGATGCATCTGACACAAGAAAAGCTAAGTTTACCAGCCAAGACAGTTTTTGGGAATGATGTACAGGATGCAAATATTGAAAAAAAACGCAGCCTTTCCTAAAACTCTATCAGAGATCATGGCACAAAAGAGCAGTTGCGCATTCACCAAAGAGAAGGACGGACAAAATTTTAAACATAGATTGCCTTCATTTCCATCACCGTCAGGTGGAACTTTAGGCCTGTCTTGTCAGCAAAGACACCTTTGCACCTGCTTGGCATTTCCATGTTTCATTACCATGGAATGTATGGAAGAAGACTAGTTTGGAGGGGAGGGGGGGGGAAACAAAAAGAAAATTAAAAATTTCAAATTTAATTTTTTGGCTTACAATTAGAAAAAGCTTGTCACCCTATAGTTAAACATGGGTTAAAAGGAAGTGCAGAAAAGTCGACCCGGCATTTGGTTAGGACTATATTTTCAGGGATCATTTCTATAGGATTTGCAGGGTGAAATGTGCTTGAAAGTGTCCAAACTCGCTCACCATGATGATGTGCTTGAGAGTTCTCTTCTTATCGTGATGTGTACTGGCAACTCTGCTGTATGGCGGTGGTTGGCTGTAATCGATGAGATTCCTGTTCTTTTTCTGAAAAAGAGCAGGGGAAGAGAGCTCAATCTGAGTGGTGGTGGTTTCCAACGATGGAGAAAGCGTTTGTTGTCTCGCCTCCGAGCTTTTGGTAACTTTTTCGGTTTCGTGAAATTTGACTCTTGAAAGAGAAAGTTGGGGAGCGCTTTCGTGAAGCTGTATGTCCGGTGGTGTTTTTTCCCCCATCTCTTCTTTAGATATGGCGAAACCTCGATAGACTAGAATTTTTAGGTTTTCCATGGGTGATGCAAATGAAAAGAACTGTAAACGCCATGCCTTTTCATCTGCCCCAGAGCGACACTTCCTGCTCAAATAGATTTTCCCTTTGAAAATGGTGGCGCTGGAACTTGAACGACCTCAGATGCATTATGAAGAACATCAATTGAACAAAATCAACAAAGTCATGTGCAGAGATTGGTGAAAAACAGAGAAAGTGTTTTTGGTCTTACCCCCAATCTTTTGGTGATCTTTTCGATTTTGCAAACTGCGACTCTAGAGTGAGAAAATTGTCGAGTGCTTTTGTCAACCTTTGCATCTGGTGGTTATTTTTTCTGTCTCCTCGTTTGATCTCGCTCAACCTCGATAGTCTCGAATTTAAGGCATTCCATAGGGCATGCGAATGGAAACAAGTATAAAGGCCATGCCTTTTCTTCTACCCTAGAGCGACACTTCATGCTCAAAATGTATTTTCCTTTTGAAAATGATGGTGATGGAACTTGAATTACCTCTTGCCAGTCTTCCGTTTTTTTGTTGAAAATCCTACATTTTTCAACAATCTCTGCACATGACTTTGTTGATTTTGTTACATTGATGTTCATCATGATGCATCTGACACAAGAAAAGCTAAGTTTACCAGCCAAGACAGTTTTTGGGAATGATGTACAGGATGCAAATATTGAAAAAAAACGCAGCCTTTCCTAAAACTCTATCAGAGATCATGGCACAAAAGAGCAGTTGCGCATTCACCAAAGAGAAGGACGGACAAAATTTTAAACATAGATTGCCTTCATTTCCATCACCGTCAGGTGGAACTTTAGGCCTGTCTTGTCAGCAAAGACACCTTTGCACCTGCTTGGCATTTCCATGTTTCATTACCATGGAATGTATGGAAGAAGACTAGTTTGGAGGGGAGGGGAGGGGGGGGAAACAAAAAGAAAATTAAAAATTTCAAATTTAATTTTTTGGCTTACAATTAGAAAAAGCTTGTCACCCTATAGTTAAACATGGGTTAAAAGGAAGTGCAGAAAAGTCGACCGGGCATTTGGTTAGGACTATATTTTCAGGGATCATTTCTATAGGATTTGCAGGGTGAAATGTGCTTGAAAGTGTCCAAACTCGCTCACCATGATGATGTGCTTGAGAGTTCTCTTCTTATCGTGATGTGTACTGGCAACTCTGCTGTATGGCGGTGGTTGGCTGTAATCGATGAGATTCCTGTTCTTTTTCTGAAAAAGAGCAGGGGAAGAGAGCTCAATCTGAGTGGTGGTGGTTTCCAACGATGGAGAAAGCGTTTGTTGTCTCGCCTCCGAGCTTTTGGTAACTTTTTCGGTTTCGTGAAATTTGACTCTTGAAAGAGAAAGTTGGGGAGCGCTTTCGTGAAGCTGTATATCCGGTGGTGTTTTTTCCCCCATCTCTTCTTTTGATATGGCGAAACCTCGATAGACTAGAATTTTTAGGTTTTCCATGGGTGATGCAAATGAAAAGAACTGTAAACGCCATGCCTTTTCATCTGCCCCAGAGCGACACTTCCTGCTCAAATAGATTTTCCCTTTGAAAATGGTGGCGCTGGAACTTGAACGACCTCAGATGCATTATGAAGAACATCAATTGAACAAAATCAACAAAGTCATGTGCAGAGATTGGTGAAAAACAGAGAAAGTGTTTTTGGTCTTACCCCCAATCTTTTGGTGATCTTTTCGATTTTGCAAACTGCGACTCTAGAGTGAGAAAATTGTCGAGTGCTTTTGTCAACCTTTGCATCTGGTGGTTATTTTTTCTGTCTCCTCGTTTGATCTCGCTCAACCTCGATAGTCTCGAATTTAAGGCATTCCATAGGGCATGCGAATGGAAACAAGTATAAAGGCCATGCCCTTTCTTCTACCCTAGAGCGACACTTCATGCTCAAAATGTATTTTCCTTTTGAAAATGATGGTGCTGGAACTTGAATTACCTCTTGCCAGTCTTCCGATTTTTTGTTGAAAATCCTACATTTTTCAACAATCTCTGCACATGACTTTGTTGATTTTGTTACATTGATGTTCATCATGATGCATCTGACACAAGAAAAGCTAAGTTTACCAGCCAAGACAGTTTTTGGGAATGATGTACAGGATGCAAATATTGAAAAAAAACGCAGCCTTTCCTAAAACTCTATCAGAGATCATGGCGCAAAAGAGCAGTTGCGCATTCACCAAAGAGAAGGACGGACAAAATTTTAAACATAGATTGCCTTCATTTCCATCACCGTCAGGTGGAACTTTAGGCCTGTCTTGTCAGCAAAGACACCTTTGCACCTGCTTGGCATTTCCATGTTTCATTACCATGGAATGTATGGAAGAAGACTAGTTTGGAGGGGAGGGGGGGGGAAACAAAAAGAAAATTAAAAATTTCAAATTTAATTTTTTGGCTTACAATTAGAAAAAGCTTGTCACCCTATAGTTAAACATGGGTTAAAAGGAAGTGCAGAAAAGTCGACCGGGCATTTGGTTAGGACTATATTTTCAGGGATCATTTCTATAGGATTTGCAGGGTGAAATGTGCTTGAAAGTGTCCAAACTCGCTCACCATGATGATGTGCTTGAGAGTTCTCTTCTTATCGTGATGTGTACTGGCAACTCTGCTGTATGGCGGTGGTTGGCTGTAATCGATGAGATTCCTGTTCTTTTTCTGAAAAAGAGCAGGGGAAGAGAGCTCAATCTGAGTGGTGGTGGTTTCCAACGATGGAGAAAGCGTTTGTTGTCTCGCCTCCGAGCTTTTGGTAACTTTTTCGGTTTCGTGAAATTTGACTCTTGAAAGAGAAAGTTGGGGAGCGCTTTCGTGAAGCTGTATGTCCGGTGGTGTTTTTTCCCCCATCTCTTCTTTTGATATGGCGAAACCTCGATAGACTAGAATTTTTAGGTTTTCCATGGGTGATGCAAATGAAAAGAACTGTAAACGCCATGCCTTTTCATCTGCCCCAGAGCGACACTTCCTGCTCAAATAGATTTTCCCTTTGAAAATGGTGGGGCTGGAACTTGAATGACCTCAGATGCATTATGAAGAACATCAATTGAACAAAATCAACAAAGTCATGTGCAGAGATTGGTGAAAAACAGAGAAAGTGTTTTTGGTCTTACCCCCAATCTTTTGGTGATCTTTTCGATTTTGCAAACTGCGACTCTAGAGTGAGAAAATTGTCGAGTGCTTTTGTCAACCTTTGCATCTGGTGGTTATTTTTTCTGTCTCCTCGTTTGATCTCGCTCAACCTCGATAGTCTCGAATTTAAGGCATTCCATAGGGCATGCGAATGGAAACAAGTATAAAGGCCATGCCCTTTCTTCTACCCTAGAGCGACACTTCATGCTCAAAATGTATTTTCCTTTTGAAAATGATGGTGCTGGAACTTGAATTACCTCTTGCCAGTCTTCCGATTTTTTGTTGAAAATCCTACATTTTTCAACAATCTCTGCACATGACTTTGTTGATTTTGTTACATTGATGTTCATCATGATGCATCTGACACAAGAAAAGCTAAGTTTACCAGCCAAGACAGTTTTTGGGAATGATGTACAGGATGCAAATATTGAAAAAAAACGCAGCCTTTCCTAAAACTCTATCAGAGATCATGGCGCAAAAGAGCAGTTGCGCATTCACCAAAGAGAAGGACGGACAAAATTTTAAACATAGATTGCCTTCATTTCCATCACCGTCAGGTGGAACTTTAGGCCTGTCTTGTCAGCAAAGACACCTTTGCACCTGCTTGGCATTTCCATGTTTCATTACCATGGAATGTATGGAAGAAGACTAGTTTGGAGGGGAGGGGGGGGGAAACAAAAAGAAAATTAAAAATTTCAAATTTAATTTTTTGGCTTACAATTAGAAAAAGCTTGTCACCCTATAGTTAAACATGGGTTAAAAGGAAGTGCAGAAAAGTCGACCGGGCATTTGGTTAGGACTATATTTTCAGGGATCATTTCTATAGGATTTGCAGGGTGAAATGTGCTTGAAAGTGTCCAAACTCGCTCACCATGATGATGTGCTTGAGAGTTCTCTTCTTATCGTGATGTGTACTGGCAACTCTGCTGTATGGCGGTGGTTGGCTGTAATCGATGAGATTCCTGTTCTTTTTCTGAAAAAGAGCAGGGGAAGAGAGCTCAATCTGAGTGGTGGTGGTTTCCAACGATGGAGAAAGCGTTTGTTGTCTCGCCTCCGAGCTTTTGGTAACTTTTTCGGTTTCGTGAAATTTGACTCTTGAAAGAGAAAGTTGGGGAGCGCTTTCGTGAAGCTGTATGTCCGGTGGTGTTTTTTCCCCCATCTCTTCTTTTGATATGGCGAAACCTCGATAGACTAGAATTTTTAGGTTTTCCATGGGTGATGCAAATGAAAAGAACTGTAAACGCCATGCCTTTTCATCTGCCCCAGAGCGACACTTCCTGCTCAAATAGATTTTCCCTTTGAAAATGGTGGGGCTGGAACTTGAATGACCTCAGATGCATTATGAAGAACATCAATTGAACAAAATCAAGAAAGTCATGTGCAGAGATTGGTGAAAAACAGAGAAAGTGTTTTTGGTCTTACCCCCAATCTTTTGGTGATCTTTTCGATTTTGCAAACTGCGACTCTAGAGTGAGAAAATTGTCGAGTGCTTTTGTCAACCTTTGCATCTGGTGGTTATTTTTTCTGTCTCCTCGTTTGATCTCGCTCAACCTCGATAGTCTCGAATTTAAGGCATTCCATAGGGCATGCGAATGGAAACAAGTATAAAGGCCATGCCTTTTCTTCTACCCTAGAGCGACACTTCATGCTCAAAATGTATTTTCCTTTTGAAAATGATGGTGCTGGAACTTGAATTACCTCTTGCCAGTCTTCCGTATTTTTGTTGAAAATCCTACATTTTTCAACAATCTCTGCACATGACTTTGTTGATTTTGTTACATTGATGTTCATCATGATGCATCTGACACAAGAAAAGCTAAGTTTACCAGCCAAGACAGTTTTTGGGAATGATGTACAGGATGCAAATATTGAAAAAAAACGCAGCCTTTCCTAAAACTCTATCAGAGATCATGGCGCAAAAGAGCAGTTGCGCATTCACCAAAGAGAAGGACGGACAAAATTTTAAACATAGATTGCCTTCATTTCCATCACCGTCAGGTGGAACTTTAGGCCTGTCTTGTCAGCAAAGACACCTTTGCACCTGCTTGGCATTTCCATGTTTCATTACCATGGAATGTATGGAAGAAGACTAGTTTGGAGGGGAGGGGGGGGAAACAAAAAGAAAATTAAAAATTTCAAATTTAATTTTTTGGCTTACACTTAGAAAAAGCTTGTCACCCTATAGTTAAACATGGGTTAAAAGGAAGTGCAGAAAAGTCGACCGGGCATTTGGTTAGGACTATATTTTCAGGGATCATTTCTATAGGATTTGCAGGGTGAAATGTGCTTGAAAGTGTCCAAACTCGCTCACCATGATGATGTGCTTGAGAGTTCTCTTCTTATCGTGATGTGTACTGGCAACTCTGCTGTATGGCGGTGGTTGGCTGTAATCGATGAGATTCCTGTTCTTTTTCTGAAAAAGAGCAGGGGAAGAGAGCTCAATCTGAGTGGTGGTGGTTTCCAATGATGGACAAAGCGTTTGTTGTCTCGCCTCCGAGCTTTTGGTAACTTTTTCGGTTTCGTGAAATTTTACTCTTGAAAGAGAAAGTTGGGGAGCGCTTTCGTGAAGCTGTATGTCCGGTGGTGTTTTTTCCCCCATCTCTTCTTTTGATATGGCGAAACCTCGATAGACTAGAATTTTTAGGTTTTCCATGGGTGATGCAAATGAAAAGAACTGTAAACGCCATGCCTTTTCATCTGCCCCAGAGCGACACTTCCTGCTCAAATAGATTTTCCCTTTGAAAATGGTGGCGCTGGAACTTGAACGACCTCAGATGCATTATGAAGAACATCAATTGAACAAAATCAACAAAGTCATGTGCAGAGATTGGTGAAAAACAGAGAAAGTGTTTTTGGTCTTACCCCCAATCTTTTGGTGATCTTTTCGATTTTGCAAACTGCGACTCTAGAGTGAGAAAATTGTCGAGTGCTTTTGTCAACCTTTGCATCTGGTGGTTATTTTTTCTGTCTCCTCGTTTGATCTCGCTCAACCTCGATAGTCTCGAATTTAAGGCATTCCATAGGGCATGCGAATGGAAACAAGTATAAAGGCCATGCCTTTTCTTCTACCCTAGAGCGACACTTCATGCTCAAAATGTATTTTCCTTTTGAAAATGATGGTGATGGAACTTGAATTACCTCTTGCCAGTCTTCCGTTTTTTTGTTGAAAATCCTACATTTTTCAACAATCTCTGCACATGACTTTGTTGATTTTGTTACATTGATGTTCATCATGATGCATCTGACACAAGAAAAGCTAAGTTTACCAGCCAAGACAGTTTTTGGGAATGATGTACAGGATGCAAATATTGAAAAAAAACGCAGCCTTTCCTAAAACTCTATCAGAGATCATGGCACAAAAGAGCAGTTGCGCATTCACCAAAGAGAAGGACGGACAAAATTTTAAACATAGATTGCCTTCATTTCCATCACCGTCAGGTGGAACTTTAGGCCTGTCTTGTCAGCAAAGACACCTTTGCACCTGCTTGGCATTTCCATGTTTCATTACCATGGAATGTATGGAAGAAGACTAGTTTGGAGGGGAGGGGAGGGGGGGGAAACAAAAAGAAAATTAAAAATTTCAAATTTAATTTTTTGGCTTACAATTAGAAAAAGCTTGTCACCCTATAGTTAAACATGGGTTAAAAGGAAGTGCAGAAAAGTCGACCGGGCATTTGGTTAGGACTATATTTTCAGGGATCATTTCTATAGGATTTGCAGGGTGAAATGTGCTTGAAAGTGTCCAAACTCGCTCACCATGATGATGTGCTTGAGAGTTCTCTTCTTATCGTGATGTGTACTGGCAACTCTGCTGTATGGCGGTGGTTGGCTGTAATCGATGAGATTCCTGTTCTTTTTCTGAAAAAGAGCAGGGGAAGAGAGCTCAATCTGAGTGGTGGTGGTTTCCAATGATGGACAAAGCGTTTGTTGTCTCGCCTCCGAGCTTTTGGTAACTTTTTCGGTTTCGTGAAATTTGACTCTTGAAAGAGAAAGTTGGGGAGCGCTTTCGTGAAGCTGTATGTCCGGTGGTGTTTTTTCCCCCATCTCTTCTTTTGATATGGCGAAACCTCGATAGACTAGAATTTTTAGGTTTTCCATGGGTGATGCAAATGAAAAGAACTGTAAACGCCATGCCTTTTCATCTGCCCCAGAGCGACACTTCCTGCTCAAATAGATTTTCCCTTTGAAAATGGTGGCGCTGGAACTTGAACGACCTCAGATGCATTATGAAGAACATCAATTGAACAAAATCAACAAAGTCATGTGCAGAGATTGGTGAAAAACAGAGAAAGTGTTTTTGGTCTTACCCCAATCTTTTGGTGATCTTTTCGATTTTGCAAACTGCGACTCTAGAGTGAGAAAATTGTCGAGTGCTTTTGTCAACCTTTGCATCTGGTGGTTATTTTTTCTGTCTCCTCGTTTGATCTCGCTCAACCTCGATAGTCTCGAATTTAAGGCATTCCATAGGGCATGCGAATGGAAACAAGTATAAAGGCCATGCCTTTTCTTCTACCCTAGAGCGACACTTCATGCTCAAAATGTATTTTCCTTTTGAAAATGATGGTGCTGGAACTTGAATTACCTCTTGCCAGTCTTCCGTTTTTTTGTTGAAAATCCTACATTTTTCAACAATCTCTGCACATGACTTTGTTGATTTTGTTACATTGATGTTCATCATGATGCATCTGACACAAGAAAAGCTAAGTTTACCAGCCAAGACAGTTTTTGGGAATGATGTACAGGATGCAAATATTGAAAAAAAACGCAGCCTTTCCTAAAACTCTATCAGAGATCATGGCACAAAAGAGCAGTTGCGCATTCACCAAAGAGAAGGACGGACAAAATTTTAAACATAGATTGCCTTCATTTCCATCACCGTCAGGTGGAACTTTAGGCCTGTCTTGTCAGCAAAGACACCTTTGCACCTGCTTGGCATTTCCATGTTTCATTACCATGGAATGTATGGAAGAAGACTAGTTTGGAGGGGAGGGGGGGGGAAACAAAAAGAAAATTAAAAATTTCAAATTTAATTTTTTGGCTTACAATTAGAAAAAGCTTGTCACCCTATAGTTAAACATGGGTTAAAAGGAAGTGCAGAAAAGTCGACCCGGCATTTGGTTAGGACTATATTTTCAGGGATCATTTCTATAGGATTTGCAGGGTGAAATGTGCTTGAAAGTGTCCAAACTCGCTCACCATGATGATGTGCTTGAGAGTTCTCTTCTTATCGTGATGTGTACTGGCAACTCTGCTGTATGGCGGTGGTTGGCTGTAATCGATGAGATTCCTGTTCTTTTTCTGAAAAAGAGCAGGGGAAGAGAGCTCAATCTGAGTGGTGGTGGTTTCCAACGATGGAGAAAGCGTTTGTTGTCTCGCCTCCGAGCTTTTGGTAACTTTTTCGGTTTCGTGAAATTTGACTCTTGAAAGAGAAAGTTGGGGAGCGCTTTTGTGAAGCTGTATGTCCGGTGGTGTTTTTTCCCCCATCTCTTCTTTTGATATGGCGAAACCTCGATAGACTAGAATTTTTAGGTTTTCCATGGGTGATGCAAATGAAAAGAACTGTAAACGCCATGCCTTTTCATCTGCCCCAGAGCGACACTTCCTGCTCAAATAGATTTTCCCTTTGAAAATGGTGGCGCTGGAACTTGAACGACCTCAGATGCATTATGAAGAACATCAATTGAACAAAATCAACAAAGTCATGTGCAGAGATTGGTGAAAAACAGAGAAAGTGTTTTTGGTCTTACCCCCAATCTTTTGGTGATCTTTTCGATTTTGCAAACTGCGACTCTAGAGTGAGAAAATTGTCGAGTGCTTTTGTCAACCTTTGCATCTGGTGGTTATTTTTTCTGTCTCCTCGTTTGATCTCGCTCAACCTCGATAGTCTCGAATTTAAGGCATTCCATAGGGCATGCGAATGGAAACAAGTATAAAGGCCATGCCTTTTCTTCTACCCTAGAGCGACACTTCATGCTCAAAATGTATTTTCCTTTTGAAAATGATGGTGCTGGAACTTGAATTACCTCTTGCCAGTCTTCCGTTTTTTTGTTGAAAATCCTACATTTTTCAACAATCTCTGCACATGACTTTGTTGATTTTGTTACATTGATGTTCATCATGATGCATCTGACACAAGAAAAGCTAAGTTTACCAGCCAAGACAGTTTTTGGGAATGATGTACAGGATGCAAATATTGAAAAAAAACGCAGCCTTTCCTAAAACTCTATCAGAGATCATGGCGCAAAAGAGCAGTTGCGCATTCACCAAAGAGAAGGACGGACAAAATTTTAAACATAGATTGCCTTCATTTCCATCACCGTCAGGTGGAACTTTAGGCCTGTCTTGTCAGCAAAGACACCTTTGCACCTGCTTGGCATTTCCATGTTTCATTACCATGGAATGTATGGAAGAAGACTAGTTTGGAGGGGAGGGGGGGGGAAACAAAAAGAAAATTAAAAATTTCAAATTTAATTTTTTGGCTTACAATTAGAAAAAGCTTGTCACCCTATAGTTAAACATGGGTTAAAAGGAAGTGCAGAAAAGTCGACCGGGCATTTGGTTAGGACTATATTTTCAGGGATCATTTCTATAGGATTTGCAGGGTGAAATGTGCTTGAAAGTGTCCAAACTCGCTCACCATGATGATGTGCTTGAGAGTTCTCTTCTTATCGTGATGTGTACTGGCAACTCTGCTGTATGGCGGTGGTTGGCTGTAATCGATGAGATTCCTGTTCTTTTTCTGAAAAAGAGCAGGGGAAGAGAGCTCAATCTGAGTGGTGGTGGTTTCCAATGATGGACAAAGCGTTTGTTGTCTCGCCTCCGAGCTTTTGGTAACTTTTTCGGTTTCGTGAAATTTGACTCTTGAAAGAGAAAGTTGGGGAGCGCTTTCGTGAAGCTGTATGTCCGGTGGTGTTTTTTCCCCATCTCTTCTTTTGATATGGCGAAACCTCGATAGACTAGAATTTTTAGGTTTTCCATGGGTGATGCAAATGAAAAGAACTGTAAACGCCATGCCTTTTCATCTGCCCCAGAGCGACACTTCCTGCTCAAATAGATTTTCCCTTTGAAAATGGTGGCGCTGGAACTTGAACGACCTCAGATGCATTATGAAGAACATCAATTGAACAAAATCAACAAAGTCATGTGCAGAGATTGGTGAAAAACAGAGAAAGTGTTTTTGGTCTTACCCCCAATCTTTTGGTGATCTTTTCGATTTTGCAAACTGCGACTCTAGAGTGAGAAAATTGTCGAGTGCTTTTGTCAACCTTTGCATCTGGTGGTTATTTTTTCTGTCTCCTCGTTTGATCTCGCTCAACCTCGATAGTCTCGAATTTAAGGCATTCCATAGGGCATGCGAATGGAAACAAGTATAAAGGCCATGCCTTTTCTTCTACCCTAGAGCGACACTTCATGCTCAAAATGTATTTTCCTTTTGAAAATGATGGTGCTGGAACTTGAATTACCTCTTGCCAGTCTTCCGTTTTTTTTGTTGAAAATCCTACATTTTTCAACAATCTCTGCACATGACTTTGTTGATTTTGTTACATTGATGTTCATCATGATGCATCTGACACAAGAAAAGCTAAGTTTACCAGCCAAGACAGTTTTTGGGAATGATGTACAGGATGCAAATATTGAAAAAAAACGCAGCCTTTCCTAAAACTCTATCAGAGATCATGGCACAAAAGAGCAGTTGCGCATTCACCAAAGAGAAGGACGGACAAAATTTTAAACATAGATTGCCTTCATTTCCATCACCGTCAGGTGGAACTTTAGGCCTGTCTTGTCAGCAAAGACACCTTTGCACCTGCTTGGCATTTCCATGTTTCATTACCATGGAATGTATGGAAGAAGACTAGTTTGGAGGGGAGGGGGGGGGAAACAAAAAGAAAATTAAAAATTTCAAATTTAATTTTTTGGCTTACAATTAGAAAAAGCTTGTCACCCTATAGTTAAACATGGGTTAAAAGGAAGTGCAGAAAAGTCGACCCGGCATTTGGTTAGGACTATATTTTCAGGGATCATTTCTATAGGATTTGCAGGGTGAAATGTGCTTGAAAGTGTCCAAACTCGCTCACCATGATGATGTGCTTGAGAGTTCTCTTCTTATCGTGATGTGTACTGGCAACTCTGCTGTATGGCGGTGGTTGGCTGTAATCGATGAGATTCCTGTTCTTTTTCTGAAAAAGAGCAGGGGAAGAGAGCTCAATCTGAGTGGTGGTGGTTTCCAACGATGGAGAAAGCGTTTGTTGTCTCGCCTCCGAGCTTTTGGTAACTTTTTCGGTTTCGTGAAATTTGACTCTTGAAAGAGAAAGTTGGGGAGCGCTTTCGTGAAGCTGTATGTCCGGGTGGTGTTTTTTCCCCCATCTCTTCTTTTGATATGGCGAAACCTCGATAGACTAGAATTTTTAGGTTTTCCATGGGTGATGCAAATGAAAAGAACTGTAAACGCCATGCCTTTTCATCTGCCCCAGAGCGACACTTCCTGCTCAAATAGATTTTCCCTTTGAAAATGGTGGCGCTGGAACTTGAACGACCTCAGATGCATTATGAAGAACATCAATTGAACAAAATCAACAAAGTCATGTGCAGAGATTGGTGAAAAACAGAGAAAGTGTTTTTGGTCTTACCCCCAATCTTTTGGTGATCTTTTCGATTTTGCAAACTGCGACTCTAGAGTGAGAAAATTGTCGAGTGCTTTTGTCAACCTTTGCATCTGGTGGTTATTTTTTCTGTCTCCTCGTTTGATCTCGCTCAACCTCGATAGTCTCGAATTTAAGGCATTCCATAGGGCATGCGAATGGAAACAAGTATAAAGGCCATGCCTTTTCTTCTACCCTAGAGCGACACTTCATGCTCAAAATGTATTTTCCTTTTGAAAATGATGGTGTGCTGGAACTTGAATACCTCTTGCCAGTCTTCCGTTTTTTTGTTGAAAATCCTACATTTTTCAACAATCTCTGCACATGACTTTGTTGATTTTGTTACATTGATGTTCATCATGATGCATCTGACACAAGAAAAGCTAAGTTTACCAGCCAAGACAGTTTTTGGGAATGATGTACAGGATGCAAATATTGAAAAAAAACGCAGCCTTTCCTAAAACTCTATCAGAGATCATGGCACAAAAGAGCAGTTGCGCATTCACCAAAGAGAAGGACGGACAAAATTTTAAACATAGATTGCCTTCATTTCCATCACCGTCAGGTGGAACTTTAGGCCTGTCTTGTCAGCAAAGACACCTTTGCACCTGCTTGGCATTTCCATGTTTCATTACCATGGAATGTATGGAAGAAGACTAGTTTGGAGGGGAGGGGGGGGGAAACAAAAAGAAAATTAAAAATTTCAAATTTAATTTTTTGGCTTACAATTAGAAAAAGCTTGTCACCCTATAGTTAAACATGGGTTAAAAGGAAGTGCAGAAAAGTCGACCCGGCATTTGGTTAGGACTATATTTTCAGGGATCATTTCTATAGGATTTGCAGGGTGAAATGTGCTTGAAAGTGTCCCAAACTCGCTCACCATGATGATGTGCTTGAGAGTTCTCTTCTTATCGTGATGTGTACTGGCAACTCTGCTGTATGGCGGTGGTTGGCTGTAATCTATGAGATTCCTGTTCTTTTTCTGAAAAAGAGCAGGGGAAGAGAGCTCAATCTGAGTGGTGGTGGTTTCCAACGATGGAGAAAGCGTTTGTTGTCTCGCCTCCGAGCTTTTGGTAACTTTTTCGGTTTCGTGAAATTTGACTCTTGAAAGAGAAAGTTGGGGAGCGCTTTCGTGAAGCTGTATGTCCGGTGGTGTTTTTTCCCCCATCTCTTCTTTTGATATGGCGAAACCTCGATAGACTAGAATTTTTAGGTTTTCCATGGGTGATGCAAATGAAAAGAACTGTAAACGCCATGCCTTTTCATCTGCCCCAGAGCGACACTTCCTGCTCAAATAGATTTTCCCTTTGAAAATGGTGGCGCTGGAACTTGAACGACCTCAGATGCATTATGAAGAACATCAATTGAACAAAATCAACAAAGTCATGTGCAGAGATTGGTGAAAAACAGAGAAAGTGTTTTTGGTCTTACCCCCAATCTTTTGGTGATCTTTTCGATTTTGCAAACTGCGACTCTAGAGTGAGAAAATTGTCGAGTGCTTTTGTCAACCTTTGCATCTGGTGGTTATTTTTTCTGTCTCCTCGTTTGATCTCGCTCAACCTCGATAGTCTCGAATTTAAGGCATTCCATAGGGCATGCGAATGGAAACAAGTATAAAGGCCATGCCTTTTCTTCTACCCTAGAGCGACACTTCATGCTCAAAATGTATTTTCCTTTTGAAAATGATGGTGATGGAACTTGAATTACCTTTTGCCAGTCTTCCGTTTTTTTTGTTGAAAATCCTACATTTTTCAACAATCTCTGCACATGACTTTGTTGATTTTGTTACATTGATGTTCATCATGATGCATCTGACACAAGAAAAGCTAAGTTTACCAGCCAAGACAGTTTTTGGGAATGATGTACAGGATGCAAATATTGAAAAAAAACGCAGCCTTTCCTAAAACTCTATCAGAGATCATGGCACAAAAGAGCAGTTGCGCATTCACCAAAGAGAAGGACGGACAAAATTTTAAACATAGATTGCCTTCATTTCCATCACCGTCAGGTGGAACTTTAGGCCTGTCTTGTCAGCAAAGACACCTTTGCACCTGCTTGGCATTTCCATGTTTCATTACCATGGAATGTATGGAAGAAGACTAGTTTGGAGGGGAGGGGAGGGGGGGGAAACAAAAAGAAAATTAAAAATTTCAAATTTAATTTTTTGGCTTACAATTAGAAAAAGCTTGTCACCCTATAGTTAAACATGGGTTAAAAGGGAAGTGCAGAAAAAGTCGACCGGGCATTTGGTTAGGACTATATATTTTCAGGATCATTTCTATAGGATTTGCAGGATGAAATGTGCTTGAAAGTGTCCAAACTCGCTCACCATGATGATGTGCTTGAGAGTTCTCTTCTTATCGTGATGTGTACTGGCAACTCTGCTGTATGGCGGTGGTTGGCTGTAATCGATGAGATTCCTGTTCTTTTTCTGAAAAAGAGCAGGGGAAGAGAGCTCAATCTGAGTGGTGGTGGTTTCCAACGATGGAGAAAGCGTTTGTTGTCTCGCCTCCGAGCTTTTGGTAACTTTTTCGGTTTCGTGAAATTTGACTCTTGAAAGAGAAAGTTGGGGAGCGCTTTCGTGAAGCTGTATGTCCGGTGGTGTTTTTTCCCCCATCTCTTCTTTTGATATGGCGAAACCTCGATAGACTAGAATTTTTAGGTTTTCCATGGGTGATGCAAATGAAAAGAACTGTAAACGCCATGCCTTTTCATCTGCCCCAGAGCGACACTTCCTGCTCAAATAGATTTTCCCCCCCTTTGAAAATGGTGGCGCTGGAACTTGAACGACCTCAGATGCATTATGAAGAACATCAATTGAACAAAATCAACAAAGTCATGTGCAGAGATTGGTGAAAAACAGAGAAAGTGTTTTTGGTCTTACCCCCAATCTTTTGGTGATCTTTTCGATTTTGCAAACTGCGACTCTAGAGTGAGAAAATTGTCGAGTGCTTTTGTCAACCTTTGCATCTGGTGGTTATTTTTTCTGTCTCCTCGTTTGATCTCGCTCAACCTCGATAGTCTCGAATTTAAGGCATTCCATAGGGCATGCGAATGGAAACAAGTATAAAGGCCATGCCTTTTCTTCTACCCTAGAGCGACACTTCATGCTCAAAATGTATTTTCCTTTTGAAAATGATGGTGCTGGAACTTGAATTACCTCTTGCCAGTCTTCCGTTTTTTTGTTGAAAATCCTACATTTTTCAACAATCTCTGCACATGACTTTGTTGATTTTGTTACATTGATGTTCATCATGATGCATCTGACACAAGAAAAGCTAAGTTTACCAGCCAAGACAGTTTTTGGGAATGATGTACAGGATGCAAATATTGAAAAAAAACGCAGCCTTTCCTAAAACTCTATCAGAGATCATGGCGCAAAAGAGCAGTTGCGCATTCACCAAAGAGAAGGACGGACAAAATTTTAAACATAGATTGCCTTCATTTCCATCACCGTCAGGTGGGAACTTTAGGCCTGTCTTGTCAGCAAAGACACCTTTGCACCTGCTTGGCATTTCCATGTTTCATTACCATGGAATGTATGGAAGAAGACTAGTTTGGAGGGGAGGGGGGGGGGAAACAAAAAGAAAATTAAAAATTTCAAATTTAATTTTTTGGCTTACAATTAGAAAAAGCTTGTCACCCTATAGTTAAACATGGGTTAAAAGGAAGTGCAGAAAAGTCGACCCGGCATTTGGTTAGGACTATATTTTCAGGGATCATTTCTATAGGATTTGCAGGGTGAAATGTGCTTGAAAGTGTCCAAACTTGCTCACCATGATGATGTGCTTGAGAGTTCTCTTCTTATCGTGATGTGTACTGGCAACTCTGCTGTATGGCGGTGGTTGGCTGTAATCGATGAGATTCCTGTTCTTTTTCTGAAAAAGAGCAGGGGAAGAGAGCTCAATCTGAGTGGTGGTGGTTTCCAACGATGGAGAAAGCGTTTGTTGTCTCGCCTCCGAGCTTTTGGTAACTTTTTCGGTTTCGTGAAATTTGACTCTTGAAAGAGAAAGTTGGGGAGCGCTTTCGTGAAGCTGTATGTCCGGTGGTGTTTTTTCCCCCATCTCTTCTTTTGATATGGCGAAACCTCGATAGACTAGAATTTTTAGGTTTTCCATGGGTGATGCAAATGAAAAGAACTGTAAACGCCATGCCTTTTCATCTGCCCCAGAGCGACACTTCCTGCTCAAATAGATTTTCCCTTTGAAAATGGTGGCGCTGGAACTTGAACGACCTCAGATGCATTATGAAGAACATCAATTGAACAAAATCAACAAAGTCATGTGCAGAGATTGGTGAAAAACAGAGAAAGTGTTTTTGGTCTTACCCCCAATCTTTTGGTGATCTTTTCGATTTTGCAAACTGCGACTCTAGAGTGAGAAAATTGTCGAGTGCTTTTGTCAACCTTTGCATCTGGTGGTTATTTTTTCTGTCTCCTCGTTTGATCTCGCTCAACCTCGATAGTCTCGAATTTAAGGCATTCCATAGGGCATGCGAATGGAAACAAGTATAAAGGCCATGCCTTTTCTTCTACCCTAGAGCGACACTTCATGCTCAAAATGTATTTTCCTTTTGAAAATGATGGTGCTGGAACTTGAATTACCTCTTGCCAGTCTTCCGTTTTTTTGTTGAAAATCCTACATTTTTCAACAATCTCTGCACATGACTTTGTTGATTTTGTTACATTGATGTTCATCATGATGCATCTGACACAAGAAAAGCTAAGTTTACCAGCCAAGACAGTTTTTGGGAATGATGTACAGGATGCAAATATTGAAAAAAAACGCAGCCTTTCCTAAAACTCTATCAGAGATCATGGCACAAAAGAGCAGTTGCGCATTCACCAAAGAGAAGGACGGACAAAATTTTAAACATAGATTGCCTTCATTTCCATCACCGTCAGGTGGAACTTTAGGCCTGTCTTGTCAGCAAAGACACCTTTGCACCTGCTTGGCATTTCCATGTTTCATTACCATGGAATGTATGGAAGAAGACTAGTTTGGAGGGGAGGGGAGGGGGGGGAAACAAAAAGAAAATTAAAAATTTCAAATTTAATTTTTTGGCTTACAATTAGAAAAAGCTTGTCACCCTATAGTTAAACATGGGTTAAAAGGAAGTGCAGAAAAGTCGACCGGGCATTTGGTTAGGACTATATTTTCAGGGATCATTTCTATAGGATTTGCAGGGTGAAATGTGCTTGAAAGTGTCCAAACTCGCTCACCATGATGATGTGCTTGAGAGTTTTCTTCTTATCGTGATGTGTACTGGCAACTCTGCTGTATGGCGGTGGTTGGCTGTAATCGATGAGATTCCTGTTCTTTTTCTGAAAAAGAGCAGGGGAAGAGAGCTCAATCTGAGTGGTGGTGGTTTCCAATGATGGACAAAGCGTTTGTTGTCTCGCCTCCGAGCTTTTGGTAAGTTTTTCGGTTTCGTGAAATTTGACTCTTGAAAGAGAAAGTTGGGGAGCGCTTTCGTGAAGCTGTATGTCCGGTGGTGTTTTTTCCCCCATCTCTTCTTTTGATATGGCGAAACCTCGATAGACTAGAATTTTTAGGTTTTCCATGGGTGATGCAAATGAAAAGAACTGTAAACGCCATGCCTTTTCATCTGCCCCAGAGCGACACTTCCTGCTCAAATAGATTTTCCCTTTGAAAATGGTGGCGCTGGAACTTGAACGACCTCAGATGCATTATGAAGAACATCAATTGAACAAAATCAACAAAGTCATGTGCAGAGATTGGTGAAAAACAGAGAAAGTGTTTTTGGTCTTACCCCCAATCTTTTGGTGATCTTTTCGATTTTGCAAACTGCGACTCTAGAGTGAGAAAATTGTCGAGTGCTTTTGTCAACCTTTGCATCTGGTGGTTATTTTTTCTGTCTCCTCGTTTGATCTCGCTCAACCTCGATAGTCTCGAATTTAAGGCATTCCATAGGGCATGCGAATGGAAACAAGTATAAAGGCCATGCCTTTTCTTCTACCCTAGAGCGACACTTCATGCTCAAAATGTATTTTCCTTTTGAAAATGATGGTGCTGGAACTTGAATTACCTCTTGCCAGTCTTCCGTTTTTTTTGTTGAAAATCCTACATTTTTCAACAATCTCTGCACATGACTTTGTTGATTTTGTTACATTGATGTTCATCATGATGCATCTGACACAAGAAAAGCTAAGTTTACCAGCCAAGACAGTTTTTGGGAATGATGTACAGGATGCAAATATTGAAAAAAAACGCAGCCTTTCCTAAAACTCTATCAGAGATCATGGCACAAAAGAGCAGTTGCGCATTCACCAAAGAGAAGGACGGACAAAATTTTAAACATAGATTGCCTTCATTTCCATCACCGTCAGGTGGAACTTTAGGCCTGTCTTGTCAGCAAAGACACCTTTGCACCTGCTTGGCATTTCCATGTTTCATTACCATGGAATGTATGGAAGAAGACTAGTTTGGAGGGGAGGGGGGGGGAAACAAAAAGAAAATTAAAAATTTCAAATTTAATTTTTTGGCTTACAATTAGAAAAAGCTTGTCACCCTATAGTTAAACATGGGTTAAAAGGAAGTGCAGAAAAGTCGACCCGGCATTTGGTTAGGACTATATTTTCAGGGATCATTTCTATAGGATTTGCAGGGTGAAATGTGCTTGAAAGTGTCCAAACTCGCTCACCATGATGATGTGCTTGAGAGTTCTCTTCTTATCGTGATGTGTACTGGCAACTCTGCTGTATGGCGGTGGTTGGCTGTAATCGATGAGATTCCTGTTCTTTTTCTGAAAAAGAGCAGGGGAAGAGAGCTCAATCTGAGTGGTGGTGGTTTCCAACGATGGAGAAAGCGTTTGTTGTCTCGCCTCCGAGCTTTTGGTAACTTTTTCGGTTTCGTGAAATTTGACTCTTGAAAGAGAAAGTTGGGGAGCGCTTTCGTGAAGCTGTATGTCCGGTGGTGTTTTTTCCCCCATCTCTTCTTTTGATATGGCGAAACCTCGATAGACTAGAATTTTTAGGTTTTCCATGGGTGATGCAAATGAAAAGAACTGTAAACGCCATGCCTTTTCATCTGCCCCAG
Source organism: Xenopus petersii (assembly GCA_038501925.1). Lineage (NCBI taxonomy): Eukaryota > Metazoa > Chordata > Amphibia > Anura > Pipidae > Xenopus > Xenopus petersii. The sequence goes on along the minus strand of CM076674.1, from coordinate 3,028,900 downwards.
AGCGACACTTCCTGCTCAAATAGATTTTCCCTTTGAAAATGGTGGCGCTGGAACTTGAACGACCTCAGATGCATTATGAAGAACATCAATTGAACAAAATCAACAAAGTCATGTGCAGAGATTGGTGAAAAACAGAGAAAGTGTTTTTGGTCTTACCCCCAATCTTTTGGTGATCTTTTCGATTTTGCAAACTGCGACTCTAGAGTGAGAAAATTGTCGAGTGCTTTTGTCAACCTTTGCATCTGGTGGTTATTTTTTCTGTCTCCTCGTTTGATCTCGCTCAACCTCGATAGTCTCGAATTTAAGGCATTCCATAGGGCATGCGAATGGAAACAAGTATAAAGGCCATGCCTTTTCTTCTACCCTAGAGCGACACTTCATGCTCAAAATGTATTTTCCTTTTGAAAATGATGGTGCTGGAACTTGAATTACCTCTTGCCAGTCTTCCGTTTTTTTGTTGAAAATCCTACATTTTTCAACAATCTCTGCACATGACTTTGTTGATTTTGTTACATTGATGTTCATCATGATGCATCTGACACAAGAAAAGCTAAGTTTACCAGCCAAGACAGTTTTTGGGAATGATGTACAGGATGCAAATATTGAAAAAAAACGCAGCCTTTCCTAAAACTCTATCAGAGATCATGGCGCAAAAGAGCAGTTGCGCATTCACCAAAGAGAAGGACGGACAAAATTTTAAACATAGATTGCCTTCATTTCCATCACCGTCAGGTGGAACTTTAGGCCTGTCTTGTCAGCAAAGACACCTTTGCACCTGCTTGGCATTTCCATGTTTCATTACCATGGAATGTATGGAAGAAGACTAGTTTGGAGGGGAGGGGGGGGGGAAACAAAAAGAAAATTAAAAATTTCAAATTTAATTTTTTGGCTTACAATTAGAAAAAGCTTGTCACCCTATAGTTAAACATGGGTTAAAAGGAAGTGCAGAAAAGTCGACCCGGCATTTGGTTAGGACTATATTTTCAGGGATCATTTCTATAGGATTTGCAGGGTGAAATGTGCTTGAAAGTGTCCAAACTTGCTCACCATGATGATGTGCTTGAGAGTTCTCTTCTTATCGTGATGTGTACTGGCAACTCTGCTGTATGGCGGTGGTTGGCTGTAATCGATGAGATTCCTGTTCTTTTTCTGAAAAAGAGCAGGGGAAGAGAGCTCAATCTGAGTGGTGGTGGTTTCCAACGATGGAGAAAGCGTTTGTTGTCTCGCCTCCGAGCTTTTGGTAACTTTTTCGGTTTCGTGAAATTTGACTCTTGAAAGAGAAAGTTGGGGAGCGCTTTCGTGAAGCTGTATGTCCGGTGGTGTTTTTTCCCCCATCTCTTCTTTTGATATGGCGAAACCTCGATAGACTAGAATTTTTAGGTTTTCCATGGGTGATGCAAATGAAAAGAACTGTAAACGCCATGCCTTTTCATCTGCCCCAGAGCGACACTTCCTGCTCAAATAGATTTTCCCTTTGAAAATGGTGGCGCTGGAACTTGAACGACCTCAGATGCATTATGAAGAACATCAATTGAACAAAATCAACAAAGTCATGTGCAGAGATTGGTGAAAAACAGAGAAAGTGTTTTTGGTCTTACCCCCAATCTTTTGGTGATCTTTTCGATTTTGCAAACTGCGACTCTAGAGTGAGAAAATTGTCGAGTGCTTTTGTCAACCTTTGCATCTGGTGGTTATTTTTTCTGTCTCCTCGTTTGATCTCGCTCAACCTCGATAGTCTCGAATTTAAGGCATTCCATAGGGCATGCGAATGGAAACAAGTATAAAGGCCATGCCTTTTCTTCTACCCTAGAGCGACACTTCATGCTCAAAATGTATTTTCCTTTTGAAAATGATGGTGCTGGAACTTGAATTACCTCTTGCCAGTCTTCCGTTTTTTTTGTTGAAAATCCTACATTTTTCAACAATCTCTGCACATGACTTTGTTGATTTTGTTACATTGATGTTCATCATGATGCATCTGACACAAGAAAAGCTAAGTTTACCAGCCAAGACAGTTTTTGGGAATGATGTACAGGATGCAAATATTGAAAAAAAACGCAGCCTTTCCTAAAACTCTATCAGAGATCATGGCACAAAAGAGCAGTTGCGCATTCACCAAAGAGAAGGACGGACAAAATTTTAAACATAGATTGCCTTCATTTCCATCACCGTCAGGTGGAACTTTAGGCCTGTCTTGTCAGCAAAGACACCTTTGCACCTGCTTGGCATTTCCATGTTTCATTACCATGGAATGTATGGAAGAAGACTAGTTTGGAGGGGAGGGGGGGGAAACAAAAAGAAAATTAAAAATTTCAAATTTAATTTTTTGGCTTACAATTAGAAAAAGCTTGTCACCCTATAGTTAAACATGGGTTAAAAGGAAGTGCAGAAAAGTCGACCGGGCATTTGGTTAGGACTATATTTTCAGGGATCATTTCTATAGGATTTGCAGGGTGAAATGTGCTTGAAAGTGTCCAAACTCACTCACCATGATGATGTGCTTGAGAGTTCTCTTCTTATCGTGATGTGTACTGGCAACTCTGCTGTATGGCGGTGGTTGGCTGTAATCGATGAGATTCCTGTTCTTTTTCTGAAAAAGAGCAGGGGAAGAGAGCTCAATCTCAGTGGTGGTGGTTTCCAACGATGGAGAAAGCGTTTGTTGTCTCGCCTCCGAGCTTTTGGTAACTTTTTCGGTTTCGTGAAATTTGACTCTTGAAAGAGAAAGTTGGGGAGCGCTTTCGTGAAGCTGTATGTCCGGTGGTGTTTTTTCCCCCATCTCTTCTTTTGATATGGCGAAACCTCGATAGACTAGAATTTTTAGGTTTTCCATGGGTGATGCAAATGAAAAGAACTGTAAACGCCATGCCTTTTCATCTGCCCCAGAGCGACACTTCCTGCTCAAATAGATTTTCCCTTTGAAAATGGTGGCGCTGGAACTTGAACGACCTCAGATGCATTATGAAGAACATCAATTGAACAAAATCAACAAAGTCATGTGCAGAGATTGGTGAAAAACAGAGAAAGTGTTTTTGGTCTTACCCCCAATCTTTTGGTGATCTTTTCGATTTTGCAAACTGCGACTCTAGAGTGAGAAAATTGTCGAGTGCTTTTGTCAACCTTTGCATCTGGTGGTTATTTTTTCTGTCTCCTCGTTTGATCTCGCTCAACCTCGATAGTCTCGAATTTAAGGCATTCCATAGGGCATGCGAATGGAAACAAGTATAAAGGCCATGCCTTTTCTTCTACCCTAGAGCGACACTTCATGCTCAAAATGTATTTTCCTTTTGAAAATGATGGTGCTGGAACTTGAATTACCTCTTGCCAGTCTTCCGTTTTTTTGTTGAAAATCCTACATTTTTCAACAATCTCTGCACATGACTTTGTTGATTTTGTTACATTGATGTTCATCATGATGCATCTGACACAAGAAAAGCTAAGTTTACCAGCCAAGACAGTTTTTGGGAATGATGTACAGGATGCAAATATTGAAAAAAAACGCAGCCTTTCCTAAAACTCTATCAGAGATCATGGCGCAAAAGAGCAGTTGCGCATTCACCAAAGAGAAGGACGGACAAAATTTTAAACATAGATTGCCTTCATTTCCATCACCGTCAGGTGGAACTTTAGGCCTGTCTTGTCAGCAAAGACACCTTTGCACCTGCTTGGCATTTCCATGTTTCATTACCATGGAATGTATGGAAGAAGACTAGTTTGGAGGGGAGGGGGGGGAAACAAAAAGAAAATTAAAAATTTCAAATTTAATTTTTTGGCTTACAATTAGAAAAAGCTTGTCACCCTATAGTTAAACATGGGTTAAAAGGAAGTGCAGAAAAGTCGACCCGGCATTTGGTTAGGACTATATTTTCAGGGATCATTTCTATAGGATTTGCAGGGTGAAATGTGCTTGAAAGTGTCCAAACTCGCTCACCATGATGATGTGCTTGAGAGTTCTCTTCTTATCGTGATGTGTACTGGCAACTCTGCTGTATGGCGGTGGTTGGCTGTAATCGATGAGATTCCTGTTCTTTTTCTGAAAAAGAGCAGGGGAAGAGAGCTCAATCTGAGTGGTGGTGGTTTCCAACGATGGAGAAAGCGTTTGTTGTCTCGCCTCCGAGCTTTTGGTAACTTTTTCGGTTTCGTGAAATTTGACTCTTGAAAGAGAAAGTTGGGGAGCGCTTTCGTGAAGCTGTATGTCCGGTGGTGTTTTTTCCCCCATCTCTTCTTTTGATATGGCGAAACCTCGATAGACTAGAATTTTTAGGTTTTCCATGGGTGATGCAAATGAAAAGAACTGTAAACGCCATGCCTTTTCATCTGCCCCAGAGCGACACTTCCTGCTCAAATAGATTTTCCCTTTGAAAATGGTGGCGCTGGAACTTGAACGACCTCAGATGCATTATGAAGAACATCAATTGAACAAAATCAACAAAGTCATGTGCAGAGATTGGTGAAAAACAGAGAAAGTGTTCTTGGTCTTACCCCCAATCTTTTGGTGATCTTTTCGATTTTGCAAACTGCGACTCTAGAGTGAGAAAATTGTCGAGTGCTTTTGTCAACCTTTGCATCTGGTGGTTATTTTTTCTGTCTCCTCGTTTGATCTCGCTCAACCTCGATAGTCTCGAATTTAAGGCATTCCATAGGGCATGCGAATGGAAACAAGTATAAAGGCCATGCCTTTTCTTCTACCCTAGAGCGACACTTCATGCTCAAAATGTATTTTCCTTTTGAAAATGATGGTGCTGGAACTTGAATTACCTCTTGCCAGTCTTCCGTTTTTTTGTTGAAAATCCTACATTTTTCAACAATCTCTGCACATGACTTTGTTGATTTTGTTACATTGATGTTCATCATGATGCATCTGACACAAGAAAAGCTAAGTTTACCAGCCAAGACAGTTTTTGGGAATGATGTACAGGATGCAAATATTGAAAAAAAACGCAGCCTTTCCTAAAACTCTATCAGAGATCATGGCGCAAAAGAGCAGTTGCGCATTCACCAAAGAGAAGGACGGACAAAATTTTAAACATAGATTGCCTTCATTTCCATCACCGTCAGGTGGAACTTTAGGCCTGTCTTGTCAGCAAAGACACCTTTGCACCTGCTTGGCATTTCCATGTTTCATTACCATGGAATGTATGGAAGAAGACTAGTTTGGAGGGGAGGGGGGGGGAAACAAAAAGAAAATTAAAAATTTCAAATTTAATTTTTTGGCTTACAATTAGAAAAAGCTTGTCACCCTATAGTTAAACATGGGTTAAAAGGAAGTGCAGAAAAGTCGACCCGGCATTTGGTTAGGACTATATTTTCAGGGATCATTTCTATAGGATTTGCAGGGTGAAATGTGCTTGAAAGTGTCCAAACTCGCTCACCATGATGATGTGCTTGAGAGTTCTCTTCTTATCGTGATGTGTACTGGCAACTCTGCTGTATGGCGGTGGTTGGCTGTAATCGATGAGATTCCTGTTCTTTTTCTGAAAAAGAGCAGGGGAAGAGAGCTCAATCTGAGTGGTGGTGGTTTCCAACGATGGAGAAAGCGTTTGTTGTCTCGCCTCCGAGCTTTTGGTAACTTTTTCGGTTTCGTGAAATTTGACTCTTGAAAGAGAAAGTTGGGGAGCGCTTTCGTGAAGCTGTATGTCCGGTGGTGTTTTTTCCCCCATCTCTTCTTTTGATATGGCGAAACCTCGATAGACTAGAATTTTTAGGTTTTCCATGGGTGATGCAAATGAAAAGAACTGTAAACGCCATGCCTTTTCATCTGCCCCAGAGCGACACTTCCTGCTCAAATAGATTTTCCCTTTGAAAATGGTGGCGCTGGAACTTGAACGACCTCAGATGCATTATGAAGAACATCAATTGAACAAAATCAACAAAGTCATGTGCAGAGATTGGTGAAAAACAGAGAAAGTGTTCTTGGTCTTACCCCCAATCTTTTGGTGATCTTTTCGATTTTGCAAACTGCGACTCTAGAGTGAGAAAATTGTCGAGTGCTTTTGTCAACCTTTGCATCTGGTGGTTATTTTTTCTGTCTCCTCGTTTGATCTCGCTCAACCTCGATAGTCTCGAATTTAAGGCATTCCATAGGGCATGCGAATGGAAACAAGTATAAAGGCCATGCCTTTTCTTCTACCCTAGAGCGACACTTCATGCTCAAAATGTATTTTCCTTTTGAAAATGATGGTGCTGGAACTTGAATTACCTCTTGCCAGTCTTCCGTTTTTTTGTTGAAAATCCTACATTTTTCAACAATCTCTGCACATGACTTTGTTGATTTTGTTACATTGATGTTCATCATGATGCATCTGACACAAGAAAAGCTAAGTTTACCAGCCAAGACAGTTTTTGGGAATGATGTACAGGATGCAAATATTGAAAAAAAACGCAGCCTTTCCTAAAACTCTATCAGAGATCATGGCGCAAAAGAGCAGTTGCGCATTCACCAAAGAGAAGGACGGACAAAATTTTAAACATAGATTGCCTTCATTTCCATCACCGTCAGGTGGAACTTTAGGCCTGTCTTGTCAGCAAAGACACCTTTGCACCTGCTTGGCATTTCCATGTTTCATTACCATGGAATGTATGGAAGAAGACTAGTTTGGAGGGGAGGGGGGGGGAAACAAAAAGAAAATTAAAAATTTCAAATTTAATTTTTTGGCTTACAATTAGAAAAAGCTTGTCACCCTATAGTTAAACATGGGTTAAAAGGAAGTGCAGAAAAGTCGACCCGGCATTTGGTTAGGACTATATTTTCAGGGATCATTTCTATAGGATTTGCAGGGTGAAATGTGCTTGAAAGTGTCCAAACTCGCTCACCATGATGATGTGCTTGAGAGTTCTCTTCTTATCGTGATGTGTACTGGCAACTCTGCTGTATGGCGGTGGTTGGCTGTAATCGATGAGATTCCTGTTCTTTTTCTGAAAAAGAGCAGGGGAAGAGAGCTCAATCTGAGTGGTGGTGGTTTCCAACGATGGAGAAAGCGTTTGTTGTCTCGCCTCCGAGCTTTTGGTAACTTTTTCGGTTTCGTGAAATTTGACTCTTGAAAGAGAAAGTTGGGGAGCGCTTTCGTGAAGCTGTATGTCCGGTGGTGTTTTTTCCCCCATCTCTTCTTTTGATATGGCGAAACCTCGATAGACTAGAATTTTTAGGTTTTCCATGGGTGATGCAAATGAAAAGAACTGTAAACGCCATGCCTTTTCATCTGCCCCAGAGCGACACTTCCTGCTCAAATAGATTTTCCCTTTGAAAATGGTGGCGCTGGAACTTGAATTACCTCTTGCCAGTCTTCCGTTTTTTTGTTGAAAATCCTACATTTTTCAACAATCTCTGCACATGACTTTGTTGATTTTGTTACATTGATGTTCATCATGATGCATCTGACACAAGAAAAGCTAAGTTTACCAGCCAAGACAGTTTTTGGGAATGATGTACAGGATGCAAATATTGAAAAAAAACGCAGCCTTTCCTAAAACTCTATCAGAGATCATGGCACAAAAGAGCAGTTGCGCATTCACCAAAGAGAAGGACGGACAAAATTTTAAACATAGATTGCCTTCATTTCCATCACCGTCAGGTGGAACTTTAGGCCTGTCTTGTCAGCAAAGACACCTTTGCACCTGCTTGGCATTTCCATGTTTCATTACCATGGAATGTATGGAAGAAGACTAGTTTGGAGGGGAGGGGGGGGAAACAAAAAGAAAATTAAAAATTTCAAATTTAATTTTTTGGCTTACAATTAGAAAAAGCTTGTCACCCTATAGTTAAACATGGGTTAAAAGGAAGTGCAGAAAAGTCGACCGGGCATTTGGTTAGGACTATATTTTCAGGGATCATTTCTATAGGATTTGCAGGGTGAAATGTGCTTGAAAGTGTCCAAACTCGCTCACCATGATGATGTGCTTGAGAGTTCTCTTCTTATCGTGATGTGTACTGGCAACTCTGCTGTATGGCGGTGGTTGGCTGTAATCGATGAGATTCCTGTTCTTTTTCTGAAAAAGAGCAGGGGAAGAGAGCTCAATCTGAGTGGTGGTGGTTTCCAACGATGGAGAAAGCGTTTGTTGTCTCGCCTCCGAGCTTTTGGTAACTTTTTCGGTTTCGTGAAATTTGACTCTTGAAAGAGAAAGTTGGGGAGCGCTTTCGTGAAGCTGTATGTCCGGTGGTGTTTTTTCCCCCATCTCTTCTTTTGATATGGCGAAACCTCGATAGACTAGAATTTTTAGGTTTTCCATGGGTGATGCAAATGAAAAGAACTGTAAACGCCATGCCTTTTCATCTGCCCCAGAGCGACACTTCCTGCTCAAATAGATTTTCCCTTTGAAAATGGTGGCGCTGGAACTTGAACGACCTCAGATGCATTATGAAGAACATCAATTGAACAAAATCAACAAAGTCATGTGCAGAGATTGGTGAAAAACAGAGAAAGTGTTTTTGGTCTTACCCCCAATCTTTTGGTGATCTTTTCGATTTTGCAAACTGCGACTCTAGAGTGAGAAAATTGTCGAGTGCTTTTGTCAACCTTTGCATCTGGTGGTTATTTTTTCTGTCTCCTCGTTTGATCTCGCTCAACCTCGATAGTCTCGAATTTAAGGCATTCCATAGGGCATGCGAATGGAAACAAGTATAAAGGCCATGCCTTTTCTTCTACCCTAGAGCGACACTTCATGCTCAAAATGTATTTTCCTTTTGAAAATGATGGTGCTGGAACTTGAATTACCTCTTGCCAGTCTTCCGTATTTTTGTTGAGAATCCTACATTTTTCAACAATCTCTGCACATGACTTTGTTGATTTTGTTACATTGATGTTCATCATGATGCATCTGACACAAGAAAAGCTAAGTTTACCAGCCAAGACAGTTTTTGGGAATGATGTACAGGATGCAAATATTGAAAAAAAACGCAGCCTTTCCTAAAACTCTATCAGAGATCATGGCACAAAAGAGCAGTTGCGCATTCACCAAAGAGAAGGACGGACAAAATTTTAAACATAGATTGCCTTCATTTCCATCACCGTCAGGTGGAACTTTAGGCCTGTCTTGTCAGCAAAGACACCTTTGCACCTGCTTGGCATTTCCATGTTTCATTACCATGGAATGTATGGAAGAAGACTAGTTTGGAGGGGAGGGGGGGGAAACAAAAAGAAAATTAAAAATTTCAAATTTAATTTTTTGGCTTACAATTAGAAAAAGCTTGTCACCCTATAGTTAAACATGGGTTAAAAGGAAGTGCAGAAAAGTCGACCGGGCATTTGGTTAGGACTATATTTTCAGGGATCATTTCTATAGGATTTGCAGGGTGAAATGTGCTTGAAAGTGTCCAAACTCGCTCACCATGATGATGTGCTTGAGAGTTCTCTTCTTATCGTGATGTGTACTGGCAACTCTGCTGTATGGCGGTGGTTGGCTGTAATCGATGAGATTCCTGTTCTTTTTCTGAAAAAGAGCAGGGGAAGAGAGCTCAATCTGAGTGGTGGTGGTTTCCAACGATGGAGAAAGCGTTTGTTGTCTCGCCTCCGAGCTTTTGGTAACTTTTTCAGTTTCGTGAAATTTGACTCTTGAAAGAGAAAGTTGGGGAGCGCTTTCGTGAAGCTGTATGTCCGGTGGTGTTTTTTCCCCCATCTCTTCTTTTGATATGGCGAAACCTCGATAGACTAGAATTTTTAGGTTTTCCATGGGTGATGCAAATGAAAAGAACTGTAAACGCCATGCCTTTTCATCTGCCCCAGAGCGACACTTCCTGCTCAAATAGATTTTCCCTTTGAAAATGGTGGCGCTGGAACTTGAACGACCTCAGATGCATTATGAAGAACATCAATTGAACAAAATCAACAAAGTCATGTGCAGAGATTGGTGAAAAACAGAGAAAGTGTTCTTGGTCTTACCCCCAATCTTTTGGTGATCTTTTCGATTTTGCAAACTGCGACTCTAGAGTGAGAAAATTGTCGAGTGCTTTTGTCAACCTTTGCATCTGGTGGTTATTTTTTCTGTCTCCTCGTTTGATCTCGCTCAACCTCGATAGTCTCGAATTTAAGGCATTCCATAGGGCATGCGAATGGAAACAAGTATAAAGGCCATGCCTTTTCTTCTACCCTAGAGCGACACTTCATGCTCAAAATGTATTTTCCTTTTGAAAATGATGGTGCTGGAACTTGAATTACCTCTTGCCAGTCTTCCGTTTTTTTGTTGAAAATCCTACATTTTTCAACAATCTCTGCACATGACTTTGTTGATTTTGTTACATTGATGTTCATCATGATGCATCTGACACAAGAAAAGCTAAGTTTACCAGCCAAGACAGTTTTTGGGAATGATGTACAGGATGCAAATATTGAAAAAAAACGCAGCCTTTCCTAAAACTCTATCAGAGATCATGGCGCAAAAGAGCAGTTGCGCATTCACCAAAGAGAAGGACGGACAAAATTTTAAACATAGATTGCCTTCATTTCCATCACCGTCAGGTGGAACTTTAGGCCTGTCTTGTCAGCAAAGACACCTTTGCACCTGCTTGGCATTTCCATGTTTCATTACCATGGAATGTATGGAAGAAGACTAGTTTGGAGGGGAGGGGGGGGGAAACAAAAAGAAAATTAAAAATTTCAAATTTAATTTTTTGGCTTACAATTAGAAAAAGCTTGTCACCCTATAGTTAAACATGGGTTAAAAGGAAGTGCAGAAAAGTCGACCCGGCATTTGGTTAGGACTATATTTTCAGGGATCATTTCTATAGGATTTGCAGGGTGAAATGTGCTTGAAAGTGTCCAAACTCGCTCACCATGATGATGTGCTTGAGAGTTCTCTTCTTATCGTGATGTGTACTGGCAACTCTGCTGTATGGCGGTGGTTGGCTGTAATCGATGAGATTCCTGTTCTTTTTCTGAAAAAGAGCAGGGGAAGAGAGCTCAATCTGAGTGGTGGTGGTTTCCAACGATGGAGAAAGCGTTTGTTGTCTCGCCTCCGAGCTTTTGGTAACTTTTTCGGTTTCGTGAAATTTGACTCTTGAAAGAGAAAGTTGGGGAGCGCTTTCGTGAAGCTGTATGTCCGGTGGTGTTTTTTCCCCCATCTCTTCTTTTGATATGGCGAAACCTCGATAGACTAGAATTTTTAGGTTTTCCATGGGTGATGCAAATGAAAAGAACTGTAAACGCCATGCCTTTTCATCTGCCCCAGAGCGACACTTCCTGCTCAAATAGATTTTCCCTTTGAAAATGGTGGCGCTGGAACTTGAACGACCTCAGATGCATTATGAAGAACATCAATTGAACAAAATCAACAAAGTCATGTGCAGAGATTGGTGAAAAACAGAGAAAGTGTTTTTGGTCTTACCCCCAATCTTTTGGTGATCTTTTCGATTTTGCAAACTGCGACTCTAGAGTGAGAAAATTGTCGAGTGCTTTTGTCAACCTTTGCATCTGGTGGTTATTTTTTCTGTCTCCTCGTTTGATCTCGCTCAACCTCGATAGTCTCGAATTTAAGGCATTCCATAGGGCATGCGAATGGAAACAAGTATAAAGGCCATGCCTTTTCTTCTACCCTAGAGCGACACTTCATGCTCAAAATGTATTTTCCTTTTGAAAATGATGGTGCTGGAACTTGAATTACCTCTTGCCAGTCTTCCGTTTTTTTGTTGAAAATCCTACATTTTTCAACAATCTCTGCACATGACTTTGTTGATTTTGTTACATTGATGTTCATCATGATGCATCTGACACAAGAAAAGCTAAGTTTACCAGCCAAGACAGTTTTTGGGAATGATGTACAGGATGCAAATATTGAAAAAAAACGCAGCCTTTCCTAAAACTCTATCAGAGATCATGGCACAAAAGAGCAGTTGCGCATTCACCAAAGAGAAGGACGGACAAAATTTTAAACATAGATTGCCTTCATTTCCATCACCGTCAGGTGGAACTTTAGGCCTGTCTTGTCAGCAAAGACACCTTTGCACCTGCTTGGCATTTCCATGTTTCATTACCATGGAATGTATGGAAGAAGACTAGTTTGGAGGGGAGGGGGGGGAAACAAAAAGAAAATTAAAAATTTCAAATTTAATTTTTTGGCTTACAATTAGAAAAAGCTTGTCACCCTATAGTTAAACATGGGTTAAAAGGAAGTGCAGAAAAGTCGACCGGGCATTTGGTTAGGACTATATTTTCAGGGATCATTTCTATAGGATTTGCAGGGTGAAATGTGCTTGAAAGTGTCCAAACTCGCTCACCATGATGATGTGCTTGAGAGTTCTCTTCTTATCGTGATGTGTACTGGCAACTCTGCTGTATGGCGGTGGTTGGCTGTAATCGATGAGATTCCTGTTCTTTTTCTGAAAAAGAGCAGGGGAAGAGAGCTCAATCTGAGTGGTGGTGGTTTCCAACGATGGAGAAAGCGTTTGTTGTCTCGCCTCCGAGCTTTTGGTAACTTTTTCGGTTTCGTGAAATTTGACTCTTGAAAGAGAAAGTTGGGGAGCGCTTTCGTGAAGCTGTATGTCCGGTGGTGTTTTTTCCCCCATCTCTTCTTTTGATATGGCGAAACCTCGATAGACTAGAATTTTTAGGTTTTCCATGGGTGATGCAAATGAAAAGAACTGTAAACGCCATGCCTTTTCATCTGCCCCAGAGCGACACTTCCTGCTCAAATAGATTTTCCCTTTGAAAATGGTGGCGCTGGAACTTGAACGACCTCAGATGCATTATGAAGAACATCAATTGAACAAAATCAACAAAGTCATGTGCAGAGATTGGTGAAAAACAGAGAAAGTGTTCTTGGTCTTACCCCCAATCTTTTGGTGATCTTTTCGATTTTGCAAACTGCGACTCTAGAGTGAGAAAATTGTCGAGTGCTTTTGTCAACCTTTGCATCTGGTGGTTATTTTTTCTGTCTCCTCGTTTGATCTCGCTCAACCTCGATAGTCTCGAATTTAAGGCATTCCATAGGGCATGCGAATGGAAACAAGTATAAAGGCCATGCCTTTTCTTCTACCCTAGAGCGACACTTCATGCTCAAAATGTATTTTCCTTTTGAAAATGATGGTGCTGGAACTTGAATTACCTCTTGCCAGTCTTCCGTTTTTTTGTTGAAAATCCTACATTTTTCAACAATCTCTGCACATGACTTTGTTGATTTTGTTACATTGATGTTCATCATGATGCATCTGACACAAGAAAAGCTAAGTTTACCAGCCAAGACAGTTTTTGGGAATGATGTACAGGATGCAAATATTGAAAAAAAACGCAGCCTTTCCTAAAACTCTATCAGAGATCATGGCGCAAAAGAGCAGTTGCGCATTCACCAAAGAGAAGGACGGACAAAATTTTAAACATAGATTGCCTTCATTTCCATCACCGTCAGGTGGAACTTTAGGCCTGTCTTGTCAGCAAAGACACCTTTGCACCTGCTTGGCATTTCCATGTTTCATTACCATGGAATGTATGGAAGAAGACTAGTTTGGAGGGGAGGGGGGGGGAAACAAAAAGAAAATTAAAAATTTCAAATTTAATTTTTTGGCTTACAATTAGAAAAAGCTTGTCACCCTATAGTTAAACATGGGTTAAAAGGAAGTGCAGAAAAGTCGACCCGGCATTTGGTTAGGACTATATTTTCAGGGATCATTTCTATAGGATTTGCAGGGTGAAATGTGCTTGAAAGTGTCCAAACTCGCTCACCATGATGATGTGCTTGAGAGTTCTCTTCTTATCGTGATGTGTACTGGCAACTCTGCTGTATGGCGGTGGTTGGCTGTAATCGATGAGATTCCTGTTCTTTTTCTGAAAAAGAGCAGGGGAAGAGAGCTCAATCTGAGTGGTGGTGGTTTCCAACGATGGAGAAAGCGTTTGTTGTCTCGCCTCCGAGCTTTTGGTAACTTTTTCGGTTTCGTGAAATTTGACTCTTGAAAGAGAAAGTTGGGGAGCGCTTTCGTGAAGCTGTATGTCCGGTGGTGTTTTTTCCCCCATCTCTTCTTTTGATATGGCGAAACCTCGATAGACTAGAATTTTTAGGTTTTCCATGGGTGATGCAAATGAAAAGAACTGTAAACGCCATGCCTTTTCATCTGCCCCAGAGCGACACTTCCTGCTCAAATAGATTTTCCCTTTGAAAATGGTGGCGCTGGAACTTGAATTACCTCTTGCCAGTCTTCCGTTTTTTTGTTGAAAATCCTACATTTTTCAACAATCTCTGCACATGACTTTGTTGATTTTGTTACATTGATGTTCATCATGATGCATCTGACACAAGAAAAGCTAAGTTTACCAGCCAAGACAGTTTTTGGGAATGATGTACAGGATGCAAATATTGAAAAAAAACGCAGCCTTTCCTAAAACTCTATCAGAGATCATGGCACAAAAGAGCAGTTGCGCATTCACCAAAGAGAAGGACGGACAAAATTTTAAACATAGATTGCCTTCATTTCCATCACCGTCAGGTGGAACTTTAGGCCTGTCTTGTCAGCAAAGACACCTTTGCACCTGCTTGGCATTTCCATGTTTCATTACCATGGAATGTATGGAAGAAGACTAGTTTGGAGGGGAGGGGGGGGAAACAAAAAGAAAATTAAAAATTTCAAATTTAATTTTTTGGCTTACAATTAGAAAAAGCTTGTCACCCTATAGTTAAACATGGGTTAAAAGGAAGTGCAGAAAAGTCGACCGGGCATTTGGTTAGGACTATATTTTCAGGGATCATTTCTATAGGATTTGCAGGGTGAAATGTGCTTGAAAGTGTCCAAACTCGCTCACCATGATGATGTGCTTGAGAGTTCTCTTCTTATCGTGATGTGTACTGGCAACTCTGCTGTATGGCGGTGGTTGGCTGTAATCGATGAGATTCCTGTTCTTTTTCTGAAAAAGAGCAGGGGAAGAGAGCTCAATCTGAGTGGTGGTGGTTTCCAACGATGGAGAAAGCGTTTGTTGTCTCGCCTCCGAGCTTTTGGTAACTTTTTCGGTTTCGTGAAATTTGACTCTTGAAAGAGAAAGTTGGGGAGCGCTTTCGTGAAGCTGTATGTCCGGTGGTGTTTTTTCCCCCATCTCTTCTTTTGATATGGCGAAACCTCGATAGACTAGAATTTTTAGGTTTTCCATGGGTGATGCAAATGAAAAGAACTGTAAACGCCATGCCTTTTCATCTGCCCCAGAGCGACACTTCCTGCTCAAATAGATTTTCCCTTTGAAAATGGTGGCGCTGGAACTTGAACGACCTCAGATGCATTATGAAGAACATCAATTGAACAAAATCAACAAAGTCATGTGCAGAGATTGGTGAAAAACAGAGAAAGTGTTTTTGGTCTTACCCCCAATCTTTTGGTGATCTTTTCGATTTTGCAAACTGCGACTCTAGAGTGAGAAAATTGTCGAGTGCTTTTGTCAACCTTTGCATCTGGTGGTTATTTTTTCTGTCTCCTCGTTTGATCTCGCTCAACCTCGATAGTCTCGAATTTAAGGCATTCCATAGGGCATGCGAATGGAAACAAGTATAAAGGCCATGCCTTTTCTTCTACCCTAGAGCGACACTTCATGCTCAAAATGTATTTTCCTTTTGAAAATGATGGTGCTGGAACTTGAATTACCTCTTGCCAGTCTTCCGTATTATTGTTGAGAATCCTACATTTTTCAACAATCTCTGCACATGACTTTGTTGATTTTGTTACATTGATGTTCATCATGATGCATCTGACACAAGAAAAGCTAAGTTTACCAGCCAAGACAGTTTTTGGGAATGATGTACAGGATGCAAATATTGAAAAAAAACGCAGCCTTTCCTAAAACTCTATCAGAGATCATGGCACAAAAGAGCAGTTGCGCATTCACCAAAGAGAAGGACGGACAAAATTTTAAACATAGATTGCCTTCATTTCCATCACCGTCAGGTGGAACTTTAGGCCTGTCTTGTCAGCAAAGACACCTTTGCACCTGCTTGGCATTTCCATGTTTCATTACCATGGAATGTATGGAAGAAGACTAGTTTGGAGGGGAGGGGGGGGAAACAAAAAGAAAATTAAAAATTTCAAATTTAATTTTTTGGCTTACAATTAGAAAAAGCTTGTCACCCTATAGTTAAACATGGGTTAAAAGGAAGTGCAGAAAAGTCGACCGGGCATTTGGTTAGGACTATATTTTCAGGGATCATTTCTATAGGATTTGCAGGGTGAAATGTGCTTGAAAGTGTCCAAACTCGCTCACCATGATGATGTGCTTGAGAATTCTCTTCTTATCGTGATGTGTACTGGCAACTCTGCTGTATGGCGGTGGTTGGCTGTAATCGATGAGATTCCTGTTCTTTTTCTGAAAAAGAGCAGGGGAAGAGAGCTCAATCTGAGTGGTGGTGGTTTCCAACGATGGAGAAAGCGTTTGTTGTCTCGCCTCCGAGCTTTTGGTAACTTTTTCGGTTTCGTGAAATTTGACTCTTGAAAGAGAAAGTTGGGGAGCGCTTTCGTGAAGCTGTATGTCCGGTGGTGTTTTTTCCCCCATCTCTTCTTTTGATATGGCGAAACCTCGATAGACTAGAATTTTTAGGTTTTCCATGGGTGATGCAAATGAAAAGAACTGTAAACGCCATGCCTTTTCATCTGCCCCAGAGCGACACTTCCTGCTCAAATAGATTTTCCCTTTGAAAATGGTGGCGCTGGAACTTGAACGACCTCAGATGCATTATGAAGAACATCAATTGAACAAAATCAACAAAGTCATGTGCAGAGATTGGTGAAAAACAGAGAAAGTGTTTTTGGTCTTACCCCCAATCTTTTGGTGATCTTTTCGATTTTGCAAACTGCGACTCTAGAGTGAGAAAATTGTCGAGTGCTTTTGTCAACCTTTGCATCTGGTGGTTATTTTTTCTGTCTCCTCGTTTGATCTCGCTCAACCTCGATAGTCTCGAATTTAAGGCATTCCATAGGGCATGCGAATGGAAACAAGTATAAAGGCCATGCCTTTTCTTCTACCCTAGAGCGACACTTCATGCTCAAAATGTATTTTCCTTTTGAAAATGATGGTGCTGGAACTTGAATTACCTCTTGCCAGTCTTCCGTATTATTGTTGAGAATCCTACATTTTTCAACAATCTCTGCACATGACTTTGTTGATTTTGTTACATTGATGTTCATCATGATGCATCTGACACAAGAAAAGCTAAGTTTACCAGCCAAGACAGTTTTTGGGAATGATGTACAGGATGCAAATATTGAAAAAAAACGCAGCCTTTCCTAAAACTCTATCAGAGATCATGGCACAAAAGAGCAGTTGCGCATTCACCAAAGAGAAGGACGGACAAAATTTTAAACATAGATTGCCTTCATTTCCATCACCGTCAGGTGGAACTTTAGGCCTGTCTTGTCAGCAAAGACACCTTTGCACCTGCTTGGCATTTCCATGTTTCATTACCATGGAATGTATGGAAGAAGACTAGTTTGGAGGGGAGGGGGGGGAAACAAAAAGAAAATTAAAAATTTCAAATTTAATTTTTTGGCTTACAATTAGAAAAAGCTTGTCACCCTATAGTTAAACATGGGTTAAAAGGAAGTGCAGAAAAGTCGACCGGGCATTTGGTTAGGACTATATTTTCAGGGATCATTTCTATAGGATTTGCAGGGTGAAATGTGCTTGAAAGTGTCCAAACTCGCTCACCATGATGATGTGCTTGAGAATTCTCTTCTTATCGTGATGTGTACTGGCAACTCTGCTGTATGGCGGTGGTTGGCTGTAATCGATGAGATTCCTGTTCTTTTTCTGAAAAAGAGCAGGGGAAGAGAGCTCAATCTGAGTGGTGGTGGTTTCCAACGATGGAGAAAGCGTTTGTTGTCTCGCCTCCGAGCTTTTGGTAACTTTTTCGGTTTCGTGAAATTTGACTCTTGAAAGAGAAAGTTGGGGAGCGCTTTCGTGAAGCTGTATGTCCGGTGGTGTTTTTTCCCCCATCTCTTCTTTTGATATGGCGAAACCTCGATAGACTAGAATTTTTAGGTTTTCCATGGGTGATGCAAATGAAAAGAACTGTAAACGCCATGCCTTTTCATCTGCCCCAGAGCGACACTTCCTGCTCAAATAGATTTTCCCTTTGAAAATGGTGGCGCTGGAACTTGAACGACCTCAGATGCATTATGAAGAACATCAATTGAACAAAATCAACAAAGTCATGTGCAGAGATTGGTGAAAAACAGAGAAAGTGTTTTTGGTCTTACCCCCAATCTTTTGGTGATCTTTTCGATTTTGCAAACTGCGACTCTAGAGTGAGAAAATTGTCGAGTGCTTTTGTCAACCTTTGCATCTGGTGGTTATTTTTTCTGTCTCCTCGTTTGATCTCGCTCAACCTCGATAGTCTCGAATTTAAGGCATTCCATAGGGCATGCGAATGGAAACAAGTATAAAGGCCATGCCTTTTCTTCTACCCTAGAGCGACACTTCATGCTCAAAATGTATTTTCCTTTTGAAAATGATGGTGCTGGAACTTGAATTACCTCTTGCCAGTCTTCCGTTTTTTTGTTGAAAATCCTACATTTTTCAACAATCTCTGCACATGACTTTGTTGATTTTGTTACATTGATGTTCATCATGATGCATCTGACACAAGAAAAGCTAAGTTTACCAGCCAAGACAGTTTTTGGGAATGATGTACAGGATGCAAATATTGAAAAAAAACGCAGCCTTTCCTAAAACTCTATCAGAGATCATGGCACAAAAGAGCAGTTGCGCATTCACCAAAGAGAAGGACGGACAAAATTTTAAACATAGATTGCCTTCATTTCCATCACCGTCAGGTGGAACTTTAGGCCTGTCTTGTCAGCAAAGACACCTTTGCACCTGCTTGGCATTTCCATGTTTCATTACCATGGAATGTATGGAAGAAGACTAGTTTGGAGGGGAGGGGGGGGAAACAAAAAGAAAATTAAAAATTTCAAATTTAATTTTTTGGCTTACAATTAGAAAAAGCTTGTCACCCTATAGTTAAACATGGGTTAAAAGGAAGTGCAGAAAAGTCGACCGGGCATTTGGTTAGGACTATATTTTCAGGGATCATTTCTATAGGATTTGCAGGGTGAAATGTGCTTGAAAGTGTCCAAACTCGCTCACCATGATGATGTGCTTGAGAATTCTCTTCTTATCGTGATGTGTACTGGCAACTCTGCTGTATGGCGGTGGTTGGCTGTAATCGATGAGATTCCTGTTCTTTTTCTGAAAAAGAGCAGGGGAAGAGAGCTCAATCTGAGTGGTGGTGGTTTCCAACGATGGAGAAAGCGTTTGTTGTCTCGCCTCCGAGCTTTTGGTAACTTTTTCGGTTTCGTGAAATTTGACTCTTGAAAGAGAAAGTTGGGGAGCGCTTTCGTGAAGCTGTATGTCCGGTGGTGTTTTTTCCCCCATCTCTTCTTTTGATATGGCGAAACCTCGATAGACTAGAATTTTTAGGTTTTCCATGGGTGATGCAAATGAAAAGAACTGTAAACGCCATGCCTTTTCATCTGCCCCAGAGCGACACTTCCTGCTCAAATAGATTTTCCCTTTGAAAATGGTGGCGCTGGAACTTGAACGACCTCAGATGCATTATGAAGAACATCAATTGAACAAAATCAACAAAGTCATGTGCAGAGATTGGTGAAAAACAGAGAAAGTGTTTTTGGTCTTACCCCCAATCTTTTGGTGATCTTTTCGATTTTGCAAACTGCGACTCTAGAGTGAGAAAATTGTCGAGTGCTTTTGTCAACCTTTGCATCTGGTGGTTATTTTTTCTGTCTCCTCGTTTGATCTCGCTCAACCTCGATAGTCTCGAATTTAAGGCATTCCATAGGGCATGCGAATGGAAACAAGTATAAAGGCCATGCCTTTTCTTCTACCCTAGAGCGACACTTCATGCTCAAAATGTATTTTCCTTTTGAAAATGATGGTGCTGGAACTTGAATTACCTCTTGCCAGTCTTCCGTTTTTTTGTTGAAAATCCTACATTTTTCAACAATCTCTGCACATGACTTTGTTGATTTTGTTACATTGATGTTCATCATGATGCATCTGACACAAGAAAAGCTAAGTTTACCAGCCAAGACAGTTTTTGGGAATGATGTACAGGATGCAAATATTGAAAAAAAACGCAGCCTTTCCTAAAACTCTATCAGAGATCATGGCACAAAAGAGCAGTTGCGCATTCACCAAAGAGAAGGACGGACAAAATTTTAAACATAGATTGCCTTCATTTCCATCACCGTCAGGTGGAACTTTAGGCCTGTCTTGTCAGCAAAGACACCTTTGCACCTGCTTGGCATTTCCATGTTTCATTACCATGGAATGTATGGAAGAAGACTAGTTTGGAGGGGAGGGGGGGGAAACAAAAAGAAAATTAAAAATTTCAAATTTAATTTTTTGGCTTACAATTAGAAAAAGCTTGTCACCCTATAGTTAAACATGGGTTAAAAGGAAGTGCAGAAAAGTCGACCGGGCATTTGGTTAGGACTATATTTTCAGGGATCATTTCTATAGGATTTGCAGGGTGAAATGTGCTTGAAAGTGTCCAAACTCGCTCACCATGATGATGTGCTTGAGAGTTCTCTTCTTATCGTGATGTGTACTGGCAACTCTGCTGTATGGCGGTGGTTGGCTGTAATCGATGAGATTCCTGTTCTTTTTCTGAAAAAGAGCAGGGGAAGAGAGCTCAATCTGAGTGGTGGTGGTTTCCAACGATGGAGAAAGCGTTTGTTGTCTTGCCTCCGAGCTTTTGGTAACTTTTTCGGTTTCGTGAAATTTGACTCTTGAAAGAGAAAGTTGGGGAGCGCTTTCGTGAAGCTGTATGTCCGGTGGTGTTTTTTCCCCCATCTCTTCTTTTGATATGGCGAAACCTCGATAGACTAGAATTTTTAGGTTTTCCATGGGTGATGCAAATGAAAAGAACTGTAAACGCCATGCCTTTTCATCTGCCCCAGAGCGACACTTCCTGCTCAAATAGATTTTCCCTTTGAAAATGGTGGCGCTGGAACTTGAATTACCTCTTGCCAGTCTTCCGTTTTTTTGTTGAAAATCCTACATTTTTCAACAATCTCTGCACATGACTTTGTTGATTTTGTTACATTGATGTTCATCATGATGCATCTGACACAAGAAAAGCTAAGTTTACCAGCCAAGACAGTTTTTGGGAATGATGTACAGGATGCAAATATTGAAAAAAAACGCAGCCTTTCCTAAAACTCTATCAGAGATCATGGCGCAAAAGAGCAGTTGCGCATTCACCAAAGAGAAGGACGGACAAAATTTTAAACATAGATTGCCTTCATTTCCATCACCGTCAGGTGGAACTTTAGGCCTGTCTTGTCAGCAAAGACACCTTTGCACCTGCTTGGCATTTCCATGTTTCATTACCATGGAATGTATGGAAGAAGACTAGTTTGGAGGGGAGGGGGGGGAAACAAAAAGAAAATTAAAAATTTCAAATTTAATTTTTTGGCTTACAATTAGAAAAAGCTTGTCACCCTATAGTTAAACATGGGTTAAAAGGAAGTGCAGAAAAGTCGACCGGGCATTTGGTTAGGACTATATTTTCAGGGATCATTTCTATAGGATTTGCAGGGTGAAATGTGCTTGAAAGTGTCCAAACTCGCTCACCATGATGATGTGCTTGAGAGTTCTCTTCTTATCGTGATGTGTACTGGCAACTCTGCTGTATGGCGGTGGTTGGCTGTAATCGATGAGATTCCTGTTCTTTTTCTGAAAAAGAGCAGGGGAAGAGAGCTCAATCTGAGTGGTGGTGGTTTCCAACGATGGAGAAAGCGTTTGTTGTCTCGCCTCCGAGCTTTTGGTAACTTTTTTGGTTTCGTGAAATTTGACTCTAGAAAGAGAAAGTTGGGGAGCGCTTTCGTGAAGCTGTATGTCCGGTGGTGTTTTTTCCCCCATCTCTTCTTTTGATATGGCGAAACCTCGATAGACTAGAATTTTTAGGTTTTCCATGGGTGATGCAAATGAAAAGAACTGTAAACGCCATGCCTTTTCATCTGCCCCAGAGCGACACTTCCTGCTCAAATAGATTTTCCCTTTGAAAATGGTGGGGCTGGAACTTGAATGACCTCAGATGCATTATGAAGAACATCAATTGAACAAAATCAACAAAGTCATGTGCAGAGATTGGTGAAAAACAGAGAAAGTGTTTTTGGTCTTACCCCCAATCTTTTGGTGATCTTTTCGATTTTGCAAACTGCGACTCTAGAGTGAGAAAATTGTCGAGTGCTTTTGTCAACCTTTGCATCTGGTGGTTATTTTTTCTGTCTCCTCGTTTGATCTCGCTCAACCTCGATAGTCTCGAATTTAAGGCATTCCATAGGGCATGCGAATGGAAACAAGTATAAAGGCCATGCCCTTTCTTCTACCCTAGAGCGACACTTCATGCTCAAAATGTATTTTCCTTTTGAAAATGATGGTGCTGGAACTTGAATTACCTCTTGCCAGTCTTCCGATTTTTTGTTGAAAATCCTACATTTTTCAACAATCTCTGCACATGACTTTGTTGATTTTGTTACATTGATGTTCATCATGATGCATCTGACACAAGAAAAGCTAAGTTTACCAGCCAAGACAGTTTTTGGGAATGATGTACAGGATGCAAATATTGAAAAAAAACGCAGCCTTTCCTAAAACTCTATCAGAGATCATGGCGCAAAAGAGCAGTTGCGCATTCACCAAAGAGAAGGACGGACAAAATTTTAAACATAGATTGCCTTCATTTCCATCACCGTCAGGTGGAACTTTAGGCCTGTCTTGTCAGCAAAGACACCTTTGCACCTGCTTGGCATTTCCATGTTTCATTACCATGGAATGTATGGAAGAAGACTAGTTTGGAGGGGAGGGGGGGGGAAACAAAAAGAAAATTAAAAATTTCAAATTTAATTTTTTGGCTTACAATTAGAAAAAGCTTGTCACCCTATAGTTAAACATGGGTTAAAAGGAAGTGCAGAAAAGTCGACCGGGCATTTGGTTAGGACTATATTTTCAGGGATCATTTCTATAGGATTTGCAGGGTGAAATGTGCTTGAAAGTGTCCAAACTCGCTCACCATGATGATGTGCTTGAGAGTTCTCTTCTTATCGTGATGTGTACTGGCAACTCTGCTGTATGGCGGTGGTTGGCTGTAATCGATGAGATTCCTGTTCTTTTTCTGAAAAAGAGCAGGGGAAGAGAGCTCAATCTGAGTGGTGGTGGTTTCCAACGATGGAGAAAGCGTTTGTTGTCTCGCCTCCGAGCTTTTGGTAACTTTTTCGGTTTCGTGAAATTTGACTCTTGAAAGAGAAAGTTGGGGAGCGCTTTCGTGAAGCTGTATGTCCGGTGGTGTTTTTTCCCCCATCTCTTCTTTTGATATGGCGAAACCTCGATAGACTAGAATTTTTAGGTTTTCCATGGGTGATGCAAATGAAAAGAACTGTAAACGCCATGCCTTTTCATCTGCCCCAGAGCGACACTTCCTGCTCAAATAGATTTTCCCTTTGAAAATGGTGGGGCTGGAACTTGAATGACCTCAGATGCATTATGAAGAACATCAATTGAACAAAATCAAGAAAGTCATGTGCAGAGATTGGTGAAAAACAGAGAAAGTGTTTTTGGTCTTACCCCAATCTTTTGGTGATCTTTTCGATTTTGCAAACTGCGACTCTAGAGTGAGAAAATTGTCGAGTGCTTTTGTCAACCTTTGCATCTGGTGGTTATTTTTTCTGTCTCCTCGTTTGATCTCGCTCAACCTCGATAGTCTCGAATTTAAGGCATTCCATAGGGCATGCGAATGGAAACAAGTATAAAGGCCATGCCTTTTCTTCTACCCTAGAGCGACACTTCATGCTCAAAATGTATTTTCCTTTTGAAAATGATGGTGCTGGAACTTGAATTACCTCTTGCCAGTCTTCCGTATTATTGTTGAGAATCCTACATTTTTCAACAATCTCTGCACATGACTTTGTTGATTTTGTTACATTGATGTTCATCATGATGCATCTGACACAAGAAAAGCTAAGTTTACCAGCCAAGACAGTTTTTGGAATGATGTACAGGATGCAAATATTGAAAAAAAACGCAGCCTTCCTAAAACTCTATCAGAGATCATGGCACAAAAGAGCAGTTGCGCATTCACCAAAGAGAAGGACGGACAAAATTTTAAACATAGATTGCCTTCATTTCCATCACCGTCAGGTGGAACTTTAGGCCTGTCTTGTCAGCAAAGACACCTTTGCACCTGCTTGGCATTTCCATGTTTCATTACCATGGAATGTATGGAAGAAGACTAGTTTGGAGGGGAGGGGGGGGAAACAAAAAGAAAATTAAAAATTTCAAATTTAATTTTTTGGCTTACAATTAGAAAAAGCTTGTCACCCTATAGTTAAACATGGGTTAAAAGGAAGTGCAGAAAAGTCGACCGGGCATTTGGTTAGGACTATATTTTCAGGGATCATTTCTATAGGATTTGCAGGGTGAAATGTGCTTGAAAGTGTCCAAACTCGCTCACCATGATGATGTGCTTGAGAGTTCTCTTCTTATCGTGATGTGTACTGGCAACTCTGCTGTATGGCGGTGGTTGGCTGTAATCGATGAGATTCCTGTTCTTTTTCTGAAAAAGAGCAGGGGAAGAGAGCTCAATCTGAGTGGTGGTGGTTTCCAACGATGGAGAAAGCGTTTGTTGTCTCGCCTCCGAGCTTTTGGTAACTTTTTCGGTTTCGTGAAATTTGACTCTTGAAAGAGAAAGTTGGGGAGCGCTTTCGTGAAGCTGTATGTCCGGTGGTGTTTTTTCCCCCATCTCTTCTTTTGATATGGCGAAACCTCGATAGACTAGAATTTTTAGGTTTTCCATGGGTGATGCAAATGAAAAGAACTGTAAACGCCATGCCTTTTCATCTGCCCCAGAGCGACACTTCCTGCTCAAATAGATTTTCCCTTTGAAAATGGTGGCGCTGGAACTTGAACGACCTCAGATGCATTATGAAGAACATCAATTGAACAAAATCAACAAAGTCATGTGCAGAGATTGGTGAAAAACAGAGAAAGTGTTTTTGGTCTTACCCCCAATCTTTTGGTGATCTTTTCGATTTTGCAAACTGCGACTCTAGAGTGAGAAAATTGTCGAGTGCTTTTGTCAACCTTTGCATCTGGTGGTTATTTTTTCTGTCTCCTCGTTTGATCTCGCTCAACCTCGATAGTCTCGAATTTAAGGCATTCCATAGGGCATGCGAATGGAAACAAGTATAAAGGCCATGCCTTTTCTTCTACCCTAGAGCGACACTTCATGCTCAAAATGTATTTTCCTTTTGAAAATGATGGTGCTGGAACTTGAATTACCTCTTGCCAGTCTTCCGTATTATTGTTGAGAATCCTACATTTTTCAACAATCTCTGCACATGACTTTGTTGATTTTGTTACATTGATGTTCATCATGATGCATCTGACACAAGAAAAGCTAAGTTTACCAGCCAAGACAGTTTTTGGGAATGATGTACAGGATGCAAATATTGAAAAAAAACGCAGCCTTTCCTAAAACTCTATCAGAGATCATGGCACAAAAGAGCAGTTGCGCATTCACCAAAGAGAAGGACGGACAAAATTTTAAACATAGATTGCCTTCATTTCCATCACCGTCAGGTGGAACTTTAGGCCTGTCTTGTCAGCAAAGACACCTTTGCACCTGCTTGGCATTTCCATGTTTCATTACCATGGAATGTATGGAAGAAGACTAGTTTGGAGGGGAGGGGGGGGAAACAAAAAGAAAATTAAAAATTTCAAATTTAATTTTTTGGCTTACAATTAGAAAAAGCTTGTCACCCTATAGTTAAACATGGGTTAAAAGGAAGTGCAGAAAAGTCGACCGGGCATTTGGTTAGGACTATATTTTCAGGGATCATTTCTATAGGATTTGCAGGGTGAAATGTGCTTGAAAGTGTCCAAACTCGCTCACCATGATGATGTGCTTGAGAATTCTCTTCTTATCGTGATGTGTACTGGCAACTCTGCTGTATGGCGGTGGTTGGCTGTAATCGATGAGATTCCTGTTCTTTTTCTGAAAAGAGCAGGGGAAGAGAGCTCAATCTGAGTGGTGGTGGTTTCCAACGATGGAGAAAGCGTTTGTTGTCTCGCCTCCGAGCTTTTGGTAACTTTTTCGGTTTCGTGAAATTTGACTCTTGAAAGAGAAAGTTGGGGAGCGCTTTCGTGAAGCTGTATGTCCGGTGGTGTTTTTTCCCCCATCTCTTCTTTTGATATGGCGAAACCTCGATAGACTAGAATTTTTAGGTTTTCCATGGGTGATGCAAATGAAAAGAACTGTAAACGCCATGCCTTTTCATCTGCCCCAGAGCGACACTTCCTGCTCAAATAGATTTTCCCTTTGAAAATGGTGGCGCTGGAACTTGAACGACCTCAGATGCATTATGAAGAACATCAATTGAACAAAATCAACAAAGTCATGTGCAGAGATTGGTGAAAAACAGAGAAAGTGTTTTTGGTCTTACCCCCAATCTTTTGGTGATCTTTTCGATTTTGCAAACTGCGACTCTAGAGTGAGAAAATTGTCGAGTGCTTTTGTCAACCTTTGCATCTGGTGGTTATTTTTTCTGTCTCCTCGTTTGATCTCGCTCAACCTCGATAGTCTCGAATTTAAGGCATTCCATAGGGCATGCGAATGGAAACAAGTATAAAGGCCATGCCTTTTCTTCTACCCTAGAGCGACACTTCATGCTCAAAATGTATTTTCCTTTTGAAAATGATGGTGCTGGAACTTGAATTACCTCTTGCCAGTCTTCCGTTTTTTTGTTGAAAATCCTACATTTTTCAACAATCTCTGCACATGACTTTGTTGATTTTGTTACATTGATGTTCATCATGATGCATCTGACACAAGAAAAGCTAAGTTTACCAGCCAAGACAGTTTTTGGGAATGATGTACAGATGCAAATATTGAAAAAAAACGCAGCCTTTCCTAAAACTCTATCAGAGATCATGGCACAAAAGAGCAGTTGCGCATTCACCAAAGAGAAGGACGGACAAAATTTTAAACATAGATTGCCTTCATTTCCATCACCGTCAGGTGGAACTTTAGGCCTGTCTTGTCAGCAAAGACACCTTTGCACCTGCTTGGCATTTCCATGTTTCATTACCATGGAATGTATGGAAGAAGACTAGTTTGGAGGGGAGGGGGGGGAAACAAAAAGAAAATTAAAAATTTCAAATTTAATTTTTTGGCTTACAATTAGAAAAAGCTTGTCACCCTATAGTTAAACATGGGTTAAAAGGAAGTGCAGAAAAGTCGACCGGGCATTTGGTTAGGACTATATTTTCAGGGATCATTTCTATAGGATTTGCAGGGTGAAATGTGCTTGAAAGTGTCCAAACTCGCTCACCATGATGATGTGCTTGAGAATTCTCTTCTTATCGTGATGTGTACTGGCAACTCTGCTGTATGGCGGTGGTTGGCTGTAATCGATGAGATTTCTGTTCTTTTTCTGAAAAAGAGCAGGGGAAGAGAGCTCAATCTGAGTGGTGGTGGTTTCCAACGATGGAGAAAGCGTTTGTTGTCTCGCCTCCGAGCTTTTGGTAACTTTTTCGGTTTCGTGAAATTTGACTCTTGAAAGAGAAAGTTGGGGAGCGCTTTCGTGAAGCTGTATGTCCGGTGGTGTTTTTTTCCCCCATCTCTTCTTTTGATATGGCGAAACCTCGATAGACTAGAATTTTTAGGTTTTCCATGGGTGATGCAAATGAAAAGAACTGTAAACGCCATGCCTTTTCATCTGCCCCAGAGCGACACTTCCTGCTCAAATAGATTTTCCCTTTGAAAATGGTGGCGCTGGAACTTGAACGACCTCAGATGCATTATGAAGAACATCAATTGAACAAAATCAACAAAGTCATGTGCAGAGATTGGTGAAAAACAGAGAAAGTGTTTTTGGTCTTACCCCCAATCTTTTGGTGATCTTTTCGATTTTGCAAACTGCGACTCTAGAGTGAGAAAATTGTCGAGTGCTTTTGTCAACCTTTGCATCTGGTGGTTATTTTTTCTGTCTCCTCGTTTGATCTCGCTCAACCTCGATAGTCTCGAATTTAAGGCATTCCATAGGGCATGCGAATGGAAACAAGTATAAAGGCCATGCCTTTTCTTCTACCCTAGAGCGACACTTCATGCTCAAAATGTATTTTCCTTTTGAAAATGATGGTGCTGGAACTTGAATTACCTCTTGCCAGTCTTCCGTATTATTGTTGAGAATCCTACATTTTTCAACAATCTCTGCACATGACTTTGTTGATTTTGTTACATTGATGTTCATCATGATGCATCTGACACAAGAAAAGCTAAGTTTACCAGCCAAGACAGTTTTTGGGAATGATGTACAGGATGCAAATATTGAAAAAAAACGCAGCCTTTCCTAAAACTCTATCAGAGATCATGGCACAAAAGAGCAGTTGCGCATTCACCAAAGAGAAGGACGGACAAAATTTTAAACATAGATTGCCTTCATTTCCATCACCGTCAGGTGGAACTTTAGGCCTGTCTTGTCAGCAAAGACACCTTTGCACCTGCTTGGCATTTCCATGTTTCATTACCATGGAATGTATGGAAGAAGACTAGTTTGGAGGGGAGGGGGGGGAAACAAAAAGAAAATTAAAAATTTCAATTTAATTTTTTGGCTTACAATTAGAAAAAGCTTGTCACCCTATAGTTAAACATGGGTTAAAAGGAAGTGCAGAAAGTCGACCGGGCATTTGGTTAGGACTATATTTTCAGGGATCATTTCTATAGGATTTGCAGGGTGAAATGTGCTTGAAAGTGTCCAAACTCGCTCACCATGATGATGTGCTTGAGAGTTCTCTTCTTATCGTGATGTGTACTGGCAACTCTGCTGTATGGCGGTGGTTGGCTGTAATCGATGAGATTCCTGTTCTTTTTCTGAAAAAGAGCAGGGGAAGAGAGCTCAATCTGAGTGGTGGTGGTTTCCAACGATGGAGAAAGCGTTTGTTGTCTCGCCTCCGAGCTTTTGGTAACTTTTTTGGTTTCGTGAAATTTGACTCTAGAAAGAGAAAGTTGGGGAGCGCTTTCGTGAAGCTGTATGTCCGGTGGTGTTTTTTCCCCCATCTCTTCTTTTGATATGGCGAAACCTCGATAGACTAGAATTTTTAGGTTTTCCATGGGTGATGCAAATGAAAAGAACTGTAAACGCCATGCCTTTTCATCTGCCCCAGAGCGACACTTCCTGCTCAAATAGATTTTCCCTTTGAAAATGGTGGGGCTGGAACTTGAATGACCTCAGATGCATTATGAAGAACATCAATTGAACAAAATCAACAAAGTCATGTGCAGAGATTGGTGAAAAACAGAGAAAGTGTTTTTGGTCTTACCCCCAATCTTTTGGTGATCTTTTCGATTTTGCAAACTGCGACTCTAGAGTGAGAAAATTGTCGAGTGCTTTTGTCAACCTTTGCATCTGGTGGTTATTTTTTCTGTCTCCTCGTTTGATCTCGCTCAACCTCGATAGTCTCGAATTTAAGGCATTCCATAGGGCATGCGAATGGAAACAAGTATAAAGGCCATGCCCTTTCTTCTACCCTAGAGCGACACTTCATGCTCAAAATGTATTTTCCTTTTGAAAATGATGGTGCTGGAACTTGAATTACCTCTTGCCAGTCTTCCGATTTTTTGTTGAAAATCCTACATTTTTCAACAATCTCTGCACATGACTTTGTTGATTTTGTTACATTGATGTTCATCATGATGCATCTGACACAAGAAAAGCTAAGTTTACCAGCCAAGACAGTTTTTGGGAATGATGTACAGGATGCAAATATTGAAAAAAAACGCAGCCTTTCCTAAAACTCTATCAGAGATCATGGCACAAAAGAGCAGTTGCGCATTCACCAAAGAGAAGGACGGACAAAATTTTAAACATAGATTGCCTTCATTTCCATCACCGTCAGGTGGAACTTTAGGCCTGTCTTGTCAGCAAAGACACCTTTGCACCTGCTTGGCATTTCCATGTTTCATTACCATGGAATGTATGGAAGAAGACTAGTTTGGAGGGGAGGGGGGGGAAACAAAAAGAAAATTAAAAATTTCAAATTTAATTTTTTGGCTTACAATTAGAAAAAGCTTGTCACCCTATAGTTAAACATGGGTTAAAAGGAAGTGCAGAAAAGTCGACCGGGCATTTGGTTAGGACTATATTTTCAGGGATCATTTCTATAGGATTTGCAGGGTGAAATGTGCTTGAAAGTGTCCAAACTCGCTCACCATGATGATGTGCTTGAGAGTTCTCTTCTTATCGTGATGTGTACTGGCAACTCTGCTGTATGGCGGTGGTTGGCTGTAATCGATGAGATTCCTGTTCTTTTTCTGAAAAAGAGCAGGGGAAGAGAGCTCAATCTGAGTGGTGGTGGTTTCCAACGATGGAGAAAGCGTTTGTTGTCTCGCCTCCGAGCTTTTGGTAACTTTTTCGGTTTCGTGAAATTTGACTCTTGAAAGAGAAAGTTGGGGAGCGCTTTCGTGAAGCTGTATGTCCGGTGGTGTTTTTTCCCCCATCTCTTCTTTTGATATGGCGAAACCTCGATAGACTAGAATTTTTAGGTTTTCCATGGGTGATGCAAATGAAAAGAACTGTAAACGCCATGCCTTTTCATCTGCCCCAGAGCGACACTTCCTGCTCAAATAGATTTTCCCTTTGAAAATGGTGGCGCTGGAACTTGAACGACCTCAGATGCATTATGAAGAACATCAATTGAACAAAATCAACAAAGTCATGTGCAGAGATTGGTGAAAAACAGAGAAAGTGTTTTTGGTCTTACCCCCAATCTTTTGGTGATCTTTTCGATTTTGCAAACTGCGACTCTAGAGTGAGAAAATTGTCGAGTGCTTTTGTCAACCTTTGCATCTGGTGGTTATTTTTTCTGTCTCCTCGTTTGATCTCGCTCAACCTCGATAGTCTCGAATTTAAGGCATTCCATAGGGCATGCGAATGGAAACAAGTATAAAGGCCATGCCTTTTCTTCTACCCTAGAGCGACACTTCATGCTCAAAATGTATTTTCCTTTTGAAAATGATGGTGCTGGAACTTGAATTACCTCTTGCCAGTCTTCCGTTTTTTTTGTTGAAAATCCTACATTTTTCAACAATCTCTGCACATGACTTTGTTGATTTTGTTACATTGATGTTCATCATGATGCATCTGACACAAGAAAAGCTAAGTTTACCAGCCAAGACAGTTTTTGGGAATGATGTACAGGATGCAAATATTGAAAAAAAACGCAGCCTTTCCTAAAACTCTATCAGAGATCATGGCGCAAAAGAGCAGTTGCGCATTCACCAAAGAGAAGGACGGACAAAATTTTAAACATAGATTGCCTTCATTTCCATCACCGTCAGGTGGAACTTTAGGCCTGTCTTGTCAGCAAAGACACCTTTGCACCTGCTTGGCATTTCCATGTTTCATTACCATGGAATGTATGGAAGAAGACTAGTTTGGAGGGGAGGGGGGGGGGGGGAAACAAAAAGAAAATTAAAAATTTCAAATTTAATTTTTTGGCTTACAATTAGAAAAAGCTTGTCACCCTATAGTTAAACATGGGTTAAAAGGAAGTGCAGAAAAGTCGACCCGGCATTTGGTTAGGACTATATTTTCAGGGATCATTTCTATAGGATTTGCAGGGTGAAATGTGCTTGAAAGTGTCCAAATTTGCTCACCATGATGATGTGCTTGAGAGTTCTCTTCTTATCGTGATGTGTACTGGCAACTCTGCTGTATGGCGGTGGTTGGCTGTAATCGATGAGATTCCTGTTCTTTTTCTGAAAAAGAGCAGGGGAAGAGAGCTCAATCTGATTGGTGGTGGTTTCCAACGATGGAGAAAGCGTTTGTTGTCTCGCCTCCGAGCTTTTGGTAACTTTTTCGGTTTCGTGAAATTTGACTCTTGAAAGAGAAAGTTGGGGAGCGCTTTCGTGAAGCTGTATGTCCGGTGGTGTTTTTTCCCCCATCTCTTCTTTTGATATGGCGAAACCTCGATAGACTAGAATTTTTAGGTTTTCCATGGGTGATGCAAATGAAAAGAACTGTAAACGCCATGCCTTTTCATCTGCCCCAGAGCGACACTTCCTGCTCAAATAGATTTTCCCTTTGAAAATGGTGGCGCTGGAACTTGAACGACCTCAGATGCATTATGAAGAACATCAATTGAACAAAATCAACAAAGTCATGTGCAGAGATTGGTGAAAAACAGAGAAAGTGTTTTTTGGTCTTACCCCAATCTTTTGGTGATCTTTTCGATTTTGCAAACTGCGACTCTAGAGTGAGAAAATTGTCGAGTGCTTTTGTCAACCTTTGCATCTGGTGGTTATTTTTTCTGTCTCCTCGTTTGATCTCGCTCAACCTCGATAGTCTCGAATTTAAGGCATTCCATAGGGCATGCGAATGGAAACAAGTATAAAGGCCATGCCTTTTCTTCTACTCTAGAGCGACACTTCATGCTCAAAATGTATTTTCCTTTTGAAAATGATGGTGCTGGAACTTGAATTACCTCTTGCCAGTCTTCCGTTTTTTTGTTGAAAATCCTACATTTTTCAACAATCTCTGCACATGACTTTGTTGATTTTGTTACATTGATGTTCATCATGATGCATCTGACACAAGAAAAGCTAAGTTTACCAGCCAAGACAGTTTTTGGGAATGATGTACAGGATGCAAATATTGAAAAAAAAACGCAGCCTTTCCTAAAACTCTATCAGAGATCATGGCACAAAAGAGCAGTTGCGCATTCACCAAAGAGAAGGACGGACAAAATTTTAAACATAGATTGCCTTCATTTCCATCACCGTCAGGTGGAACTTTAGGCCTGTCTTGTCAGCAAAGACACCTTTGCACCTGCTTGGCATTTCCATGTTTCATTACCATGGAATGTATGGAAGAAGACTAGTTTGGAGGGGAGGGGAGGGGGGGGAAACAAAAAGAAAATTGAAAATTTCAAATTTAATTTTTTGGCTTACAATTAGAAAAAGCTTGTCACCCTATAGTTAAACATGGGTTAAAAGGAAGTGCAGAAAAGTCGACCGGGCATTTGGTTAGGACTATATTTTCAGGGATCATTTCTATAGGATTTGCAGGGTGAAATGTGCTTGAAAGTGTCCAAACTCGCTCACCATGATGATGTGCTTGAGAGTTCTCTTCTTATCGTGATGTGTACTGGCAACTCTGCTGTATGGCGGTGGTTGGCTGTAATCGATGAGATTCCTGTTCTTTTTCTGAAAAAGAGCAGGGGAAGAGAGCTCAATCTGAGTGGTGGTGGTTTCCAACGATGGAGAAAGCGTTTGTTGTCTCGCCTCCGAGCTTTTGGTAACTTTTTCGGTTTCGTGAAATTTGACTCTTGAAAGAGAAAGTTGGGGAGCGCTTTCGTGAAGCTGTATGTCGGTGGTGTATTTTTCCCCCATCTCTTCTTTTGATATGGCGAAACCTCGATAGACTAGAATTTTTAGGTTTTCCATGGGTGATGCAAATGAAAAGAACTGTAAACGCCATGCCTTTTCATCTGCCCCAGAGCGACACTTCCTGCTCAAATAGATTTTCCCTTTGAAAATGGTGGGGCTGGAACTTGAATGACCTCAGATGCATTATGAAGAACATCAATTGAACAAAATCAAGAAAGTCATGTGCAGAGATTGGTGAAAAACAGAGAAAGTGTTTTTGGTCTTACCCCCAATCTTTTGGTGATCTTTTCGATTTTGCAAACTGCGACTCTAGAGTGAGAAAATTGTCGAGTGCTTTTGTCAACCTTTGCATCTGGTGGTTATTTTTTCTGTCTCCTCA